>CM055120.1:353681492-354281492 GCA_029206835.1 Rana muscosa
TGCACACTTGTAGAGGGGAAATGGGGCTACATGTGTGCAAAGTTTGGGGTCCAAGAGATCTACGGCCGGATGGTACCGGGTCCCCAAAGTCACCAGAGAAATGACCGTTTAACATGGGAGTCTATGGAAGGGGTGCCCGGCTTTGAAAAATCGGTGCTCCCCGGCCGTAGGTCCCCAGACGACAAACTTTGAACACTTGTAGAGGAGAAAAGGGGCTACATGTGTGCCAAGTTTGGGGTCCAAGGGACCTACGGCCGGGAGATCAGGCGCAAAAAGGTGACTCATGTATAAGCCGAGGGGGGGGGGGGGGCATTTTCAGCACAAAAAAAATTTGCTGAAAAACTCGGCTTATACTCGAGTATATACGGTACATGTTAAAAGATTCACTTTAAAAAAAAAAAAAATGCAAACAAATGTAGGTAAAAAAGGTTAATTTATCTTTTTTTTTTTTTTTTTTTAGGAGCCTGCAAAGCTTTCCCCCTGCAATCAGCAGATTGCAGGTGCAATGTTAGGCTTCTGGAGACTCTCAGTACAGATGTCAGCTCATAACTCCATTACACGGACCTACCTGACCATTACACTGACCTACCTGACACCTACACTGACCTACCTGCCACCTACACTGACCTACCAGACACCTACAATAACCCCCCTGACACCTACACTGACCTACCTCACACATACACTGACCTACCTGACGTTTCCATGTTAGACTTCAGGTGGCCCCTTGACACTCCTGCAGGCTGCAGCTCAGCCTTATCTGTAGTGTGCGGACAGTTACTGACGAGCAGGAAGAATCAATGAACTACCAGTACCCTCACAGTTTATTGAGAACTACAAGATGTCTGCAGTGGTGGAAGGCAGGACATGTAGTTAATTTCTTCACAGAACTCTGAATAAATGATACGGCTGTGTGTGTACATACCCCAGAGAGCACACTGGAAGCAGTGGAAGGCAGCTGGATAGGGGGAGTGGTGGGGGTGGCCGCATTTAGAGGAATCAATCTCTCTATTTTGCTCCTGCAGCCGCTGAATGCCTGTGGGAGGGCAAGGAGGAGGAGCAGGCATTCAGCGGCTGCAGGAGGAAAATGAAGAGATCGATTCCTCTAAATGAGGCAACCCCCACCGATTCCCCTATCCAGCTTCCTTCCGCTGCTTCCAGTGTGCTCTCCAGCATCCCTGTGCTCTTTCCTGCCCCTTGTCTTTTAGATCTGTCAGAATGGAGAGCAGGGAAGGGACCCTTCATTTTCTGAATGAAGAGCAAGTGATCCGTATAGATTACTGACTCTGTCCGGTCATAACTGTGACATAGTAACTGTGTTTACTATGCTTCAGTTTATGAATGGACAGGAAGCTTTGTACAGAGATATTCCTGTCCATTCATGCTGTGCAGCTGAGGCTGCAGAGAAGGCAATTGAGGGCTGTGTCCCCAGTCTCCTTTCTCTATCCCAAAGGTGGAACATCCGAGGTCTGTTTAGAGTCCTGATATTTCACCAAAGCCCCCCAACGGGGCTTCTAAAAAATTGCAAAAAATAATAATATTGTAAAAAAAAAATATGGTAAAAATATAATAAAAAAATAGAATAGCAAAAATAAAAAACTACTGACACTATTGGCGGAACTACAAGGGTTACAAAGGTCATACTTGAGATGGGCCCCTTCATTTCACCACTGGGCTCAGAGGCCAGGGGTTGGGGAGGGGGCCTTCATGGCTTCCTGCACCGGGGCCCTGAAGATTCTAGTTATACCACTGTTGGAGAGGATTCCCCTGCCTACTGTCTTAATGGGGGATAAGGAGGGTTGGTAACCCTGAATATGGGTGTAACATAACATTATACTAAAGGTGAACTTACTCTTAAGGTGAATTATCTCGTTACAATGGCATTTAAAAGTCAGTGGTATATATTAGGCAACAAGTAAACATGTTCCTGAAGTTAATTTGGTGAAAGTAGAAAAATGGCTATCACAGTTTGTTGTGTATGGGGCTGCGTAGCATCAGACTGGTCAGGGTGCCCTTGCTGACCTGTATCCATAACCAAATACACCTACAATGAGCAGGTGAGCAACAGAACTGAACCATGGAGCAATGGAAGAATGTGACGGTCTTATGAATCACATTTTCTTTTTCAACATGTGGATGGCCGTGTGTGTGTGTGTGTCCCTTACCTGGGAAAGAGAGGGCACCAAGATGCAGTATGGGAAAAAGGTAAAGGTCTGTGATGCTTTGGGCAATGTTCTGCTGGGAAACTGCTTGGGTCTTGCCATTCATGTGGATGTTACTTTGACAAGAACCACCTACCTAAACGCTGTTGATCACCAAGAATGCCTCTTCATGGATATGGTATTCCATGACAGCAGGATGATGCAGCCAAAAAATGTCTCAAGAATGGTTTGAGGTCCATTGCCATTGGCATTGGACCAGTGCGACATCCATCATAGACGGGACTTGTTATGTCGCTCGGACACGCTCAGAGTGGGATGGATCCCTGCTGGCTGCGCTGAGTGAGACAGTTAGTGACAGTCTGATTCTGAGTCTTTGTATACGGCTGCTCGGGCTCGGGGATAATAATACAATTATGAATGCCCAAAACCCAGGGTTTTTTGGGGGCCCACTCGAGGCTCCAGCCCCCCCCCCCTCCTGATGCCACTGCTCTCATGTAATGTAGATGAAGAGAGGAGGACATGTATGTAGACCAAATCACTAAAACAGTCTAGGGTGACAACACTGCTCTCTAATAGATACAGTGGAAAGAGTGAGCATTGTCATTTTAGGGGATTAAGTGTGTTACGGTCAGGATTACGAGGTATAAATAAAGAAAAAAAAATGAAAAGAAAACAATTACCACTGCCACATCTAAGGATTAGTAAATTTTACTATATTACATTTTTGTTGTGGGTTTTGACATGATTAAAAAGAAAAGTATGGGTATTTGTTTTTTTTAGAATCGTACTTACCTAGGTCCGATGCTGCATCTGTTCCCCGTCGGCTCTAAGGGTGAGAACCAAGCAATCAAACACTGCTGATCGCTCGGTTCTCAGTGCTTCGTTAGCAGAGAGCTGGCAACTGTCAGGCACCGCTCTCTGCTCTGTCCCCTCTGCTTCACTGGAGTGCTGGGCTGTGGAGGGGCCGGGAGAAGCTGGCTCAGGCTCCTAGCGGCTCACTGAGAGGCTGAGCAAGGTGCCCGTCCAGGATTGTGGGCGGATCCCGACCAGATTGTCTTCCCCCCTGCCAGAACTGCACTCCTGTGATCCACAGGAGAAGTACGGCCAAATGAGCATTGGCTGTACTTCACCTTTAAACCTAACACTAACTCTAAGACTCACCCTAATGCCGCGTACACACGGCCGTTTTTCTCGTCGAGAAAAACAAAATTTTTTCCTTTCGACGAGAAAAACGATTGTCTGTGGGCTTTATGTCGTTTTTCTCGACGACAAAAACGGCATTAAAAACGACAAGAAAAATTAGAACATGTTCTAATTTTTCTCGTCGTTTTTGTCCGACATTTTTTCCGCGGCAGTGTTTCCCATAGGGAAACACTGCCGCGGAGCCCACAGACGGTCGTTTTTCTCGAAAAGAGAAAAAACGACGTGAAAAACGACCGTGTGTGGGGAACAAGCCGTTCCCTCGTTTTTAATGACATTATTCACGGCGGTTTTTTAACCGCCGTGAATAATGATCGTGTGTACGCGGCATAAGGTTGCATTCACACCACATTGCTTAATGAACATGCAAAATTGTGCATGCATTTATGAAATGCACAAAAAAAGTGTGTTGCGCTTACTGTGCCATTCATTATAAGGCTAGGTTTAGACATGAAGCAACATTCTGCATTCAGACCACTTTTCAGGGGCATTTGAGATTGGGTGAGGAGGTGATATGGCAGCTCTTCACCAGCTCTTTTAACCCTCTTTTAACCCTTTAAATCCCAGACCACCGTGCCACAATCTCATGCATTGCATGCAGTTGTGGGCTGTCCCTATTTGCTTTAGTGGGTCACTTTGGCAAAGGTACTGCCTGCCGAACACGACGGGGGGGGGGGGGGGACAATCTTTTCTTCGTGCACAAGGCATGTGAACATCCCTGTCCCGCTGCCTTTGTAGCCTAAAGAGAGTTGGCTGGGGGAGCAGTAAAAACTCAGCTCAACCACATGTTTTTACCATCTCTAACAGCAAGTCTAAATAACCCCTAATAGCACCCCACTTGTGGGAAACAGCAGCACATTGATACAGATGTATCCGAATTTCTGAATTACAATAGAAAGAATTTAAATAATCCAAAATAACAAAGAAATAGGGAAGAAATTTAAATAGATTCAAATGGTTTTCAAATAAATTTATAACAGTTTTCAAACTTAAACCGTTTTTGGTTTGTTTTACAATTTCCAAAGAGAATAAAACAGAATAGAAAATAAAGGAATGGAATAGAAAAAAATATAATAGAATAGAGAAGAGAAGAATATAATAGAAAATAAAAGAATATAATAAATAAATGGATAGAATAGAGTCAAACACAACAAAATTGAATAGAAAATAAAAGAACAGAATAAAATAGAATAGAAAATAAAGGATTTTTTTTTTATAAAATAGAATAGAATAAAATGGAAAAAATATAACCAGCTTCTGAAATTCGAATTTCAAATAGAATAAATTGGAATTTGGAATATAATAGAAAAGTATAGAATAGAAAAAAAAGAATAGAATAGAATAAAATATAATAAAATAGAACGAATATAACCATCTTCTGAAATTCGAACTTCAAATAGAATTAATTTGAATAGAATAGAATAGAAAAAAATAATAGAATAGAAAATAATAATAATAATAATAAGAAGAATATGACCATCTTCTGAAATGTGAATTTCAAATAGAATAAATTAGAATTTGAACAACAATAGAAAAGAACCAAATAGAAAAGAATAGGACAGAAAATAAAAGAATATAATTAAAAAAACAATTAAATAGAATAGAATATAAAGAAAACAACTATTTCCCAAATAGAATCAATTTGAATAGAATATAAAATAATAGATTAGAATAGAATAGAAAATAGAATACAATGCAAAAAAACTAAGAATAGAATGGAATGGAATAGAAAGAATATAATCATCCTTCTAAAGTTGAATTTTTAAAAATATAAATTTGTATTTGAATATAAAAGAATATAATATAATATAAAATAACAGAATAAAATAGAATAGAATAAACAAATAAAAAAAAATAGAATAGAAAGTACATAACAACATTTGAATTTCGAATGTAATAAATTTGAATTAGAATAGAACAGACAAGAATAGAATATAATAGAAAAGAACATAATAGAATATAAAATAAAATAGAATCTAAAAAAACAATAGACTAGAATGGAATAGAAGGAATAGCGTATATACTCGAGTATAAGCCGAGTTTTTAAGCAAATTTTTTTGTGCTGAAAATGCCCTCCTCGGCTTACACTCGAGTCACCTTTTTGCGCCTGATCTCCCGGACTTTTATGACCCGGTACCGGCCGGCCAAACTTGGCACACTTGTAGCCCCACTCTTCCTCTACAATTGCGCAAAGTTTGTTGTCCGGGGAACCTACGGCCGGGGAGCACCGATTTTTCAAAGCCGGGCACCCCTTCCATAGACTCCCATGTTAAATGGTCATATCTTTGGTGATTTTGTGGACCCAGTACCGGCCGGTCATAGATCCCCTGGACCCGAAACTTGGCACACATGTAGCCCCATTTCTCCTCTACAAGTGTGCAAAGTTTTTTGTCTGGGGGACCTACGACCAGGGAGCACCGATTTTTCAAAGCCGGGAACCCCTTCCATAGACTCCCATGTTAAACGTCAGTCTAGGCATGGGCACAGTGAGGCATGGGCACAGTGAGGCATGCAGATGGACACCCTAGGCTTATACTCGAGTCAATAAGTTTTCCCAGTTTTTTGTGGTAAAATTAGGTGCCTCGGCTTATATTCGGGTCGGCTTATACTCGAGTATATACGGTAACTATCATCCAAAATTTGAATTATATTAGAAAAAATTTGATTTTGAATGGAATTCGATTCGAATCTATTGGAATTCAGGGAAAATCTAATCGATTGGAATTCAGAAAAGTCTAATTGATTGGACTACTGAAAACAAATTAAATTAATTAAACTAATTTAACTAAGCAAATTTATGTAAACTAAACAAAACAAATATTTTCGTTCTGCACACGTCTATCACCAAGCCATGAAGCAAGGATATGATAGCCTGGGACCATTAAACGCAACTCAGAAATTGAATGGAGCTTCCATATTTCTACCCTCAAAGATTCCTTTTAAAATGGAATATTATATAAACATTTGATAAATTCCATTTTAAAATGAAACGCTTATGGTTCAGCTGAGCAACCATTTCCTTGAAATGAGGAGCGTCCGCGCCCACAAATACTTGTTTTCATTTATATAGAGAGTTCAATAACAAAAATCAGTCTGCAACTTTCGCTAAGTACATTCCAGTTCCCTCTTAGGATTCATGTTCCCCACTTATACAATTTCAACTATTTTTTGCCCTTGGACTGAATGTTCTTATTGGTTTCCAATAAAAGGCAACAAATTAATATTTATATTGTTTCAGGCGATTTTCCGGCAGCATCTGTTTGGACAAATGAGGCACAGTTTATCTGGGAGAAGGATTCACAATAAATGCCCATCTGCGTATATGGATAGCAATGCACAACCAGTCAGCACAATACAAAAATAGATTATCGCCGTTATAATCACGGCTTTCTCGCCTGACCTAACCAGTCCCCGGTGTACATTGCCAACGTATTTGATTTGAAAATCTCAGTTTAGTTTGTATATACAATATATTAAATGAAAAAATTGTCAGCATTTTTAATGCCGAGCTGGAGAGAAATGGCTATATATACAGCTGAATCTCTTATAAATAGGAAAGTTCTGTTCATCTAGTCTTGTGATGAAAGCACTCCTACAAGACAGTGTAGCTAGGTCAGTGACCTCACTTTTCTCCCAATGTAACTATGGTGAATAAAACACGACAATCATAATGCAGTCTGTCACTCGCCTTTACACAACAGGTTTTATTTTTCTGAGTTCTCCCGTAACACAGTTTTATTACCTGTTCATCTTGCCAGTAGATCCAAAAGGGGGGTGATGACGTTGTTTGTTCAGCATTGCTATGGACAGGGAACCCTTAAGGCCCATACACACGATCGGATATTCTGACAACAATTGTCCGATGGACGTGTTTTGTTGGATAATCCGACCGTCTGTACGCTCCATCAGACAATTGTTGTCGGAATTTCCAACAACAAATGTTGGCTGGTCATGCTCTCAAATTTTCCGACAACAAAATGTGTTCCGTCGGATTATCCGATTGTGTGTACACAAATCCGTCTGACTAAAATCCGAAGTACAAACACGCATGCTCAGAAACAATGCTAACCATCAGACAACATTAGCAGAAGTTGCCCAAAGTGTGGCGCTAAAGAGCAGAAAAACCATGTAGTTTTGTGAATGCTGGCTGAAAATGTTTTGCCGTCTGTATGCAGAACAAGTTCACGGACAACGCTCTTCCGACTAAAAACCAAGGATTTGTCCCATGGAAGTCCGATCGTGTGTATGAGGCTTTAGATGGACGTGCAGCTTTAAATGGAATTTTTAAGTAATTGTTTTTTATTAAAAGACTGTAGCACCCCCTTACTCCTGGGCAGTGAGTGGTGACCCCTAAGCATCTCGAGAGGGTGGCATTTTACTATCTTAAGGTGGATTCTTGGCATGCAGTGGAAAAAACAAAAACTTGGGCACTAGTCACAGTATTTTTGTACTTTATTTTCTACAGAAACTTGGAGAGGGAGGGCTGGGGTATAGCAGCTCCCAATAGGAATTGGTCCTCTGTCCCCAGCAGTCGCCGGTACCTTAAAGAGCTGAGTAATGAGGTCCCTAAGCAATGTCCATCCAGCAGCAGCTTTCCAAGACATTTTTCATCATTGTAGACCTCTCTGAAGATCAGTGGCGGCCCGTCCATAGGGGGCGCCCTGGCGCCGCCCCCCCCCCCCCCCCCTCCTGTGGTCACCAAAAAAAGAAAAAAAAAACGGGCCCTTTAAGAGTTTTTTTTTTAATGTCTTTTTTTCACACATGGCGGCGCGACCATAGTGGGCGCAGAAGCGCCGCTACCGCTCGCTTCTGCGCCCAGCCGTCACTCACCACAACAATACATAGGTTCATGCATTGCATGAACCTATGTATTGCTGCCGCCCACTATTCAGATGGCCGGCCCCTTGAGCGCCGGCCATCTGAATCACAGCGTCTGATTGGCCTTTAGAAGTGCCTATCAGAGCCAGCAGGCTCTGATAGGCTTCCCGACTACAGCCTGAGGGCTGTAATCGGCTTCTAAATATCTAATGAGAGGACGCACAGTAGGGTGACCACGTGTCCCGGATTGCCCGGGACAGTCCCGCATTTTGCAGGTCTGTCCCGGGCACCTTCATTCCAGGACAATACAGTGTCCCTGAATGAAACTGACACAGCCACCACCTGGGCCAATCTGATGCCCCCAAAAAATGCCTCCACATCACCGTTTTACTCACTGACAGTACTTGTCCTGGCCCGGAATGCCTGGAGGAGCACAATCCCCGCCCCCTGCTTGTGATTGGAGAAATTATAATTCGTTACAAGCTGATTTTTGGGAAGGGAGGGTGTCCCTGAATGGTAGTTTGGAAATGTGGTCACCCTAACGCACAGGGGTGCGTTCCCTGGCCAATCAGGTTCACCGGGTCTGGTTACCGGTAACCTGATTGGCTGAAGTGACATCGAGGGCGGGAGAAGACATCGAGGACGGAAGAAGGACGGCGCTGACTCGAGGAAGGTAAGTGCAGGGCTGGGGGGGGGGGAAACTGGCTGTATTATGAGGACAAACTGGCTGCATATGGGGGAGAAACTGGCTGTATATTGGGGGAGAAACTGGCTGCATATGGGGGAGAAACTGGCTGTATATTGGGGGAGAAACTGGCTGCATATGGGGGAGAAACTGGCTGTATATTGGGGGAAAAACTGGCTGCATATGGGGGAGAAACTGGCTGCATATGGGGGGGAATCTGGCTGCATATGGGGACAAACTAGTGGCGTTTGGGCACAGTGGCTGCGTTTAATGGGCACAGTGGCGGCAATTGATGATTTTTTTTTTTTTTTTTAGTTTGTTTGCGCCCCCCCAAAAAATTTGAGCACCAGCCGCCACTGCTGAAGATGCTCCAAAAATGTACACATCTTCCTGACTCTACAGCCCTAACATAGCCCAGCTTAGATACCTTGGGCTTTGGCTCAAGTTCCCGGCTGGGTCCAGGACCCCCAAAAAAGACCTTCTTACCAGGCCAAAGCAGAAATGGGCAACACAGAAAATTTACACTGCAAAGTAGGTCTTAAAAGAAGACACACTTGACAGTTTCCGTAGACATTAGGCAAAATTATACAAAAGAATATGAATGTCAATTTTCAATCTGCTCTGAAAGAGGTGGTTGCACTTAACGCTAAACTAAAGCCAGAGATACCCACCTCTGCCGCAAAGGTATCTTCCCCCCAGCTTTTATCTGGGTGCCGGTCGTTGGCCATCTTGATTGACCGGTGCGGGATGAAGTCACTCCTGCGCATGCATGGGAGTCATTCATCCTGGCACTTCAGAGGCATAAAGAAATGCCCAAAACTTGCATTCAGAAAGGAGTTTTCCACTGTAGTTTACACCCATACTCATAATAACGCATCTAAACGTGCCTAAGCGTACACTTATGTGCATACATTTTTTCTAGTGTCTAGAATAAATTAATGTTCTAGCCAATAGAATGAGTTTATGCTCATGGACATCTAAACGCAAAATAGCAGAGTGACATTGTACATTTTGCAGAGGATTGCAAACAGACAGGTAAATTTGTTTTATTTCAGAACAGGCTTTGCAGTAAGCCACAATAGGTACCTGTCTGTAGGCAGGTGCAAGTTGACCTTCTAACATGGGTGGCACTCTTGCCTCTGCCTTGCAGGGAGAGTGAAAGACAGGAGGAATATATATTCCTCTTAGAGCCCCACACCGTCATCAGGTGGGCTGCTTTCCGATTGGATGCTGCTACCCAGGTGATCACACAGCCATCTTTGGTGAGGGCAGAGCTTACAAAAAGCTCTGGCCTACTGCTGTTGGTACCCATTCTGCGTGTGGTAAGGTTAGGGACAGGAACCCACTTGACAAGGAGTGTGAACCTAGTGCAGAAGAGGAGGAACAGTATAGTGATTGGCGCAGATGACTTGCTTACTGCACTTGCCTACCTACCGCCCCTGTGCCAGGTGCCGCCGGCCTCGGTCTACTGCTCTCCTGCTGTAAGTTCCTTCTCCTGTTGCGAGTGTTGCTGCATGGTAAATACTGTTGAAGAGACCTAATTGTTGTTTCTGGAACGATTAAATTTATACTGTATTCCACATTCTCAACCACTGTGTGTGCCGAATCTTCCCTTTGGGTGCCTACCTCCTGGGTCTTCCCCATCGCTCAGCCTACATGCCTGTGCCATTTTTTGCCTTCTGTTTCCTTTTAAAGCGGAGTTCCAGCCTGTAAAAAAAATAAATAAATAAAAGTCAGCAGCTACAAATACTGTAGCTGTTAAATTTTAATATAAGGACACTTACTTACCTGTCCAGGGATCCCTGTGATGCCGACACCCCAAGCCGATTCGTCCATCGGCTTTGGGTGCAGGCGCTGGCATTGCAAGTAAGGGAAACCTGAAGGCTCCACTGCCGGTTTCCTACTTTGCATTCGTGAGTCGCGCGGCGCTTTCCGAATGGTCCCGTCGTCTTCTGGGACACACACAGGTCCCAGAACGCAGTGGGGGGTGGGGAGGAGGAGAGGCCGGACATGACATGATTCACCGTGCCGCGATCTTACCAGGGAGCGGGTACCTGTCAAAACCAGGGGGGAAGGTTCAAACAAGCAGAGCTTCCCCTTGTAGGTGGAGCTCCACTTTAAGGCCTCAAAAACTTTTGCAGGCCTTTAAACCTGGAAAAATCTTCTGTGTTAGAAGGGATTGGAAAAATATAAAAGCATTATAATGGCAGGTCATATGTATGCGCAACGCTGATTTGCGTCTCTATGTAAAAGCCCATCTTAGATCTACAGGGGACATTTATCAAGTAAACATATATGAGACTGTTTTTCTGTGTATTTGGAACCCATGCCTCTGTAATCCATCCAGGGAAGCCTACTGAAAAAGATTTGCTAAGATCTGCGACAGAAGATGAGATAGAATTTCACTCCATGTAAGCGCACAATTAAGATGTGGTCAGCTGGAGGTTTTATTCTGCCGCAGTGCTACTTTAGAGCAATAGAGGACAGAATTTAAAATGTGAGATAAACTCTCTAATCTTTCCTACTGCTCCTGTTTAGCATTGCTGTGTGACAGATTGATATATGTCTAAAAAAACGATGTCTCAAACTTGGCAAAGCGGGCTATGGAGGGATATTCCTAAGACAGTTTCAATGTACATGTCTAGGGAGGAACTCTGGCTGACTGCCATGTTTTATACTCTTACAGCTTTCATTATTTTAGTAATTTGCATATAGCCTATAAAGCATTTTGGTGGAAAAAGCATTACCTATGCTGTTAGTATATTTCATTTACAACGTGTGCATAATTATGAATAATCTTAAGCAAATAAAACATAACTATTCATACTGATCCAAATTATATTCTTACGGCATAAAAACCTCAACTTTGAAAACTAAATATGAGAATACCTTTCCATGATATTTTTCTGGTATCACAGAACTAAACAGTGCCCCATATATGAAGAATAGCTGACATTCAACTGAAGCCCCATTCGCACATTGCGTAGCAGGAACTCGTGTTCCTGCTCCTGATTTTGTGTGATTTTTAAGTGATTCCGCATGTCATGCATAGGGCAGCCCATTCACTGCAATGGGCTGCCCTATGCACATTTGTCACCCAAAAGAAGCTCCTGCTCCTTTTTGGGCAACAAGCTTCATGCGACTTTAACGTCGCATTCTGGCGATATTGCAGCACAATTCTGTCACGTGATAATTGTAGCAAAATCGTACAGCGCTTGGGGTGTCACTTAGAATGAATGGCACCCAAACGCATGTTGTGTGTTTTGCTCAAATTGGAATCATGTGCAGAATTGAAGTAATTCCGCCCTTAATTCCAAACCGCCAAGTGTGAATGGGGTCTGACTACTTAAACCTACCTTTGGAGTCACACTAAACAATATCTTTATTCTCCGAGAATATTCCATACACATCTATTACTTAATGGCCCTGTAATCGATTTTTTTAAGATATTGTTTCTTACTGTGTATTTCTGCCTTCTTGTAATGTCCTCCGTGAGCTCCTTTCTGTATTTAGAGCAAGCAGTGCACATTAGTAGACATGTTCACTGCCGAAAAATTAGTTTTTTTCGTTTTCGTTTCATTCGTTTTTTTGCTTTTTTCGGTAATTCCCGGAAATTCTAAAATTCGGAATTCGGAAATTGGAAAATTCGGAAATCGGAATTTCCGAATTCCGAATTTCCGAATTCCCAAAAAAGCTAAAGACGAAGAAAAAAGGAAAACGAATTTTCGAATTTCCGAATTTTGGAAATTTCCGAAATTCTAAAAATTCGGAATTCGAAAATTCGAAATTCGGAAATTCAACTTTCCAAATTACCCATTTTCGATTTTCAAATTTTAGATTTTTGCATTTTTAAATTTTCGAACTTTCGAATTTTCGAAATGGAGAATGAAAGTAGCCATCTTCTAACAGGAAGTCCGATTACAGCAGAAAAAAAAAGGAATTTGGAAATGTCACTGAAGCTGAGAGCAAAAGAAGGGACTTTGCTGAGTTAAGAATACTGTACATACCTTGTGCTTGAATAGAATTTTATTTTAAACCAGAGTTCAGAGTCAATTTAAAGATACTCTACCTTCGTATAGTTATCGTATTAGATACCACCTCCAGCATAGACCAAAATCTTGTACTCGCCTGTCCACGTTCTTGTCAAATCCCCCACTGTGCTGACCATGGCGAGCCACAAAACTACCACAAGAGTACCTTTATGACCCAAACCTATAATGCTGTTTGATAATGTGAAGTGTGTCGTATAATAATAGGTCCTCTTTAACCCTTTCATGCTGCTACAGATGGGCTCTTCAGATCAGCAATCACAGCGGAGTCATCTGCATATCTGAGAGTGTTAACATTTCCTGTGGGGATTTTTTATTTTAGCATCTGCTTCTTCTAGATCAGTGATTTGCATGATATGTTCTGAGCAGAAGATGAATGAGCATGGAAACAATATATAGTCTTAAAATACTATTTTCCCTCTCTTGAACCAATGCGTTGTTCTGTATTCCATTCTAATGTTCCAGATTCCACTGGTTACGGATGTTATCTCCATCATCTTAAAGGGTATGCAAACCCTAACAATGGGAGTCACTTATGTGCTCCATTTTGATCTGTTAAATATACCATTGAAAGAATTTTGTTATATCTGGTTGACAAATGCAAAAAAAAATTCTGCTGATCCCACCAGAAATGGAGTGCTGTCCAATGTCCTCTACATTCTTTTCTCAATGTTCCCAGAAAGCTTTTTAAGGAATACCAAACACTTTGGAGAAAGATTCAGGGTTGTTCCTGTAGATCTAACCCAGTTCCTGTCCTAGGGTGACAACCTTTCGTCTTCATAGATATAGTACAATGAGCAAGCATTGTCACCCTAGGATAGAAATTGTGCTTCCGGCAGGATCACTAGTAAAAATACAAGAAAGAAAATATGAAAAAAAGAAAAACAAATGCAGCCACCAAGGACTGGTTCTTGGGTTCAGATACCCCTTAAGTTAGGGGCATATTATGGATGCCATAAAATGTGAGTGCCAGGGACTTGCCTGTCTTGGTAACTGTTAGCATTGTTTTAGATGGGAGAAGTGTCAAGTGGTTAGCTGTGGGTTGCCCTTACTGGTCCCTTTTTTAAAGGTTCTTCCCCTGGCTCCCCCAGGTGGTTTCTTCTGAACTCCAGATTCCCCCCTTGTATTTAGGTGCAGGCACAAGCATTTGCTTCATCCCCTCAAGTGTGCTGTCCACCAGGACAGGTGTGGCTGAGCATGCTCATACGTTAGCAGGTGTGATACCTAGTTAGTCAGGTTCTCGTTATAAAGGCAACTCATTCCACTTTCAGGTCACATTTATAGAGTATGTTGGTTGGAATGACCTTGTTGGGTGGACCTTTGTTGCTGATCTTGCTTGTTCTGATCATTTTTTCACACTGTCCTGAACTTGCCATTCCACGTTCCACTTTTGTGTTGTGTTAATACATGCACATTCACATGTAATTTCCTTTGTTAATATGCAATGTGGTAAGAAATGCCATTAATTTTTGTTGGCTGCCAATGCACCACAACACAGGTTTAAGTAGACCAACATAATTTTTCTCAACGCAGTGCATCGCAATGCATGGATGGGTTACTTGTGCTTTGTGGCCTACTAAAGTGCACATGCGCTGAGGTGCGCTGACAAGGTCCTTTGAGTTGTCAGTTTAAACTAATTGCATTCCAGTTCTTTAAGTTTTAAGGAAAGGCAAGGGTCAGAATCTGGCTCATGTACACGCTCCTCATCCTGATTTTGATGCTCAGCCCTGACTACCTGTAGCAGTGGCCTCTTGTTCTTGCTTCTCATGCTTTGTCATGTACAGTCAGTTGTTTTTTACCTCTTCTACAATGCAGTCTCTAGATTGTAGGTGGGTACAGTTAGTTGTCCCACCTGCAGATGGCCTATTGCCATTGTTGCTTGAAAAGAGGAGTTTTGTAAGGGAATTGATCCCTTATTCCGCTTACACACGATCGGAAATTCTGACAAGAAAAGTCCGATGTGAGCTTTTGGTCGGAAATTCCGACCGTGTGTATGGACAGACCATTACCCCGAGCACCAAAGTCAAAAGTCTCGGAGTCATCTTTGACTCGGAGATGTCGATGGATGCACAAATAGGATTAGTAGTCAGCGGATCTCACCATCTCCTCCGCCTGCTGCGTAGCCTCATCCCCTTCATCCCAGAAGAGGACATAGCAGTAGTAGTTGGAACAATCATCAACTCCCGACTCAACTACGCAACCTCCCTCTACATAGGACTACCTAAAAAACTGATTTTGCGCCTACAAGTCGTTCAGAACACGGCAGACAGACTGGTAACAGGGAAAAAACCTTGGAAATCCATCACCCCTTCACTGAGGACCCTTCATTGGCTAACCGTAAAGGATCGGGTCACATTCAAGACCCTCTGTCTCACCCACAAGTGCACACAAGGAAACGCGAGAAGATAAAACACTACTCACCCAATCGCATTCTCCGATCAACCAACCAAAACCTCCTCCACATCCCCAAGTCCCACTACAAATCGAAGGGAGAACGAAGATTTGCAGTCCAAGGACCATGGCTATGGAACGCTTTACTCACGGACATCCGCATGGAAGAAAACCATCAGCCATTCAGGAAAAAACGTAAGACCCACCTCTTCTGAAGGTTTAGGACGTCCATGGAGGCAAAGCGCCTAGAGGCGATTTAGTTCGCATTTCTAGCGCTATACAAGTAATTCACTCACTCACTCCATCTGACTTTTTCTGGTGGAATCTCCGCCAACAAAAGATTGAGAGCAGGTTCTCTATTTTTCGAATTCCGATCATCTGTATGCAATTCCGACGCGCAAAAAACACGCATGCTCAGAATCAAGCAGAAGAGTTGAACTTTCTATTGAACTTCATTGATCTCGGCTTGTCGTACGTCTTGTACGTCACCGCGTTCTTGACGGTCGGAATTTCAGACAAGATTTGTGTGACCGTGTGTATGCAACACAAGTTTGAGCCAACATTCCATCGGAAAAAAATCCACGGTTTTCTTGTCGAAATTTCCGATTGTGTGTACGCGGCATTAGTGATTCCATGCAGTGCCTCTAGAGGCCTGAATGGACACAGGACTCTCAAGAGACTTTGGTGGTGAGAGAACCTTTTAAATAAGGGAACTCATGTCATTTTGCCACTTCTGGGAAAGGAACCTGCTTGTGATGGACAGTACTTAGCATAAGGAGAGGTTCCATACAAGAAGGGATAGCTTAGGGAAGGTTCCTTCTGCATTTCATACGCTTCGGTAATCGGTGTGGAGCTGGTGCAGCCTGCAGAAATATCGTTGCACATTTCAAGAGGGACACTACCCCGGTAACCCTAGCGCTCAGCCAATAATATATCTTATCAATGCTAGTACTGTACATTTTCAGAACCACTATATATCAGTGGAGAAAATGGGTTGCATGGTTGTTTCAAACAAACTTGCTCAAAATCTATATAAATGATATCAGTGCACTATAAACGGTGTATGAGTGATTCCTCCCAAACAAGATACCTAATAAAGGCCCCATCTACACACTAGCCATAGCCAGCCCCTGCAGAGCCACTACTATCCAGTCCAGGTTCTGTCTTGTAAGCTCCTGGAAGCTTTGGGACAGCATTGGTTATAGTACCTGACATAGGCCTGGGCAGACCCTAATCACCTCGTGTGGCGCAGATTCCCTCTGCTGCTGGACTCCTGTGTCACACCCACCCTTTACCCTGCGGCTTTGCTGGCCTTCCTCCTTTCCCTTATTGCTGGCTGCTACAGGGCATATTTCAGAATGGAGAGTGAGGGAAGGGGCTGGTATATATGTCATTTACGGACCCTTTACTTTTCTGTCTGGTACCAATCACTCACTGTGTTCATTCATACCTGAAACATAGTACTCACAGTTTACTATGCTCCAGTTGCTCATCACAGGGAACTTTCCATTCATTCACTGTCTAGTACAGCTGAGTCTGCAGTGAAAGGCCCTGGGGAATCTCTGTCCTCATGCCCTGTACACATGATCGGGATTCCCAATGGGAAAACTGCGATGAGAGAATCAGCTGTCTTTTTTTCCGTCGGGATTCCCAGCTGACTTTTTCCCGGTGGAAAACTGCAGTTTTTGGGAGTTTTCCCGTGGGGAAAAAGTCTGATGGAGCATACACAGGGTCGGGATTCCCGAGGAAAAGCTCTCATCTGAGTTTTCACGAGGGGAAAATCGAAAGTGTGTGCGGGGGAAAAGTAGAGAGCAGGTTCTCGGTTTTCCCCTCGGGATTTCCAATTGATCTTTTACCGTCGGGAATCCCGGTCGTGGGTACGAGGCTATAGTCCCTTTTCCCCTCTCAAAACTGAGACATCAAGGATCCTTAGGCGTTTAGATCCTTGATATTTCACCAAAACCCCCCAATGGTGTTTCTTAAAAAAAAAAAAAATGTATATTGTAAAAAATAATTAAAACATTTGTAAAATATAACATAAAAATAAAATAATAAAAATAAAAAACTACTGACACCATCCACTGTCCTACTAACACCAACCTCTGCCTTACTGACATGTTCACTGCCCTACTGACACCATCCATTTTTAATACAATTTAAAATGTATTTATAAGACTGTATGACTCTGTGTGTATGTATATGTATATACGTATGTATATATGTTTGAGCTTTGGTGTGCACATCCTAATGCAATTGTGTAGGGAGAGGGCTTGGGACTTTAAATGAGGCATGTGGCTACAAATAAGTATAGTAAAAATGCAGTATATATTTATTGACATAAAATACATTAAGGAAATGGCATAGACTAGAGGTATTGTCAATGTGAAAAACATTGTAAATGCATGTATTGCATATTTTCCAACATGATAGACAGTATAAAAAATTATAAATGGATGGCTACATCCTCCCTAACAGACATGGACAACCCTAATGCAATAAGCTGTGCAGTGTGCACACTTATGGTGCCTGAATTAGTGTCTGTGCTTTACACTAAGGTAATAACTTTTCAGAAAAACTACAACTTTTCTATTATTTTACCACTTTAGATACAAATAGTTCTTGCCAAGCCATTATTTAGAATTAATCTATCAGCACGATGTCATTTCCTAAATAATGCTGTTAGTAACTAGTGTGTTAAAGTCTACAGTTCGGTCTCTTCAAATTCTTCCATTGTCTGCACAGCATCCTGAAAAGCCTGCTGTGTACTGTATTCGAGAAACAAGTCAGGAGATTACCATACCCTCTTCTCCCATAATTCCCTAGCTCTTTCATAGTCCACAAACCCCACAGTTGAGTCTCTGTGTGATTGGGCCACCTGAAGTGACATTGTTCATACATGGAATTCAATGTGCTGGCAAAATACTTTATCATTCATTGTCAGTTTGGAAAGCAACATGGAAAAAAAGGAAATGAAAGTATATCTAAAGCGAAAATAATTTTGGATAGAGTATGAAAGGGGCAAAACCCCTGTCAAATTGGGGAGATTTTACTTCAGTCCAGTCCTATGGACATAACAGGAAGTGATGTTAATCTCTCCAAAATGGGGGAGAAGCCATGTTTGATGGCCTTCCCCCACTCTACTAAAGAAAAGTATCTTTATTTCTTTTTATACCCCTGTTGCAAATTTTCTTTCACAGCCTGTCTGGTGTCAACAGGACAAGACGTAAGGCCAAACCTTTCTTGAGGTCATGGGAACAAGGGAACCCAAAAGAATATTTAAAGCTGAACGCACAGAAGCTTTTATTTAAATATTCCTCATTGGTAACAAAGGATATAAATTCACTTTGTGGGCACTAAATGCCCTTTAAAACCCAGTTATTGCCCTGTAAAAGTAGCAGTGACACCCTCACTGTTGTGTAGATAGCCTGTGCAGAGACCAAAGCTGTGGGAGGGACTGAGCACCTCCACCCACTACAGGTTGCCTGCAGAAAACAACAAGTGGGGGCGGAGACAAGACAAGTCACTCTGTACAAGGAGAGAGAGAAGTAGTGGCAGGTCTTTATTACAGGGAGCTTCTGCATAGAGACATTGGGGTTTACTTACTAAAACTGGAAAGTGCGAAATCTGGTGCAACTCTGCATAGAAACCAATCAGCTTCCTTGTTTTATTGCCAAAGCTTAAGGCCCCTTTCACACGGGCTTTCCGATCAGGTCCGTCTGTTAGTTTTTCAGGTGGACCTGATTGGACCCTCCATTCACCCCTATGGAGCTGTGGATGTCAGCGGTGACATGTCCGCTGACACCCGCTGCTATCCGATCCTGTCTGTGAAATCCAGATGGATAGTGACCATATTTTTCATCCATTTGGTGGATCGGATCAGATGGAATCAGATGAAGACGGACAGGCGGTCCGTTTTTATCCCATCTCCCCATAGAGGAGAGCGGGATTCTGACAGATCCCTCTCAGCACAGTGAGCGGAAACAGACCTGTCATCTGCCTTTTCAGCGGGGATCAGCGGATCGATCCCCCACGGAGCAAGCAGAGTTCGCCAAGCCAAGCGGACAAGCCCGTGTGAAATGATCCTTAAGTGATAATAAAGTCTTGTTTTTTCTCCTTTAAAAATAACAAACATGTCATTCTTACCTCCTCTGTGCAGTGTTTTTGCACAGAGCAGCTCAGATCCTCCACTTCTTGGGTTCCTCTTTGGCACTCCTGGCCCCTCCCTCCTGTTGAGTGCCCCCACAGCAAGCAGCTTGATATGGGGGCACCTGTGCCGAGCCGCAGCTCTGTGTGTCCATCCGCCCCCTCTCTCTCCTCATTGGCGCACTGACTTTGACTTTGCTGTCTCAGCCAATGAGGAGTGATTGTCCGGACAGCCGAATCTCTTGTGCAACATCGCTGGATTGAGATGGGGCTCAGGTATGTATTAGGGGGGCTGAGGGGGGGGGGGGTTGCTGGACACAGAAGTTTTTTTTTTAAATGTATAGAATGCATTAAGATAAAAAAACCTTCTGACTTTACAATGACTTTAATTGAACAATCTGAAGTTAGAAGCTGATTGGCTACCATGCATAGCTGCACCAGATTCTGTGTGAACCAGTTTTAGTAAATCAACCCCACAGTTTCACACAGAATTACTGGAAGAAATGTACAAAGTACACCAAGATTCAAGTAATTATTCCCAACCCTATCCAAACCATGAAAAAAATTGCTGGAGTTGAGCTCTAAAGGGTAATGAAAAGTTAATGAAATGGTGAACCAACTCCAAATATCCTGACTACCCCTCTGCATCCCACTGCACATACTGTAGTTACATAGAGGGAACCATAGACGTGCGCACAGGGTGTGCCGGGGGTGCCTAGGCACACCCTAATCACCCCATTCCCATTAGCATTATCGCTCTGTGTGCCGGCAGGAAGATGAGAAAGATCTCTCTTTTACTGGCTCTGTCATAAGAGAAGTGTTTACGCACTTCTCTTTCGCTGTGCCGGCAGGGCGATCAATGTGCCGGGGTCATATATATGTAGACACACACATATGTGTTTGTGCTTTAGGGTGCACACGCTAATGCAATAGCCTGCACACACCTATGGCGGAAACTAGGAAGCAGGTCTTGAGAAAGTGGAGGAGCAAAGTGTAAGATTTGGACGATATATCGAGATAAGATTGGTGATTTAGCTGGGGGTAATGTTATTTATGGCTTTGTATGTTGTAGTTAGTATTTTAAATTTTATACAGTATATTAAGAAACCAGTGGATGGACTGACAAGGAGGGGTGGCAGCCATAGATCCAGTCTATGATGAACTGGAAGGGTGATAGCCTATGTAGGCCAGTAAGACGAGAGTTGTAGTAATCAAGGCAGGAGATTATCAGGGAGTGAATTAGCTGATTTGTGGTGTCAGTAGTTAAAAAGGAAGGAAATTTGGAAATGTTGCGGAGGTTAAGGCATTAAGATTTAGCCAGTGATTGGATGTGGGGGGCCGAACGAGAGGTCAGAGTCTAGCACCCTGACACACTTGGAGGGACACAATGCTTTTGCCTAACGTTGTGTCCAATCCTGGTGCAGAAATTCTAGTATGATGTCATTTGAACTTATTTCTAGAATATTTGCCAGTTCACAAATTCAATATCTCTAAACTTCTCTTACTCTATTCCCTCTAATATATGATGGAAAGGCAACCTGGTGAGAGTAAATGTGACAGATCTCTTCCTCTTCTCAATTCAGAAATTCAAACAGCGACTGATGAGCGAAGGCCTGTGAGATGGTGGCAGCTTGCCACTCGGTGGGACTGCTAAAATTGGAAATTTTGTCGGCATGTTATAGTGAAGCTTCAGTGTATGAAAAAAAAATTTCAACAGGATTCATATGTTGTAGATCTTAGATGACCTCAATCTGCCTAGAATTCTGCTTTGAAATGGCTAGCATTCAGGTTTGACAATAGAGCCATGGGAAGCTTAGGAAAGATACTGTATTAGGAGACTGTTCCCAATGTGTCAGAATAAAAAGTCATTTGTCATAAGCACAATCCTCAACGTGTTTAATATTTATCTTTGTCTACTGCACAGAGGGAAAATGATTGGCAAGAAAAAAAATAAAAATAGTTAGTGTTAGAATGGAGTGCCAAGGGCCCAAGCTAAAAAAAAAGGGGGGGGGGCCCAATTGCTTAACCACTTAAGCCCCGGACCATTTGGCTGGCCAAAGACCAGGCCACTTTTTGCGATTCAGCACTGCGTCGCTTTAACTGACAATTGCGCGGATGTGCGACTTGGCTCCCAAACAAAATTTACGTCCTTTTTTTCCCACAAATAGAGCTTTCTTTTGGTGGTATTTAATCACCTTTGCGGTTTTTATTTTTTGCGCTATAAACAAAAATAGAGCGACAATTTAAAAAAAAAATGCAATATGTTTTACTTTTTGCTATAATAAATATCCCCCAAAAATATGTAAAAAATAGTTTTTTTCCTCAGTTTAGGCTGATGCGTATTCTTCTACATATTTTTGGTAAAAAAAAAAAAAAAAATCGCAATAAGCGTTTATTGATTGGTTTGCGCAAAAGTTATAGCGTCTACAAAATAGGGGATAGTTTTATGGCATTTTTATTAATATTTTTTTTTTACTAGTAATGGTGGCGATCAGCGATTTTTATCGTGACTGCAACATTATAGCGGACAGATCGGACACTTTTGACACCATTTTGGGACCATTGTCATTTTTACAGCGATCAGTGCTATAAAAATGCACTGATTACTGTAAAAATTACACTGGCATTCATTGGGAGTTATTCTGTTACAGGGCGTGGCTACGAGTGACACGTCACTGATCGCTGTTCCCGATGAGAGGGAACAGACGATCAGTGACATGTCACTAAGAAGAACGGGAAGATGTTGTGTTTACACTGACATCTCCCCGTTCTTCAGCTCTGTGACCCGATCGCGGGACACCGGCGGACATCGAGTTCGCAGGTCCTGCGGGCACGGTCACGGCTAGGCAAATTAAAGGGGACGTTTACGTGTCTTAGGGCAGCAAAAGAAGAGAAATCTCCCCAACAAGACACAGACAGCAAAAAGTATTCTGACATAAGTTTTAAAGGAGCAGTATGGCCAAAACAATTTTGTCCATACTTCTCATGTAAGTCACAAGATTGTACAGTCCGTTCTCCACTCCTGTGACCCGTTTCAGCACACAGCGGGCTAAAGCCCGTTGTCGGCTGACTTCACTCAGCCGGTCCAGGCTTGGGTAAGATTCTGACTTTACAGTCATGATCCACCTAGATGTCTGGACCGGCAACTAGACAGCCCTCTCAGTGAGCCGCTGGGAGACTGAGCCAGCTGCTCCTGCCCCCTCCACAGCCCAGTGCCCAAGTGAACGCTGGAGGGGCAGAGCAGAGAGTCGGTGACTGTCAGTCACCGGCTCTCTGCTCAATGAAGACTGAGAACTAAGCAATCGGTGGTCTTTGCTCAGTTCTCACTATTAGATGATGCGTCGTCCTAGGTGAGCATAATTTTTATTTTTTTTTAACTAAACCCAAACTTCGCTTTAAAACGCTTCCCTACCCTATCCAAAAGTTAAAAAAATGAATTTGACTCTATATGCACTTTAAATTCTCACACCATGCTATCTCTTTATCGTTCCATCCCCTCACATGTTATGATTTGCAAATAATTTTTGCTTGGAAATACCCTTTTAATTAAAATGCTGCTTCCTGTCCTTTCTCCAGATGTAGTATGCTGGCAGAGCTGAGTAATAGCCACACCCCTCTGCACAAGTGCCCTAACACAGACTTAAGCCCTGTACACACAAACCGAATGTCGGGCGACATCGGCCGGTTCAATAAAAAACAGCCGACATTTGACCCGTGTGTATGGCACCCTGTTCGACAGAAGCCGGCCATTTGGAAAACCCAGCAGCCGACCGGCAGCAGGGGTCGTCCCCCTATCAGAACACAACAGCTCAGCGGAGGGGGGATAGATGTACTAATGTTGGATTATTAATATTGCAGCTCCGACCAGAGCTGTCAGTTTTTCTAGTTCAAACCGTTGGGTTGAACGAAAAAAAAAATAGTAGTGTGTACCAGGCATGGGAGAGTGTGAATCTCATTCCAGTTCTCTTTGCTGATTACTGAGTGCACAAGGTTTTATTCTGCTGTCTATTGGAAATGACAGACTATGACAGTTAAGATATTTAATAAAATATCTATCATACTGCATATGTATTTATGTGACTTTAATTGGGCTTTAAGCATCAAAACGAATGCAGGGTGAACAGCCTACCTTGCCAGGGTTTCACTTTTTAATCGTTGGTTTTGGGCACCAGTCTACAGCTATCTGGCGATCTTGCAATGCTGTAAGTAATGCAGGTAAAGTATTCCCAAATGCACCCATGCAAGTCATTGTTGTTTCTGGCACACAGAGACATTTTTGTTTTATAGTGCCAGTATTAGAACATTCCTAAATGCCATCCAGCAGATTCAAACCTGCCTTGGAATTCTCCAGAAAGCTGCAATAGCTTTAGGAAGACCGTTCAGATGGGGTCTAGAAATCGGGGAAGCTCTTATTAAAGTGGATGTAAACCCTCCATACACCCAGTGAAATGAACATCTTCAGATGATACACAGAGATTAACCAAATCTCCCTACATAGGTTTTACATGTATATCTGCTGTCTTAACATTTATGTACTGTTTGGAAAGTTCAGATCGTTTTAGGAGATTTTCTCTTCCTGTTTAACACAAAGTGTGATGTGTGGGCATACAGCCAAGATAGCTAAAATTGCTGATTGGAGGAAAGGCACACACCCCCTCTCATCATAGGCAGAGACTCTCAGAGGTGTTTTGTGAAAGGGCCAGCTGCCTGCTAATTTATTTATAGTAACCTCCCCTGACAGAAAAGTCAGGCTGCTTTTATCTGATGTGTTCAAGAATTTGTCAGGAGTTATCAAGCTGATAACAGAGGAATGGGTCAGGAGAGAGCTACGGGACTTAGCTCTTTGAAGAGAGAAAACACTGCAGATATATGTGCCCAGCTCAAATTTCATGAATCGGGTTTACATCCGCTTTAAAGTATGCCTAAAATAGGGATAAACTTAATTAATGTTAAAACCCCTGCCAGTTTTTCACCATTTTTGTCTTATTTGTTAGATCTTCTTTCACTGCCTGTCCTGTACACTCAACGGGAAGGTTATTTTTCCAATGTCAGGGAAAGTCCCTTTAAAGTGACCATACATGGATCGAAATTCATCTGCTTCAACAGGAACCAGCCAAATTTCAATCTATGCGTGGCTATTGCAGTTAAGCAGAAGTTGAACTTCTGTCAAACTGTCCTTTCAGATAAAAGCCCCTCAATCAGCAGCTGCAGCTCTAACCTGTGTGTCCTGACAGTGGAGGAGTCTCCCCACTGTCAGAAAACAATAGCACAGTGGGGAGGATTCCTCCATCGACCTTGAAAGGGGGAATTGGTTTCAACCAGTGAATTTTGATTGTCATCTGATTATTCTGTGGCACTTGCACCCCCACCCCTATCTCCTATCCCTTTCCTGCTTGTACCTATGGGCTGTTTAAATTTACATACCGTATATACTCGAGTATAAGCCAAGTTTTTCAGCCCTTTTTTTAGGGCTGAAAATACACCCCTCGGCTTATACTCGAGTCAGTGTACCTGAAAATCTTCTTAGACTGCGGGCGGCGTCCATTGTTTAAATATCGCTGCTTCCTCCTGGTCCCTTCCATGATAGGCGTTTCCAGCTAACCTTGTGTTGAGTGTTCTGCCTATCATGGAGGTCCTCTCATGCTCGGACTCCGTTTCCCAGCAGGCACTGTGTTCAGTGTTCAGCCTATCATGGACGTCCCCTCGTGTCCGAGGATGAAAAGACTTCTGTGATTGGCGGAACACTGAACACAGTGCCTGCTGGGAAACGAAGTCCGAGAATGAGAGGACCTCCATGATAGTCGGAACACTCAACACAGTGTTTGCTGGACACGCCTATCACGGAACAAGACCAGGAGGAAGCTGCGATATTTAAACAATGGACACCGCTCGCAGTCTAAGAAGATATTCGGGTACACTGACTCGGGCACAGGGAGGCTGCAATGGACACCACAGTGAGGTTGGGTACAGTAAGCTGGCAATGGGCACAGTAAGGCTGGGCACAGTAAGCTGGCAATGGGCACAGTGAGATGGCAATGGGCACAGTGAGGTGGCAATGCGCACAGTGAGCTGGCAATGGGCACAGTAAGGTTGGGCACAGTGAGGTGGCAATGGGCACAGTGAGGTGACAATGGGCACAGTGAGGTGACAATGGGCACAGTAAGCTGGCAATGGGCACTAGTGAGGTGGCAATGGGTACAGTAAGGATGGGCACAGTGATGTGGCAATGGGCACAGTAAGGTTGTAATGGGCACAGTGAGGTTGGGCACAGTGAGGTGGCAATGGGAACAGTAAGCTGGCAATGGGCACAGTGAGGTTGCAATGGGCACAGTGAGGTTGGGCACACTGAGGCGTGCAAATAGGCATTGTTGACCCTCTTTTCCACTTACAGTAGCTGCTGAATTTCCCCCCCCCCCTAGGCATATACTCAAGTCAATATGTTTTCCCAGTTTATTGGGGTAATATTAGGTACCTCGGCTTATACTCGGGTCGGCTTATACTCGAGTATATACGGTAATTGTATATTTCTTATCCCTTGCAGTATTGTGTTATCCTGGTCACCTCCTGTGCTGTGATCTTTTTTATTATTATACCATGGCAATTGTAGTTGTATCACATGAGAATAATGTTCTGGATAATCAACAGCCTGTAAAACCAAACTTTCAATTTCAATAAAAATATTGAAAAATAAATACATTAACCCCCCCCCCCCAACTCCCAATTCTTGTCCTGGTGAAAATGGACAGTTAGTAATGCTAAATCTCCAACAACACAGACAGAAGCAAAAACACCCTTGTTTCAGTAGAACAGGGCCCCGGATAGCAGTAAAAACTGACAGGTGTTCTACCCCCCTCTCCACTCTATCCAAGAGTCATAAAATATTTGGGCAAAATATAAAATGGTCAAAACATTTTTTAAACAGTATCAAAAGGCATTTTTTTGGTTTTCCTTGGGATAGAGCAGGGAATGGAGCAGTCCCATTGGGGAAAATTCCTTTAACTTCCTGTTCTGTAAACACAACAGAAAGAGATGGATATCGCTCTAAAGCAGTGGTTCTCAACTCCTGTCCTCAGGGCCCACCAACAGGCCAGGTTTGCAAGATAACTGAAATGCATCACAGGTGATATAATTTGCTGCTCAAGGATTGCAGTATTTTAGTCTGCATCTCCCCAAGGTAATACTTAAAATCTGGCCTGTTAGTGGGTCCTGAGGACAGGAGTTGAGAACCATTGCTCTAAAGTGAGTAAATCCACTCTAAAGTCACACATGCATTATACAATCTGTTTGTACAGGGTTTGTATATGAAAAAACGATGTAATATGGGGGCCTACTTTACCGGTCCAATTATTTTACAGCCAATCAATTAGGCCCCTGAACTTCATGGCAGTTGGTAGTTCTAAAGGGGATTGTACAATCTAATTTTTACGGTTCCATCCGTTATGGTTGAACTGGATGGATTTTGTGTCTTTTTTCAACCTGACTAACTATGTAACTATGTAAGTGTCCCCACCAAAGGATTTCTTTGATCCGATGACATCATAAAATGTTAGATGTTCCTTTATTCGAGTCATATTGATAATGGTCACCAGGACACATCGAGAGTGAACCTCACCAGTGTGGACACAGCAGTAAAAACTTGAGAGTGGCCAACTTGCTAGATAAAGGGGGCCTCAACTGTGGCCCCTACCACTCCCAGGGGGCCGCACATAAAATTCAGTATATGTAATGCTATAGAACATTTACAGAGACTGCTGATATACTGCAAGGGATGGTCAGAGGTGGAAGACATGTATTTACATGTATTACAGGTATGGTTGGGGATTTTAGTTATACTATGAGACACAGTCAGAGACTACGGACATGTTCTATTACAAATCTACCCCAAATATATAAGGGGTCCATATAGTGAACTTGGTGTTGAGTTATTCACTTTACGGTCAGCAAAAAGGACAAGGGGCCACTCTTTACGTCTAGAGGAAAAGAGATTTCATCTCCAAATACGGAAAGGTTTCTTCACAATAAGAGCTGTGAAAATGTGGAATAGACTCCCTCCAGAGGTGGTTCTGGCCAGCTCAGTGGATTGCTTTCCTAAATGTACATAATATAACTGGGTACTAACATTTATAGGTAAAGTTGATCCGGGGAAAATCCGATTGCGTCTCGGGTGATAAGGAAGGAATTTTTTCCCCTGCTGTAGCAAATTGGATCGTGCTCTGCTGGGGTTTTTTGCCTTCCTCTGGATCAACTGTGGGTATAGAATTGGGTATATGGAATCGTATGTGTAGCACACAGACCCCCTTTTACCTGCCTTATTCGGCTCCTCGCAGGAAGAAGGGGCACACCATGCCACAAGCCCGTACCCTCCTGTAATAAGAGGTTGAGCGGTGTTGTTGATGGGTCTTCCACAGTCAGATAACCAGAAAATGTCTCTCACCTCTGTGAATAACAGAGATAAGTCCTTGTTTCCCCCAATAACTGAAATGTCCACACTCGCTGTAACTCCAACACAGAGTTTATTTTCTCCTTTAGTAAAACAACAGTCTCTGATAGGAAAGAGGTTGAAGTGAAGACAGGACAGCATAAGATATGGGAGAGGTCCAGGCACAATCTCAATCACTTCACTGTTCGGCTTCTCAAACAGACTCAGCCCCAAATGGATAGTCTACTTAAGATAAGACTAGCAGCCAAATGACACTCCAACTTTACCCAAGGCCTCTGCCACAGACCTGGTGAACTGGGTCTCTGCCACAGACCTGGTGAACTGGGTCTCTGCCACAGACCTGGTGAACTGGGTCTCTGCCACAGACCTGGTGAACTGGGTCTCTGCCACAGACCTGGTGAACTTGGCCTCCGTTTAGGGAGAAGACGTCTCTCCGGAGAGTTACCGGGACCCTTCCTTCACTGTGACTTCTGCACCAGCCCCTCGGAACGGTTCCTCCCCCGGCCTCCTCTTCCAAGATACGGGTCCCCTCGCAAGGACTCCACGATCCCCGATGGGCTCCAGCCGAAGGTTTGCATATACAATATAATAATACCTCCAGAATGTCCAATGGATGGTGCCACACAAGAAGTTTTCCTTCCTCTCTCTCCCTTCGGTGGGGAGGGTGAGGGAAGGATCCAGTGCTTCCCCATAATTGTTCTTAGGAGGCGGTACATTCTCCTCAGACTGTTTAAATTATTTGTTTCCATTTCTGACAGATTTTATGTTTTCACTTTGGGACAGGCTGAGTTTTTAGTTATGTAGACCAAGTGCTGTTACTATGCTTCTCGGAAAGTTAATTTTTTCATTGTATTACAATTGATTGTCATGATGTTATACTTTCTGATCCTCTAAAGCCCTGTACACACGATCGTATTTCCTATGGATTCTAATCCGATGGATTTTTCCATCAGAAATCCGATGAAGCTGACTTCCATCAGTCTTGCCTACACACCATCAGTCAAAAATCCGACCGTCCCAAACGCTGTGACGTAAAACACTCCGACAAGCCGAGAAAAATGAAGTTCAATGCTTCTGAGCATGCGTCGACTTGATTCTGAGCATGCGTGGGTTTTTTGTCCAATGGAGTTCCACACAGACGATCGGAATTTGCTATCGTTTTTTTTCCCATCGGATACATTTAAAACATGTTCTATTTTTTCTCACCGATGGAAAAAAGACCGATGGGGCCCATACACGATCGGTTTGTCCGATGAGAAAAGTCCATCGGACTGTTTTCATCGGTAAAACCGATCGTGTGTACAGGGCATAACTGTCTTAAAATTTCAATAAAAACCATTGGAAAATAAAAAAGTTCGTAAAAACTTTACCTTCCATCTCCATTCCTACAAAGAAGAACGTGTCAATGAAAGTCAGTTTTTGCTCTGTCCCCTATACCAGCCACGTCCTCTTCTCAATACCTACTTCGAGACTCACCATAATTAAATTATAATACAACAAACCTTTAGGGATCTATATACCAAATCTAATTGACCATTAATTATTCTGCAGAGACTTTGTGGGGTATTAGCCTTTATTGATTTAATATGGACACAACTTTAGGTCGAATCCATTTTTCCGTAACCTGCAAATGACCTTTATAAAAAGTGAAGTTTAACCTTGTGCTTCCAGTGTAATAAACCATAAGAAAAAAAAAAGAAAAAAAATATGTTTGGCAAAACTTGACTATGGTATTTGAATATCGGAAAGAATATTAAATAAAATATCTCTTTTTTATGACTACACATAAGAGGTTGTTTGGAATTTATGTAATACCAGTGCTGCATACTTTAAAAGATACATCAATGTCCATTAAAATAAGCACAAAGTGTAGCACTAACTTTAATGTATCCAGCTATGAAGGCTCTTTCATTCCGTCTACTCAATTGTGCATGAAAAGGGACTTTGGAAAATAGGATGTTTCCTATTTTTTTTTCAATTCAGAATACATCCTCATTAATATTTCATGGGAGCAACAGTAAGGTTCTGGGTATCTACAGCACTGTTGTGACATATTCTGGGTAACAGATTCTTATAAGTATGTAGGCAATTGGAGACAACATTCATTATAAGGAAAGTCTACCTTTTTCACTTCAGAAAATAATAGCACCAATGCTTCCAAATATATTTAGATCTACCTAAAGCAGAACTGGGGTCGGAATAAAATTCTCTACTTACTTAAAGTGAAGCTCTGCTTTGCCCATGCAGGACAGAGCAACAGCCCAATTCCATCCAACCCCTCCACCTTCCTGTCTTCTCCCCTCCCACATGCATGTTTACATTTTTTAAATGTCCTCAGTAGGGATGAGCTTCGTGTTCGAGTCGAACATACGTTCGACTCGAACATCGGCTGTTCGATCGTTCGACGAAGATCGAACGATTTGGGCCGTTCGCGCCAAATTCGAGTGACGCGAACGGCCCACAATGCACTACGCCATCGCAGTGTCATCCAGGCGCTGTGATTGGCCAAGCATGCACTGTGACCCCGCATGCTTGGCCAATCACAGCGCCGGCAGCGAGGAGAGCAATGATTGGCCACAGGCAGGATGCCTGTGGCCAATTATTGCTGAGAGGGTTTAGTACACGCCCCACACTATAAAAGGCCGCCAGCGCGGCGGCCTTGTGTAGTGTGTTCCGGAGCAAGGAAAGAGAAGCATAGGCAGGGACAGTGTCATTTTTTTTCCTTTACTAATCCTGGATTCCTTGTGTTTAGGGACAAATAAGGATAGGTAGGGAGAGTGTCAGTGTGTTATTCTGTGCTAAACCTTGTTTGTAGGGACAGAGAGGTACAGTAAAGGAAAGTGTCAGTGTGCTATTCTGTGCTAAATCTTGTTTGTAGGGACAGAGAAGGACAGTGAGTGAAACTGACAGTGTGCTATTCTGTTCTAAACCAATCTTGCTGAACCATATTTGAAATCCTTGAGTTTAGGGACAGAGAGGTACAGTGAGGGAAAGTGTCAGTGTGCTATTCTGTGCTAAATCTTGTTTGTAGTGACAGAGTAGGACAGTGAGTGAAACTGACAGTGTGCTATTCTGTTCTAAACCAATCTTGCTGAACCATATTTGAAATCCTTGAGTTTAGGGACAGAGAGGTACAGTGAGGGAAAGTGTCAGTGTGCTATTCTGTGCTAAATCTTGTTTGTAGGGACAGAGAGGTACAGTGAATGAAACTGACAGTGTGCTATTCTGTTCTAAACTAATCTTGCTGAACCATATTTGAAATCCTTGAGTTTAGGGACAGAGAGGTACAGTGAGGGAAAGTGTCAGTGTGCTATTCTGTGCTAAATCTTGTTTGTAGGGACAGAGAGGTACAGTGAGTGAAACTGACAGTGTGCTATTCTGTTTTAAACCAATTTTGCTCAACCATATTTGAAATCCTTGAGTTTAGGGACAGAGAAGGACACTCGTGGAAACTATCAGTGTGCTATTCTGTGCTAAATCTTGTTTGTAGGGACAGAGAGGTACAGTGAGTGAAACTGACAGTGTGCTATTCTGTTCTAAACCAATCTTGCTGAACCATATTTGAAATACTTGAGTTTAGGGACAGAGAGGTACAGTGAGGGAAAGTGTCAGTGTGCTATTCTGTTCTAAACCAATTTTGCTGAACCATATTTGAAATCCTTGAGTTTAGGGACAGAGAAGGACACTCGTGGAAACTATCAGTGTGCTATTCTGTGCTAAATCTTGTTTGTAGGGACAGAGAGGTACAGTGAGTGAAACTGACAGTGTGCTATTCTGTTTTAAACCAATTTTGCTCAACCATATTTGAAATCCTTGAGTTTAGGGACAGAGAAGGACACTCGTGGAAACTATCAGTGTGCTATTCTGTGCTAAATCTTGTTTGTAGGGACAGAGTAGGACAGTGAGGGAAAGTGTCAGTGTGCTATTCTGTTCTAAACCAATTTTGCTGAACCATATTTGAAATCCTTGAGTTTAGGGACAGAGAAGGACACTCGTGGAAACTATCAGTGTGCTATTCTGTGCTAAATCTTGTTTGTAGGGACAGAGAGGTACAGTGAGTGAAACTGACAGTGTGCTATTCTGTTGTAAACCAATCTTGCTGAACCATATTTGAAATCCTTGAGTTTAGGGACAGAGAAGGACACTCGTGGAAACTATCAGTGTGCTATTCTGTGCTAAATCTTGTTTGTAGGGACAGAGAGGTACAGTGAGTGAAACTGACAGTGTGCTATTCTGTTCTAAACCAATCTTGCTGAACCATATTTGAAATACTTGAGTTTAGGGACAGAGAGGTACAGTGAGGGAAAGTGTCAGTGTGCTATTCTGTTCTAAACCAATTTTGCTGAACCATATTTGAAATCCTTGAGTTTAGGGACAGAGAAGGACACTCGTGGAAACTATCAGTGTGCTATTCTGTACTAAGTCTTATTTGTAGGGACAGAGAGGTACAGTGAGTGAAACTGACAGTGTGCTATTCTGTTTTAAACCAATTTTGCTCAACCATATTTGAAATCCTTGAGTTTAGGGACAGAGAAGGACACTCGTGGAAACTATCAGTGTGCTATTCTGTGCTAAATCTTGTTTGTAGGGACAGAGTAGGACAGTGAGGGAAAGTGTCAGTGTGCTATTCTGTTCTAAACCAATTTTGCTGAACCATATTTGAAATCCTTGAGTTTAGGGACAGAGAAGGACACTCGTGGAAACTATCAGTGTGCTATTCTGTGCTAAATCTTGTTTGTAGGGACAGAGAGGTACAGTGAGTGAAACTGTCAGTGTGCTATTCTGTGCTAAACCAATCTTGCTGAAGCGTATTGCAAATCCTTGTGTTTAGGGACAGAGAAGGAGAGGCAGGGGACAGTGTCAGTGTCATTGTTGCTAAGCCTCCTGCACAGTATACACCTGAAGGTAGCCCTTATTGCTGTTTTTCCCATCTCCCTGCAGGCCATCCATTAAAATGTCTGGAAGGCAAACAAGGAGAGGCAGACAGTCAGGAGGCAAAAAAAGAGGGCAAGCAGGCTCTGTGTCTGGGGGCAACAGTGCTGGTCGTGGACGCGGTGCATTGTCATCAGCACATGGCCATGGGACACGCTTGTCCTTCTTTTCGGCAGCTGGACATGTTGAGCCACATCATGCCAAAGACTTGGTAGAGTGGATGACCAAGCCCACCTCATCCTCCTCATCCTCTCTCACCCAGGCTCAGGGTACTGGCAAAGCAGCTGCCAAAGCGTCCTCTTCTCTGGTATCATTATCTTCATTAGTCAATCCTTCCCTAGACCCACCATGTCCTCCTCCTGAGGAGTCCCCCGAACTGTTTGAGCACAGTGTTGGGTACATGCTCCAGGAGGATGCCCAGCGTTTCGAAGGATCTGATGATGATACCCAGCTAGAGGAAGGCAGTAGCGTGAGAGCAGAGAGAGGGGATGCTCAAGAAGGACACCAATCTGGCAGTCATGCTCCAGCAGCTGCAGCATACTGCCAGATTGGCTCCAGTGATGAGGAGGGAGGGGATGATGAGGTCACTGACTCCACGTGGGTGCCTAATAGGAGAGAGGAGGAGGAGGAGGATGAGGAGGAGGCACATCTCCAACGAGGCAGGATGCCCTTGAGTGGCCAGCGTATGGGCAGCACACCGACGGAATAACACCGCAGAGCTCCGCCTGTGCAGGGCGCTGCCTCTGCCCGTCATTCAAAAAGATCTTTGGTGTGGGCCTTTTTTGAGGCGAGTGCATCAGATCGCACAGCTGCTGTTTGCAACATATGTCTCAAGCGTATATCGCGTGGCCAAAACATCAGCCGCTTGGGCACCACATGCTTGATCAGACATATGTTGACCTGCCATGCAGCTCGTTGGCAAGCCTACCTTAAAGACCCACACCAAAGAACAAAGCTGACCTCTTCTTGCACCGCATCAGCTGGGATCTCCAACCCCACTATACCTTCAGTCCTCTCTGAAACCTGCTCTGAGAGGAATGAAGGTGTAGAATTAGGTGTGTCACAGCCAAGTACTTGCGGGCACTCTGCAAGCAGTACACCAACGTCCGATTCTAGCAGGTAAATTTCCCTGCCCCAGCTGCTGGACCGTCAAAAGAAGTTCACTCCCAGCCATCCACATGCCCAGCGGTTGAATGCTAGCTTGGCTAAATTGCTAGCGCTTCAACTGCTGCCTTTTCAGTTGGTAGACTCGGCCCCCTTCCGTGAGTTTGTGCAATGTGCGGTTCCTCAGTGGCAGGTTCCCAAACGCCACTTTTTCGCACGGAAGGCGATTCCGGCTCTCTACAGGCATGTGGAAGGCAATGTCTTGGCCTCGCTGGACAGAGCGGTCAGCGGTAAGGTGCATATTACCGCTGACTCATGGTCCAGCAGGCATGGACAGGGACGTTACCTTTCTTTCACGGCCCATTGGGTCACTCTTTTGGCAGCTGGGAAGGATGCAGGACAAGGTGCAGTAGTGTTGGAGGTTGTTCCACCGCCACGCCTCCAAAATGCTACTACTGGTTGTGACACACCTCTCTCCTCCACCCCCTCCTCTTCTTCTTCCTCCATGGCCTCTTCCTGTGGTTTGTCCTCGGAACCAGCGGTGCTCCGTAGGCGTTCAAGGGGCTACGCAAGTACGCAGGCAAAAAGATGCCATGCCGTGCTTGCGCTGGTGTGTTTGGGGGACAGGAGCCACACTGGGGCAGAGGTCCTGTCTGCTCTGCAGGGGCAGGCCGAGAGGTGGTTGACGCCACGCCAGCTTAAGCCAGGAATGGTGGTTTGCGACAATGGCACCAACCTCCTCTCCGCCCTGCGACAGGGACAACTGACCCATGTGCCCTGTATGGCTCACGTCCTTAACCTGGTGGTGCAGCGGTTCTTGGGCAGGTACCCGGGCTTACAGGATGTCCTGAGGCAGGCCAGGAAAGTCTGTGTGCATTTCCGCAGATCTTATAATGCCAGTGCTCGCCTGGCTGAGCTGCAAAAGGAGTTGAACCTGCCCAAGAACTGCCTTATATGTGACATGCCCACCAGGTGGAACTCAACATTGGCCATGCTGCAGCGGCTGCACACGCAGCAGAGGGCCATCAATGAGTACCTGTGCGACTACGGCACCAGGACAGGGTCAGGGGAGCTCGGGTTTTTTTCACCACGCCAGTGGGGCATGATCAGGGATGCATGCACTGTCCTGGCACCATTTGAGGAGGCCACGAGGATGGTGAGCAGTGACAGTGCATGCATCAGTGACACTGTACCTCTTGTCCACCTGTTGGAGCACACGCTGCGTGGAATAATGGACAGGGCACTTGAGGCAGAACAGAGGCAGGAAGAGGAGGACTTCCTTGCCTCTCAAGGCCCCCTTTACCCAGACAGTGTTCCTTCTGTCCCACCCATCGCAGAGGAAGAGGAGGAGGAGGAGGAGGAGGAGGATTGTGGCAGCATGGAGGTGGAGGCTGGCACTCAGCATCATCAGCAGCAGTCTTTTAGGGATGATTTACAGTCCCAAGAAACCAGTGGACTTGTACGTGGCTGGGAGGAGGTGGCTGCGGATCATGTCGTCCTTAGTGACCCAGAGGACTCCGGACTGAATGGCTCAGCTAACCTACGCTGCATGGCCTCCCTGATCCTGCAAAGTCTGCGGAAGGATCCTCGTATTCTTCGGATCAAGGAGAGGGACCATTACTGGCTGGCCACTCTCCTTGATCCACGGTACAAGGGTAAGGTTGCGGACCTTATCTTACCGTCGCAGAGGGAGCAGAGGATGAGACAACTCCGGGAGGCCTTGCAGAAAGGTCTGTGCAACGCGTTCCCAGAGACTGGGAGGTTACAAACTCCTGGTCCTGGACAACGAGTTGCTGAGGCTTCGGGCAGTCAAAGAAGGAGCGGTGGGGAAGGTGGCCGTCTGACCGATGCGTTTAGACAATTCTTTAGTCCGCAGCCCCAAAGTATGATCGGTTCCAGCAACCATCGCCAGCGTCTGATATACATGGTGCAGGAATACCTAGGGGCAAGGTCAGACTTGGACACCTTCCCCACCGAAAATCCTCTGGCTTACTGGGTCTTGAGGATGGATCACTGGCCAGAGCTTGCACAGTATGCAATTGAGCTACTGCCCTGTCCTGAATCCAGCGTTCTTTCAGAACGCACATTCAGTGCTGCTGGAGGATTTGTCACGGATCACAGGGTGCGCCTGTCCACCGACTCGGTTGATCGACTGACTTTCATCAAGATGAACCAGTCTTGGATCACCACCAGCTACCACACACCTGATGCTGATATAACAGACTAATTGATTTTAAAATGTCACATCCCTTCAAGACTGATGCTGATGCTGAGTTCCTGTGCTGTTATGTTGACTAGCTATCCTCCTCCTCCTCCTCAATGATCCGATTAATGATGATAGCTTGGAAGATCATTTTGGTTTATGGGTGCCGCCACCAGTGGCTAAGGCCCAATTTTTCAGCCCCTGTTTAACAGGGGCGTGTAATTACAATTTTTGATGCAATACTTTGCAACAGGCCTCATTGCTGTGCTCCAAGTACAGTATCTGTGAGGGGTTGCAGTGTTGTGCCACCAGTGCCTAAGGCCCAATTTTTCAGCCCCTGTTTAACAGGGGCGTGTAATTACAATTTTTGATGCAATACTTTGCAACAGGCCTCATTGCTGTGCTCCAAGTACAGTATCTGTGAGGGGTTGCAGTGTTGTGCCACCAGTGCCTAAGGCCCAATTTTTCAGCCCCTGTTTAACAGGGGCGTGTAATTACAATTTTTGATGCAATACTTTGCAACAGGCCTCATTGCTGTGCTCCAAGTACAGTATCTGTGAGGGCTTGCAGTGTTGTGCCACCAGTGCCTAAGGCCCAATTTTTCAGCCCCTGTTCAACAGGGGCATGCAATTATAATTATTGATCTAATAATTCACAGCAGGGCCCATTGCTGCGCCCACCAAGAGTAACTGTCAGGCATTACAGTGTTGTGTCAACACCACCACCACCACCACCACCACCAAAGGCCCAATTTTTCAGCCCCTGTTCAACAGGGGCATGCAATTATAATTATTGATCTAATAATTCACAGCAGGGCCCATTGCTGCGCCCACCAAGAGTAACTGTCAGGCCTTACAGTGTTGTGGCACCAAGACCACCATCACCACCACCACCACCACCAAAGGCCCAATTTTTCAGCCCCTGTTCAACAGGGGCATGCAATTATAATTATTGATTGAATAATTCACAGCAGGGCCCATTGCTGCGCCCACCAAGAGTAACTGTCAGGCCTTACAGTGTTGTGGCACCAGCACCACCACCACCACCAAAGGCCCAATTTTTCAGCCCCTATTCAACAGGGGCATGCAATTATAATTATTGATCTAATAATTCACAGCAGGGCCCATTGCTGCGCCCACCAAGAGTAACTGTCAGGCCTTACAGTGTTGTGGCACCAGCACCACCATCAAAGGCCCAATTTTTACTACCACTGATCAACAATTATATGTTATTACAATTCCTGATATAATAGTTGACAGCAGGGCGTTCCAGCACCCACCAAGAATAACTGTGAGTGCTTTCAGTGTTGTGCCAACACCAACACCTAAGGGGCCAATTTCTGCAGAGTATATACGGCAGGTCCCTACTTTCAAACATCCAACTTACAAACGACTACTACTTGCAAACGGAAGAAGACAACAGGAAGTGAGAGGAAATCTACCCCTTGGAAGGAAAATTCTCTCCTGTAAGAATTAATATGGGAGAAAGGTGTCTCCTCTCTACTGATGCTTTATCACCAATCCTTGTTTCAATAAAAACACCACATTTCAAAAACAGTTGTCATTGGGACGCAAAGTGAGGTGAAATGTTCTGAACAGGGGCACAGACAGCAAAAAAAATGTGACAGGGGTGATAACCGTTCCCTATGTTTTACAAAAAGCTAAAAAAAGGAATTTGGCATGGAGCTACACTTAAACAATGCAGCTGTTCAAAATTACAAACAGATTCTACATAAGAACAAACCTACAGTCCCTGTCTTGTATGCACCGCCTGTATACGGCTGTTCAGAGTATATAGGACCTTTTTTATTTTGTGTGTGCGGGGTTCCCCTTAATATCCATACAAGACCCAAAGGGGCTGGTAATGGGCTGGGGTAGGGGGGGGGGGTTGATGGGGTAGCTATGCCATTTTTCCTAAAGATTTTCATCCATATTACCGGGACCAGACATTACATTAAAGCCGCAAGCAGTTTTAAATGGCTTTTTTTCCTCTAGAAATGTTATTTTGTGCAGGGACAGTTCTAAACACGGGAACCACGTGGCACTTCACAGGCATACTTTAGACACCCCCCAGGTACAATATTTAAAGGAATATTTGACTTTTTTTTTTCACTTTATGCATCATTAAAATGACTGCTCCTGGAAAACGTCCGTTTTTAAAACTTCTTTTTGCATTGATACATGTCCCCTGGTGCAGAACCCGGGTTCCCAAACTCTGTTTAGGACAATAACATGGATAATAGTCGTTATGATTAGCACTTTAGAATCCGAACATTCGCATCCATTGTATTTAATAGGGTTCTAATGTTCGTGCGAACTTTCGGTCCGTTCGCGGGTTCTGGTGCGAACCGAACCCGGGGGTGTTCGGCTCATCACTAGTCCTCAGGCTGTTCCTCTTCCTCTTTACTGGTACTGGGTATACCTCAATAATGCAAAGCAGGCCTTCTTATCCAACATCAGTTCCTGACCTCACAAATGTGCTTCTGGAAGGACGGTCAAACATTCCCATAGACACAGTCCTAAACCTTGTGGACAGCCTTCCCAGAAGAGTTGAAGCTGCAAAGGGTGGGCCAACTTAATATTGAACCCTACGGACTAAGACTGGGATGCCATGTGTGTCAAGGCAGGCGTCCCAATACTTTTGGCAATATAGTGTATATGTGATCATGCACTTCCGCCTGCAGGGGGCACACCCGCACGGCGCTTGTGCTTTGATTATTCACAGCAGAAACTGATCTACGGTTGCCAGGCACTCGATGTCCGTCAGCACCCGCCAATCATCGGACAGAGACTCAGAGCGGAACCCTGCTTATGTAAACAAGGTAGATCTCCTTTCTGACAGGCGGAAGGGATGCAGTTTGTGTTCCTGCAAAGCAGGAAATAAAATACATCACTTCCCTTAGAAAAAGCACCTAACACAGTACACAAAAACACTGGCTAGGCACACAGTTAGCCCTTTGATCTCCCTAAATGTTTAACACCTTCCCAACCAGTCTCATGAGTAAAGTGACAGTGCATATTTTTAGCACTGATCATCACTGTATTAGTGTCACTGGTTCCCACAAAGTGTCAAAGGTGTCACTTTGTGTTCAAATGGCCGCCGCAATATCGCAGTCCTGTGATACGTTGTTGATAACCGTCATTACTAGTATAACAATAATAATAATAATAATAATAATATATATATATATATATATATATACACATATACACACATACAAATTTCATAAATATATACCAGAGTTTGTAGAAGCTATAACGTTTGCGTAAATCAATCAATATACACTTATCGGGATTTTTTTTATTTATTTTTTACCAAAAACCTGTAGCAGAATACATAGTGGCCTAAATTTATAAAGAAATTTGATTTTTACTTTTTTTTTTTATTGGATATGTTTTATAGCAAAAAGTAAAAAATATTGTTTTGTTTTTGTTTTCACAATTGTCGGTCTTTTTTTGTTTATAGCGCCAAAAATTTTAAATGCTGTGGTGTCAGTTAAATATGTTTTTTTTTTATTTTTTTTTAGCTATCACTGACCAATATGGATTTAGGGAATGGGGGGCTTCAACATAAGTGAACCTGGATTCCTAACTTATAATTTTGACTAATGCAAGGTCAGTAGGGCCAAACCTTACAGACCTTTAAAATATAAATTGCAGTGCTGAAATTTTTTTTTATAAAAAAAAGCAGCTCTAGGGACAATACTTACCTCCTCTCTATGAGCTTTTCTCAGCTGTGAATACTTTCCACAAACAAGCAACAGCAAGAGGAATACAGAGGGAGAGGGGGCATGTCAGGCTCTGCATTCCTCCAATTGTTCCTTGACTATGGAAATTGTTTGCAGCCCAGACAAGCTGCACTCATGAATCAGCCATCTCCTTCATAGTTGTTTATCAGATCAGCCGTGGAAGGAGGGGAGAAGGCATGTTGGACCTCATAACTCAATTAGCAACAACATGGGACAACGTACTACATGTCCCTTTTCACAGAGGGGCCAGAACTGTAACAAAACATAATGACAGATCTTCTCTAAAGCCTAAGTTTGGCCAAAATTTTAAATGAGCACAAGGGGCAGTACTTACTGTCACTGTGATGTGTCCCTTGTGCTGCTGGTCCCGCTTTAGAAGAAATGTTCATCCTTCAACCTCCCTCTTCTAGTAGAGCTGTGGAACCTGTCATAAGCATTCATCAAGAGTGCTGACTATGCCCACCCTTTCTTCCAACCCCCTCCATTCATAAAAGCTGTCAGTGGTGGCTGGTGGGGTAAACACCCCCCAGCCCGCCGGTGGAGCGGCACTAGAACAACTGACACCTACCCCCCTCCCCATGGCAGGGCCCGGCAGGCATGGCCCAGCACTAACACCCCACCACCCACTGTCTTTACCCTGGATGCGGGTGGTGAGAGCAGCGGTCGGAGATGATGCAGCCATTTTCCAGCGTGGCAGGCTCCGGGAAAGCTGCTCCGGTGTCCTCTCCTGGAGCATCTTCCGTGGTGCGTCGCCTCTATGCTCCTCCTGGTGCTAGGCATCCAATAGGATCGCCTGATGTTTTGGCCAATCAGAAAACGGGTTTCATGTCTGCTTCCCGATTGGCTGGGAGGAGGATCAGTGTTGCAATAGCAAATGTTTATTCGCTGTTACAACACACCTGGGTGAGCTCCGGACACATCCTCTGCAACCCGAGCCCATCCTATTTTGAAGCCTATTAGAGCTTATGGCTCTAATCAGGTACATAAAAAAAAAATGCCGCTATAATTCATGCACCCGGTGTCCTGAAAGGAGCCAGACACATGAATAGGGGGGCGGCCGCAGTGGTCGTGTATAGATTCATGCTATTCATAAATCTATCCACTGCATATAGGGTGTGGCGAGGGGAGAGGGGGCGGCGCCCAGGCACTTCTAATGGACGGGCCACCACTGGAAGCTGTACTATAGTTTCCATAAATGAAAAATGATCTATGATTAGAGGAGGCAGATCTTTCATTCATCTGCCCATTTTCCATTTATAGAGCAGGCCGGTGGACAGAATAGGCGGGCATAGTCCGCATTCTTGATGCATTGAAAGATTATGGTGGTGGGGGTAGGGAACGGTTATCAAGGAGGAAGGGTTTAACTAAAGCAAAAAAGGACAAATCACATTGGTAGTAAGTAATGTCCCTTGTGCTTTAACACACGGTGTTTCTTTTGCAGGCTACAGTAACATTATTTTACTTTGGACATCACTTTAAGCAGGCTAATTCAACAAGCAAGAAAAGACAATGATGATGTGCAAAATGTGGAAAGGTATTATAATAAATCCGATTTTAGCTTACTACAATTATGCCGCGTACACACGATCAGAAATTCCGACAAGAAAACCATGGATTTTTTTCCGACGGAATGTTGGCTCAAACTTGTGTTGCATACACACGGTCACACAAAATTCCGACCGTCAAGAACGCGGTGACGTACAACAGTACAACGAGCCGAGAAAAATGAAGTTCAATGATTCAGAGCGTGCGTTGAATTGATTTAGAGCATGCGTGGTTTTTTTTGCGCGTCGGAATTGCATACGGACGATCGGAATTTCCGACAAGAACTTTTCTTGTCGGAAAAATTGAGAACCAGCTCTCAAATTTTTGCTGTCGGAAAATCCGACAGAAAAAGTACGATGGAGCCTACACATGGCCGGAATTTCCGACCAAAAGCTCACATCAAACTTTTCTTGTCGGAATTTCCGATCGTGTGTACGCGGAATTAGACTGGTGAAAAATGAAGTTTAACAGATCGCTATGGGAAAATGCTGTAAATTGCTCTTTTCTGCTGTCTTCTTCACACCAGACATTTACAATTTTATACACAATAGCACATACATGTTTTTAAATTGATCAGTAATTTTTTTTTTTTATTTGGTTCACTTTTTCTTGTCTTACAATTTACACTATATAGGTGATAAGTAAGGGACACTGTGCTGCTTTAAAGCATAATCATTCCAATGAGTGGTAAAAGCTGCATAGAAGTGTTAGACTTATGAGTCAGCTCAAATTGAGACTGAACATGTGTGATTGAAACCATCAAATGAGTGGGAAGCTGGCATTTTAGAAGTTCTATAGGCTGGTGTACATTATAATTTGGTAAGGGATTAAAGAGAACTAGTCATCAATGGCTATATTCAATAATCTGAACCACTGCTCTTGAACCGTTATAATAGCTCTTAAGGTTTAGTTAACCTCTTGCCAACTGCGTAATTTCTGTATGGTGTGGCATAAAGGGTCTAAAACCCAGCCCCAGAACATATGCACGTATTGGTGCCTGAGGCTGTGTGCTGAGAGCACGCTCTCAGTGCTCTCCCAGAACACCGACCGAGTAGGGTGACCACATTTCCAAACTACCATTCAGGGACACCCTCCCTTCCCAAAAATCAGCATGTGCTGTAATGAATCACAGCACAGTGATTGGACACAAGAGGCAGGATTTATGATTTCTCCAATCACAAGCAGGGGGCGGGATTGTGCTCCTCCAGGCATTCCCAGCCAGGACAAGTACTGTCAATGAGTAAAGCGGTGATTTGGTGGCCTTTTTTGGGGGCATCAGATTGGCCCGGTGGGGTGGCTGTGTCAGTTTTATTCCGGGACACTGTATTGTCCTGGAATGAATGTGCCCGGGACAGACCTGCAAAATGCGGGACTATCCCGGGCAATCCGGGACACGTGGTCATCCTACGACCGAGCTGTCACCGACAACTCTCGGTCATGGCTTCTGATTGGGAGCCAAAGGGACAGACTACCACTCATTATGGCTGTGAAAGCCAATCACTGCAGTTACATGATAGAGAAGCCGCTCTGCTGCTTGGGCATTAAAGTCCACTTAAAGGTAACCAGTAGGTGGCATGAAGGGGTTAGAGTTCATCTGTCATCACAAAGTATCTATCAAAATACGCCTCTACCCTTCCTGGCTGCATAGCTGACACTGGGGCTCCTTATGTGGTGCCAAACTTGGGGGAGGGACTCCCAAAACAAGTGCTCTGGAGGCCTAGACCTCCAAGCACGTGGCTGGCCTGGTGCAGGTAGCAGGGCCTATTCACCCTGCACGTGGGGGTAGCTTTCCCGTGTATGCACTCATCAATGCCCAGGACCAGGCGGAGCCGTGTTCATGTGGAAATCAAATATTTTGACGGTACCATGGCTTACAGATGAGACATACACTGCGCGCAGTGGATGTAAACATACAGAGTCCCTCTGTAAAGTCCCTTGTCCCGTACTACTGCACACCTTGCTGTCCAGTTTTTGCATTTAGGAGGGACACCCCTGAGCTTATGCCTACCCCACCAGTCCAGTGTACCTCTGCCACCTCACTCCCAGTGACAGAATGGGGTCCTGATGAGCACTAGCGCAGACATCATGCATGCTCTCCGTTACCTCCTGAGAACAAAGAAGGGGCAGTGGGACTTTAAATGAAGCAGTTGACAGATAGGGTTAGGGATGAAAATAATCAAGTTTAATGCATATATACAATACTGATGTATTACATGTGTGAGAGGTGGCATGTGCATGCTCACACGGTACAACCTACATGGACATATATACATAACAATAGACATAATTGATTAAACAATTAATTATTGTGATCATAGAATGAATACATATGTGAATTGGGCAGCAAATGACAACATGATGTTGGTATAAAATTGTATCGATCATAAAAAGGTATATAAAAGTATAGTCCTATTGAAGCAAGTGGCTGCATGTACTAAGGATATCTTTTACTCACTTTCCCATTATTTTGGCAAATCTTAATGGACCTACTCATCCATAGATATCCACCCACTACTTTTACTCACCATTGGCTGCGCTGTGGAGATGGTGGCTTGTGCTCCGGGGATGATGCCGGTGTGTGCTTGCATTTTGCTGGATCCCCCACCACCCCAGCTCCTGGGAGAGACACCCCCCTCTGGCCCAGTTTCCACATTTCACCTCGGCTTGGTATATATTGTAAGTACCCAAATTGACACATTGTCCTTTCTGGTGCACCTAGTCAATTATCTGACGTCATCATACTTTAATATTTGAGATGTCCTTAGCATCCGCCCCTGAAGAAGTGTTCTTACAGAAACACAGAAAGGCGTCGGGCACCTAGGATGCAGCCACTTGCTTCAATAGGACTATACTTTTATATACCTTTTTATGATCGATACGATTTTATACCTTTCACATCATGTTGTCATGTGCTGCCCAATTCACATATGTATTCATTCTATGATCACAATAATTCATTGTTTAATCAATTACCGGTATGTCTATTGTTATGTATATATGTCCATGTAGGTTGTACCGTGTGCGCATGCACATGCCACCTCTCACACATGTAATACATCAGTATTATATATATGCATTAAACTTGATTATTTTCATCCCTACCCCTATCTGTCAACTGCTTCATTTAAAGTCCCACTGCCCCTTCTTTGTTCTGTGTACCCGGGATGGAAGCACTTCCCCATGCTTCACTCAAAGTCCCACAAACCTCCTTTTGCTCCCTTACCTCCTGCACCCTCCCGTACCATGAGGCCAGGTACAGTACCTGGGGTCTTGTACTGCAGGTTTGGTTCTAGTACTTTGGGGGAACCGAACATTAGGGAGGTAGCCAAAAAACCGACCACTTCATTACCGGAGGACCTTTCACCTATGCCAGATACCATGCTTTATGACCAGCTGCTCTACATTCCCACCAGTCTATGGTTACCTGTAGCAACTACATTCCTCCTGCCATGTTAACCCTTTGTAGTGGCCTCACTTTTGCACCTCGTGTGTGCTTTAAAGTCCCTGTTCTTCTGATTTGCCATGCACCCCTTTGAATAACTTCAGACCAAGCTTAAAACAGTTAATAGCTTTACTGAAGATTCAGTAGCACAGTTCAACAACACAACACACATGAAACAGAGTCCAGCCCTAACTAACTAATAAAGGCTCATACCCTCCAGAGAAGCAAAGTCCATTCAGCATAAGTCCAGTGAAGTTAGGTTCCTAGTCCAGCAGAATCCCAGCAGGGCGACCCAGAAGGGAACTACTTACTCCAGTAGGACTACATGTTGCAACAGTTCTTCCTCTGTAAGACCCATGTAGAAATAAGAGAGCTCTGAGCCCTTCCCTGGTTTCTATATGGCTTGGGGTAGGTCTCAGAAAGTCCAGGAAAAGAGTCTAGAGACAATTAACCCCTTCCCATACTGGGCATCCTATAACTGTGTTCATAACTACACAGGGCAATGAATATAACAGCAGAAATACATTTGATGGCACCACACAAGCACTTACTTACACAGTAGTGGGTACACTCTGCTTCCTCCTCTGAAGCCAGTTGCACATCTGGGACTGCAACCATGAGATCCCTTGTGCTGCTGCAGCATCACACAGTTGGCACAGTCAATCTTCAACCACACTAATTGTGTTCCCTATTAGGGATGAGCTTCGTGTTCGAGTCGAACATACGTTCGACTCGAACATCGGCTGTTCGATCGTTCGACGAAGATCGAACGATTTGGGCCGTTCGCGCCAAATTCGAGTGACGCGAACGGCCCACAATGCACTACGCCATCGCAGTGTCATCCAGGCGCTGTGATTGGCCAAGCATGCACTGTGACCCCGCATGCTTGGCCAATCACAGCGCCGGCAGCGAGGAGAGCAATGATTGGCCACAGGCAGGATGCCTGTGGCCAATTATTGCTGAGGGGGTTTAGTACACGCCCCACACTATAAAAGGCCGCCAGCACGGCGGCCTAGTGTAGTGTGTTCCGGAGCAGGGATAGAGCAGCATAGGCAGGGACAGTGACTGTTATTTCTTTCTTGCTTAACCTGGATTCCTTTAGTTTAGGGAAAGAGAAGGATAGGTAGGGAGAGTGTCAGTGTGTTTTGTGCTTGTGCTATAGTGTGCTTAAAAAAAACATTTATTCTAGGGACAGAAAACTGTAGGTAGGGACAGTGTCAGTTTCTTTCACTCTGCAAGTCCTTGTTTCCAGGGACCTGGAAGGACAGTGAGTGAATTGTCCTTGTGCTATATTGTGCTTAAAAAAACATTTATTCTAGGGACAGAAAACTGTAGGTAGGGAGAGTGTCAGTTTCTTTCACTCTGCAAGTCCTTGTTTCCAGGGACCTGTAAGGACAGTGAGTGAATTGTCCTTGTGCTATATTGTGATTAAAAAAAACATTTTTTCTAGGGACAGAAAACTGTAGGTAGGGAGAGTGTTTTTTTTCTTTCACTCTGCAAGTCCTTGTTTCCAGGGACCTCTAAGGACAGTGAGTGAATTGTCCTTGTGCTATATTGTGCTTAAAAAAAACATTTATTCTAGGGACAGAAAACTGTAGGTAGGGAGAGTGTCAGTTTATTTCACTCTGCAAGTCCTTGTTTCCAGGGACCTGGAAGGACAGTGAGTGAATTGTCCTTGTGCTATATTGTGATTAAAAAAAACATTTTTTCTAGGGACAGAAAACTGTAGGTAGGGAGAGTGTTTTTTTTCTTTCACTCTGCAAGTCCTTGTTTCCAGGGACCTGTAAGGACAGTGAGTGAATTGTCCTTGTGCTATATTGTGATTAAAAAAAACATTTTTTCTAGGGACAGAAAACTGTAGGTAGGGAGAGTGTTTTTTTTCTTTCACTCTGCAAGTCCTTGTTTCCAGGGACCTGTAAGGACAGTGAGTGAATTGTCCTTGTGCTATATTGTGCTTAAAAAAAACATTTATTCTAGGGACAGAAAACTGTAGGTAGGGAGAGTGTCAGTTTATTTCACTCTGCAAGTCCTTGTTTCCAGGGACCTGTAAGGACAGTGAGTGAATTGTCCTTGTGCTATATTGTGATTAAAAAAAACATTTTTTCTAGGGACAGAAAACTGTAGGTAGGGAGAGTGTTTTTTTTCTTTCACTCTGCAAGTCCTTGTTTCCAGGGACCTGGAAGGACAGTGAGTGAATTCTCCTTGTGCTATATTGTGCTTAAAAAAAACATTTATTCTAGGGACAGAAAACTGTAGGTAGGGAGAGTGTCAGTTTATTTCACTCTGCAAGTCCTTGTTTCCAGGGACCTGTAAGGACAGTGAGTGAATTGTCCTTGTGCTATATTGTGATTAAAAAAAACATTTTTTCTAGGGACAGAAAACTGTAGGTAGGGAGAGTGTTTTTTTTCTTTCACTCTGCAAGTCCTTGTTTCCAGGGACCTGTAAGGACAGTGAGTGAATTGTCCTTGTGCTATATTGTGCTTAAAAAAAACATTTATTCTAGGGACAGAAAACTGTAGGTAGGGAGAGTGTCAGTTTATTTCACTCTGCAAGTCCTTGTTTCCAGGGACCTGTAAGGACAGTGAGTGAATTGTCCTTGTGCTATATTGTGATTAAAAAAAACATTTTTTCTAGGGACAGAAAACTGTAGGTAGGGAGAGTGTTTTTTTTCTTTCACTCTGCAAGTCCTTGTTTCCAGGGACCTGTAAGGACAGTGAGTGAATTGTCCTTGTGCTATATTGTGCTTAAAAAAACATTTATTCTAGGGACAGAAAACTGTAGGTAGGGAGAGTGTCAGTTTATTTCACTCTGCAAGTCCTTGTTTCCAGGGACCTGTAAGGACAGTGAGTGAATTGTCCTTGTGCTATATTGTGATTAAAAAAAACATTTTTTCTAGGGACAGAAAACTGTAGGTAGGGAGAGTGTTTTTTTTCTTTCACTCTGCAAGTCCTTGTTTCCAGGGACCTGTAAGGACAGCGAGTGAATTGTCCTTGTGCTATATTGTGATTAAAAAAAACATTTTTTCTAGGGACAGAAAACTGTAGGTAGGGAGAGTGTTTTTTTTCTTTCACTCTGCAAGTCCTTGTTTCCAGGGACCTGTAAGGACAGTGAGTGAATTGTCCTTGTGCTATATTGTGCTTAAAAAAAACATTTATTCTAGGGACAGAAAACTGTAGGTAGGGAGAGTGTTTTTTTTCTTTCACTCTGCAAGTCCTTGTTTCCAGGGACCTGTAAGGACAGTGAGTGAATTGTCCTTGTGCTATATTGTGATTAAAAAAAACATTTTTTCTAGGGACAGAAAACTGTAGGTAGGGAGAGTGTTTTTTTTCTTTCACTCTGCAAGTCCTTGTTTCCAGGGACCTGTAAGGACAGTGAGTGAATTGTTCTTGTGCTATATTGTGATTAAAAAAAACATTTTTTCTAGGGACAGAAAACTGTAGGTAGGGAGAGTGTTTTTTTTCTTTCACTCTGCAAGTCCTTGTTTCCAGGGACCTGTAAGGACAGTGAGTGAATTGTCCTTGTGCTATATTGTGCTTAAAAAAACATTTATTCTAGGGACAGAAAACTGTAGGTAGGGAGAGTGTCAGTTTATTTCACTCTGCAAGTCCTTGTTTCCAGGGACCTGTAAGGACAGTGAGTGAATTGTCCTTGTGCTATATTGTGATTAAAAAAAACATTTATTCTAGGGACAGAAAACTGTAGGTAGGGAGAGTGTTTTTTTTCTTTCACTCTGCAAGTCCTTGTTTCCAGGGACCTGTAAGGACAGTGAGTGAATTGTCCTTGTGCTATATTGTGATTAAAAAAAACATTTTTTCTAGGGACAGAAAACTGTAGGTAGGGAGAGTGTTTTTTTTCTTTCACTCTGCAAGTCCTTGTTTCCAGGGACCTGTAAGGACAGTGAGTGAATTGTCCTTGTGCTATATTGTGCTTAAAAAAAACATTTATTCTAGGGACAGAAAACTGTAGGTAGGGAGAGTGTTTTTTTTCTTTCACTCTGCAAGTCCTTGTTTCCAGGGACCTGTAAGGACAGTGAGTGAATTGTCCTTGTGCTATATTGTGATTAAAAAAAACATTTTTTCTAGGGACAGAAAACTGTAGGTAGGGAGAGTGTTTTTTTTCTTTCACTCTGCAAGTCCTTGTTTCCAGGGACCTGTAAGGACAGTGAGTGAATTGTTCTTGTGCTATATTGTGATTAAAAAAAACATTTTTTCTAGGGACAGATAACTGTAGGTAGGGAGAGTGTTTTTTTTCTTTCACTCTGCAAGTCCTTGTTTCCAGGGACCTGTAAGGACAGTGAGTGAATTGTCCTTGTGCTATATTGTGCTTAAAAAAACATTTATTCTAGGGACAGAAAACTGTAGGTAGGGAGAGTGTCAGTTTATTTCACTCTGCAAGTCCTTGTTTCCAGGGACCTGTAAGGACAGTGAGTGAATTGTCCTTGTGCTATATTGTGATTAAAAAAAACATTTTTTCTAGGGACAGAAAACTGTAGGTAGGGAGAGTGTTTTTTTTCTTTCACTCTGCAAGTCCTTGTTTCCAGGGACCTGTAAGGACAGTGAGTGAATTGTCCTTGTGCTATATTGTGATTAAAAAAAACATTTTTTCTAGGGACAGAAAACTGTAGGTAGGGAGAGTGTTTTTTTTCTTTCACTCTGCAAGTCCTTGTTTCCAGGGACCTGTAAGGACAGTGAGTGAATTGTCCTTGTGCTATATTGTGCTTAAAAAAAACATTTATTCTAGGGACAGAAAACTGTAGGTAGGGAGAGTGTCAGTTTATTTCACTCTGCAAGTCCTTGTTTCCAGGGACCTGTAAGGACAGTGAGTGAATTGTCCTTGTGCTATATTGTGATTAAAAAAAAACATTTTTTCTAGGGACAGAAAACTGTAGGTAGGGAGAGTGTTTTTTTTCTTTCACTCTGCAAGTCCTTGTTTCCAGGGACCTGTAAGGACAGTGAGTGAATTGTTCTTGTGCTATATTGTGATTAAAAAAAACATTTTTTCTAGGGACAGAAAACTGTAGGTAGGGAGAGTGTTTTTTTTCTTTCACTCTGCAAGTCCTTGTTTCCAGGGACCTGTAAGGACAGTGAGTGAATTGTCCTTGTGCTATATTGTGCTTAAAAAAAACATTTATTCTAGGGACAGAAAACTGTAGGTAGGGAGAGTGTCAGTTTATTTCACTCTGCAAGTCCTTGTTTCCAGGGACCTGTAAGGACAGTGAGTGAATTGTCCTTGTGCTATATTGTGATTAAAAAAAAACATTTTTTCTAGGGACAGAAAACTGTAGGTAGGGAGAGTGTTTTTTTTCTTTCACTCTGCAAGTCCTTGTTTCCAGGGACCTGTAAGGACAGTGAGTGAATTGTCCTTGTGCTATATTGTGATTAAAAAAAACATTTTTTCTAGGGACAGAAAACTGTAGGTAGGGAGAGTGTTTTTTTTCTTTCACTCTGCAAGTCCTTGTTTCCAGGGACCTGTAAGGACAGTGAGTGAATTGTCCTTGTGCTATATTGTGCTTAAAAAAAACATTTATTCTAGGGACAGAAAACTGTAGGTAGGGAGAGTGTTTTTTTTCTTTCACTCTGCAAGTCCTTGTTTCCAGGGACCTGTAAGGACAGTGAGTGAATTGTCCTTGTGCTATATTGTGATTAAAAAAAACATTTTTTCTAGGGACAGAAAACTGTAGGTAGGGAGAGTGTTTTTTTTCTTTCACTCTGCAAGTCCTTGTTTCCAGGGACCTGTAAGGACAGTGAGTGAATTGTTCTTGTGCTATATTGTGATTAAAAAAAACATTTTTTCTAGGGACAGAAAACTGTAGGTAGGGAGAGTGTTTTTTTTCTTTCACTCTGCAAGTCCTTGTTTCCAGGGACCTGTAAGGACAGTGAGTGAATTGTCCTTGTGCTATATTGTGCTTAAAAAAAACATTTATTCTAGGGACAGAAAACTGTAGGTAGGGAGAGTGTTTTTTTTCTTTCACTCTGCAAGTCCTTGTTTCCAGGGACCTGTAAGGACAGTGAGTGAATTGTCCTTGTGCTATATTGTGCTTAAAAAAAATATTTTTTCTAGGGACAGAAAACTGTAGGTAGGGAGAGTGTCAGTTTCTTTCACTGTGAAAGTCCTTGTTTCAAGGGACAGAGAAGGACACCTGAAGGTAGCCCTTATTGCTTTTTTCCCATCTCCCTGCAGGCCATCTATTAGAATGTCTGGAAGGCAAACAAGGAGAGGCAGACAGTCAGGAGGCAATAAAAGAGGGCAAGCAGGCTCTGTGTCTGGGGGCAACAGTGCTGGTCGTGGACGCGGTGCATTGTCATCAGCACATGGCCATGGGACACGCTTGTCCTTCTTTTCGGCAGCTGGACATGTTGAGCCACATCATGCCGAAGACTTGGTAGAGTGGATGACCAAGCCCTCCTCCTCCTCCTCATCCTCTCTCACCCAGGCTCAGGGTACTGGAAAAGCAGCTGCCAAAGCGTCGTCTTCCCTGGTATCAATGTCAGACAAATCATCAGTCACTCCTTCCCTAGACCCACCATGTCCTCCTCCTGAGGAGTCCCCCGAACTGTTTCAGCACAGTGTTGGGTACATGCTCCAGGAGGATGCCCAGCGTTTCGAAGGGTCTGATGATGAAACCCAGCTAGAGGAAGGCAGTAGCGTGAGAGCAGACAGAGGGGATGCTCAAGAAGGACACCAATCTGGCAGTCATGTTCCAGCAGCTGCAGCATACTGCCAGATTGGCTCCAGTGATGAGGAGGGAGGGGATGATGAGGTCACTGACTCCATGTGGGTGCCTAATAGGAGAGAGGAGGAGGAGGAGGATGAGGAGGAGGCACATCTCCAACGAGGCAGGATGCCCTTTGGTGGCCAGCGTAAGGGCAGTACACCGACGGAATCACACCGCAGAGCTCCGCCTGTGCAGGGCGCTGCCTCTGCCCGTCATTCAAAAAGTTCCTTGGTGTGGGCCTTTTTTGAGGCTAGTGCATCAGATCGCACAGCTGCTGTTTGCAACATATGTCTCAAGCGTATATCGCGTGGCCAAAACATCAGCCGCTTGGGTACCACATGCCTGACCAGACATATGTTGACCTGCCATGCAGCTCGTTGGCAAGCCTACCTCAAAGACCCACACCAAAGAACAAAGCGGACCTCTCCTTGCACCGCATCAGCTGGGATCTCCAACCCCACTATAACTTCAGTCCTCTCTGAAACATGCACTGAGAGGAATGAAGGTGTAGAATTAGGTGTGTCACAGCCAAGTACTTGCGCCCACTCTGCTAGCAGTACACCGACGTCCGATTCTAGCAGGCAAATTTCCCTGCCCCAGCTGCTGGACCGTCGAAAGAAGTTCACTCCCAGCCATCCACATGCCCAGCGGTTGAATGCTAGCTTGGCTAAATTGCTAGCGCTTCAACTGCTGCCTTTTCAGTTGGTAGACTCGGCCCCCTTCCGTGAGTTTGTGCAATGTGCGGTTCCTCAGTGGCAGGTTCCCAAACGCCACTTTTTCTCACGGAAGGCTATTCCGGCTCTCTACCGGCATGTGGAAGGCAATGTCTTGGCCTCGCTGGACAGGGCGGTCAGCGGTAAGGTGCATATTACCGCTGACTCATGGTCCAGCAGGCATGGACAGGGACGTTACCTTTCTTTCACGGCCCATTGGGTCACTCTTTTGGCAGCTGGGAAGGATTCAGGACAAGGTGCAGTAGTGTTGGAGGTTGTCCCACCGCCACGCCTCCAAAATGCTACTACTGGTTGTGACACACCTCTCTCCTCCACCCCCTCCTCTTCTTCTTCCTCCATGGCCTCTTCCTGTGGTTTGTCCTATGAACCAGCGGTGCTCCGTAGCCGTTCACGGGGCTACGCAAGTACGCAGGCAAAAAGATGCCATGCCGTGCTTGCGCTGGTGTGTTTGGGGGACAGAAGCCACACTGGGGCAGAGGTCCTGTCTGCTCTGCAGGGCCAGGCCGAGAGGTGGTTGACGCCACGCCAGCTTAAGCCAGGAATGGTGGTTTGCGACAATGGCACCAACCTCCTCTCCGCCCTCCGACAGGGACAACTGACCCATGTGCCCTGTGTGGCTCACGTCCTTAACCTGGTGGTGCAGCGCTTCTTGGGCAGGTACCCGGGCTTACAGGATGTCCTGAGGCAGGCCAGGAAAGTCTGTGTGCATTTCCGCAGATCTTATAATGCCAGTGCTCGCCTGGCTGAGCTGCAAAAGGAGTTGAACCTGCCCAAGAACCGCCTTATATGTGACATGCCCACCAGGTGGAACTCAACGTTGGCCATGCTGCAGCGGCTGCACACGCAGCAGAGGGCCATCAATGAGTACCTGTGCGACTACGGCACCAGGACAGGGTCAGGGGAGCTTGTTTTTTTTTCTCCACGCCAGTGGGGCATGATCAGGGATGCATGCACTGTCCTGGCACCATTTGAGGAGGCCACGAGGATGGTGAGCAGTGACAGTGCATGCATCAGTGACACTGTACCTCTTGTCCACCTGTTGGAGCACACGCTGCGTGGAATAATGGACAGGGCACTTGAGGCAGAACAGAGGCAGGAAGAGGAGGACTTCCTTGCCTCTCAAGGCCCCCTTTACCCAGACAGTGTTCCTTCTGTCCCACCCATCGCACAGGAAGAGGAGGAGGAGGAGGAGGAGGAGGATTGTGTCAGCATGGAGGTGGAGGCTGGCACTCAGCATCATCAGCAGCAGTCTTTTAGGGATGATTTACAGTCCCAAGAAACCAGTGGACTTGTACGTGGCTGGGAGGAGGTGGCTGCGGATCATGTCGTCCTTAGTGACCCAGAGGACTCCGGAGCGAATGCCTCAGCAAACCTACGCTGCATGGCCTCCCTGATCCTGCAAAGTCTGCGGAAGGATCCTCGTATTCTTCGGATCAAGGAGAGGGACCATTACTGGCTGGCCACTCTCCTTGATCCACGGTACAAGGGTAAGGTTGCGGACCTTATGTTACCGTCGCAGAGGGAGCAGAGGATGAGACAACTCCGGGAGGCCTTGCAGAAAGGTCTGTGCAACGCGTTCCCAGAGACTGGGAGGTTGCAAACTCCTGGTCCTGGACAACGAGTTGCTGAGGCTTCGGCCAGTCAAAGAAGGAGCGGTGGGGAAGGTGGCCGTCTGACCGATGCGTTCAGACAATTCTTTAGTCCGCAGCCCCAAAGTATGATCGGTTCCAGCAACCATCGCCAGCGTCTGATAAACATGGTGCAGGAATATCTAGGGGCAAGGTCAGACTTGGACACCTTCCCCACCGAAAATCCTCTGGCTTACTGGGTCTTGAGGATGGATCACTGGCCAGAGCTTGCACAGTATGCAATTGAGCTACTGGCCTGTCCTGCATCCAGCGTTCTTTCGGAACGCACATTCAGTGCTGCTGGAGGATTTGTCACGGATCACAGGGTGCGCCTGTCCACCGACTCGGTTGATCGACTGACTTTCATCAAGATGAACCAGTCTTGGATCACCACCAGCTACCACACACCTGATGCTGATATAACAGACTAATTGATTTTAACATGTCACATCCCTTCAAGACTGATGCTGATGCTGAGTGCCTGTGCTGTTATGTTGACTGGCTATCCTCCTCCTCCGAGTCCTCAATGATACGATTGATGATGATAGCTTGTAAGATCATTTTTGTTTATGGGTGCCGCCACCAGTGCCTAACGCCCAATTTTTCAGCCCCTGTTTAACAGGGGCGTGTAATTACAATTTTTGAAGCAATACTTTGCAACAGGGCTCATTGCTGTGCTCCAAGTACAGTATCTGTGAGGAGTTGCAGTGTTGTGCCACCAGTGCCTAAGGCCCAATTTTTCAGCCCCTGTTTAACAGGGGCGTGTCATTACAATTTTTGAAGCAATACTTTGCAACAGGGCTCATTGCTGTGCTCCAAGTACAGTATCTGTGAGGAGTTGCAGTGTTGTGCCACCAGTGCCTAAGGCCCAATTTTTCAGCCCCTGTTTAACAGGGGCGTGTCATTACAATTTTTGAAGCAATACTTTGCAACAGGGCTCATTGCTGTGCTCCAAGTACAGTATCTGTGAGGGGTTGCAGTGTTGTGCCACCAGTGCCTAAGGCCCAATTTTTCAGCCCCTGTTCAACAGGGGCATGTAATTACAATTCTTGATCTAATAATTCACAGCAGGGCCCATTGCTGCACCCACCAAGAGTAACTGTCAGGGCTTACAGTGTTGTGGCACCAGCACCACCATCAAAGGCCCAATTTTTACTACCACTGTTCAACAATTATATGTAATTAAAATTCCTGATATAATAGTTGACAGCAGGGCGTTCCAGCACCAACCAAGAGTAACTGTGAGTGCTTACAGTGTTGTGCCAACACCAACAACTAAGGGGCCTATTTCTGCAGAGTATATACGGCAGGTCCCTACTTTCAAACATCCAACATACAAACGACTCCTACTTGCAAACGCAAGAAGACAACAGGAAGTGAGAGGAAATCTACCACTAGGAAGGAAAATTCTCTCCTGTAAGAATAAATATGGGAGAAAGGTGTCTCCTCTGTACTGATGCTTTATCAGCAATCCTTGTTTCAAGAAAAACACCACATTTCAAAAACAGTTGTCATTGGGACGGAAAGTGAGGTGAAATGTTCTGAACAGGGGCACAGACAGCAAAACAAATGTTACAGGGGTGATAACCCTTACCTATGTTTTCCAAAAAGTTTAAAAATAGATTTTTGGTCTGGAGCTACACTTCAACAATGTACCTGTTCAAAATTACAAACAGATTCTACATAAGAACAAAACTACAGTCCCTGTCTTGTATGCACCGCCTGTATAGGGCTGTTCAGAGTATATAGGGCCTTTTTTATTTTATGTGCGGGGTTCCCCTTAATATCCATACAAGACCCAAAGGGGCTGGTAATGGGCTGGGGTAGGGGGGGGGGGGGGTCATGGGGTAGCTATGCCATTTTTCTTAAAGAATTTCATCCATATTACCGGGACCAGACATTACATTAAAGCCGCAAGCAGTTTTAAATGGCTTTTTTTTCCTTTAGAAGTGTCATTTTGTGCAGGGACAGTTCTAAACACGGGAAACACGTGGCACTTCACAGGCATACTTTAGACACCCCCCAGGTACGATATTTAAAGGAATATTTGACTTTTTTTTTTTCACTTTATGCATCATTAAAATGACTGCTCCCGAAAAACGACCGTTTTTAAAACTTCTTTTTGCATTGATACATGTCCCCTGGTGCAGAACCCGGGTTCCCAAACCCTTTTTAGGACAATAACATGCATAATAGTTGTTATAATTAGCACTTTAGAATTCGAACGTTCGCATCCATTGTATTTAATAGGGTTCTAATGTTCGTTCGAACTTTCGGTCCGTTCGCGGGTTCTGGTGCGAACCGAACCCGGGGGTGTTCGGCTCATCACTATTCCCTATCCCCATATGAAGTTCTTTGGAAGCCGGTTAGCCTAAAAGTTACTTAGCCCTGCTCCTTTCTGTAGCTAAGCTTCGAAAAACCCATCCAGCTTGAGGCCACCCTATTCCAATCAAGTAAGAGCACCTTACTCCTTGACCAGTGTGAAACAGATGTCCCCAACCTTATTCACTGGCTGAGAGGCCATACTCAGTTCACCCCCAACCACTTCACTTTACCTATCCCAATAACGGAGACCACACAGCAAATGGAGTGAAAATGGCCATAGCAGCCTTTTATTAACAATTTTAAAATTAAATGAACATAAAGGAGAAAAACATTCCTTAAAACAGAAACAGATCAGTCGCTAAGCCTAGGGGTCTTTGCGAGACCCCATAAATATGTTCCATTATACACTCCGGGACGACCTTTATCATAATAGGCCTCCAGGCGCAACACACCCACTTGGTCTCAACACACGACCCTCAGTACAACCATTTCCATATTCAAGTTAAACTGTAATTAGTTACCTGGAATACACCAGAGGGACACATACCACCTAGAGTTGCCACCTCATCCCTTTAAACCCCAACACATATGAAACACACAGGTTCTGAGGGTACTTTAATACAGATAAGGCACCAAGTGAGTTTAATTACCACCTTAATCAGCCACAGAACCTGTGTAATTAATATGTGTTCGGTTTTAAAGGGATGAGATGGCAACCCTAATACCACCGATGGGTCCTGAACCATTCACTTACGGTATCCTAAATTTTTCCCCCACCAGCAAAGACCAACAAAAACGCCCAGCTGCCCTGACATCCAGTAATACAACACATCATAGCAATGAAAAATAAACAAGAACAGGGAGGGTGGGAAGCTTCTTACTGCATCCGCTGATCTTCCACTGGATGCCACCCAACCATCAAATACTTCCAATCAGGTACTGTAAGCCCCTCTATTCTGCAAAAAACCTCTACCTCTTAACCCTTCCCTAACTTGTCTCTCTTCTTAACCTGATCATGTCTTCCCTGCGCTATTTTTCTTTTCGCTCCGGGCCTTGCTATATTCTCTGTCCCTCTAAATTTCCCATTGCCAAGCACCTGTTCCTTACTGTCATTAGGCCCCTTTCACCCATGTCCTTTGTCTTCTAGCTCTGGGCTTTTCTTTCCTGTCTGCATCTAATTCCTCAAAGATCATATCCAAACGCCAACTTTTGGGAAGTCGGTATTTACATATGAGTAAACACGTCCCTAACCTTTATTGTATTATGGCACTTGGGTCAGCTGACTTGCAAAAACATTGGAGGCCTATGTGCCTGTAACGACACCCCAAATACGAAAGGGGGGGACGCCGTTTAGATCTCTTCCCTCTCCTAGACACAAATTCACTGTCGATCTTCCACAGCCAGACGACCACTTCCCATAGGAATTAATCCTTCTGAAAGAACGAGACGCACTCTGTATCTTTCTCTGGATAGACTGACTTTATTGCCAAAAACATTCCTTGGGAATATGGTGGATAAATATTACATTTTAGGTAGTCCAAGATATATTTCTTAATGTCCATGGTTTCCTGGCTCACCCTGTGTCCAAAGTGACCCTCCTGTCACAGTGCCTATGTGCAAAGAAATCAGAGGCCTATGTGCCCCATGGTAAAATGTGTTGCAGCAGTGTATTGTGTTAGGTTGGGGGGGGGGGGCTTAAGTTATAGCACTATAGGATGCATTGCTATCATAGCTGCACTGGAAAAAAAAAAACCTTACACATCTCAGTAAGTCATCAGAGCAGCAGATCATTCCTTATCAGACCACTAATGCCGCGTACACACGATCGGAAATTCCGACAAGAAGACCGTGGATTTTTTCCCGACGGAATGTTGGCTCAAACTTGTGTTGCATACACACGGTCACACAAATGTCGTTGGAAATTCTGACCGTCAAGAACCCGGTGACGTACAAGACGTACAACGAGCCGAGATCAATGAAGTTCAATAGGCAGTTCGGCTCTTCTGCTTGATTCAGAGCATGCGTGTTATTTTGTGCGTCAGAATTGCATACAGATGATCGGAATTTCCGACAAGAACTTTTCAGGTCGGAAAATTTGAGAACCAGCTCTCAAATTTTTGTTGTAGGAAATTCCGACAGAAAATGTCCGATGGAGCCTACACACGGTCGGAATTTCTGACCAAAAGCTTACATCAAACTTTTCTTGTTGAAATTTCCGATCGTATGTACGTATGTATGTATATTATGCCGCGTACACACGATCCTTATTCACGGCGGTTAAAAAACCGCCGTGAATAATGTCATTAAAAACGAGGGAACGGCTTGTTCCCCACACACGGTCGTTTTTCACGTAGTTTTTTCTCTTGTCGAGAAAAACGACCGTCTGTGGGCTCCGTGGCAGTGTTTCCCTATGGGAAACACTGCCACGGGAAACATGTCGAAAAAAACGACGAGAAAAATTAGAACATGTTCTAATTTTTCTCGGCGTTTTTAATGCCGTTTTTCTCGTCAAAAAAACGGCAAAAAGCCCACAGACGATCATTTTTCTCATCGAAAGGAAAAAAAATCGGCCGTGTGTACGCGGCATAAGTCTGCGGTTTAGGTCAGATATAGGGAGCTTTAAAGCAAGCTGCTCTACTGGGCTGTTTTTTTTTAGCTAACCCATAGAGCTCTAGAAATTCTGTGTCATGTATTAAATGTTTATTGTAAAATACAAACATAAAGTAAAAATGTAAACCAACAAATACAAACTAAAAATACAGTTGACCTAAAACCATTAAAGGTTCCTGTTAAAGCAGACACGTTGACACCAAAGATTTCCACCAATGCAGCCTAAAGCCTCGTAGATTACACACAATTGGATTTTCTTGCAGACAAAGCTTCAGACTTTTGTCCGAAGAGCGTGTGCCTGGATTTTGTCTTGCATACAAACGGCACACAATTGTCGGCCAACAAACATGAACGCAGTGACGTACTAGACTTACTACGTGTTTTTTCAGCTCTTGAGCGCCACCCTTTGGGCACCTTCTGCTAATGTCGTGTTTAGTGAGCATTGATTCCGAGCATGCGTGTTTGTACTTTGGACTTTTGTCTGACAGACTTGTGTACACATGATCGGAAAATCTGACAACAGACCGGATTTTCCGCCAACAGGCTGTCATCACACAATTCCCGTCGGAAAATCCGATCGTGTGTACGAGGCTTTAAACTCATGAACTTCAGCTTGGGGACAGTCAAACAAATATTGATTGAACAGAAATGTGATCCAAGTATATACCAATATATAAGATAATACAATAACAATGGTGTTTAATGGGCTGTTTTTTTTTTTTTTTTTTAGCTAACCCATAGAGCTCTAGGAATTCTGTGTCATGTATTAAATGTTTATTGTAAAATGTAAACATACAGTAATAAATAGATGAAGACAACAAATACAAACTAAAAATAAAATTGACCTAAAACCATTAGGCTAGGTTCACACTTGTGCAGTGCGAATTCCAGCTCTGTTATCTCTACAGCGTTTTGTGTGCGATGGAACATGCAAACTTGTTGACCTGGGTGAGGGGGGGGGGGGGAAGTGTAGTGAGCATTGAAAAAAGTTCTGTTCAGAACAGAAGACATCTGCGAATCAGGTGCGTGCCCATAGAAGATAATGGACCTGGATTCGCACCTGAGCCGCACCGCAATGTCTAGAAGACGCACGCGTTTTTTTGGTAATGCGCAGTGCGAATGCATCGCACATATGTGAACCAGCCTCATTGAAAAGAATGTATTTTTTAAGGTCATGCGAATTGGATGCGGTGTAAAGCCCCGTACACACGGTCGGACTTCCATCAGAGTTTTCCGTGGTTTTTTGTCCGAACGGAGTTGGTTGGGAACACCCATAGCATACACACGCTCTGACTTTTCTGCAAACTTTCTTAAAACTTCTTACAACATCGCGTGTTTTTTCTGCTCTTTTCTGCTCTTTACTGCCACCCTTTGGTCATCTTCTGCTATTGTTGGTTGATTTTAACATTAGTTGTTTTGTCCATCGGACTAAAGTCCGATGGTTTTCTGTACACACGGTCGGATTGTTGGTCCAACTTGCTCAAAACGAAGTTTGTTGGGCAAAAGTCCGACCGTGTGTACGGGGCGTAAGCCGCAAACAATTCGCATAGGTATGAACCCGGCCTCATAGTATCCTGTTAAAGCAGATGCAATGACACTGAAGATTTCAACCAATGCAGCCTTAAACTTATGGCCTACAGCTTGGGGACAGTCAAACAAATATTGATTGAACAGAAATGTGATCCATGTATATACCAACAACATATAAGATGATACAATGACAATGGTGTTTAAGAGAAATGGTAACCTGATAAAGGTATGTAGCCGGAAGCTAATACTAATAAAATGAATGGTCCTGCTTTGGCTCTAAATCAGGTTAAAGAAGACCTGTTATTAGGACAACACTGAAATGTGCATACAACAGTAAAGATGTCAGGACATGGAGCACAAGGACATCACATACTTTGGATCTTGCTTAAAAAATCAAAAGATGCTTGTTATTGAATTTACAGTAAAACACTCACAGAGAGGAAAACCAGTATGTACAAAATGTTTGAGCCCTTTATCTGTTCTTACGCCCTCCCTGTCCCTGATATTTCAGACATGACATGCTATATAATTAAAAGACCAGGATCTCTACAGGAAATGGGCATTTTTTGAATGTCAAGTGATTCAGTTGTATAGAGTGGGCAGTGCCAGGCTCTTATATCAAAAACATAATACAGGCCATTTTTATACCATTACTCTCAAAGCTCAGTGGGCAGTGTACATTATACTGTTAGGATATATTTTCATTGCAATTTTATTTTAAAGTCTTTTCAAACGTATATGTTTTTAAATGTTATATTCTTTACTGTTATTAATTTTTTTTAAGTGTATCAAAATCCAAAACCAAAAAAGTTGTATATTACAGCTTACTCGTCCTTGGTGTGGTGGCTGCATTTGTTCTCTTTTTGAAGTTTCTATTGCTTTTTTTTACCTTGTAATCTTGCGAAATTTTTTCCTGTCCATGGGGGGGGAGGGGAGGTAGATCATTCCTCCACTGTATCTATGGAGGAAACCATGGTTGTTACCCTAGGGTGCTATCCAGCTGTGGACAACAAACATATATGTTTTTTTTCATCTCCGATACATGGGAAATGAGGGCGGGGGGGGGGGGGTATTTTCCATAAGATATGTAGATAGGAGGACATTCCTTGGCGAAGCTCTAAGGAAGTGACAAGGGTGCTGCATCTCTGGTTGGATCAAAGGTATTTTCTGTATTTGCTGAAAATGTTGGATTGAAAAAATAGAAAACAAATGCAGTCACCACATAAGGGTTGTGACCTGCAATGTGCAATGCGCAATACCAAGTGTTGCGTTGTGCCTTGTTAGGTACAGGTATATGTACCTTTCCGCAACGCTGTATCCTGGCCTAGGCCAACAAGGCCCAGGCCTAGGGCAGCACTTTGCAGGGGAGCAACACGGAAAGAGTCCCCGCCGGCTTGCGCTACACTGTTAGTGTAACGCAAGCTTCTTCTAATTTTGAGTGTCCTATTGTCCTGGACCACAAACCTTCCTCACTGTGCTACATGTTTCTACTGCACCATTGGCATGGTTATATCTTCTTAGTCCTCTCCATAAAATTATCAGAAATTTGTGCTTAAAGTAGAACTATAGGCAACACTTTTTATTTTTATTTTGGATTGAGAAAGGGAGGGTTACAGCCCCTGTCAGTTTATTTTTTACCATCCCTGTCCCATTGCAGAGATTTCCCTTCACTTCCTGCCCCATAGCCAAACAGGAAGTGAGAAGAAATCTATGCAAATTAAGGGAATCCAATACCCCCCCAGGCCTAAGAACTAGTGTCCCCACTCGAAAAGGGGGTGGGTCTTAAACAGAAAAGGGTGTGGTCTTGATAGGAAGGGGTGGGTCATATTTAAATTAGGGGGTGCACGAGTTTAGTCAGGCCTAGGACAGCACAAAGCTAAATACACTACTACCTTTCTGGTTATGTTTTGGTGACCGACAGGCAATCCAAAAAATGGTCTGCTTTAGCACAGCACACGTTAATGCTCAGACACTAGCCTTAGACTCTGTCTTGCTCTGATTAAAAGATTGAAGAAGAACTCCAGCTGTGAACTGATTGGCACTCCAGCCATGTTGTATAGGAATTGCAAGATACCAAGTTAAATTCAGGTACATGCATGTATAGTACATAAAGTAAATAAAAAAAAAAAGATGTAATAATGATCACAGGGCTGCATTATTGTGTGTCTTTTATATCTGCCTAGAGTTCATTTTTAAATGTCCATATCTGAACAGGACAGGAAAGGATAGGGAGTCACTGCTGTAAGGTGTGTGTGTATCAGCTTGAGCTATTGAGCTCTGTAAGCAACAGGCTTTTTTCTGGCAAATCAGTTTGTTTTTTGCAAAATACTGATCCGTTATGTGACAGACAGTGATTAGGAATAGCAATTACCTGCTAGGCCCAAGCATGCAACATGGGAGATGGTCAAATGCTAATTTATACCTAAAAGCAAGGCCACCATTAGAAATTATAGGACCCCTAACAGCCTGCCTGACAGCCCCCCCAGTATGCCTATACCCTCCCTATGCACTGCTCACTACTCCACATTCTGAATACCTCCCAGTCCCCACTTTTTGAGATGGGAATGAGGGACACCTCATATCAATGGTATGTAGGCATTGGACACACACTCCTGCCACGCCCCCTTAAAGGAGAATTAAACAAAAATAAATGACTTTAACCTACAAGTGTTTTTTTAAACACAATTATTCCTTTATATTGGCTTTTGAAATTCAGAAATGCAGCCATTTAGAAATTGGATGAAAGGTTTAGCACTGAAAAACAATTTTTGAAAGATAAGATGTGTATTTTATACACAACTATATAAATCAGACCAAAATGAGGGACAAATGAGGAGGAAAGAGGGACAGAGGGACTTTATTCTGAATAAGGGACAGTCCTTCGAAATCAGGAACAGTTGGGAGCTATGATTCTGTACCCACTGCATCCCACATTTAACCTCACTTTGCAATCCCTTGCATCCACCACTGCCCCACATTCTGCCCACCCCCCTTCTATCATCCACTACCCTACATTCTGCACCCTCGGCATCCTCCACTACTCTCTATGTACCCCATTACACCTCACTCTACAACCCCTGCATCACCCACTACCCCAACACTCTGCATCCTCCACTATTCTCTCTGTGCCCCAATTATACCTCACTCTGCACCCTCTGCATCATCCACTACCCCAAAATACTGCACCCTTTGCAACCTCCACTATTTTCTCTTTACCCCCATTACACCTCCCTCTGTATCCCCTGCATCACCCACTACCCCAACATGCATTCCCCATTACCCTACAGTCTGTTCCCTCTGCATATCTCATTACAGCTCACTCTGCACCCCCTTGCATCCAACACTACCCCAACACTCTGTACCCCTGTATCCTTCATTACTCTCCCTGTACCCCCATTACACATCACTCTGCACCCCCTGCATCCCCCACTATTCTCTCGATTCCTCATTACACCTAACTCTGTACCACATGCAGTGGGCCCCATCGAGTCAGCAAGGGGCCTAAGCCTGGTACAAGAGAGTTACTTGTAACCCCCTATGGGTGCGTCTGCCTGGAAGCCTCAAATATTTTGCGATGGCAGCCACAGGTGGAGTGCTGGAGAGTTGAGTATAAAATGGTCAATAGGTGGGCACAACACTGTCAATGTGCCCTGAATAGGTAAATTGACAGAGTCTCTTTAAATATACCAATGTTTCCTTTCTTGAATGTAATGCCGCGCACACACGATCGGACATTCCGACAACAAAACCGTGGATTTTTTTCCGATGGATGTTGGCTCAAACTTGTCTTGCATACACACGGTCACACAAATGTTGTCGGAAATTGCGAACGTCAAGAACGCGGTCACGTACAACACGTACAACGGCACTTTAAAAGGGAAGTTCAATACCAAGTGCGCCACCCTTTGGGCTCCTTTTGCTAATCTCGTGTTAGTAGAAGTTTGGTGAGAGACGATTTGCACTTTTCAGTCCGTTACTGCTCTTTGCAGCGTGACGAATGTGCTATCTCCATTACGAACGCTAGTTTTACCAGACCGAGCGCTTTCGTCTCGTACTTGATTCAGAGCATGCGTGGAATTTTGTGCGTCGGAATTGTCTACACACGCTTGGAATTTACGAGAACAGATTTTGTTGTCGGAAAATTTGAGAACCAGCTCTCAAATTTTTGTTGTCAAAAATTCTGACAGAAAATGTCCGATGGGGCCTACACACGGTCAGAATTTCCGACCAAAAGCTCCCATCGAACATTTGTTGTTGGAAATTCCGAGCGTATGTACGTGGCATAAGAATTTTCTGTCTTTCACATTTTAGGTTTGGTTTTGCACCTCTATTGGAATTATTCATCTATTCTAAGGGAGCGGGATGTACTCTCTTCTGTATAGTTTGGCTTTTACATTTCCAGTTGGTGCCGGGAGCTGCTGTGTATAAGAATTCTATGTGCACCATGTATTATTTATTAATCCCAAGTGTTATTTGATGAAAATATTCAAAGATAAACATGGCTTATTCCTTTCATTGGAACCTACATGTCCTATAACCCCTTCAGATCAGTAAGTGATAATGGGGGAAGATGCTGATGTTATAGCTGACATATGACTGCAATAGAAATATTTTATATTCATATTTTATTGATGTTATTTATATAGTGCCGACATTCCACAAAGCCCTTTCCTGACACGGCATCACATCAGTTAAATGTCTCTGTAACAATCTCTGTAGTGCAAATACATACATACACACCCTAGGGTCAGTTTGGTCAGATGTCAATTCATGGACAAGAATGTTTTTGGCACAAATTTAGAGCATACAGAGGAAATCCACACAAGCCTAGAGGGAAAATGTAATTGGTATGTGCATAGAGTTCACAGAAGCCATAACCCCAGTGCTGCAAGGAAGCAGTACTAACTACTTAGCTACTGTGTTACCTGTTGCTGTTTACAAATAATACCTAAAAACGTGGATTTAGCACTGATGCCTGTGTGGACTATTGAGGGACCATAAGGCAAGCAGATAAATACACAGATGAAGTACATATAGTACAGTGCCTTGAAAAAGTATTCATACTCCATGACATTTTCCACATTTTGTCATGTTGCAACCAAAAACGTAAATGTATTTTATTGAGATTTTATGTGATAGACCAACACAAAGTGGCACATAATTGTGAAGTGAAAGGAAAATGATAAATGGTTTTCAATTTTTTTACAAATAAATTAGGGCTGTGGAAATTAACTATTAATTCCTCGATTAATCGATTATTCATTTTGATCGATCAAAATTCTTTTGATCGATCAAAATTCTTTTGATCGGTACTTACCTCTCCGCCGGCTTCCGGGTCTTCAGAGAGTTCTGTCGGAGATCCGGTGACGTCACGGACACCGGCGGGGCTTACCGTGTCCATCTGAAGGGCTCCTTTGCTGTGCCTACATATCTGCATGCCGGCGGGACCTTACTATCTGCCACACGCAAGGGCTGTTACACTTCCCTCTATCACTTCCCTCTATCAACCTGGGATTCTACAGCCATCCACTGGGAGTTGTGATAGTTCCCTTCACAGGACATCTACATGCTGATGGACTAGTGTTAACACCTCCTCATCTGGATTCAGAAGTGGTATCGTTGTACACATTTTTATACCAGTATCATGCTTAGCTACATGTTTTTATGACTGATTTTGCTACCGTTTGGTATTACTCGCACCATTTTTACAGTTTATGTAGCTACATCGATTTTATCTCCAGTGCAATATTTATTTTGTTACCTACTTGAAGACTATAAAAGTTTTAATGCTATTCCCATCGAGCGCTGCCTTTGTGTTTTTTGTATCCTGCTATCCATTTTTCCAGTGGTTGGTAGCTGCACTGGGAATCAGCCTGCAAGGAGATCAGCTAAAAGTAGTTGGATCTGTATGTGCGTTATAATTAATCTAAATTAGTCGATTAATCGATTTAAAAAAAAATCGATTAATCAAACACGAAAATTTGAATCAGTAACAGCCCTAAAATAAATATATGAAAAGTGTGGCGTGCATTTGTATTCAGCCCCCCTGAGTCAATACTTTGTAGAACCGCCTTACGCTGCAATTACAGCTGCAAGTCTTTTTGGGGATATCTCTACCAGCTTGGCACATCTAGAGAGTGACTTTTTTGCCCATTCTTCTTTGCAAGATAGCTCAAGCTCTGTCAGATTGGATGGAGAGCATCTGTGAACAGCAATTTTCAAGTCTTGCCACAGATTCTCAATTGTATTCAGGTCTGGACTTTGACTGTGCCATTCTAACACGTGAATATGCTTTGATCTAAACCATTCCATTGTGGCTCTGGTTATATGTTTAGGGTCGTTGTCCTGCTGGAAGGTGAGTCTCCGCTCCAGTCTCAAGTCTTTTTCAGACTCTATCAGGTTTTCTTCTAAGATTGTCCTGTATTTGGCTCCATCCATCTTCTCATCAACTCTGACCAGCTTCCCTGTCCCTGCTAAAGAAAAGCATCCCCACAACATAATGCTGCCGCCACCACGTTTCACGGTGGGGATGGTGTGTTCAGGGTGATGTGCAGTGTTAGTTTTCCGCCACACATAGCGTTTTGCTTTTAGGCCAAAAAGTTAAATTTTGGTCTCGTCTGACCAGAGCATCTTCTATCACATGTTTGCTGTGTCCCCCACGTGGCTTCTCGCAAACTACAAAAGGGAGTTCTTATTTCTTTTTTCAACAATGGCTTTCTTTTTGTCACTCTTCTATAAAGACCAGATTTGCGGAGTGTACAACTAATAGTTGTCCTGTGGACAGATTCTCCCACCTGAGCTGTGGATCTCTGCAGCTCCTCCAGAGTTACCATGGGCCTCTTGGCTGCTTCTCTGATTAATGCTCTCCTTGCCCAGCATGTCAGTTTAGGTGGACGGCCATGTCTTGGTAGGTTTGCAGTTGTGCCATAATCTTTCCATTTTCGGATGATGAATTGAACAGTGCTCTGTGAGATGTTCAAAGCTTGGGATATTTTTTTATAACCTAACCCTGCTTTAAACTTCTCAACAACTTTATCCCTGACCTGTCTGGTGTGTTCCTTGGCCTTCATGATGCTGTTTATTCACTAAGGTTCACCTACAAACCTCTGAGGCTTCACAGAACAGCTATATTTATACTGAGAATAAATTACACACAGGTGGACTCTATTAACTACTTTTGTAACCTCTGAAGGCAATTGGTTCCACTCGATTTTAGTTAGGGGTATCAGAGTAAAGGGGGCTGAATACAAACGCACGCCACACTTTTCAGACATTTATTTGTCTATCACATAAAATCCCAATAACATTCATTTACGTTTTTGGTTGTGTAGCGGGGTCCTCAAATTGATGGGACACACCTGGGGAATAGTGTGACCCAGGTGTATAATTGTGTTAGGGTTCAGACCCCTTTTTGTTTCGTGGAGGATTGGAGGATGTAGTATTCTCCTTTGCCTGTGGGTGGCGGGGTACCCACAGGCTTCAGGTAGAATCATCTCCTGCAGTGCTCCCTGTTTTGTCCCTTCCCGGAGATGGTATGGCTGGGGCGGGGAACCCGCCGGGCCGTTGATGGGAGGAGATAAAAGGGGGAGACGCCCTTACCACGAGGTCTTGCGGAGAAGGAGGTCCTCGGAGGAGGAGGGTTGCGGTCCGCACCCAGGCCCCTTAGGCCTGGGTGCTGGAGATCCAGGAGTCTGGTCCAGGTGCCCATGGCCTGGTCCGGAGTCATGTTGGCGTCCATCCCAGGCACCTTTAGCCTGGGGTGAGGTACTATCGAGGAGACCTGGGGCCCCGTACCTTCGACTGGGTCCCGCTAGGGTGGACTGTCCGAGGGTCCCTGAGCGGAGGGACTCGTATCTGAGGTGAGGAGGCCAGAGAGGTTACCCACTGGAGACCCGGAGCAGCACCAACCCGGTGACAGTGGGCCTCTGGGAACTCTCTTGGGAGGACACATCCCCCTGATAGGGGCCACAGCGTATCGAAGAGGGCTCCATTGCTGTTCATAGGGGTTGCTGGAAGAGACCCCATCTTTCCTGTTCTGTAACAGCTGGTTTGGCTTAGGCGCCGCTGGTCATAGTACAGTGGCATAGAACATAAACTTCAGGAAGTGCCTCGATCTGCTCGCCCCACCGTTGGCAAGGTTATAGGTCCCAACCAGTTTGCTGCAAAAGAACTGTTTATTGTGCTTTGCTTATTGGAGTGTCAAATAAACAAGTGTTGGACCTTTCTCCGGTGTGTGAACTCCAGTTACTGGAAGCAAAGGGGAGGCTGGTGAGCTTGCAATTACAGACTCAGTGCATTCACAGAACACACCGGCCCGAGGAAACATCAGTAAGTGGCCTTCACCTCCCTACTACAATGGGGAGGACATGGGCCGTGGCGCATCTCACTCTCACAACCCAGGAACCCCTAGACATGAGTTGGTGTGTAACCGGTAAAGATGGAGAGAGAGTGAGGCCGCTACACGTGGGGGCTCGTGAGTCCGGGATAGAGTGTGTTCTAAAGATGGACTTGAGAATGTCTACATTTGAACTTTGCTGCCCAGAGGAGTTCCGAGCAGATCGGCCATATTACTGGCCAAAGTGCGTCCCTGCTCGGAGTTGTGGAAATGACCCTAACACGGGAAAGGCCCATGCGGAGGAGCGGAAAAAGGGAGAGGTCCAGCCGTGTGACGTACTGCACGTGGGGACTGTTAACGCACTGCGCCACGAGGCACCCCATGGCGACATCGTTCGTGGGCGGAGTCAAGAGGAAGCCCGCGAAAATGTACAGCTCATGGGAGGAGTCTGGCCAAGTGTGGGGATACACGTGGAGACTCCGGCGCGGGGTCAGTGCATGATGGAGCAGCAGATAGTCGGGATGACCTCAAGTGCCCCGTGGATTATGGTTCCTCACCCCACGAGAATGACTTCCTTTGCTGCCCCCATCACAGACACGGGGATAAGACTTAGGCCCCGAGGGCGGTTGGCTCTGTACACTTGCAGAGACACGGAGGCCCTCGGTGTGATCTGTCCCGGCTGCTCGGGACTGGTGGTCACCCTGAGGCCATTCGGGCGATGTGAGGAGTGCAGAGAATTCCTTTTTGAGGTCGAGTCGTCCACAGCAAGGCCCCGGGCCCTTCGCCTCAACCACCTCACGGGTACCGCTACTCCGGAAGGGGAGATCAAGGCCTTTGTCGAGGTTCCCGTGCGCGCTGACCAGGGCGATGGACTGCCCAACAGAGAAAAATCCGAGGATGCTGCCTCGGTCGCCACAAGTTCTCTGCTCCCACCCCCGAAGAGGAAAGTTGGCCTAGTACAGGCATCCTATGGACGTGGTCGAGCTTCACCCCGCTGCTTGCCTGGCCTGGATGGCGCCGGTCGAGAAGGAAGTCCCGGACATCCCAGTCCTCTACAAGGGTCAGGTGAGCCAGGGGCTGGGACTGTGGTGGTGGTTGGAGGTGTCGGGGGCCCATTGGAGGTGGAGCCCCCCAGGGAGGATGATTCTGTGTCCACCGGAAGATATCTGCCTGCGGAGATGTATGACACCTCCGACCTAGAGTCGCTGTCTGACTGCGGAGAAGATGGCGAGATAGACGAACTGTTCAGCCGCAAGGGCTGGGATAGAATGCCACTTCTTGCTTCCCGTGCGGTACGGGATTCACCTATGTACACAGGAGACAGCACACCTCGGGTGGAAGACCCGCAGCTTACGAGGGAACCTACCCCTCCACCGGTGTCCTCATCTACTGTTACCTCACCTGCTTTGGTTGTGGGGACACCCCGCGCTTCTCTGAGAGCGCCGAAAGTCAGTTTCAGGGAGCTGGTAAAGGCACCTCGGCATCCGGAAGCTATTGTGCTGCCTGGAACTGGAGAGAAAGCCACTATGCCACCTTTGGCCCGCTTGCAGAGACTGTTTTGCCACAAAGTAGCTTGGGAATATGGGTGGGAGTACCCGTATCTGCCCCGGGACTTGCTGTTTGAGGTGGAAGTCTGGAGAGCAAGATGGTATGACGAGTTTGTGTGGGACAAGTTGAAGGTGCCTCATGCTCGCAGGTACCTGGAATGTGTGCCGGCAGTGTCTAAGAGGTTTGAGGACTGCAGAGCTGAATGGAAATTGGGGCGCCATATCCATGCTGACAAGATAGTCATTTGCAGAAGAGAAGGAGAAGATGTCGAGTATTCGATAGAGGCATTTGACAAACACCTGAAACCCCTGTATCTGCCGGATCCAAAGTTTTATTTATAGGAGAAAAGAACTCCTGTTTATTTCCTTTGTGCACTTGAACTTTCTGGAAGAGCCATTCCCAGACACCCAGGACTGTGCCCTGCTTTTGTTTTTATTTGGGCTTTTCTTTTTCTCATTGGAGACTTGGGGCTGTTGTGTTTTTGTGTTTCCCCTTTTCTTCATGTGCCAAAGGCAAGGACATTTGGGAATAGTGGCAGAGTAGGGAAAAGCTGGAAGAACGAAGATTCGTTGAGTGTCATGACCGCGGCGCTGTCACCAGGTGGCAGTGTTGCGCAACAAATGTTTGAAAATGTTTCACACACACATCACCTTGCTTGTTGGAGTGAGTGGGTCTCTCGGCTGACGGGCCCACTCATGCCAAATGACACGAAATTATGTTAGGATGTTGTTTTTTTCTTTCCCCTGCAGGAGAATCGTCAATCAAGATCATTGAGAGTGGGTGGCTCTTAGACAGTGTGGGAGAGGGGTTGTGATTATGCAGGTGTTTAAAGTGTTTTATGACATAAGTTGTTTTATATGTTCCCCATTCCCTGAGCAGGTCGTGGCACTTGGGAAAAATTTAGAGGAACTGCCTCAGGGGTTTCACTCCATGTCACCACTTTATGGGAGGCATGGGTGTGCACCTGACGCTGGGGACCAGCGTCCAATCACAGGGGGGAATGTGTAGCGGGGTCCTCAAATTGATGGGACACACCTGGGGAATAGTGTGACCCAGGTGTATAATTGTGTTAGGGTTCAGACCCCTTTTTGTTTCGTGGAGGATTGGAGGATGTAGTATTCTCCTTTGCCTGTGGGTGGCGGGGTACCCACAGGCTTCAGGTAGAATCATCTCCTGCAGTGCTCCCTGTTTTGTCCCTTCCCGGAGATGGTATGGCTGGGGCGGGGAACCCGCCGGGCCGTTGATGGGAGGAGATAAAAGGGGGAGACGCCCTTACCACGAGGTCTTGCGGAGAAGGAGGTCCTCGGAGGAGGAGGGTTGCGGTCCGCACCCAGGCCCCTTAGGCCTGGGTGCTGGAGATCCAGGAGTCTGGTCCAGGTGCCCATGGCCTGGTCCGGAGTCATGTTGGCGTCCATCCCAGGCACCTTTAGCCTGGGGTGAGGTACTATCGAGGAGGCCTGGGGCCCAGTACCTTCGACTGGGTCCCGCTAGGGTGGACTGTCCGAGGGTCCCTGAGCGGAGGGACTCGTATCTGAGGTGAGGAGGCCAGAGAGGTTACCCACTGGAGACCCGGAGCAGCACCAACCTGGTGACAGTGGGCCTCTGGGAACTCTCTTGGGAGGACACATCCCCCTGATAGGGGCCACAGCGTATCGAAGAGGGCTCCATTGCTGTTCATAGGGGTTGCTGGAAGAGACCCCATCTTTCCTGTTCTGTAACAGCCGGATTGGCTTAGGCGCCGCTGGTCATAGTACAGTGGCATAGAACTTAAACTTCAGGAAGTGCCTCGATCTGCTCACCCCACCGTTGGCAAGGTTATAGGTCCCAACCAGTTTGCTGCAAAAGAACTGTTTATTGTGCTTTGCTTATTGGAGTGTCAAATAAACAAGTGTTGGACCTTTCTCCGGTGTGTGAACTCCAGTTACTGGAAGCAAAGGGGAGGCTGGTGAGCTTGCAATTACAGACTCAGTGCATTCACAGAACACACCGGCCCGAGGAAACATCAGTAAGTGGCCTTCACCTCCCTACTACAATGGGGAGGACATGGGCCGTGGCGCATCTCACTCTCACAACCCAGGAACCCCTAGACATGAGTTGGTGTGTAACCAGTAAAGATGGAGAGAGAGTGAGGCCGCTACAGTTGTAACATGACAAAATGTGGAAAATTTCAAGGGGTATGAATACTTTTTTAAGGCACTGTATATGGGAGCTGTTGTACCTGACAAAGAATGTGTGTTTCTGTCCAACCAGGCCTGAGATTTACACAGCTCTGTCACACAGCACTGTCTTGTCTGGCAGGGGAGGAGACTTGATTTTTCTGAAAACTCACCTCTATCTGGTATGAAAGGTCAAAACTTACCTGTTTACTAGTTTTCTAAAGTTCACAACTGGATACTTTCCATATAGGGACCCTTCTTATTTTGTCATATCATTAGTTGCAGTATAAAGAGAAGGAAGGAGAAACTGCATAGTTTACAACTGTTTACAATTTTATTCATAAAACCACTTACATGCATTTGTAGCACAAAAGTAAGGCCTGATACTCTCGTGGCTAAGATTTACGCCACTATCTTGGAGGTCTTTGATAGTCTGCCTTTTTGTAGGTGGCCTAGGGCCCCTTTGCACTTATTTTCTCACTTGACTCACTTCTTCACATATACTAGCCACATAATTATGTGCTGGTTCGGAAGGTAGCCCTCAACACAAATCTACTTTAGCCCTTGTTAGTAGCATACTCTGCAAGGGTGTACCTACCCCTAACACTGCACAGTTCACTCACTCTATATCCATGTTGGCAGGTGCAGGTAGCTTGCCTGGCACTAGCTGGCTCTGTTCCCATTATAGCTTGGTAGGAGAAAGTTGTGATTAGGTGTTAGCTCCCCTTTTAGAGAAGTCCCTCTTCTAGTGATGGGTTTAATTATACCTAATTTCCACTGAACGGAACGGTTCGGGTCAGTATAGTTTGGAAGGGTTAGAATGGTCCGGCCTATTCAGGTGAGCATTTACACTGCAAGACGGACCGCCAGGGGCCATACGGGGTTTAGAAAAAAACGTGGTGTTTGTTTTGCGCTTTCCTTTGACGTGACATTGACGTTTTTCTGTCCGCCAATCAGTGTAATGTATTGTGTGACGCCAGTAGCTGCGCCCTAACCATACCGTACCATTTTCTATGGCCCCACATTTGAAGCAAGACCCTGAATGGCGCGGTATGGTTCGGTTGTATGGGCCGCTTTCATAATGGAAACACTCAAAATAGCGTACCGTACCGAACCAACCCGAACCGATCCGCTCAGTGGAAACAAGGCATTATTGTCCATATAAATGCCACTGTGGGAGGGGCCCTAAGTAGATGGGGCATGGGAGCCTGTGTATAGTATTTCAAAGAATTCTGATAGTATGTCAGATATGATGTTAGATGTCATAGAAAGATTGTGAAGCTGTGAAGTTACAGTAAAGTGCAGAAAATTTATTTTATGTGTGCACATTCCTTTATTCATAAATATTAAGGCTTACGGCCAGGGATGTTGAGAGCAGGCCTCTTGCCAGGATTATGACACAATAGGGTAGAGGCTGCCATCAACAAAAGATAGGTAGGTGTCCTATTTGAGAAGAAGCGGGGCGGGGACATAAAAACACCTAGCCAATCATAAGCCACCTTACATCCAAGCTTCACATGCAATGATGGGATGTCCAGTCAGGCTAGCTTGCGTTTTATTTTGTACTTGCATGAAAGAATATTTTCAGATTCCAAATAATTGGTAGCAGTCAAGACATTTACTTGAGGAACTTAATACTTAGCTCCAAAGATATGAGCAGTTAACATTAGGCTTGTGCAATTCGTTTCGTAACTAATTGAAATTCGTCCGAATTTAGCAACTTTCGGACATTCGGAAGCATTCGAATTTCCGAACAAAGCAATTACGAATAAGACCGAATCCGAAATAAATTATACCGCAAATAGCGAATGCCCGAATGTCTTCGGCATAATTCGTTATGAAAAAGTTACGAATGTACGAATCCATACGAAGCACAATAACACTCACTCTGCTCTGCTCTCTGCTTCTCCCACACCGTGCTGAACTCCCTCTCAAAATGGTGTACAGGGGCGGAGGTTATAGCCGCATGTAAAAAACGAAAGTAAAATACGAGATTTCGAATCCATTCGAAGCACAATAACACTCTGCTCTGCTCTCTGCTTCTCCCTCACCGTGCTGAACCCTCTCAAAATGGTGTACAGGGGCGGAGCCTATAGCCGCATGTAAAAAACGAAAGTAAAATACGAGATTTCGAATCGTTACAAATAACCGCTATGTATTTAGAAAAGTACAAATCCATTCGAAGCACATTAGGCATAATAGGCAGCGTCGTTGTGAGAGAGACACGGAAAATTACGAATCAACGAACCCAAAAAAAGTTACGAAAGTAGGAGTTGTGTCCAGAATCAACGAAAAACAACGTACTCTACCGAAAGTACGAATTATAAAGCAACAAAAAATTCAACGAAAAATGTCGCTTGCAAAAATACGAATGAGTCCGAACACGAAAAATCCCGTCTAGCAAAATTACGAATGATTACGAATCAACAGGACCGGAAAGAAACGAACTGAAACGGAACGAATTTTTCCGTTGTGCACAAGTCTAGTTAACATGCCTTAGATAACTATTCACCACTGATCCGGTACTTGCCAGTGTCCCATTATATGGTACTTTTCCTCCCAGAGTGGGTGAAATGCCCAACCGAGGGGGGCGCCTACTCAGGAGGAAGCATTGCTCATATTTTTCTTAGATGTTGCCACACAGCTGGACCTTCTACCTAACTTCTCTTTCCTGACTGGCTCCACCCCTCAATATAATCCCAAGTGGGCAGGTGCAGCCAACCAAGACTGGGAGATGAAAGGGGCAGAATAAACCTCAAAGGGGACTACTACCCCATTATATGTTGGTGATATAATATCACTAGTTTACATGCATCTAATAAATAATAAGAATTTGTTGCGCTATAGATCTTTAGTATCAGTTGGTTCAATAAGATATCAGCAGTCAACACAATATTGAAGGAAGTCAATAACAAGATATATATAAAGCGCTGCACACTTACCATATACATGCATCTAATACCTATGCTTTCCCAGTTCACCACAAGGACAGAGTGCAGACCAGAAAAGCATGGGTATTAGACCCATTCCTGGGGTCATTAGGAGACTCTAATCACTATCAAGCCTTAATTTAAGTCCTCTAGTGCATTGTGATTTTATTAATGTCCATTGCTCAAGCCCTAAAAAATGGGGAGGCCTTGTCACCTGAAACATGTTGGTTGTATCTTGATGCCCTAAATGGGGAGGCCTTGTCACCTGAAACATGTTGGTTGTATCTTGATGCCCTAAATGGGGAGGCCTTGTCACCTGAAACATGTTGGTTGTATCTTGATGCCCTAAATGGGGAGGCCTTGTCACCAGAAACATGTTGGTTGTATCTTGATGCCCTAAATGGGGAGGCCTTTTCACCTGAAACATGTTGGCTGTATCTTGATGCCCTAAATGGGGAGGTCGTTTCACCTGAAACATGTTGGCTGTATCTTGATGCCCTAAATGGGGAGGCCTTTTCACCTGAAACATGTTGGTTGTATCTTGATGCCCTAAATGGGGAGGCCTTTTCACCTGAAACATGTTGGCTGTATCTTGATGCCCTAAATGGGGAGGCCGTTTCACCTGAAACATGTTGGCTGTATCTTGATGCCCTAAATGGGGAGGCCTTTTCACCTGAAACATGTTGGTTGTATCTTGATGCCCTAAATGGGGAGGCCTTGTCACCTGAAACATGTTGGTTGTATATTGATGCCCTAAATGGGGAGGCCTTTTCACCTGAAACATGTTGGCTGTATCTTGATGCCCTAAATGGGGAGGCCTTGTCACCTGAAACATGTTGGTTGTATCTTGATGCCCTAAATGGGGAGGCCTTGTCACCTGAAACATGTTGGTTGTATCTTGATGCCCTAAATGGGGAGGCCTTGTCACCTGAAACATGTTGGCTGTATCTTGATGCCCTAAATGGGGAGGCCTTTTCACCTGAAACATGTTGGCTGTATCTTGATGCCTTAAATGGGGAGGCCTTTTCACCTGAAACATGTTGGCTGCATCTTGATGCTCTTAACCAATAAACATTTCAAAAAGACTTTGTAAGCAAAAGGAATTTGTACTAAGTTCTTTTCAATACACATCAAAGTGTTTGTTGTCTGTTGAGAGATTTATTTATCATGATCAGAGAGATAGCAACCTAGGACCAGGTGATCCACATACGCTATATAGATATATCAACATGGACCTGCTTCTTTGAAGGAGACACACCCCATTGTCTATCCATTGGAACCAATTCCCACTCCTATTGGTCCAGCTCTGTCACACACATCAGACACGGGATGTTTTTGTTTTATTTGTGTTGTTAAAGCTTATTTTGTTGTTTTGAAGTTTTGAAATTCTTTATTAGATATATAGATTTTTGCCCAATACAGGAGAAGGAATAAATACAGAAAATATGTGTTATGACAAGAAGAGACCCCTCCAATGCTGAGGTGTCAGTACTCCTTTCAGTTGCAGGTGCTTCTGCTTTCTCCTGCTCTTCCTTCCATGTCCAAACTCTTTGGCTGCTCTATTGGACAGGTTGAAATTACATCACTACTCTCCGCATGCACATCATCTTGGCAGAGAGCCATACGGGAAATGTATGCTAAGCTGCGCGTTGCTGACAGGCAAGGAGAACCAATAGTGTCTCTTCTGTCATAAAAATCCTACCAGACTGCCATTTTTCAACTTTTACTGCTTTAATAAAAAAAAGTATGTACAGCATTTAACCCTTTCCATACAGGGCTTTTTATACCACTTCCATACCGGGCCTATTCTGGCACTTCTCTCCTACATGTACAAATCATCATTCTTTTGCTGGAAAATTACTCAGAACCCCCAAACATTATATATGTTTTTTTTAGCAGACACCCTAGGGAATAAAATGACGGTCGTTGCAACTTTTTATCTTGCACGGTATTTGCGCAATAATTTTTCAAACGCCTTTTTTTGGGGAAAAAATGGTTTCATGAATTAAAAAATAACAAAACAGTAAAGTTAGCCCAATTTTTTTGTAAAATATGAAAGCTTATGTTACGCCGAGTAAATAGATACCTAACATGTCACACTTTAAAATTGCGCACGCTCATGGAATGGTGCCAAACTTCGGTACTTAAAAATCTCCATAAACGACGCTTTGAAAATTTTTACAGGTTACCAGTTTAGAGTTACAGAGAAGGTCTAGTGCTAGAATTGTTGCACACGGCGATACCTCACATATGTGGTTTGAACGGCGTTTACATATGCGGGCGGGACTTACGTGTGCGTTCTCTTCTAAGCGCGAGCTATTGAGGACGGGCGTTTAAAAAAAAAAAAAATAATTATTATTTTACTTATTTATTTTTATTTTTACTTTTTTTTTACACTTTTTTTTTTTTTTTTTACACTTTTATTCCTATTACAAGGAATGTAAACATCCCTTGTAATAGGAATATGTGTGACAGGTCCTCTTTATGGAGAGATGCAGGGTCAATAAGACCCCACATCTCTCCTCCAGGCTGGAAAGCATGAGATCGTGATTTTTTTTTTCACTTATCTCATACTTACAGCCGCAATGGCGGCTTTGTTTACATTTGAGGACCCGGGCGTGACGTCATCACATCGCGCCTGGGCCTCCGACGGTCATAGAGATGACTGGTGACCATCTCTATGCTTGTCACGTGACCCACCACCGGCGCCGGACGATTCTCTCCGGGTCCCCGATGGCACGGGAGAGCCCGGAGAAGCACCGGATGGCGGCGGGAGGGGGGATGCCGCCATGATCATTCTTATGGTGCACAGGATCACCGGCTGAAAACAAGGATATCTGAATGAGGCTTCTAGCTGCAGGCATCATTCAGATATCCCCCCTCAAACCCAGGACGTCATATGACGTCCACCCGGAGGGAGAGAGGGTTCCTGCCGGCGTCATTTTACAATGGCCCGGTATGGAAAGGGTTAAAGAGGAACTTCACCCAGGCGTCTGAAAATTAAGCAGCTACAAATACTCTAACTAGTGATTTTTAGGAAACAGATTCTTACCAACCGAGGAAGTCCAGAGCTATCTTCCATGCAGCTAATTCTTCTCAAGGCTTCACATCTTCTACACCGCCTTTTTGTTTTCGGCTGTTACTTCCTGATGACTCATAGCTGGCCCCCTATTGTGAGACGGCAGCCTGCTCTAAAATCTGGATGAATATCTGCTGCTATCAGCTCGTTCAACAGAAACCAGCCAACATTCGGCCCGTGTGTACACCAGCCTGTCCGACAGAAGCCAGTTGAATGGCCGACTTCTTTTGAATGGGCATGCTGGAAAACTAGCGTCCAATTGGCATCTGATCAGCGCTGGCAGCCAATGGCTGAGACAGCTGACTGGTATGTTCTGGCGGGGAGGCAGAACACAATAGCTCAGCGGAGAGATTGCTGTACTAACATTGAAGAGTTAGTACAGCAAGCTCCTTATTTTTTTTTCTTGTTCAGCCCACTGGGTTGCACGAAAAAAATAACTGATACTGTGTACCAGGGTTAAGATTGGTCCTGTAGCCTTCTGGGATGTGTGATTTTATCTCAGAAGGTTGTGATTGGGGGAGGCCCAAGGTGACATCATCCTCATTTAGGCAAGGAATAAGTAAGCTGGAGCAGGTACCACCAAAAAAAAAGTACTTTAAGAAATGTCATATTGGGCTGGGAGAAAGAAAGAATATGGGGGGGCAGTCATTTTCGGGTGGAGGTCCACTCTAAGAAGACACTGTCACCTTCTATGTACCCCATTTTTGCCCAGCTCTGATTTTATTTTCACTCTCTTAAATCCTGATTCCATTGGCAGTACATGCACACCAATAATAGGAATCAGAGCAAGTTTAGGTGATCTGTAAATTTGCATACAGATGTGCAAAGAGATAAGACACAAAATTAAAACTCAACAGAAGGTATAATTATGATGACTGACATTTATATCTTAACAGAAAACACTTAAACATAATCAAGCTTCTGCCAATATAATTTAGATTGCAATTATAAAACCTACAGTGGTGCACACTTCAAAGTCATGTCTCTAATTAAATGATTAGGTCTTATGCTTTATCTATAAGAAACACAAAAATATGTTAAATCAAACCATTCCTGCCACATTACTTATGCTACAACCTGAAAACTGAATTGTGATGTACATTTACTAACACGTCTACTGCTCAGTAGAAATATTTTCCATGAGAGCTTAAAGCTGAACTCGGATATGCAAATATTGTCTAAATACAAGAGTAATGTGAATTCCTAATGGAATCTTGGTGTGCTTTACATATTTCTTGATGAACTGTGCAGTATTCCAGTGTGAAACTTTGCCCCTGAGCTTCCTGTAATAAAGACCAATCACTGCTGCTCTCTCTCCTTGTCCAGGGTAACTGGTCTTATCTCCGCCCCCTCTTGTAGTTTTCTGCAGGCAGCCTGTAGTGGGTGGAGTTGTTGAGCCCCTCCTACAGTTCTACTCTCTGTACAGTTCTAACATATTGTAAATTCTGTAACATTCCTGTCTGGGAGTGGCAGTGAGCATTACAGACACTTAATTTATTTTGGGTGTGTGCTATAATATTTTTTTTATGCAATAAAAGTATTTTTAGTAGAATTTTTCTATTTTTCTAGTTTCAATTTTTTAGTTTTTTAGGTAATGGCCTAAGGTTTTCCCCAAAACTCCCCTATATTATGTTTCTTTTAAAAGGTCAGAATTACATCTGCATATCCTGTAATGCCTCTCTAACATGCTCTAGTGATGATCGCTCTCAATTTGCTGGTGTTAAAATTGTTGTCCCGGAACAGGAAAATCTCTGCACAGGGCAGGAATTTGAGAGTGTAATCATCACAGAGGAGTAGACAAGAAGTACGAGAATCAGAGGAGGGCCAGAGGGGAAGCAGAAGAGAAGAAGGGAAAGCACAACAATTAAAGACTGGATGTGGTGAGGACTAGATGGGAAATAGGAAAATCAGATGAGGAGCTTAGGTTGTGGGCAGTGTCGTGGCCAATGCTTACTTGAGACTTGAAGTTCGCCCCCTAGAGGGCAGGTCAGAGACCAACAGGGACAATCTCTTCATACTTTGGTTCCACCTAGAACCAACAGACATTGTAACCAACAGACACTACTGTTGGATGGGGCATAGAGCACACCCCATACCTCACCTCTCCCCGTGTCTCTCTCCAGATGCTTATATATAATTCCATAATCACATTTGTACTGACATAATGCCACTATCCACACATAATGTAGGAAACCACTGCTTTCCATTTGCAGGGCCTTGCTTCATGACCACCCAGGCCTGGACCCTAGGTGCACTCTGTGTTGCAGTAAATCCCAGTATGGGAAGTCCAGCCGGGAAGTGAGGGACATAAACCAAACCTGTCTTCCCACCCCAACAGGGGTCATGTCACCTGCCACTGTCACTTGCTTTCATCTCCAGACTGCCCATCATCCCTGGTAGTGTGTTCCAACCATAAGGGATAAAGTGTGTGACTTTAACTACAGATGTAATCTCTGCAGCAGTCTCCTGTGAGTCCAGGGTGGCATGATGATGTGGCCCCCAGGGTGTGGGTCCTTGGCTCTCTGGGCTCACAGGAAGCAGGTTGAAAAATGCTAGGCATCATTAAACCGAGGAGAGGATTGGTGCTGAAGCAAGAAGGTAGATGCATGTCGCTGGGCTGGAGTGTGGAGTTAAGGAGTATTTATTTTTTGTAAAGAAACTTAAAAAAAATAATGTTACTGTTTAAGTTGGCTTTTGGCTTTCAATTACACTTGCAGATGGGGACAGTAAAACCCCACAGTTATGACATGAGCCATTTGATGGTTTGACAATATGTTGAGAGCACAAGCGAATGTGACAGTTAGCATTTCCGGGAATGTACAGTAACTGTTTTAAAAAAATAAATAATAGATGGGTTTAGTTCCACTTTAATAACACTGGATACAGTTATAATAAGCTCAGTAATCGCAAAGCAGAAATACAATACAAAACTTCTTCATGGAATGTGGTGTGACTACACAGATAATCAACAGTAGAAGTTTTTATATTTGACCCCCAGGGCCCTATCACAGCTGTACCCTCTGTACCCTCTATAGTCACACCTGAAGATATAATTCCATTCTGATGTATTTATAAAAGAAATCTGCATATTCAAATTCAAATTGTGACTATGCAGATTCATATTCAAATTCCATTCTGTGAAACTGTAAAACGCGACAGCCAAATGCCAGCTCGCTTTGATTTGTTGCAGCCAGGCAGATCTCTCCCCTCTTCTCTGTATGGAACGTACAAGATTTCTGTGACAGTTTACAACAATCATAAACCATAATGCCAGTTTTAAGATGCAGCATCATTTCATAGCAATTTATCAATCCATTATGCCATCGTAATCTCGCCATAAATTTGGATGTAAAGAGTCGCAAAATTGACAGTGGGTTCTGTAAAGTAAGCTTACATCCGTATTCCGTTTGTAACGCTATTTCAATTGTCAGAGTTACAATAAAATTGCTGACAACAAAATAATGTCGGCGCTTGAAAGGACCACCGCGAGCCTACCGTAAGGAGCAACTGATATCATTCACGCATAAGCTATAGCTTTGAGCGTATCAGAATAAACACGGCGCAATTTAGAGGCCTGTTTGTAAAGTTGTTTCAAAGTGTTTCAGATTTGCAACTTTTTTTTTTACTGTGTGGCTTTTCAAATAAACTTCTCAGGTCATTTCTGTAGGTATCCAAAATTCAAACTCGAAAAGCTGAAAAATGGTGAAGTGACTGTTGAAGTGGATTTGTAACTATTTTTTTTTATTTTTGTTCAAGAATTAATAAATACTGGAGAAAAAGAACAAAAATGGGAACATACCGGCCAAACTGAGTGCATTGCACAAATCCTTACCGCCTAGCCCCAGGATCACTTTAATTTGTCTACACACCCAGGGTGCGGGATTAACTTCCAGATTTTGTCACAGTGGTCACATGATTGGGAGCCCATATGTAGTGCATATAGAGGGTGGACATTAATGCCTATATGCCAGATATACAGTATGCCTGGTCATAACGAGAGACCAAGAGCTGTCTATGAAAGCTAGGTCACAGTGCTGGGAGTGCATAGCGGGCACAGAATCCCATGGATACATATGTGGGATATGTGGGCATTAAAGTCCACCCTCTATGTGTAACATGGAAAGCAAGAGTTTAACCACTTAAGCCCCGGACCATTTGGTAGCTAAAGGACCAGAGGTGAATTCAGAATTTTGCACTGCGCTGCTTTAACTGTAAATTGTGCGGACATGCAATGTTGTACCCAAACGAAATTTGCGTCCTTTTCTTCCTACAAATAGAGCTTTCTTTTAATGGTATTTGATTGCCTCTGCGATTTTTATTTTTTGCGATATAAAAGGAAAAAGACCGAAAATTTTGAAAAAAAAAGATATTTTCTACTTTTTGTTATAAGAAAAATCGAATAAACTCAATTTTAGTCATACATTTAGGCCAAAATGTATTCAGCCACATGTCTTTAGTAAAAAAAATGTCAATAAGCGTATATTTATTGGTTTGCGCAAAAGTTATAGCGTTTACAAACTAGGGTACATTTTCTGGAATTTACACAGCTTTTAATTTATGACTGCCTATCTCATTTCTTGAGGTGCTAAAATGACAGGGCAGTACAAAACCCCCCCAAATGACCCCATTTTAGAAAGTAGACACCCCAAGGAAATTGCTGAGAGGCATGTTGAGCCCATTGAATATTTTTTTTTGTCCCAAGTGATTGAATAATGACAAAAAAAATAAAAAAAAATTACAAAAAGTTGTCACTAAATGATATATTGCTCACACATGCCATGGTTATATGTGGAATTGCACCCCAAAATACATTCTGCTGCTTCTCCTGAGTACGGGGATACCACATGTGTGGGACTTTTTAGGAGCCTAGCCACGTACGGGACCCCGGAAACCAAGCACCGCCTTCAGGATTTCTAAGGGCGCAAATTTTTGATTTCACTCCTCACTACCTATCACAGTTTTGAAGGCCATAAAATGCCAAAATAGCACAAAACCCCCCCAAATGACCCCATTTTAGAAAGTAGACACCCCAAGGAAATTTCTGAGAGGCCTGTTGAGCCCATTGAATATTTTTTTTTGTCCCAAGTGATTGAATAATGACAAAAAAAAAAATTACAAAAAGTTGTCACTAAATGATATATTGCTCACACATGCCATGGTTATATGTGAAATTGCACCCCAAAATACATTCTGCTGCTTCTCCTGAGTACGGGGATACCACATGTGTGGGACTTTTTAGGAGCCTAGCCACGTACGGGACCCCGGAAACCAAGCACCGCCTCCAGGATTTCTAAGGGCGCAAATTTTTGATTTCACTCCTCACTACCTATCACAGTTTTGAAGGCCATAAAATGCCAAAATAGCACAAAACCCCCCCAAATGACCCCATTTTGGAAAGTAGACACCCCAAGCTGTTTGCTGAGAGGCATGGTGAGTATTTTACAGCTCTCATTTGTTTTTGAAAATGAAGAAAGAACATTTTTTTTTTTTTCTTTTTTTTTTTCAATTTTCAAAACTTTGTGACAAAAAGCGAGATCTGCAAAATACTCACAATACCTCTCAGCAAATAGCTTGGGGTGTCTACTTTCCAAAATGGGGTCATTTGGGGGGGTTTTGTGCCATCTGGGCATTCCATGGCCTCCGAAACTGTGATAGGCAGTGAGAAGTGAAATCAAAAATTGACACCCTTAGAAAGCCTGAAGGCGGTGATTGGTTTTTGGGGTCCTGTACGCGGCTAGGCTCCCAAAAAGTCTCACACATGTGGTATCCCCGTACTCAGGAGAAGCAACAGAATGTATTTTGGGGTGTAATTCCACATATGCCCATGGCATGTTTGAGCAATATATCATTTAGTGACAACTTTGTGCAAAAAAAAAAAAAAAAAATTGTATTTTTTCCGCAACTTGTGTCAACATATAAAATATTCCATGGACTCGACATGCCTCTCAGTATATAGCTTGGGGTGTCTACTTTCCAAAATGGGGTCATTTGGGGGGGTTTTGAACTGTTCTGGCATTTTATACACAACATTAGGAAGCTTACATCCACTCTTCTAACCACTTGAAGACAAAGCCCTTTTTGACACTTTTTGTTTACATGAAAACATATTTTTTTTGCAAGAAAATTATGTTGAACCCCCAAACATTATATATATTTTTAAAGCAAAGGCCCTACAGAATAAAATGGTGGGTGTTGCATTTTTTTTTTCTACACAGTATTTGCGCAGCGATTTTTCAAACGCATTTTTTGGGAAAAAAATACACTTTTTTTTTATTTTAATGCACTAAAACACACTATATTGCCCAAATGTTTGATGAAATAAAAAAGATGATCTTAGGCCGAGTACATAGATACCAAACACGACATGCTTTAAAATTTCGCACAAACGCGCATTGGCGACAAACTACATACATTTTTAAAAGCCTTTAAAAGCATTTACAGGTTACCCCGTTAGATTTACAGAGGAGGTCTACTGCTAAAATTACTGCCCTCGATCTGACCTTCGCGGTGATACCTCACATGCATGGTGCAATTGCTGTTTACATATGACGCCAGACCGACGCTTGCGTTCGCCATTGGGCAAGAGCAGGGCAGGACAGGGGTGCTTGTTTTTTCTTTTTTTTTTTTTTATTATTAATTTTGCTTTTTTATTTTATTTTTAAACTGTTGCTTCCATATTTATTTATTTTTATCACTTTTATTGTTATCTCAGGGAATGTAAATATCCGCTATGATAGCAATAGGTAATGACAGGTACTCTTTTTTTAAAAAACTGGGGTCTTATGGACCCTAGATCTTTCCTCTGCCCTCAAAGCATCTGACCACACCAAGATCGGTGTGATAAAATGCTTTCCCAATTTCCCAATGGCGCTTTTTATATCCGGGGGGGACATTCCCTCCCACTGCTTGTAAAAGCAGTCCAGAGGCTAATTAGCCACTAGGATTGCTTTTACATGAAAGCCGGCCGCTGGCTGAAAAGAATGATACCAAGATGATACCTAAACCCGCAGGCATCATTCTGGTATAAACATTCAAAGTCCAGCAACATACCAGTACGTTGCTGGTCCTTGTTGGACATGTATTGTAATCTTTTTTTTCATGCAGCCTGTTGGCTGAACGAAAAAAAAAGATTGATCGGTGGGTATGCCCACCATTAGAATACCGCCCTTCATCCACCCACTTCTAATGATGGGCATACATGCACCATTTATATATGCCGAAGCATGGGGGCATCTTCTCGCAAAAGTTATGCCGCGTACACATGGTCAGACTTTTCCACGGGCAAGCCTCCGTCGGAATTTCGACCGTATGTACGCGGCATTAAGAGCAAAATCGCTCCTCCGCTCCTGCTGCCCCAATGCTTCGGCATATATGCGTTTTTTTTTAACTGTGGTGGTGAAATCACCTCCTACAGCACTGGAGTCGCAGGGATCAGGCCTGTCTCTGCGAACGCTGCAGTTATGTGTGTTTTTGTTTTGTAAGTGACAGTGATCGATCGATACTGCACTTGGGTGGCCTGAGCTGGACAGAGGGGCAAAACGCAGGTGCTAGCAGGTATCTGGGCTGATCCCGCTAACACTGCGTTTTTGGGAACCCTAAACTGCTGGGGACGCTAGTATAGATCTGATCAGATCAGATATTGAGCTGATCAGATACTATACCACTAAGGGGGGTGTATGCTTCACGTGTGGGTGTTAGCGCTACTGGCACTAACCTGACGCTGCCTGGGGTGTGACGCAGACCCTCTCTGACGCTAAAACCTAACTGATATCACCCGCCGGGCGATCATACGGCGGGTGCCCTGACACTATAAAAAGCAAACTAACTAACCAGCGTCACCCGTAACACTTATATGATGATCACTGGTGAAAGGGTTAACTAGGGGCAATTAGGGGGTTAAAACCTTTATTAGGTAATATATGGGGGTACCTGACGCTATATAAAAACCTGACGGCGAACCTAAAAAAAAATTACTGGCTACCTATCGGCATCACCAACACTAAGACAACGATCATAAAAACGATCGCTTAGCGACGGCGGTGCTAGGGGGTGAAAGGGTTACCTGGGGGGTGATCAAGGGGGTTAAACCTTTATTATGTAATATATTGGGGTACCCGACGCTATAAAAACCTGCGGCGAACCTAAAAAAAATTACTGGCTACCGATCAGCGTCGCCGACGCTAAGACATCGATCAGAAAAATTATCGCTTAGTGACAGTGGTGATAGGGGGTGAAAGGGTTACCTGGGGGGCGATCAAGGGGGTTAAACCTTTATTAGGTAATATATGGGGGTACCTGACGCTATAAAAACCTGCGGCGAACCTAAAAAAAATTACTGGCTACCGATCAGCATCACCGACGCTAAGACATCGATCAGAAAAATGATTGCTTAGCGACGGCGGTGCTAGGGGGTGAAAGGGTTACCTGGGGGTGATCAGGGGGTTAAACCTTTATTAGGGGGGGTTAGGGGGCTACACTGGACCTAAAACTAAATGTAGTGACACTTTTACAGTCACAAATGTCACTGATTGCAGTGATCACTAAATAAATGGTCACTGCAATCAGTGACACTGTGACTGGGGGCTGGGGGGTGATCTGGGGGGTGATCTGGGGGTGTCTGGGGGGGCCTGGGGGGGCGATTTATGTGCCTATGTGTCCTGGTGTCAGTGTTCTGTTTTGTGTACTAACCTACATCTTCTCCTGTACGGCGCTCGGTATATGTGAGCGCCGCAGGAGAGATGACATCACTTCCTCCTGCCTGGCAGGCAGGGGAAGCTCTCTCATTCGCCGGGAGCGATCGAGAGGGGGTGGCCGGAATCGAACGGCCGTCCCCTCATGCCGGATCGCTCCCGAAGGTAAAACGACCACCCACTGTAAAGAAGGGGGGTCCGATCGGACCCCCCAACTATACAAAGGCAATCACGTATATGTACGTGATTCTGCCTGTCGGTGCCATTCTGCCGACGTATATTTACAGTGGGCGGTCGTTAAGTGGTTAAAATGTGTATGTTCATACAAAACATAATTTTTTTTAGATTTAGGTTTTCGGTGGAGTGGGAAAGGCTTAGAACCTATGTTGGGTTTTTACTGCTACTGCTACTTACTCTGGGGCTCTGTTAGAGAGTTTTCCCCTCACTTCCTGTTAATGGTTTCGGCAGACGGGAAGTGAAGAAAAATCTGGAACAGGGTCGCAAATACCAAAAAAGCTTACTGATTTTTCCTCAATTCTTGACTGGTAAAGCTGTTGTCACCAGGACAGTGGGGACAGTGGGGAAAAAATCTCTCTAATGGAGCCACAGAGAGCAGAAAACCTTGACGGGGGACGTAGCTTCCAAAATTTATCCAAATCTGAAAAAAAGATTTGACTATACACAGGGCCGCCATCAGGAATTTTGGGGCCCCATACACAGCTTCAGGCATGGGCCTGGGGCAGAGGAGAACTGGGGGGGGGGTGCTGCCGCTGCGAATTGAGAAGCGGGGGGGGGGGGCAGCCGCGAATTGAGAAGCGGGGGGTGCCACGAATTGAGAAGTTGCTGCCGCGAATTGTTGAGGTCGGGGGGGGCTTTGGGTGCTGACGAACGAAAAAAAAAAGGGGGGGTTTCCATCCGCGGCCCTGGGGACCTCCGGGCTTCTGGGGAACTCTGGGCCCCTTACAAAAAATAAATAAAATAAAAAAATACATAAAAAATTGGGCCTCTGGGCCCCTTAATAAAATAAAATAAATAAATATATATATATATATATATATATATATATATATATATATATATATTTATAAAAAAAGGGGGTTGCCATCCAGGGCCCTGGGGACCTCCGGGCCTCTGGGGACCCCTGGGTCCCTTACAAAAAATAAATAAAAAATAAAATATATTTTTTTTCTTTAATAAAAAATACATAAAAAAGGGGGGTTACCATCCGGGGCCCTGGGGACCTCCGGGCCCCTTACAGGTGTACTGCCTGTATCCCCCTGATGGCGTCCCTGACTGTACATTACACAACCACTTGCTCACCAGGCTTTTTCTGGAACTTTTTGTTTACAAGTTTTAATGAGTATTTTTGCTAGAAAATTACTTAAAACCCCCAATTTTTTTTTTTAGCATAGACCCTAGAGAATAAAATAGCGATTGTTGCAATATTTTATGTCACATTGTATTTGCGCAGCGGTCTTTCAAACACAATTTTTTGGGAAAAAATAAACTTTAATAAATTAAAATAAACAAAACACAATAGTTTATATTAGTATATAGTATATATTTTTTTGTATAATGTGAAAGATGATGTTACGCCGAGTAAATAGATACCTAACATGTCATGCTCTAAAATTGCGTATGCTCGTGAAATGGTGACAAGCTATGATACTTAAAAATCTCCATAGGCGACACTTTAATTTTTTTTACAGGTTAGCTGTTTAGAGTTACAGAGAAGGTCTTGTGCTAGAACTATTGCTCTCGCTCTCTAACGATCGCGGTGATACCTCACATGTGTGGTTTGAATACCGTTTACATATGTGGGCGCGACTTAGATATGTGTTCGCTTCCCCGCACGAGCACTGAGGAATGGGGCGCTTTAAAAAAAATATATGCATTTTTTTTTTCATTATTTATTTTACTGCCCAGCAAACGACCACATCGGATCACTTCCAGGCTTTACGATGGCTCTGGTAAGCCCAGAAACCACCAGGAAGCGGCGGGAGGGTCCCACAGCAAATCAGCCCGCGGGACCACTTTTATCAGACGCAGAACTGGCCATAGTAAAAGATTATACTGGGGTTATGGCAGCTCCTGCCATAACACTGGTATTAAATGTCAATAAATTACATATGTTTACTATGGGCGGTTGCAAAGTATGGTATTAAACTCAAAAGCAAACATTTCCTATATTACAGCTTACCAATTGTTAGGTGTGATGCCTGCATTTGTTTTCTTTTTTAGACTTTCCTTCTTCTATTTTCATCTGTTTATCCAGCCAGTAAGTAATGTTGCATTCATTCAGAAAATGCAAAGCATTGTTTGAATGGTGCCTGTACTGAGCGGCTGACCTCATGTGTTCAGAATGTATCAGCATGTTGTCTCCTTCAGTGATTCCAGCTCCCGGAGGAGTGGTCAGGTATGGTATATACAGGGCTTTTTTTCAGCAGGAACGCGGGGGAACGCAGTTCCGGCACCTCCTGAACTGAATGTATGTAATAGAAAGAGGTGCTGGGGTGTGCTGGAGAGTCTATTGATGCTGGCTGCTGGGGGATATGTTGTTGCTGGAGGGGATCTATTTTTGCGAAGGAAGGGGGTTTATTGTTGCTAGGGAGATCTTTTGTTGCTCGTGGGGGATCTATCGTTGCTGGGGGGTCAGTCATTGCTAGGAGGGATGTACTGTTGAGGGAGGGGTCTTTGTTGCTGGCTGCTAGAGGGTCTATTGATGCTGGCTACAGGGGAATCTATTTTTGCTGGAGGGGATCTATTTTTGCAGAGGGGTCTATTGTAGTTGGTGGGGGATATATTGTTGCTGGGGGTGGGTCTTATGTTGCAGGGGGTCAATTGTTGCTGTGAGGGATCTGCTGGAGGGTATATTGATGCTCACTGTTGGGAGTCCATTGTTGCTAGGGTGGATCTATTGTCGCTGGGGTGTCCATTTTTGCCAGATCTATTTTACTGCCTTCTTGTTATAATTAACAAATTCCATACAAAATAGCACCACAAAATTATACTTGTTTCTGTATTTTCTAAAAGGGGTGGTGTGTAAGGGGAGGTAGGTAAGGGGTGGAACCAAGGAACGGTGCTCGGAGGTGGGTAGGGGGTGAAGTCAAGGGTGGCTTGGAAGGGAGGAGTTCCTGCACCTTTTTTCTGAGAAAAAAAGCCCTGTGTGTATATACATAGTTACGTTGGTGCAAGCTGGACCAATGTAACTATCTGTAACATGCTGATGCCTGGAATAAATAATTGGAGCTCTACTTTAACAGGAGAGCTGAAAATGATGTGATGACTGGAAGATTAGAAACATAAACTAAACATTTTTTTAATTTTAGTTTCGGGTGGAATAAGGAAAAGTTTTGTGAAGTTATGATTATTAGGAATCATCCCTAGAGCATGTTTCAGTTGGAAGATTTACTTCACCTCCTGTTCTGGGTATAACTGTGATGCCGCGTACACACGACCGGTATTCATGTCATGCAAAAAAACAAAGTTTTTCTCGTCGTGATTCCTCTCAAGCCTGCCTTGCATACACACGTTCATGAAAAAAAAAAACACTCGAGTTAAGCGCGGTGACGTACAACACGTACGACGGCGCTATAAAGGGGAAGTTCCATTCAAATGGCGCCACCCTTTGGGCTGCTTTTGCTGATCCTCGTGTTAATAAAGTTTGGTGAGGGCCGATTTGCGCTTTTCAGTCTTCGTGCTCTTCAGTCCGTTACAGCGTGACGAATGTGCTATCTCCATTATGAACGCCAGTTTTACCTCCCGTCTCATACTTGATTCTGAGCATGCGTGTTTTTTTCCCCTTCGTAAAAGCGTACACACGACTGTTTTTCACGACGTGAAAAACGCTGAGAAAAAATAGAGCTGGTTCTATTTTTTTCCCGGGCAGTTTTCTCGTTGAGAAAACTGCTATGGAGCATACACACGACCGTTTTTCACGACCAATCTAAAAAATGTTTTTTCGTCATGAACAACGGTCGTGTGTACGCGGCATAAATGTTTTCATTTCCTATCACTTTTTGTCTTGATGACAGTGGTCCAATGGCCCCTTTTTGTCTTGAGGACAATCTTCCCAGAGAGGACACAGACAGCAATAAAAAGCTGACACTGGTTCCAACCCTTCCATACTTCGTCCAAAACCAACATAAAAAAAAAACATTAAAAAAAAAAATGGCTATATTTGGCAGAGAAAAAAGCAAATACGACAATGACAGCTCTCAGGATTTTTCTTTTAAAAGTTCTGGATGACAGAACCTCTTTAAACAAAGTAGAGTCACAAATGATTTTCTTTAAACAAGTTTCCGATGTGAATCTGTTCTCTGTCTGCTGTCATCACCATTCCTTATGCTCTATATGTTTGAAAAACACTGATTCCTGTTATTTTTTATCAATTTAAAGATGAGTCACATACTTGTACTGAAGATTGAAATGTCTGTCTACTGCTATTGAGTCTTCTTCTGAAAAAAAATTAGTTCATCTTTATTCAAAACCATATGCTTTTATTTTCTTCATTAATGTGCATTTAAAGTTTGTTTGTAGAGATCTGATGAGGAACATTGGCAGAAATAGGTGGAAGACAGAATGCCGAATGGTAACCTGCTATGAACTCGAAATGTTCACTTGTACTTAAATTAGTCTAGTCAACGAATCAGAGACTGGGACTAAGTGACCTGCTCTATCCAAGATAATAGGGTTTAAGATGGACACCAGTGGGCTGATTTACCTCTATTGGCCTAAAGTAGTCAGATCCTCCTGTTTAGCATGGCCCCTCACTATGACTAAGTTCTCCACTTCTAGCCAAGTAAAGACGTCAAGCACCATCTACTAGATGCTCCATAGGTTTAGCTTTGAGTTAACTTGAAGCTCATAATGCTGTAATTTTTCTTAGGAAAAGGGCCGTCTTTAATGTTGATTGGACCCTGGGCAAAATTTTTCTTGGGGCCCCCCCATGACTGATTACTAGAGGTTACAGCACACATTACGGCTCACTGATTAGTTGCTAGAGATTACAGCACATGATTTCTTCTTGTTGATTGGTTGCTAGAGATTACTGTACAGTAATACTGCTCACTGATTGGTTGCTAGAGGTTACAGCACATCATCTCTTCACTGCAGAGGGGCATGATATAAATATGAATGCCGCGTTTATTTACATATGAATGCCGCCGGCCTCGCTATTTACATATGAATGCTGCCGTTATTTACATATGAATGGCGGTTATTTACATGTAAACACAGGGTCTGCAGGTAAGTCACCTGTACACAACATTAGGCCAGGGCTGGGCAGTATTAGTAGCAGCTCTTCACACTGAGATATCAGGACACAGCACAGGACTAAAACTTCAAGGGACAAGGGAATTTAAACTGGGATAGCTGGCAAGTATGAGGCATCTGCTTTGGGCCCCACAACAATGACAGGGCCCAGGGTAGTTGCCCCTTTTGCCCTGCCTTAAAGACGGCCCTGGCTTAGTAATGGTTCCTACTCTTGCTGGATTCTTTACAAGATTTATTCCTGGTTGGCCCAGTAGTGAGGGTGCCCTGCCTTGCTGGTGGTCTTGCTGTTCCATGGCATGCCACCATGACACCTGCAAAATCCTGGTTTCAGCTGTACAGCTACACTGCTGGTTGGGGATGAGGTCCTGCCTGCTTCTGAGGTGCCCCAGTCCCAACCTGGATTACTTCCCCTGTCATCTACCACCACCTGGGCCGTGCCTACAGCTCTTTTGGATGAGGAGGCTACAGCTGCACCTGTCTCGTCACCGGAGCAGAGGGTGCCATCCAACGCCACCAAGAATAACACCTTGTTGCCTTCTATGGAAGATATATGAACTTACAGACTGTTGGGCTGTTCCTTTGACCATGATGTCATGTTATCATGCTGCAATTGGATTTATATTCTCCTGTGCCTTTAAATTTACACTCTCTTATTATTGAAAACTAGTAATATGCTGTTGGAGATGTTTATGATCCCAGGCAGATCATCAATAAAGAATGAGGATTTTAAGCAGGTGCCTAGTGGATGCTTGAAAACACTGTTAGGTTTGACTGTGTTTAGTGTATTTTATGTAGTATATGTGCAGGCTGCCCAGAGAGCTAGGAAAGTGTTAATGTAATTCTTCTCTTTCCTTGGTCTTCATGGTCCTGCCACTTGCTGTGGGTTCATAAAAAGAAGGGAAGGGAGCAATTTAGAGAGCTGAGATGGAAATGGAGGGGGAAAGACTGCTGCAATATGCAGTCCTGCTGGAGCAAGGCTCCACTACTGGATCACCCTTGTGGGGTCCCCTGGAGAGGACTCTACCAGAAATGGACGTATGCTGAATGGACTCTCTTTTCCTGGGAGGTATGTCATGGGCAGCCTGAGTTAGGTAGTGTTAGTACTGTGCACGAAGCTCTGTGGGAGACTGTGCCTTATTAAGCTGTACTTGTGCAAAGCCTTCAGTAATGTTTTTATCCAAAGGGGTGCATGAAGGTACATGGCATTACTAAAGAACTGGGCCTGTAACATCAGTGGGGATGAAGTTGAGAAGCCAGAGAGCCACCAAGGAAGGGTTAACCATACAGAGGAGTTGGCAGGAAGTCAAGTCTAACATGCCATGGATAACCAGGACCGGTGGGAATACTATAGCAGCCAGACATTGAGGGGGTCAGTGCTCTGACTTCCTCCCTAGTGGTCAGTGCCCTCTACAGCATTCGGAACCAAATGGAGGCCCTGTGGACCTAACCAGGGGTACGAGAGAGTCAAAGAGTTAATTTGTGCATGCATAGAGGTCCACGCTCAATGCACTGCAGGATCTCTAATCTGCCACTGGGAGTGACGTGGCAGGAAAACCGGGCTAGTGGAGTGGGACACAGACTCCATGGTGTCCCCCTCAAAATGCTGCATTTAGGAAGAAAAGGTGTACAGTGTCATAGTAGGAGAAGAGTGTCTCACAGTAAAGAGCCTCAAGATTAATGTGTAAAGCCTCGTACACACGGGCGGGAATCCCGTTGAAAAAAAACCATTGGTTTTCTCGACGGGATTCCTGGCAAGCTTGTCTTGCCAAGCCCTGTGTACACACGCGCCATTCAAAAGAACCACAGTTCTTTTGAATGGCAAGAATGCGGTAACGTCATCGACTACGACGAGCCGGCGCTCGTCACATTCTATGCCGTCGCCGCCATCTTGCTACACCCTACGCTACCGCACATGCGTCGAAGTCTCATCGAGCATGCACGGGTTTCCCTGGACAGGTAAGCATACAGACGACCGGGTTTCTCAGCAGGAAACACTCTGCCGAAAATCCTGATGAGAAAAATAGAGAGCAGGTTCTCTATTTTCTCGTTGAGATTCCCGGCAGTTTTACTGCTGAGAAACCATACACACAAACGGTTTTCTCGGTAAAAAGCTCTCCCAGCAGTTTTCTTGCCGAGAAAACCGGTCGTGTGTACGAGGCTTAACTGTGCAAGGTGAACAGCACCTTTTAAGTACAGAGTGCCTCTTTGTATCCACTCATGACTGCTGATCCACTCATGACCGCAGCCCTGCCTGGTCCCAAGCATTATTGAGCGCATTCACAAAGAGTCCCCGTCTACAGGGCGAGTAGGCCCTGCCCACAACCTGGCCAAAACAAAACATCAACAGAGACACCCTTGGACAGCAGCATTGTCTGGAGATGGTAGTGTTAAATGGACTAGTATATTTAGATGGACTTTACATAAATGACTAACAAATAAAATAATGGCAGTTAAGGTGTAACTGGAATTTAGTGTAATGGTACTAATTACTCCTCAAGATTGCTCCAGTTTTATCAGTTCAATACAAACTTAGTTCAACAGTACCAAGCTCTGATAAACTGGGACCATTTGAACACTTGGCTTTTATGACCTGAGAGACTGATTAAAGCTAAATCTGAAGTTTGTACCTTCTTCTTTTGATACTTTCCTCTTTGTCTTCAACCACCACTCCTGGAAGAGCTACCTACGAACAACCATTCCCTCCAGACTGCATGGGTCTGAATGAGAAAACCTACTACTTTAGGAGATCCATCTTCTCCTTAACTGGGGAAGAGGAGACTGAGTAAATGCTTCCTCCTTGCAGTAGACTGATGACATATCTTTTGCCTAGACAAAGTTACTAGCCTGGAGTGCAAGGATATATTTTTCATGATACGAGGTAAAGTGTTCTGAAAAATAATACCATTGCAGGTAGGAAAGCTGGTTCACAAGAGGTGTGAAAATGGTCATCTACGTCAGACTGGAACAACCATCAATAAACAGGGCTGGGATTCTTAGACACCACCTGTCTTCCATGTATAATTCCATTTTAACATCTCTACCTCAGGCGTTTTGAGAAAAATTTACACCTTCAAAGGTGTAAATCAAAGGATTAACACCTATGAAGCCGTCCTGGCACCAAGGATGGGATTATATAATTAGAACATGGTGGTTCCAAAACTCTCACACCTCCCATCATGTTCTTGTACAACAACACCTGCCTTTCCAAATATCCGCCTACGAAACATCTTCAACATTACAGAACAAGTCCTTTTGAATGTGACCAACTACTATATCATGAACTTGGTAAGTGAGAACTTTCACAGACAATGTTGCACAATATTGTGATGTGTCAGGAATGTGTCCATGCAGACTTGTAAAGTTACTGGCCCACGGGCCGCCCCCCCCCCCCCCAAAATTGAACATCAGCCGCCACTGCTGGAAACAGAACTGTCCACTGTTAACTCCTACAAAGACTGGAAGCCCCGGGAAGCAGCACTGAAACAGATTATTTTATTGTGCTCGATGTGTTGAGCTAAGAAATTCTGAAGGTTTAAAGTGGATGTAAACACACTCTCCTCCTTTCTAAACTACTGCCATAGTGCTGATCTATAAGGATATAGATGCCTCCTGCATGTATCCTTATCTGTCAAATGTCTCCCCTCTGTCTGTTATGAGACCTGAAAAACTGCAGATTCTGTGGGTGGATCTGTTGTCTGGAGCTCGGTGGGTGGAGTCGTGATGTCAGTTGACTCCCCGCCCACCTCTACACTCCCCTTGTCAACATGCATTTTCTCCTGTGTATTCCTTCTGCTATGATCACTAACATCCAGTCAAAATCCAGAAAAGTAACCACATGACTTCAGAAAAGGAGTGGGGGTGGGAATTAAAAAATAATGCCTGTCTCAGGCTTAGTGCACGAGATATGTAAATAACCTGTTACTCAAAGCAAGGGGGCGGAACGGACAAAGGTCTGTTTGTCCGTTTTATCTCACTGAACAATAAAAGAGGATTGCTCAGAGCTAGATTAACTCTTTGTGGCAAGACCTGGCACAAATGGTAGGAAATCTTGTACACTACATTGTGACAGCAAAAAATAAATAAAAAATGTCGGGTTTACATCCACTTTAATACTACTTTAATGGACATTTAACCCTTGCAACGCAGGGGACCCAACTGCAAGGTTATTTTTTGTGTTTAGACCTGGGCTTTAAGTAAGGTTAACCTTCCTCAGCAGATTGTACTTAGAAAAGTGTGTGTTACATTTTGACATAAATGAAAAAATAATCCACTTTCCAAATTTCTCTCTATTAAGACGTTACTGCTCGTTTGTTGCACACAGATTGTTCCACATGGTAAACATTGAGCATTGTTAAGAGAACATAGTGGGATATTTGTATGCTCTAATTTACATATCTTTCCATTTACGCAGGAAAAAGGAGGGGGATCTATCAACCTGCAGCCTTAAGCTTCATTCAGCCATTTTGTTGCGCTGTACCATATGGCAGTGAAAAGCAGAAAAACAGATATATTGTAACAGCTACAGCATCATTTCAATTCCATAAGAATGGCTTTTTAAAGCGGTATTAAACCCAAAAGCAAACATTTATTATATTTCAGCTTACCAATTCTTAGTTGTGATGGCTGCATTTGTTTTCTTTATTATACTTTTCCTTTATTTTTACCTGTAATTCTGTCATTTAGTTGTTTTTCAATAGAATAAGCTGTCCTGTAGATGTAGCAGTTACAGGGTTGTGACAAACCATTTACTACTGACAGGGATTCATACAATGATCATATATTTTTTTATTTATGCAAAACTTTAACCACTTGCCGACCAGCCGCCGCAGTTATACTGCGGCAGGTTGGCACAGCTGTACGTCGGCTCTTTAAGAAGCTGTAGCAGACGCGCCCACAGCGTGTCCCTGGAGCCAATGCGCGTGCCCGCCGGGCACCCGTGATCGCTCGTGACAGAGCGAGAACCGGAATCTGTGTGTGTAAACACACAAATCCTGGTTCTGTCAGGGGAGAGGAGACAGATTGTGTGTTCATACTAAGTAGAAACAACGATCTCTCTCCTCCTCCTAGTCAGCCACACCCCCCCACAGTTAGAGCACATCTAGGGAGCACAGTTACCCCTTGATCACCCCCTAGAGTTAACCCCTTCCCTGCCAGTGACATTTATACAGTAATCAGTGGCTATTTTTAGCTCTGATCCCTGTATAAGTGTCACTGGTCCCAAAAGAGCATCAAAAGTGTCCGATGTGTCCATCGCAATGTTGCAGTCCCGCTAAAAATCACCGCCATTACTAGTGAAAAAAATTATAATAATAAAAATGTCTTAAATCTGTGTGTTCGCACACAAATGCGCAATCAGTGTAATGCCGCGTACACACGATCGGTTTTTCTGATGATAAAAGACCGATGGACTTTTTTCATCTGAGAAACCGATGGTGTGTGGGCCCCATCGGTCTTTTTTCCATCGGTATAAAAAAATAGAACATGTTTTAAATTTTACAGATGGAAAAAAAACTGATAGCAAATTACGATCATCTGTGTGGAACTCCATCGGAGAAAAAAAACACGCATGCTCAGAATCAAGTCGACGCATGCTCAGAAGCATTGAACTTAATTTTTCTCAGCTTGTCGGAGTGTTTTACGTCACAGCATTTTGGACGGTCGGAATTTTGACTGATGGTGTGTAGGCAAGACTGATGGAAGTCAGCTTCATTGGATTTCCGATGGAAAAATCCATCAGATTTTATTCCATTGGAAATCCGATCGTGTGTACAGGGCATAAGATTGCAAGAAACATCATTCAAAATTCTAACAAATTGGTACAACACACCAAACAAATTACACAAATGGTTCTCAACAGTTCCTGGGGATTGTTGGCGCTGCAACCGGGAAGAAGGCACCTTATACCACATTTGGTGGGAATGCGACTTGATTAAACCCTTTTGGAACCAAGTAATCAAGACTATAAAACATATCACAGAAACAAAAATTCACTTAGATGCAGCTTGCTGTCTTATAAATATCATCAATTGCACCTTCAGAAAATCTTAAAACTCCTTGACCAGATTCTTAATCACAGCAGCAAAAACAGTGATACCAAGACACTGGAGAAGTGCCACCGCTCCCACGATTAAAGAATGGCTGGAAGAGATACATCTACTCAAAGGTATGGAGGAGATTAGGGCTACAGCACAGGGGAATACAGAAAATTTCAATAAAATATGGCAACCGTGGATCATCTTTAAATATTCTGATTCCTATACCACTCTTACACAGAGATAGACCTTTAAATATAGAGAATCGTGAATAACTCATATCTCTCTTTTATTTTTATTTACCTATTTTCCTTCTATTTCCTTTCATTTCTGCCACTATATCTATTTCTATGGGTATCTCTCTGAGACCCACAAAATTTTACTTTCCTTTTCAAACTAAGTAATAGATTTTTCTACACAAATTCAGAGTATTTCTAAATAGATTATCGATGTAATAATCGGCTGATTACGAAGCCATTTTTGGTTTTATTACTAAAATACTCTACCATTGAATTCAATTACCGTATATACTCGAGGATAAGCTGACCCGAATATAAGCCGAAGGCACCTAATTTTACCACAAAAAACTGGGAAAACGTATTGACTCGAGTATAAGCCTAGGGTGTCCATCTGCATGCCTTACTTTGCCTCACTGTGTCCATGCCTCACTGTGCCCATGCCTCACTGTGTCCATGACAAGACTGACGTTTAACATGGGAGTCTATGGAAGGGGTGCCCGGCTTTGACAAATCAGTGCTCCCTGGCCGTAGGTTACCCAGACAAAAAACTTTGCACACCTATAGAGGAGAAAAGGGGCTACATGTTTGCCAAGTTTCCGGTCCAGTGGACCTACAACCAGCCGGTACCGGGTCCCCAAATTCACCGGAGAAATGACCATTTAACATGGGAGTCTATGGAAGGGGTGCCCGGATTTAAAAAATTGGTGCTCCCTGGCCGTAGGTCCCCTGGACAACAAACTTTGCACACTTGTAGAGGAAGATTGGGGCTACATGTTTGCCAAGTTTGGGGTCCAGGGAACCTACGGCCGGTTGGTACTGGACCAAAGTCCGGGTGATCAGGCACAAAAAGGTGACTTGAGTATAAGCCGAGGGGGGCATTTTCAGCACACAAAAAATGTGATGAAAAACTCGGCTTATACTCAAGTGTATACGGTATAAATATATATATATATATATATATATATATAAATATATATATATATATATATATATATATATATATATATATATAGGCTGAAAATCACACGGCAGGAGAACACACAGGATTCGCAAAGGAATGCGCACCACATCCCTGTGTGATTCTGGTCCTTAATTTTTGCTTTTTTTAATTATTAATTTATTATTATTTTGTCTATAAATATCATATTATCTGCCTAATTAGTTACAGCAGACTATGTGAATGGTATGTGGATACACAGGGCATGTAATACTTGCATTTAATATTTTTTGATAAAGGCTACATGTGTGCCAAGTTTGGGGTCCAGGGGACGTACGGCCGGCCGGTACCTGGTCCCCAAAAACCGGGAGATCAGGTGCAAAAAGGTGACTCGAGTATAAGCCGAGGGGGGCATTTTCAGCACAAAAAAATGTGCTGAAAAACTCGGCTTATACTCGAGTATATACGGTATACAATATTATATTTTATATGATACTCATGTACAAATGTTAGTATAATTGTACAAATGTCATTTTTAAGCATCAATAAAAGCATTATGGTTTAAAAAAAAAAAATCCTTAAATCTATCCCCTATTTTGTAGACGCTATAACTTTTGCGCGGTTTGCGCAAATATAGCAATATAAGCAATATACGCTTATTGTGATTGTTTTTTACCAAAAATATGTAAAAGAATACATATCGGCCTTAACTGATGAAGAAATTTGTTTTAAAAAAAAAATTGGGATATTTATTATATCAACAAGTACAAAATATTGTGTTTCTTTCAAAATTGTCGCTCTTTCTAGCGCCATAAATAAAAACCGCAGAGGTGATGAATAACCACCAAATTAAAGCTCTATTTGTGGGGAAAAAATTACATAAATTTTGTTTGGGTACAACATCGCACGACCGCGCAATTGTCAGTTAAATCGAGGCAGTGCCGTATCGCAAAAAATGGCCTGGTCAGAAAGGGGGCAAATCCTTCCCGGGGCTTGAGTGATTAATCCTAGAAAGGAAATAAAATTGTTGCTGTAACTTGTTATAAAGTATTAGCTGGAGTTTGTTAATGCATTTAAATCTGCTAGTACATCTAACACTCCCCTACCCCCCAGACTGACAATGCTGCTTTCCAAAGGTGCCCCCTGTGCGCATTTATCCAGAGTGGGGGCACTCTAATACAGGAGGTGTGCTACTGGCCAGATCACCAGGTGAAAACATTATTTTAGGCTAAAGGATAAGTTCACCTTTATAAGAAAAATAATAAATACACATATTTTTGCTGGAAAAAAAAAGAGCATTTATCATTTTTTTTACAGGAGCCTGCAACACATTGCACCTTCAATCAGTGGTTTGTGGGTGCAATGTCAGGCTCCTACATCCTCCAGCTCTCTGCCTGTACCTATGTATGGGTTTTCAGTTGTAGAGCTGTAGGAAGTGTCAATGGACTGTGTTGATCTGTCTGGTGCAGTGGCAGATGGGATTTGTAGCTTACTCAGTAGTGTATTTAGGTTTTGTGCTGCCCTAGGCCTAACTAAACGTGTGCACCCCCTAATTTAAATATGACCCATCCCTTCCTGGTAAGACCACACCTCTTGCTATTTAAGACCCGCCCCAAAAATTTTGAGTGGGGACTGGGGGGGGGGCAATGAATTCCCTTAAATTGCATAGATTTCCTCTCACTTCCTGTTTGGCAATGGGGCAGGAATGGGGCAGGAAGTGAAGGGAAATATCTGCAATGGGACAGGGATGGTAAAAAATAAACTGACTGGGGCTATAACCCTCTCAGCCCAGTTCGCCCCATAAGACTGGTGCTACACCAACAGTGTAGCGCAAGCCGGCGGGGACTCTTTCCGTGCTGACCCCTGCAAAGTGCTTCCCTAGGCCCGGGCCTTGTTGGCCTAGGCCAGGATACAGCGTTGAGCTTACTCATTCAGTTTTCTGTGAATGAATGACATGGCTGTGTCGGTGGAGCACCACACAGCCACATAGATTTTAAATGTGAAAAAGGCTGCTGGGGAGAAGAACACCTATATGGATATCTGGAGGGGATTCTGGGGGTGGGAGGTGGTTACTTAGGGATATGTGACATGTTACACCCTAAATTCAGGTGTAGCATATAACATCTTTCTAAAGTTGAATTTAGTCTTTAAACTTTTTTTTTTGTTTTACTGAAGGACTTTCCTTAAAAAAAATAAAGATTTTGTTTTGGAGTGGAATTTTGGAGTTTTCATTCTCTTTAGAGCCGGTTCACACAGGGGCAACACGACTTCTAGCGCAACTTTACAAGGCAACTTCAAGGCAACTTCAAGGCAACTCCGAGGCAACTTCAAGGCAACTTCGAGGCAACTCCGAGGCAACTTCAAGTTTCCTCCAGGACAGGCGACTTTGCCAGTGGCCAATCAAACAATAATCAGCTCTGTGAGAGGGAGGGGTTTGCCTGAGAAAACTATTTTCTCTTCCTGTAAAGTTGCTTCAGTTAAGACACTGATCCGACTTTGGAGGCGACTTCCATTGAAATCAATGGGTACAAGTCGCCTAGAAGTCGCCTTGAAGTAGTACAGGAACCTTTTCTGAAGTCGGAGCGACTTCAGTAGTGTGCATAAAGACGGCTCCATAGACTAACATTACAGCGCGACTTGGGGCGACTTGGGGCGTCTCGGGGCGACCTGAAGTCGGATCCTGAGTCGCCCTGGTGTGAACCGGCTCTTAGGGACGTTTTTTTTTAATGTTTATAATGCTTTTTTAAGCTTCTGGTAATCAAAGCACAGCACTTACTTGTTAGTGACCATCTGTTTCTGGAGCTGCCTTTTTTTCTTTCAATAATTTTTATTGATTATATCATAAGGTAAATACAAACGGATAAAATATTGGCCAACATGGCCTGGTGAAAATCAGCAAAAGAGCGTAAAAACATGTATAAATACGGAAGTTTGTGTTTTAAGAACTGGAGCTGCCTTTTTTCACAGCATACCTTCAACCGTTTGAAAAAAAGACAAATGTTCAAGAGTAGCAAGTACAGTATCAAGGGTGCACCTGACCTAGTCACCTCACATTATATCATTCTTATTCACTACACCCCCCTATCCCCATAAAATAAAAGATAAGCATATACCAGTTGGGCCTACTATCCCTAAATTAAACTGTCTTACTGCTGGGCAATTTTGCACTGCCTTATCATCTGCATATCTTATTACTCGTTTATGAAAACACATAGCTAGCCCTGTATTTTTTGCCTCTATCACATTTTACCTCCCAACTTTTTGAGATGGGAATGAGGGACACCTACCAGCAAAATTATGCAGGCATAAGACACACCCCTTGCCATGCCCCCTTAAAGGAGAATTGTACAAAAAAACAAGATTGGCTAAACCCACAAGTGCTTGTTTTACCACTACTATTCCTTTATATTGGCATTTGGAATTTTCAAATGCAGCAATTTAGAAATCAGATGAAAGGTTTAAGGCTGGAAAACACGTTTTGTTCGATAAAAAGTGCATTTTATATACAACTCTATAGATCAGACCAAAATGAGGGACAAATTAGGAGGATTGAGAGACAGAGGGATATTGCTCAAAATCAGGGACAGTCCCTCAAAATCAGGGACAGTTAGGAGCTATGCTATTAATCCTGAATAAAACTGCTCTGCTACTGCCCAATAGCAAAGTCCCAGCCTGTACTTTTTGTCTCTAGTAAATTTGGGTCTATTCTTGCTATCTAAAATATTCCTATTGCTGGTCCATTTCCTACTGCTGTATCATCTAAGGTCTCCTAATTCTTAATATGAGTTTGATAGAAATTGGCCAGTGGCAGGATAGTCTTGCATCAACAGGAAAAGTGATAGCATCAGTAAACTACTGACTAATTTTTGTCTGCTTGTTATGAAAGCGGTATTAGCCCTGGTTCACACTGGTGCGATTTGACATGCGATTTGACATGTCAAATCGCATGTCAAATCGGCGAAATTTGCCGCAAATTGCAGGCAATGGCACCGTCCTAATCGGTGCGACGCCGCATCTGCGGCGCTGCACCGATTTCAAAAAGTAGTTTCTGTACTACTTTTTGCGATTTCAGCCGCGATTTACATTGACATCTGTGTCAGATGTCTCTGTAATCGAGCTGAAATCGGGACTGACAGGCAGGAGTGAAATCATGCGAGTTCAGCTGAATTCGCACGGCTTCACTCCCGCAGCCCCAGTGTGAACCTGGGCTTTAACCCAAAAGCAAACGTCACTGCTAATGCAACCTGCAAAAAAAAAAAAAAATTCAAACTGAAATTAACCAGATTACGGTACTACTGCTCTTCGTAAACAAAATTAATTGTAAAAAAAAAAAAGATTCCATATCCAAATTCACTGCCAGTGTATGGTGTTATTGAGACTGTCTGTACTGTTTCGTAACACCTTATACAGCTTTAAGCATGTGTTTAACCTTTTTACTGTTGCCATACATAGGACCTGTCACTCTCCATATGCTGTCACAAAGGGGGTTTATCATTCCCCTTTTGATAGCAAAGTCGTTAAATGAACAAAAGTGTTTCAAAATATACATATAATAAAATTCATTTTTCAAAAATGAAAAAAATTTAATAAAATGTAAAGAGCCCCCCCATGTGCATGCACATACAAATACAAATCCGAGTTTACAGTGAACATGAATATGTACACGACCATTTTGCAATACATAATAAGTATCACTGTGCACACAGGAGTGGGAAGAATACTTTTAAGGCGGTATTTATGGTTAACTCTAAAATGAGGAGCTGTAAAGGTTTTTAAAGTGTCACCTATGGAAAATTATTGGTGTCGCAGTTTTGCGTTCGCATGCAATTTTTAAGACAAATTTGGTATCTGTTTATTCAACTCTGTCTCATCTTTTATTTACAGAAAATTTGGAGTTGTTATTTTGTGCACTAAAATTATTATGCACTAATTATTAATATTATTATTATTCTAGTGTGTTTTGTACTGAAAATATATATTTGATGAACAGTTGCATTAAAGTGGTTCTGAATCCTTAAAGTTTTTTTTTACCTTAATTCATTCTCTGCATTAAGGTAAAAAACCTTCTGTGTCCAGGATCCCCCCTAGGCCCCCCTTATACTTACCTGATCCCAATCCAGTGCTGTGTACAAGAGCAGCAGCTCTCTCCTCTCTCTCCCTCTTTACAAAGCAAATTAATAGCAGCGGGAGCCATTGGCTCCTGATGCTTTCCATTAAATCCTATGATGAAGGAGTGGGGGCAGGGTAAAGCCCCGCTGTTTGTGTCTATGGAAGCAGGCAGTGGGCTTGGGAGCGAGCCTGCATGAGTACTTACCCCTTAGCATGCTGCTTGCTGGGGAGGCACTCAGCAGGAGAGAGACGCCAGGAGCGTTGGCGGGGAACACCAGAAGAGGAGGATCAGGGCTGCTCTTTGCAAAACCAATGCACAGAGCAGGTAAGTATAACATGTTTTCTATTAAAAAAATAAAATAAGGTTTGGAATCAGTTTATTATGATGAGATATACAAATTATGGCTACCATCATTTTAAATGTTTTTTTTTCATGTGAAAAATGTACATGTGTGTGAAAAAAGGCTCCAGCAGCAAATGGTTTAGATGATTTGTGTATTTTCCATGTTGCCCTCAAAGCTGCATGACAAACTCTCTCCCTGATGTATAATATATATTTTATTTTTGCATTTGTACATCTCCCTACTAGTCCAATGGCCAGAATTTAACATGCTTTCCCACTACAGACTACAATGGGACTCAGCTCCAAGTTTGGGTTCTCTAATTCAAAGAACATTCACCAAACCCTTGGCAAATTCAACCCAGGACATTTCTCCCATTATTACTATTGATAAATACAAATGAAAATATTTTTGCCCAAATCCAGCTTCAAATAAAAACCGTAAACCCCCTTTGCATTTGTATTCACCACTGAACATTTCCCTGAAGTCCTCAACTTTGAAAAGTGTTGATCTCCTGTTACCCTACAGCAGTGGTTCTCAACTTCAGTACTCAAGTACCCCCAACGGGCCATGTTTTCAGGTTTTCCTTTACTTTGCACAGCTGCTTTAAATCAATAAATCATGGTATTGATAAGAGCTATTTTATCTAAGGGAAGTTCCCAAAACATGGCTCAGTTGGGGTACTTGAGGACTGAGGTTGAGAACCACTGCCCTACAGCACTCAGTGGTTCCTCTTGCTGATCTCCACATCACTATAAAACAAAGGGTGCTGCACTGGATCCCAGCAGGCTGCGTAGGATCGTTTTCACCCTTTTTAATCTTCTTTTGGATCTGAAGCCTCGTACACACGACCGGTTTTCTCGGCAAGAAACTACAAGAAAACTGTTGGGAGAGCTTTCATGCCGAGAAAACCATGCGTGTGTACGAGGCTTTCAGGTTTCTCGTCCAGAAAACTGCCCAGAATCTCGACGAGAAAAAAAGAAGACCTGCTTTCTTTTTTCTCGTCGGGTGTCTAATTTTTCTCGTCGTGATTCTCGTCAGACTGTATTTGGACGAGAAAAACGTTTGTGTGTATGCTTTTCCGAGTCTTCAAAAACCGCGCATGGTCAGAATCAAGTGTAGCGGGCATTTAAATTTGGGGGGGAGCATCTGGGTTATTCAACCCAGATGTACTAATTGTTAGGGAGTCTGAGAATCCCTTTTGTGGTTCTTGGAGGACTCTGGTGGTGCAAGGTTCCCTGCGGCCTGCAGGTGGCGTTGTCGCCCTGGGCCGGAGTTGAACCTGCACCGCAAGACTGTTCCTTTTTGTCCTTTCCTGGCGCTGGTACAGCTGGGCGGGGAACCCGCTGTGACGCAAAGGGAGAGGAGATAAAAGGGGCGGACGCCCTGACCTTGGGGTTCAGAGTTGGAGGACGCAGCCACGCCCAGGCACCTTCAGCCTGTGTGCTGGCGTTCCGGAGTTCCGGGCCCAGGTGCCCTTGACCTGGCCGGAGCGAGGGATGGAGTCCATCCCAGGCACCTTAAGCCTGGGGTGAGGTACTATGACCAAAGCCTGGGGCCCAGTAACTTTGACTGGGTTCCGCGAGGGTGGAGGAGTCCGAGGGGCCATAAGGTGTTGGGACCTGTATCTGAGATGAGGAGGCCGGGGAGTGTAACCCTTCCGAATAGCCCGGTACAGCATTAATCCGGTGACGGCGGGGCCTCTGGTAACTCTCTTGGAGGGATGTCTTCCCCCTGACAGGGGCTGCAACGTAGCAAAGGTAACTCCAGTTCCTGTTCATTAGAGTCGCTGGAAGAGACTCTGAAGCCAAAAAGTATGTTTTACAGCCACTGTGCTTAGCAACCGTTGGTGAAACCTCAACGGTTTAGTTTCTTTGAGGATTGTGCCTTGACCTACTCCCCAGCAATACTGAACTGTTCTATGGGTCTCAAACTGTCTGCTCGCAAAGGACTATTTGTTTGCCGTTATGGAATAAATAAGTGTTGAACCTTTTCAGTGTGTGGTACTCCAATTACTGGGAGCAAAGTGGATTATCAGCAGAACAGACTTGGCTCGGAGCGTATACACAGCCCGAAGGTAATCTGGTGCTGGCCTTCACCTCTACATGCTGTAATCTAGAGGACATGGGCCGTGGCGCACCTTGCTCTCCCCTTCAAGGTACCCCTAGACCGGAGCCAAAGTAACCGCTAAAGAAGAGAGAGAGGGTGAGGCCGCTACACGTGGGGGCTCGTAAGTCCGGGATGTGTGTTTCGTGTATGGAGCTGGGAACGTCTGTGTTTGGACTTTGCTGCCCGGCGGAGTTCCGAGTAGGTCGGCCATGTTGGCAAGCGCGCCATGAGGCACACCATAGCTGCGCAGTTCATGGGCGGGGAGAAGGGAAAGCCCGTGAACAAGTGCAGAGTATGGGAGGAGTCTGGCCATGTGGAAGTAGTCACGTGGGGATTCCGGCGTGAATTGGTCAGTGCACAATGGAGCAGCAGACAGTCGGGATGACCTCAAGTACCCTGTGGATTCTGGTTCCTTACCCCACGAAGATGACTTCCTTTGCTGCTTCCATAACGGACACAGGAATAAGACTTAGGCCCCGAGGACGTTTTGGCTCTGTATGTATGCAGAGACATAGAGGCCCTCGGTGTGATCTGTCCCAACTGCTCGGGACTGGTGGTCAACTTGAAGCCATTCGGGACGATGTGAGGCCTGCAAGGAGTTTCTTTTTGAGGTGGAGCCATTCACAGAAAGGCCCCGAGCCTTCCACCTCAACTGCCTCACAGGTACCGCCACTCCAGAAGGGGAGATCCAGGCCTTTACGGAGATTTCTGTGCGCACTGACCAGGGCAAAGAGAGTGCCCAACCAGAGACTGAGAGAGAAAAATCCGAGGATGCTGCTTCGGTCACCACAAGCTCCCTGCTCCCACCTCTGAAGAGGAAAGTCGGCCTGGTACAGGCATCTTATGGTCATGGAAGAGCTTCGCCCAGCCGCTTGCCTGGCCTGGATGGATCCGGAGGGAAGAGCCATGGACATCCCTGTTCTACTGAAGGCCCAGGTGAGCCAGGGGTTGGGACTGTGTGTGTGGTTGGAGGTGTCGGGAGTCCACTGTCGGTGGAGCCCGTAAGGGAGGGTGATTCCGTATCTACTGGGAATTACCTGCCCGCAGAAATGTATGACACCTCCAACCTAGAGTCGCTGTCAGATGCCGGCGATGATGGCGAGATCGATGAGGTCTTTCACCGCAAGGGTTGGGACAGGATGCCATTACTCACGCTCCGTGCGCCAAGGGATCTGCCTATGTCTACAGGGGATAGTACACCCCTGGAGGTCCCGGAGCGCGGGGAGAAATCTAGTCTCCTCCCTACCCTTCCATCCTCCAGATCACCTACTGCTTCATCCATTCCGGTGACGGGAACGCAACGTTCATCACTGCGGGCTCCTAGGCCCAAGCCAACGGAGGCAGTTAAAGTACCTCAGCATCCTGAGTCCATTGTCCAGCCTGGAGAAGGAGACCGTGCCACAATGCCACCTCTGGCCCGGCTACAGCGGCTCTTCTGTCAGAGAGTTGCCCGTGAGTATGGGTGGGAGTACCCATACCTACCCTGGGACTTGCTTTTTGAAGTGGAGGTCCTGCGGCAGCGATGGTATGATGAGTTTGTCTGGGAAAAGCTCAAAGTGCCCCATGCTCGCCGATATCTTTCGTGCTCATCCCCCGTGTCTAAGAAGTTCAAAGACTGTAAGGCGGAGTCGATGTTGGGTCGGCACATCCATGCGGACAGGGTGCTTATTTGTCGCAAAGATGGAGAGAACATTGAATATAATGTGGAGACTTTCGATAAGCACTTGAAGCCCCTGTTCCTGCCACACCCAAAGTTCTACCTTTAGGAGGAAAAGACTCCTGTATGCTCTGTTTATTGTTCATTGCTGAACTTGCCGGAACACAAGGACTGTGCCCTAGTTTTTTTTTTATTTGGGCGTTTTGCTCTTTGGAGAAATGGGAGCTGTTACTGTTTGTTCTCCCTCTTTCTCCCTGCACTGCAAAGAAGATAATGACTTTGGGGTGTAGTTAGTGCAGACACAGTGAAAGAAGAAGGAAAGTTGTCTGGAGGATTTGGCCAAGTGTCATTACTGTGGCACTGTCACCAGGTGGCAGTGCTGAGCAACGACTGTTTTTTTTTTTTTACACTTGCACCACCATACTCATTGGAGCGAATGGGCCTTTTCAAGGACGGGCCCGTTCATTCCAAGAAAGCACACATTGTGGTAGGATGTTTTTTTTTCCCCTTCTGCAGGAGATTCATCTGTCAAGGCTGCTGAGAATGGGTGGTCCTTAGATAGCCAGGGGGAGGATTGTTCATGTGTAAATGTCAGAAGTGTCTTATTGAAAGTTTTATAGTTTTACTGTTTTATGTTTTCCCTTTCCCATTCTAGGTCTTGGCACAATTCAGGATTAAATTGTATGGTTAAGTTTCTGGGCGGAGCTTATGTCACCAACTTTGTGGGATGTGAGTTTGGACCAGACACTGGGGACCAGTGTCAAATCACCGGGGGGAGAGTATAGCGGGCATTTCAATTTGGGGGGGAGCATCTGGGTTATTCAACCCAGATGTACTAATTGTTAGAGAGTCTGAGAATCCCTTTTGTGGTTCTTGGGGGACTCTGGTCGTGCAAGGTTCCCTGCGGCCTGCAGGTGGCGTTGTCGCCCTGGGCCAGAGTTGAACCTGCACCGCAAGACTGTTCCTTTTTGTCCTCTCCTGGCGCTGGTACAGCGGGGCGAGGAACCCGCTGTGACGCAAAGGGAGAGGAGATAAAAGGTTCAGAGTTGGAGGACGCAGCCGCGCCCAGGCACCTTCAGCCTGGGTGCTGGCATTCCGGAGTTCTGGGCCCAGGTGCCCTTGACCTAGCCGGAGTGAGGGATGGAGTCCACCCCAGGCACCTCAAGCCTGGGGTGAGGTACTATGAACAAGGCCTGGGGCCCAGTAACTTCAACTGTGTTCCGCGAGGCTGGAGGAGTCCGAGGGGCCCTAAGGTGTTGGGACCCGTATCTGAGGTGAGGAGGCCGGGGAGTGTAACCCTTCCGAATAGCCCGGTACAGCATTAATCCGGTGACGGCAGGGCCTCTGGTAACTCTCTTGGAGGGATGTCTTCCCCCTGACAGGGGCTGCAACGTAGCGAAGGTAACTCCAGTTCCTGTTCATTAGAGTCGCTGGAAGAGACTCTGAAGCCAAAAAGTAAGTTTTACAGCCACTGTGCTTAGCAACCGTTGGTGAAACTTCAACGGTTTAGTTTCTTTGAGGATTGTGCCTTGACCTACTCCCCATCAATACTGAACTGTTCTATGGGTCTCAAACTGTCTGCTCGCAAAGGACTATTTGTTTGCCGTTATGGAATAAATAAGTGTTGGACCTTTTCAGTGTGTGGTACTCCAATTACTGGGAGCAAAGGGGGTTATCAGCAGAACAGACTTGGCTCGGAGCGTATACACAGCCCGAAGGTAATCTTGTGCTGGCCTTCACCTCTACATGCTGTAATCTAGAGGACATGGGCCGTGGCACACCTCGCTCTCCCCTTCAAGGTACCCCTAGACCGGAGCCAAAGTAACCACTAAAGAAGAGAGAGAGGGTGAGGCCGCTACACAAGTATGAGACGGGAGCGCACCTTATTGTAAAACTAGCGTTCGTAATGGAGATAACACATTCGTCACGCTGTAACGAACTGAAAGCATGAAGACTGAAAAGCGCGAATTGTCTCTCACCAAACTTTTACTAACACGCGGTAACACGAGATCAGCAAAAGCAGCCCAAGGGGTGGCGCCATGAGAATGGAACTTCCCCTTTATACTGCCATCGTACGTGTTGTACGTGACCGCGCTTTACAAAGACGAGATTTTGTATTGACAGTATGTATGCAAGGAAAGCTTGACAAGAATCTCGTCAAGCTTGACAAGAAACCCGTCGAGAAAAACAAGGTTTTTTTTGCGACGAGATTCTCGGCCGTGTGTATGAGAGTTGAGAATCAGTAGCCGCTTGCACCCCATTGGTGGTTGCATGGCAATTGTTTTTTCTGATGGTGACAACAGTTGACCATGCCTGAGTATTATGTGTTAAAACAGCCACTTGTAGTCTCCATTGAAAGCTCTTGCCACAAGGTGATGATGCAGAAGCTAGGTGACAGTGTCAGGACATAGGGCTCTCATGGCAGGATCAGGTACCTTATTTAAAACTGCCTAACGATTAAAAATGTGACACACACGTGATGGTCATGAACATCAGGGAAAAAACATGATTCATCAGATCAGGCCACCTTCTTCCATTGCTCCATGGTCCAGTTCTGGTACTCACATGCCCATTGTAGGCACTTTTGGCTGTAGCCACCAGTCGGCATGGGTACCCTGACCGGTCTGCAGCTACACAGCCCCATACACAGCAAACTGACACCTTTCTATCGGAACCAACCTGAACTTTTTCAGCAATTCAAGCTACAGTAGTTTTTCTATTGGATTGGAATACACAGGCCAGTCTTTGCTCTCCATGTGCATCAATCAGCCATGACCCTGTCACTGGCTTTCCTCCCTTGGATGATTTTTGGTCGGTCCTGATGACTGCAGACCGGGAACATCCCACAAGAACTGCATTTTTGGACTTGCTATGATGCAGTCATCTAGCCATTACAACTTGGCACTTGTCAACGTCACTTAAGTTCTTATGCTTGCCTATTTGGTCTGCTTTCAACACAGCAACTTCAGGGACAACATGTTCGCTTTCTGCCTCATATATATTCCACCTTCAGATGCTATTGTAACAAGATAATCAATGTTATTCAATTTACCTGTCAGTGGTCATAATGTTATGGCTGATCGGTGTATGTGGGTGGCCACCATTCCATTGCTGCTTGAAAAAAAATAAAATAAAAATGTCTTGTGCTTAGAATTTCCCTTTTAAACTCAAGTATGAAAAATGATACATTGTTTTTATGTGCATTTTCTTTGCCGGGATATTAAACTTCTGTACATATATATGAGTTATTATGAGATGTCTGGAAGAGATGTGCATTGGAATTTATTAAAGGGACGAGATAATAAGACCATGCTGGCATCTGCATGTACTTGTCGGCAGAACAGCTTTTTATTTCTATTCATTTATTACTTTGTTCATGCAAATACAGTATAAGATTGCCGATAAAAGATATAACTGATTGAAAGTAGCGATGTGTTCGCGGCAGCAGTTCACCTGAAATTGCTTTCTATGTCTTTTCTAGTGGAAGAAAACGTCTGATATTTAGTTAGTTTAGAGAGTCTGGTGTCTTCCTTTATCTGGAAATATATTTGAATAATTCAGCTTACTTTATCAGAGTAAGATGTTTTTTGTATTAAAGGGGAAGTATTGTATGTATATAGCATGAACATGTTTTAGTTCAGTATTCTTTTTATAATCCAATTTTGTGTGTAATTTTACAATTTTGCATATTTGCTCTTCCATATTTTTGTTATTGTATTAGGTGTAGAGCATGGGTGCTCAACCTGTGGCCCTCCAGGTGTTGCATAACTACAAGTCCCATCATGCCTCTGCCTTTGGGAGTCATGTGTCAGCCTTGCAATGCCTCATGGGACTTGTAGTTCTGCAACAGCTGGAGGGCCACAGGTTGAGCACCCATGGTGTAGAGGATTGCAGATTATTCACAAGCAGATTATTTGCCTGCTTAACAGCTACTTAAAGTGGTTCTAAAGCCTTAAAGTGGAGTTCCACTCAAAAGTGGAACTTCCGCTTATCTATCTCCTGCCCCCCTCCAGTGCCACATTTGCCACTTTTCAGGGGGGAACAGGTACCTGTTTTTGACAGGTGCCATTCCCCACTTCCGGGGGCTGTGGCCCCTTCCTCCTTCGCCGAACCAATTAGAAAGCGCAGCAGGGAACCGGCTGTGAACCCGAAAGGCTTCAGTGCCGGGTACCCTTACCAGGAACGGTGCCGGCTGCACCTGCAGCCGATCCTAAGATCGGCTTGGGTGCCAACATCGCGGGCTCCCTGGACAGGTAAGTGTCCATATATTAAAAGTCAGCAGCTGCCGTATTTGCACAGTAGCTGCTGACTTTTAATTTTTTGTGGGGAGGGGGCTGGACCTCCTCTTTAAGGTTTTTACCTTAATGTATTCTATGCATTACGATTAAAAAAAACTTCTGTTGCAGAGTATACCCCCCAGCCCCCCTTATACTTACCTGAGCCCAGTCTCGATCCAGCGCCCCCCTTACTGGGCAGATTATTAGCAGCGGAAGCCATTGGCTCCTGCTGCTGTCAATCAAATCCTTTGACGAGGGATTGGCGGGGGGAGGCCAAACACTGCTGTCTGTGTCAATAGATGCAGACAGGGCGGCTCGGGAGCAAGCCCATGTGAGTGTCCCCATTGGAAGTGGCTTTCTATAGGGGCACTCGCTGAAGAGGAGGAGTCAAGAGCACTGGTGGGGAATCCCTGAAGAGGAAAATTAAGTTGAGGGTTAACGTTGTTTTAAAGCCTCAGACGGGGTTCACATATGTGTGGGGCCAGTTCAGGTACAAATCAAGTGTGAATTTTTAAAGTGTGTAACACTTGAAATTGCACCTGAACCAGACTGAAAATAATACATGATCCAGCTCAATAGAAAGCCGATTTGGTTCACATGTGAAGCGAATTAGATGGAGTTCAAAACGCATCCATATCACATATACGTATGTGAACCAGAGCTCAAACCTAAAGACCTTTTTCCTTGATGCATTCTATGCATGAAAGCGGAGTTCCACCCACTTTTAAAAGTTGGTCTTAAAGACCACCCCTCCACCCCTCGTTTTTGGATATCTATATAAATATATATATTTTCCTTTCATACCTTTTTTGAAGTACTAAGTGTACTTCCATCCTAGCTCGGCCGTGGCGCAGGACATCATGTCCTCTTCTGCGACAAGCCCCCCCACCCCCTTCACCACCGCTGCCTTCTGGGACTTGTTGTGTGAACCAGAAGACGAGCTGGCCATTCACAAAGCACCACGCGGCTTGTGCATGCACAATAGGAAACGGGCTGTGAAGCTGCCGGTTTCCCTTAGTTGAAATGGCGGCGCCTTCACCCGAGCCAGTGGACGAATCGGCCTCGGGGGGCTGACATCGCAGGCCCCCTGGACAGGTAAGTCAGCAGCTACAGTACTTGTACTGACTTTTAAAAAAAAAATTTTGGGGGCTGGAACGCTTTAAGGTAAAAATCTTCTGTGTAACAGATTCCTGGTTCCCCCATACTTACCTGAGCTCATTCCTGACCTGTGCTCTAGAACAATGGCTCTGTCCCTCCTCAATTGGCAGATGGATAGCAGCAAGAGCCATTGGCTCCCACTGCTGTCAATCAAATTGTGTGATGAGGGAGCAGAGTCAGGGTCAAGCCGGTTAAGTCAACAGACTTTGACAGGGCGGTTTAGGAGCAAGCCTGCACTAGTGTCCCCATAGGAAGCGGCTCCCTATGGGGGCACTTGCCAAACAGGAGGAGCCAGGAGCGCTGCCTGGGGACCCGAGAAGAGGAGGATCGGGGCTGCTCTGTGCAAAACCATTACACTGAGCAGGTAAGTATAAAATTTTTATTATTTTATTAGAAAAAAAAGAAGCATTAAAAAAATGCATCCAAAATGCATCAAATTCACATGTACATGCAATTTCTGTGCAGTTTTATTGAAGGCTATGGGGCCAAAATCATGCTGGTATCGCACCAAAGTAGTGCAGGATCTTTTTCCAAAATCGCTCCATGCACATATTAGTACATTTGGTAAAATATACTATACCTCCATTCCCTAGACTGATATGTTTTAGCTTTTTGGCACATCCAGCATGAATGTAAAAAGGTTTGTCCTTCTTTGTATCTGACTTACTTGTCTATCACCTTAGATTACTTAACCTGAGTTTAATACCATCTGTATATTATCTTAAGGGCCTATTCATGCATTGTGCACTATGCATTGTGTTAACGCATGGCATTTTCTGGAGAATATTTCCTGATGGTGACGACAGTGGACCACGTCCTGCGTAATGTGTGTTGAAATGGCCACTAGTAGTCTAGTAGACCGAACTATTGTCTCATCCTTACTGAGAACGGTGACAATGCAGGGGTACAATTGGGAGGCATCACAACACATGGAGGAACAGATAAGGAGAGAAGAGAATGTAAGGAATCAAATGCCAAAAATATGGCAACAATGGGAAGAGTTTCGGTCCTCAACAAATATGATACAATATTTATGAAGGGGAACATACCACCCCATGGAGACGGGAGGTTTTTTTTTTTTCCTTCTTCTTCTTTGTGATATGTGTGATTTTGTGTTAATGTTGATGGATGATTGGAATAGGAGATAATAATGAGGCCCTGTGTAAATGACAAAGGATGGAAGGATATAGAAAGGGAAGATAGATCCCAATACTAGGAATTGTGGTCTTTTGTCAGGGATACAGGATAATATGTATAGCTATAATAGTAAGATATATGACTGTACTTGTATTTGTATAATTTGTTTATAAAACTAATAAAAAGAGATTGAAGACAATTGGAAGGCATGAGCAGAGAGTTGTCACCTTTTACTGGATGCCTAAACAAGGGCCTTCATGGCAGGATGACCAAGTGTTACTTTGATGGAAACTGCAGATTTAAAATTGATTAAAAATTTATTTTGAAGAGCCGTTAAAATGATGAGTCATTAGGTTCTCCCCCCCATACAACTCTCTGCTCTTCAATTTAATACCTTTTCCATTTCAACAAGAAAAGTCATTTGATTTGTGTGTTCTTCTTTAAAATAGAGACATACTTAAGGGGGCACACCCTAAAAAAATGCTATACATCTAAGATGGTGCTGCTATAAGACCAAAGACAGTACAAAACATTACAGCGCACACATGCGAAAATTAGATTTATCCTGCAAGGCTAGTTAAAAACACCAGAACGTATTCCAAAATACGGGGGTTTGGTCACACTATATGGTCATATAGTGCTAAGCCCACTTACTGCAACAAAGAACCCCAAATTAGTGGGTCCTACCCTAGTAATAGAATGAAAGAACCTGCGCCTCAACCTTGGGAGATAAACGTCTCTATATGGGAGAACTGAAGGGATTCCTCCTATGTACTGGTGGCCACTAATAAGAGGTAATGAAGAGGGTTTTGTACTTCTTTAAAAAACATAACCTAATTTCTACTCCAGAAATACAGAAATACAATACTTACCAGTATATGTATTATCAAATGCTATGTAGTATAGCACATCTGTTCAAAGTGGTGACTAAGCGCTTGCGTGATACATGTTAGATACTCTGTAGGCATCCAGCTTCACATGGCTTTGAAATAAAACATCTGAGTGTAAATTTGCAGTAATTGCTGTATTCATTCCCTGTTGGGATATATACAATGTATAGAGGATGAACAGATAAGATGTGCTAGATAGAAATAAAAGGATCTGGTCTTTGGAGGTAAAGGAAAAATAAACATTAAGAAATGCACAATTCAGAGTGGAAAAAAATGTGTTTTTGTGTGATGATACACTTTAAAGCGTATAAACTCGATCAATGATCTTCCCTTATTTGCTCCCCTTTGGTCTGTTAAATAAACCATTGAAATAGTTTGGTATATTTGTTCACTAAGTGCATAAAAATATCTGTTGATCCTTGAGTTTAAATATATTTCAAAATGTATCTGGAGCAAAACTTTTTTTAGTTTTAAGCCTCGTACACACGATCAGACTTCCTTCGAACTTTTCCGTGGATTTTGGTCCGAAGGGCGTTGGCCGTGAATTTGGTATGCATACACACGGCCCAACATTTTCAGCCAACATACACCAAACTTCGTGGTTTTTCAGCTCTTTACCGCCACCCTTTGGGCAACTTCTGCTTTTGTTGTCTGATGTTTAGCATTAATTCGGAGCATTCGTGTTTGTACATCGGATTTTAGTTGGACGGACTTGTTGTGTACACACGATCGGCTAATCCGACATAACAGCTTTATTGTCAGGCAGTTGGTGAGCATGGACAGCCAACTTTTGTTATCGTTAATTCAGGCAACAATTGTCTGATGGAGCATATACACTGTCGGATTATCAGACAGAACACGTCCATCAGACAATTATGGGCATAAAATTGGATCGCGTGTACGAGCCTTTAGGCCTCATGCACAATGGACGTTTTTTCTGTAACTCATAGGGGCGTTCATCATTTTTTTTTCTGCCCCTAAAAGGTCCTGCATGTTAGCCTGTATGTCCATGCACACATAGGCGCTTAAAAGAGTTTAACCTCTTCCCGCCTGCGCTATACCTGAAAGACGGCTACATCGCGGGCTTAATTTGCCGGGAGGGAGAACATGGACGTCATCCCATGATCGTGCTGCCCACATGTCCCCTGCATCGCGCAGGCGGAGCGCTCTGTGATCAGCTGAGTCCTTTGTAAAGGGACAATCACAGTGGCCTTTTACCACAAGATCAGCTGATTATAAGTGTCCTGATTATCAGTGCAGTCCCAACAGTGCTGCCAATCAGTGCCCATCAGTGCTTCCTCATCAGTGTCACATATCAGTGCTGCCTATCAGTGTCCATCAGCGCCGCCTACGAGTGCATATCAGTTCCCATCAGTTCTGCCTATCAGTGCTGCGTATTAGTGCCACATGTCAGTGCCCTTCGGTGCTGCCTATTAGAGCCCATCATTGCCACCTATCAGTGCCCATCAGTGCTGCCTATCAGTGCCGATCAGTGCCTCCTCATCAGTGCCCACCAATGTCACCTCATTAGTGTCACCTATCAGTACTCATCAGTGCCGCCTCATCGGTGCCCATCAGTACAGTCTATCAGTGCCCATCAGTGCAGCCTCATCAGCACACATCAGTGAAGGAGAAAAAATACCTGTTTGCTAAATTTTATAACAAACTATATTATAGCAAAAAATAAAAAACCCAATGGTGATTGAATACCACCAAAAAAAGGTCTATTTGTGTAAAAAAAAAAGATTAAAATTTCATATGGGTACAGTGTAGCATGACCACCCAATTGTCATTCAAAGTGTGACAGCACTGAAAGCTGAAAATTGGCCAGTTGCACAAAAGTTTAATAGTATAGTTTGTGGGCTTCTTTTTTGCATTGTCTTACAATTTTAACCACTTCAATACCAGGCACTTTCGCCCCTTCCTGCCCAGGACAATTTTCAGCTTTCAGCACTGTCGCACTTTGAATGACAATTGCACGGTCAAGCAACACTGCACCCAAACTAATTTGTTATCATTTCATTCCCACAAATAGAGCTTTCCTTTGGTGGTATTTAATCACCTCTGGGGTTGGTTTTTATTTTTTGCTAAACAAGCTAAAAAAGTTAGACCGAAATGTTTGAAAAAAAAAGTTTTTCTTAGTTTCTGTCATAAAATGTTGTTTTCTCCTTCACTGACGGGCGCTGATGAGGCGACACTAATGGGCACTGATGAGGCGGCACTGATGGGCACTGATGAGTTGGCACTGATAAGGTGGCACTGATGAGGAGGCACTGATATGTGGAATGGATGGGCACTGATATGCGGCACTGATAGGCAGCACTGATGGGCACCGATAGGCGGCACTGATATGCAGCACTGATGGGCACTGATAGGCAGCACTGATAGATGGCACTGATGGGAACTGACAGGCGGCACTGACAGATGGCACTAATGGGCACTGACTGGCGGCACTGATGGGCACTGGCAGGCAGCACTGATTGGCACTTATAGGCAGCACTGATGGACACTAATAGATGGCACTGATGGGCAGCACTGATGATGAGGTACTGACAGGTGTTACTGTTGGGCACTGAGATCGGCACTGATTGACACTGTCGTGGGCTCTGATTGCCACTGTGGTTTGCTCTGATTGGCACTGTGGTGGGCACTGAGAGTCTTTATTGAGTGGCACTGACTGGCAGCTATTGGGCACTGATTGGCAGCTGATTGGCACATCTTATGGGGGCTGTGCTGATAATCAAAGTGCTGATTTTCAGCGCAGACCCCCCTTTGACAGGGAGAGCCGCCGATAGGCTCTCACTGTCAGCACGAACTGAGGAATGACGTTTACTGGCACTTCCTGGTTCACACGATGATCAGCTGTGATTGGTCACAGCTGATCACGTGGTAAGAAGCCTCTGTCAGAGGCTCCTTACCATGATCTGAGATGCGGTGTGTCAGACGAGCGCGTGCCGGCATGTTATCCTGCTGGACGTCATATGACGTCCAGTGAGGAAAACAGAACCACTTCCCAGCCGTAAATCTGCTATAGGCCGGGTGGGAAGTGATTAATAAAATGCCAAAGCAGAATGCACAAAAACACTTTTAAAACCATAACCCTAAATTCCCCGAACCATCTCTCATCCTTGTATTCCAAATTATTCCCAAAATATAGGTATGTGTTTGATAGAAATTGTCTAGCATCAGGACAGTATGCACGCACCTGACTAGGCAGCAAATAGAAAGTGACCAGGCAAGATTTATCTTGCAAAAAAAATTACAGTGTGTTATTTGAGAGACAATAGCCATGAATATTGTTCAGTGGCTGAACAGTATGTAAGGACATCAGTTAGGTTTTAATTTAGGAAGGAGGGACAAGGTAGGTTTTACCTTGAAATATGAAATAGAGTGTTTTACTTGAGAGACAATAGCCATGAATATTGTAAAGTGATTGTACAATGCAGCTGCCATCTTTAGCTGCAAAAAAAAAAAAAAGCTACACTATAATCACCCCCTAAGTCTCACTTTGTCCAAGCTCTTTACAATGTAACCCCTCTTATTTAATCTAGTGCTAATTTTTTTCACTTACCGTATATGCTTGAGTATAAGCCGAGTTTTTCAGCACATTTTTTTGTGCTGAAAATGCCCCCCTCGGCTTATACTCGAGTCACCTTTTTGCGCCTGATCTCCCGGACTTTGGGGACCCGGTACCGGCCGGGCACCCCTTTCATAGACTCCCATGTTAAACAGTAATTTCTCTGGTGATTTGGGGACCGGGTACTGGCTGGTCGTAGGGCCCTGGACCCGGAACTTGGCACACATGTAGTCCCATTTCTCCTCTACAAGTGTGAAAAGTTTGTTGTCTGAGGGATCTATGGCCGGGGAGCACAGATTTTTCAAAGCTGGGCACCCCTTCCATAGACTCCCATGTTAAACGTCAGTCTAGTCATGGACACAGTGAGGCTTGAGCACAGTGAGGCATGGGCACTGTGAGGCATGGACACAGTAAGGCATGGACACAGTGAGGCACAGTGAGGCATGCACATGGATACAGTGAGGCAAAGCGAGGCACAGTGAGGCATGCAGATGGACACCCTAGGCTTATACTCAAGTCAATATGTTTTCCCAGTTTTTTGTGGTAAAATTAGGTGCCTCGGCTTATATTCTGGTCGGCTTATACTCGAGTATATACGGGTATGTTATTTATTTTTTATTTATTTACTTTCAGATGTATTTTCACAAAGCAGTCAAAAACCAGCACCCAAGGAAGAAATATTTTCCTATTTTCTTTTTTTTTTTAGTGATTTTTTTTTCCTAAGCGATTTAGGATGGGGGACATTGGGGGCCACTATATAGCGCTCACTTTCTGTAGACTGCAAGGTCCACTTTAAAATGTAACCTGTGTACCAAATTTTCTGGCTGCTACTTTGCTTGTTTGATGAGATATCATGGATTCCTCCGGAGGTTCCTGACAGGTGGAAACACATGTAATGTCACAAGGCACAGAACATTTTTAGCACCTGACTGACAAGCTTGTAAAAAGATGTGCAAAAGGTTATCTTGGCATTTGACAGAGCGAGAAGAGCGATGCAGTGCAGAAAGCATATTATATAATAGAGCAGAGAAAGGATTACAAACAAAAATATGTTACGCCAAAGATAATTGAACCTCATAAGCAACAATTACAGATTTATGTTCTGACGCTGATAAAAAGCAAGGACAAAATTAAAGTGGATCTGTTGTGAAGGAAGACGGCAAGGAAGGCAAACAGTACTTTGGTTCATCCAATGCCAAAGGCATCAGAGTATTTTAGAAGTGTGATAAGCAATTAAAGCACAATTAAGACCATAAAATATATTATTGTTACACACTCAGAATGTATCACAAGTAAAAATATGTGTTAATGCAAGGTTAGGTCCCTGACCAGTGGTGAGCATTTAATCCCAAGCATGCTAAATGTCCATATCTTTGGCTTATAAGAAGTTGAGCATTCTCTCCTCAAGAAAATGCCTTGATTACTATCCAATATTTGGACTTTGTAAGTATTTATTTATGCATGTAAAATGAAAAAGACAAGTTGATCCAACTGGACATTCCATCATTATGTGAGGAGTTGGTGTATGAATGTACTTTTCAGTGTTTGTGGGTGTGTGCATCTTGTGGAGTCTGATACTAGTGAGGGCTGGAGTAGCCGACGTCCATTCCTTAACCCTCCCTGGAAAAGTTAGGGTGTGGAGAGTTCGGATAGCAGCAAGGTTCATTTTTTCATCTCGCCTATGACGCCTCAAGCTGGTTGGTTGCCAGGGGATGACTAATGCAATTGCTGATTGGAGGAAGGACAGATTCTATATTGAGTCTTCCCCTGTGAATTTTTCTACAACAATTGAACTTTGTGTTGCCTGTTGTTCAGCTATGCGATGTGTCTATACTCTTATTGGATAATCTACGGGTGTTTTTCTGCTGGAGTAACAGGGATCGGCCCATAGTTTGAACGTTTGCTGCTTGAAACCACCTCCTCTGGGGGAGGGGGGTCAGGTCATATTATTTATCTGGATATGTGAGCCGCAGGGGTTGAGTGGTGGTGCTAAAAAACCCTGTGCCCTTTAACTGGTTGACCTTTAGTTTTCACCTCCTCTCATGGACAAGAATATTGTTCTTTTGCTGCTGTATGTACTTTTGCATGGTCCTGTATCTGGCTAATTGTAACATAGACTACTGCTCTTTTTGTATCATGATACAGATACTGTGTTCTAGCCCTCAGGAAGCTTGAGGGCTAGAGCACCTTGTGTATGTTTGGGAGTTTTTTTTTTTAGGTAAAGACCTTTTTGGCAACTGAGGTCGGTATGGTGTTTGGTTATGGGTGTAAAGCACTCAACATGCTGGGGGTGGGATTAGGGGTTTGCTCTGTTGTTCTCCGCAGAGGTTTATCTGCCCATTTATTTATCACTATGCTAGCTTTGGGTTGCCTAATACTATCTTGTATATACTGTGGCTGGGAGGGCCTTGGCATTGTGGAGCCCTGGTTGTCATATAGGCCATGTGAGATATTTATATTAGAATACTAAATGCACAAATTAAAAAAATTGATGTCCTGGAATGTCCGAGGACTGAACTCCAAATGTACACTAGCGAATGTTTCCCCAACTAAATAATGTGGCACCAACCGTGGAGGCAGCAGTATCCACCTTTTTGAAACTCCTTTGAACTTCCTCTGCAGAGGAGAAGTTCCTATGCCTGGAGGTATGGCCATATTAAGACTATCAACAATAATCCTTGAGATGTGCTCTAATAAAATGGCCATTAGATTTAAATGCCCCTATTTGGTGTAATCCTCATTTGGGTGAGTTTTTTTTAAATTGAAGTAGGGTTATTTAAGGGCATGCTATGGTGTTAATTATGTCCTTTATCATCCATCATCTTTATGAGGCTGAATCATTTAAATCCTTTGAGCAGATGCAGGCTAAATGGGGTATACCGACCTCATGGCATTTTAAACACGTACAACTTGAACATGCTGTGATGTGGCAATATGGTCTGTGGAGGTAACTTTTTCCAACACTAAACTGGAAGCAATACTTTTGCGACCTGAGCATAAAAAAATAGTTTTTAGTTATTATTCGACCCTGACCCTAGATGGCAGACATTGTCACCAGACCAGAGACAGGTGGTTTGCAATTCTCCCTAGTTACTACCAGCCAAGACAAGGTGAGTGAGAAGCTCCGATCATTGGAAGGATGAGTTGTGGATCAGTACCGCAGAAGAGCTACAAGGGACTGAGTACAGCGCAGCATTCAGGGGTCTCAGGGGACTGGAGACTGTATAGCATAAAGGGTTTCCAGGGACAATTAAGAGAGTGCACAGCTTAACTTCCAAGAACAGGGTATTACTCAGCCTGCAGGATTTCAAGGGATAGGTAAACAAAGTACACAGCAGAACTTCCAGGGACTAGGAGTTACAAATTACAGGACTCAGCACCACATGGAAAAATGTTGCTCAGGCAAACATGGCTGATCTGAGCACAGCGTACCCAGAGTCACTAATCGCCAGACTGGGCAGGGACTGGTCCTATATCAGTGTGTGGAATTGGGTGGTGTCTAAGGCTTCCAAACCAGTGCATGAGTCAGGAGAGAACAAACCATAAGTCAATGGCATCACAGATAATATTTCAGCTTTGCAGCCACAGGAAGGTAGGGAAAGTCCACCTGACTAAATTACTTTTAGGAAACTGATCCACTTTACAGTAGATCTGTGGCAGTACTTTGGACTGCACAAGGTCTGAGGGAAGGTATCACCATCTCCTGGAACCTGTACCTTAATCTATGGCTGTTATGCCTGTGAAAGTAAGTTAAATAGAAAAGTGGTTGTGCTATGAGGCCTTGGGCCACCCACAACCAGGCAGACCTTAATAGGTCACCCATGTGGTAGATAGAATCCCAGCTACAAGGGGGAGTCTGTGTTAACAGTTTTTTACTACTACTTAAAGTTTCCCTGTGTTGGCAGCAAGCTTGAGATTCACATCACACAGAGGAAAACAGTCCAAATGTCCAGCGGTTCAACACACCTCCTGCACAGTGCTCCAATCAACAATGCTGCTCACTCTTTAAGGACCACGTTAGACCACTAGAGATTTGGACCTCTGCTCTCTGTTTGAGAGCAGAGCAGCCAGCACTCGGCAACTTGATATAGTAATAAGTAACTTTTAACACATTAAAAGCACACAAACATTCTTTACTTGCTATGCAGCCTGACATCTTATTTTTTCCCCCTAAGAAAATAACAGCACCGATAACAGGTATCGCTGGGATGATGAGAGTGGGATATAATTTAATTACATACCCATTGATTATTTTATTTCCTGATGGATTTATAGACTAAAAGGTGTGCAATAATTCTGCCTTTTATTGTAGTAGAACTTCTCTGACTGTTTGTGTAAATGCATGGTTTTGTCGGAGAACTGTAGGAGAAATTATCTAATAATAGTATTGTTATGCTTACCTTTGACAAGTTATGGTTTACTAAATGGCTGGGAAATTCAAAGAAAAAAATTAAGGCTTATAAGCAAACAATTTTCTCACTGTTACCTAAGAAAGGGGCTGAGAGACATTTGTTGGGAAGTAAATTTATGCAGAATTCTACCAGGGATTGTTGCTTATCTGGGTATTAAAAGCCGATTCTAGACAAATCGTAAAGAGAAGCTATTGAATGCACAAAAAGTACAGAGCTTACCTATCCAGGGCTTCCATTCCTCTTGTAGGATTAGCTGTATCACACCAGGACATCCAATTACTTCAAGGATTTGTATAGGCATGACCCCAATTTGCCACCAAGCCTCCCTTTCTCCTTCTAGAGCAGGTCCCAGCATCACTTTTTATTTTACTTGTACCTGTAGTCAGAAACAGCTTTTATCACACCCTGTATGTCATCAACAGGCTTGCAAAATTCCCACAGGGGCAGGTTGCTATTGTCAAAGACATACCCCAAAAACTACATCTTCTAGGAGTGCTTTCTCTACACAGTGTGCAAGCAGGCTCTTGAGAGTCAAGGCAGTAAAGCCTCGCACACACGATCGGATATCCTATGGATTCTAATCCGATGGTTTTGTCCATCGGAAATCCGATGAAGCTGACTTCCATCAGTCTTGCCTACACACCATCAGTCAAAAAACCGACCGTTCCAAACGCGGTGACGTAAAACACTCCGATGAGCCGAGAAAAATGAAGTTCAATGCTTCTGAGCATGCGTCGACTTGATTCTGAGCATGCGTGGGTTTTTTATCCGATGGACTTGCCCATAGACGATCTGAGTTTTCGATCGTTTTTTTATCCAAATTTAAAACATGTTCTATTTTTTAAAACCGATGGAAAAAAGACAGATGGGTTCCATACACGATCGGTTTGTCTGATGAAAACAATCCATCGGACGGTTTTCATCAGTAAAACCGATCGTGTGTACAGGGCTTAACACTGTTTTGCTGGTAATAAAAAAAAACAATAAATGGGGTCATTTCTATTTTACAGACTGAGAGGAGAGGAGATCAACTCCAACACTACTGCTGCCCTCTACTGTCTTTAATTGTGGATAACTGAGATGATTATTATCACAGAGTTATATATTATTATGTATATGCACTTCCTGTCTTTGGGAGGCTGGGCTGGAAACCCCAGAGGAAGGAAGTGAAGAGAGAGGTTTAGATATCACTGATATGTCCTGCTATGGAACAGCTATTACTGATCCAGACCAGAAGCAGGGACTATTGAGCAAGCATTTCTATGTTTATTAGTTTACTACTGTTGCTCATAGCTTCTGGGTATATATATATATATATATAGGCTGGTGACAATATATCTATTTCCTTTTTGTTATCTCACATGCACTATACCAGATAACTGGGTCTGATATGGTGTGCATGTGTAGTGGTCACCTTGTTGTATGTTAGTAGGTGAACCTATCTATTGCAATAGGGTTTAAACGCAGCTTGTGTTATTTTAGTTAAACCTTACTCATCTGGTCTGAGATTCTATAGCTAATTTTAGTTTAGGGCTCAATAATCAGAATTGGTTACAGCCACATTAGGCATTCAATAGGCCATTGGTAGATAGAGGTTTGGTTGCATAGCAGATTAGACACTACTAGGGACTGAGATACAGAGTAGATAGGTTGACTCTGAGTTCCAGTATCACATCACAAATTCTGCATGTTAGGAGTTGCGTTCCAGTCTTGATGAACAACAGTTGGAGGATCTCCCCATCACCGCTCATCTTGTCTTCAGGTTTCTGATACCAAGACGAAGGCCGTATCGCAATCATCTTCAGGGGCCCCTGTAACTGCATTTTGCTGTAACATTCATCTGCAGGTATCTTTATTAATAACTATATATGTCCGAGTATATGTGCACAATTCCACCAGGACTCTTGTTTGGCCCTTTGCTGATAATACCTGTTTGTACACTGGATGTATAAACTATTATGAATATTTCATTATATATAGTTTGTATTATTTCCATACTGGTGTGCATCTATATAGTTATGGTTATTGCTATATGCTGGCTGCAGTAGTTCCCCTGCCCCCAATTACTTTGATTAGATTACTTATTCATTTCCCAGGATGGGAATCCCCTCTGCTCACAGAGGCCCTGTTCTAGGTGGTGGCACTGCCAACATTATTATCAAACCCACTCTTCTACTTAGAAAAGGTTATGGTTCTCTTATTTACCTGCAGGTTTAACTTAATATCCTTACTGGGGAGGACTATTTGTCATAACCCCCCAAAAGAGGGATACACAACCATCTTTTGACAGGACAAGATTATTGTCTCTCTGTCCTTTAGTCCCATATTGAAGTAACCCAATAGCTCCTTCCTTGGAGTGGTGTACTGTAGCTATAGTTTGCTGTAACCACGCCATAAACCTTTTGTGACCACTATACTGAGATCAATGAAATTACATGGATGTCTTGTAAATCTTTCCTGATGAAGAGTAGCAATCTATGAAAAGCATTGGCACTCTTGTTTTCTGTGAAATGGGACACCTGGTATAATGCAAATATATAAGTGGTCTTTTGTATTGTGCCAAATAAGAATATTGTATTGTACACCATGTGATTCTTTTAAACTTTTATATAAATCTGATTTTTTTATATATTTTTGTGAATTTATATGCTTTGAGTGCCATTCTAGAAAATCCCTAGTTTTTTCTTCTTTTGTTCAAAAAAATGCCAGAGAGTCAAGGATAGGCGAATTCCGCAGTCCAGCAGGATAGAACCCAGGCATGGCTGACAGCATTGCTTGGGATTTCAATCAGAGGCAGCATTGTCAGCCAACAACTCCAGAGCTGACTGCTGCTTTCACAGGTATTTTTCTGTACCTGTAGTGTTTTAAAGAGACACATGTGCATGAATTGAAAAGATGTACTGCATTTGTTTTTTTTGTTTTCGTTTTTTTACTCAACATACACTTTAAAACAAACGTATGCTTTGCTCATTTAGGGCAAAGCAATAGATCACACCTAATGCCCCCCTCCTCAGCAGGAAATATTGCTCTTTTCTTAGCTCACCCACCTTTCCATTTAATTTCTGAAGAAAATACTTTGAGGGGAATTTATCAAAACTGAAGTAGCTAGAATCTGGAACTGCTGTGCATGGCAACCAATCAACTTCAATCTTTCATTTTCCAAGCTTAAAGTGTTACTAAACCCAGGACCCTGCATTCACTATATCTGGTCTCCCACAGTACACAGAACATGGAAATGCAATCATTTTAGTAAATATAAACTGCTAAATTCCTTTTCTCATCTGCAGTATATAGTAGTCTTGTGACTTCTATCCGAGCCTGGTTAAAGCTTGTAGGAGGAGTTTTCATACTGCACTGGCTGTCCTATCAGGATGCAGGACCCCTGACCCTCTGTCTGGACAGTTCTGATTGGCCCTGTGCTGATCACATGCACTCTCCCAAAAAAAAATACTCTCCGGCAATACACACCAAACTGAGCATGTGCAGCCTGACTCCAGTAACTGTCTTATCTAGACATGTTTTGGAGACAGTGCAAGAAGGGGAGGATTTGTGCATACACAATCAACCAGCCTTTTTACACAATGCAGAGGATTAACCCCTTAGGTTCCACAGAGAGTATAACAAGCATGCTTTGCTGCATATACAGACTGATTTTACCGTTGTGGGTTTAGTAACACTTTAACTAAACAAGCTGAGCATAGAAGATGATTGGCTGCTCCAGATTCTGTCTGCTTCAGTGTTAATTCCCCTCCATGGTACTTCTGGGTATGGCATCCAAAATGGTGTGTGGCTTTGCATAAATGGGTGAAGCCAACGACCTATGTTGTCATGTCACTAAAATAATTTTTCCTGCTTATCAAGAGCAAATTATCATGCATTCCCTTCCTGATGTCAGGAATTGAATCACCTGCTGCTGGCACTGTGGTTCCCGGACCTGTAGATTGTAGCTCCGGTGTCCACCAGCGGGTGTCTCCCAGCAGTTAGCAGTTCCTAGCAATTAGTCATCACCTGATGCTGGCTTCTGGGAGGGTATTTAGTCCCTCCTCTGCTACTCCATCTTGCCTCATTGTTCAGCCTGTGTGCCCCTTGTTCTGTGCTCCTCATGACCTGTTACTCTGTTCCTGATCCTTCTCCCGTCTGCTTGAGCCTGCTCCCGTGTACCCGCTCCCTGTCCTGACTTGTTCCCTGCTCCTCCTGCCTGATCCTCCGTGCATGGCTCTGTTACTGACTACACCTCTTCAGTCTTACCCTGCTTTCTGTATATGTATTGTATTATAGTTAGTTGCTAGTTAGGTGTTCTGTCACTTAGATGGTTTGTTAGGTATTTTATCATTTGATTATGGTTCACTGATATCTTCATGTTTGCTGTGTATTCGGTTTGCAGGTGTTTGAATAAGGTTTTGTTTCACTGTTAATAAACTTAACAGCAGGGGGGAAAAAATCCTTTACGATCACCCAGAAGACAATCGGATATTCCCTGGATCAACAATCTCTAGTATTATTACTTGTAACTATTAAAGAAGAGCTCTAGTCTTCTGTATAAAGATTAAAAGTCATCAGCTACAAAAACTGTAGCTACTGACTTTTAATAAACAGCCACTCACTTGTCCCCAGCCGTTTTCCCCTCCTGTCTTCTCTCCCCAGGATCTTACTCCTTCACAGCCGGGTGCCCACTGTGCATCTGCAGGCTGCGCATGCGTGAGCCACACTGAGCACTTTGAATGTTCCCACAGTGTTCTGAGACATGTCACGTGTCCCAGAAGACTGCTGGGAGGGGGGCCAACTTCCGCTTCCGATCGCCAAGCGGTTGGAGCCCTTACCTGTCAGAATCAAATACCTCCCCCTCCCCCCGCCCCCACAAAAGTGCCATTTCATAAACAGGGGCGTGGGAGGTGGCCTTCAAGCGGAGCTTCCCCTTTTGAGTGGAGCTCCGCTTTAATATCCTGTTCCATTTTATTATTTTTTTGCATTTGGGAATGCATCCAGCTCTTTTTAACCACTTCAGCCCCAGAAGTTTTGGCTGCTTAATAACCAGGCCATTTTTTGCAAAACGGCGCTGCATCGTTTTAACTGACAATTGCGCGGTCGTGCAACACTGTACCCAAACAAAATTGACGTCTTTTTTTTCCCACAAATAGAGCTTTCTTTTGGTGGTATTTGATCCCTTCTGTGATTTTTATTTTTTGCGCTATAAACAAAAAAAGAGCGACAATTAAAAAAATATATATATATTTTGTACTTTTTACTGCAATAATAAATATCCCCAATTTTATTTTAAAAAAGCAAATTTTTTCCTCAGTTTTGGCCGATATGTATTCTTCTACATATTTTTGGTAATAAAAATCTCAATAAGCGTGTATTGATTGGTTTGCGCAAAAGTTATAGTGTCTACAAACATTTATGGAAAGATTTATGGCATTTTTATGGCATTTTTATTATTATTATTTTGTTTTTACTAGTAATGGCGATGATCTGCAATTTTTATCAGGACTGTGACATTGCGGCGGACAGATCAGACACTTTTGACACTTTTTTGGGACCATTGACATTTATACAGCGATCAGTGCTATAAAAATGCACTGATTACTGTGTAAATGTCACTGGCAGGGAAGGGGTTAATACTAGGGGGCGATCAAGGGTGTTACCTGTGTTCCCTCAGTGTGTGTTCTAACTGTAGGGGGGATGGGAGTGACTAGAAGAGATGACAGATCTGTGTTCCTAGCTAGTAGGAACACACGATCTGTCTCTCCTCTCCTCACAGAACAGGTATTTGTGTGTTCACACACACACACGTCCCTGGTCTGGCTCTCGTGGCCACGATTGCACGTTATCGTGACCGCCAGCCACGCGGATCAGTTCCCTCGCAGTGTGGCAGGCGCGCGCGCCTGCTATCCCCGCTTAAAGGGCCGAAGTACAGCTACGACAGCTCGTGGGAACATGCTGACCCGCCGCTGATGGCTGATGGCTGCTGGTTGGCAAGCGGTTAAAAAGAATCTACTGAGCTGGCCAGAACTAGTTCCTGAGGGAGTTTTTTCCACCTTTTCACAGCTCTTACTGTGAAGACGCCTTTCAGTATGTGAAGATTAAATCAATTTTCCTCCAAACGTAAAGAGTGCATCCTTGTCCACTGTAATAGCCTGAAAGTGAATAACTCTACACCAAGTTCACTATATGGACCACCTAATGTATACATGGTGATCATATCCCCCACCCGAGTACCGAGAGCCTTGAGCATAAAGCCTCGTATTTTAATACAAGTTTATCAATGCAGTTTTTGATAATGTTCTGAAATCACTGAATATTAGTGTAGACCACAACACAAAAGCTGGTATCAGGTCAACCCCATCCCATTCAGAAACATTTTCAATATGGATAATTACTGTAATTATGGTTCCTTTTATGAAGCCCTTAGGACATCCCCAATTGTGAAAAGTGCAGCAGTTCGTAATTAAAAATATGAAACCCTATCAGTCCAGGCATACGAGGATAAAAGAAAACAATTAGTCATTTTCAAAGAGGGATTGTTGTCAGGAGGGCAATATTATATGGATGTTAGCATGCAATGTGACCAGCAGAGCGTGGTGGGATAGACCTCTGGCTAAGTACTCTCTGATGTGAGAAAATGACAGCCAGCTACAATTTACTAGTGTTTAATCAATGCAACACAGCATGGGGCAGGTGTATCAGGGGTACTTGTGTCTATTAGAATGATATAGGGGCCATTCATCCATCACATCTAGACAATTTAATAGAATCTTGTGGGTTGGGGAACAGGAAAATAGCCTGAACATTACATATATTTTATATAGAGGCTTTTTTTTTTTTCATTGTGTGGACCATGTACTGTTATATCAGCTTTAAGGAAACACATGTGGTTGGAAACAATGGAGCTGTCATTGTTTATTTGATTCTTAAAGATATAGATTTCAGGGCCATCATCCCAGATTTGCTACTTCTGAGTCAATGACCTGGAACAAGCAAGAGGCAAGGGAGTGATGATTTTTTAAATTATTTTTATTTAAAGGCTTTTCTGGTCGCATGCTTGTTCCAGGTTAAAGCTGAAGTTTAGCTAAAAAAATATAATTTTCTCTATAGCTTTAGTTAACTAACTTAAATATAATGAAGTATGTCCTATGATATGCAGGCAGCTGTATTCTGTAGAAATCTTCACTGCTGGGGCTGCCCTGTCCTCTTCCTGGTGATGATCTTCTGAAACTATGGGGGATAACAGCTTCCCTTATGCAGGCTCAGCTGCACTAAAGATAATTTGACAGGGACACACCCCCTCCTGGCTTCTCCTCCAATGAGAAAAGTTCTTCCACTGATTACACTGACTGTAATAGGATCTGTGAATGGGGGAGAAAATCGTGTGACTGATCTCCCCCATTCACAGATTGTATTACAGTATAATCAGTGAACTTTTTGGTTTTAGGTGTAATACCGCTTTAACAGCTTTGGATCTCCAGGCTAAAGATAATTTGTCAGGGACACGCCTCCTGTATTTTTTCCCAAAAAAGTGCGCTTGTAAGAACGCTGCGCAAATACGGTGTGACATAAAGTATTGCAATGACCGCCATTTTATTCTCTAGTCTAGGGTGTTAGAAAAAAAATGTATAATGTTTCGGGGTTCTAAATAATTTTCTAGCAAACAAATTTGGTTTAAACTTGTAAACAACAAATCTCAGAATGAGGCTCGGTCCTTAAGTGGTTAAAGTGCCCCACTCTGGAAGAGCACAGGGGACACCTTGGCACCTTTGGACAGCAGCAATGCCAGTCAGGGGAGTGTTAGATGAACTTGCAGATTTAGAAACACTAACACCAGTGGTGGTTGGTGGATTTTTTTTTAACCACCCCCCCCCCCCCCTGTTGCCAGACGGAACCTCCCCCCCCCCACTCGCTAACTATCTGCTGGTCGGTCCGGCACTTACCCAATTTGGTGGCAAGCGGCGGGCATCGGGCAACGGGTCCTGTGTCTTCTCCTCCATCACAGCGGCTTACGCCATGCGTCTTCTCCCCTCCTCCTAGGCATCCAAAAAGATTGCCTGTCTTTTAAGCCAATCGGGTGACGGATCTCAAGAACCGCTTCCTGATTGGCCCGGGAGAAGTATCAGTGTTACAACAGCGAATTTTCATTTGCTATAGTAACACACCTGGGTGGGCTTGGTTTGCAGTGCTTGTGCTCCGAGCCCAACCTATTTTGAAGCCTATTAGAGTCTCTGGCTCTAATCAGGTGCTTAAAAAAACACCTCCGTATTGAAATTCATGCATCCGGTGTCCTGCATGGGGGCCGGATGCATGTATAGCGGGCGGAGCCAGTGCGCCCTTAATCACTTCAGCCCTGGACCATTTTGCTGGTCCAAGACCAGGCCCCTTTTTGCGATTCGGCACTGCGTCGCTTTAACTGACAATTGCGCGTTCATGCGATGTGGCTCCCAAACAAAATTGACGTCCGGTTTTTCCCACAAATAGAGCTTTCCTTTGGTGGTATTTGATCACCTTTGCGGTTTTTATTTTTTACGCTATAAACAAAAATAGAGCGACAATTTTGAAAAAAAAATGAAAAAATTTTTACTTTTTGCTATAATAAAATCCCCCCAAAAAATAAAAAAAACATTTTTTTTCTCAGTTTAGGCCGATACGTATTCTTCTACATATTTTTGGTAAAAAAAAATGCGCAAAAGTTATAGTGTCTACAAAATAGGGGGTAGTTTTATGCCATTTTTATTTATAATTTTTTTTTTTTACTAGTAATGGCCGCGATCAGCGATTTTTATCGTGACTGTGACATTATGGCGGACACTTTGGACACTTTTGACACATTTTTGGGACCATTGTCATTTTTACAGCGATCAGTGCACTGATTACTGTGAAAATGACACTGGCAGTGAAGGGTTTAACCTCTAGGTGGCGCTGTAGGGGTTAAGTGTGACCAAATGAGTGATTCTTACTGTAGGGAGGCGTGGCTTGGCATGTGATGTCACTGATCGTTGTTCCCTGAGACAGGGAACAGACGATCAGTGACATGCCACTAGGAAGAACGGGGAAAGGTTTGTTTACACTTACCTCTCCTGGTTCTTCAGCTCTGTGACCCAATCGCGGGACACCGGCGGAGATCGGGTCCGCGGGTCCCGCGGGCGCGGTCATGGAGCTTCGGACGGGCGCGGTCATGGAGCTTCGGACCGGGTCACGCGCGACCCACGGACAGGTTCTTAAAGGGGATGTACCTGTACGCCCTTGTGCCTGTCCGTGCCATTCTGTCGACGTACATCATCGTGCGGCGGTCCTTAAGTGGTTAATGGACGGGCTGCCCCTGACTAACACATTGAAGCCAAACTTCAGCTAATACTTTATAATCAGTTACAGCAAACAGCTGTTTTCCCTTTTTGGGATAAATATTTTACATAATTAAAAAAGAGTTGATCATTGTAAGCACCCATGTCAGTGTTGAATGGCTTGTCACATCTGTGTAACTTGACACATCTGCAGGAGAGCTCGTTCTTTTGAAAAACAACAGATTTACTGGTCAGCTGACCAGATGAAAATAGAAGAGAAAGAAAGCCTAAATAAGAAAACAAATGCAGCCATCACATCTAATGCGGCGTACACACGATCGTTTTTCATGCCGTTAAAAATGCAATTTTTTAAAATAGCCATTAAAACCGATCGTGTGTATGCTCCAGAGCATTTTTAACGGCGTGAAAAAAAAATTCACGTCGTTTTTCATGTCGTTTTTTTTAACGACGTGAAAAACAATAGTGTGTATGCTTTTACGAGGGAAAAAAAAACGCGCATGCTCAGAATCAAGTATGAGACGGGAGCGCTCGTTCTCGTACACACGTTCATTAAAAAAACCGCTCGAGCAAAGCGCAGTGACGTCCAACACGTACAACGGCACTATAAAGGGAAAGTTCCGTTCGAATGGCGCCACCCTTCATGTTAGTAAAGTTTGTTGAGCGACGATTCGCGCTTTTCAGCCTCCTGCTTTTCAGTCCGTTACAGCGCGACGAATGTGCTATTTCCATTACGAACGCTAGTTTTACCAGAACGAGCGCTCCCGTCTCATACTTGATTCTGAGCATGCGCGTTTTTTTCCCCTCGTAAAAGCATACACACTACCATTTTTCACATCCTTAAAAAAAACGACGTGAAAAAATAGAGCAGGTTTTCATTTTTTTAGGCCATTTTTCACGTCGTTAAAAATGCTCTGGAGCCTACACACGATCGGTTTTAATGCCCAATTTAAAAAATTGCATTTTTAACGATTGTGTGTACGCGGCATAACACTTTAACTCCCACAGCCTGGAGGAGATCACTAGAACCAGGTGCAAAAAAGGATGAAATAAAGTTAAAAACAGTATTTTAGGAAAAGAGAATGGCAATTGTTTACGGCACACTGTTCTATAGCACACTAAATGTCACCCAGTTTGGGGTTAGATCTACATTACAGCTGGCTGCTACCCCTATACTCTAGCTCTTATCTTATACAATATTCATACAGAACTGCTGTCTTTTGCAGCTTTTCCTATCACACAGTAGTTGCTGTCCTTGGTGCTGAAACACAATACCAGACCAAGTCTATGGGGCTTGCAGTCAATGTGTATTTTGCTGTTATGCCATTGACTTTTCATGATGATAGATAATTTTTTATTTTTTTTTAATTGTTTATTTATATCAGGAATTGGGTCCGCATGGACCAGAAGGTTACAGATTGTCCACATAAGATACAGAGTAAATGACAAAACCGGTGATATATCATCATGTCTCCTCTAACATCTTCGAGATCAGTAAACAACACGTTATGGGGTTGTGAAATATTGCCGTCCCCCGGACCCACCTCCTGGTTTTCTTTTATTTATCTAAATTACCTACATTTGTACAGCCCCCAGTGAGGGGCGAGAGATAGAGCATAGAGTGAAAAGGACAGAGGGGAAAAGAGAAGAAGGGGGGGTATGAAGTGGGGGGGATTGATGGAGGGGGGGGGGGGAGGAGAATGACCACGAACATGTAGTGTCGGTAGAACTGGCCTGAATTATAGCTGCCGGGTTTGTGTCTACGTCCACGTGGCTCAACAGAGTACCGCTGTTGTACACTATTTTATGTATCTGTGTCAGATCCTCTCAGGGCCTGCCCCTCCGTTGAGTATATAAACCTATTCCAACCCTGCCAGGTTTTGGTAAATGTCTCCTCCCTGTTTTGCGATGTGAGGATCAGGTCCTCCATATTTCTGATTTCCTCCACCTTTTGGAGCCAGAGAGCAATGGTTGGCGGGAGGACCGATTTCCAGTGGAGTGGTATGCAGGCCTTAGCTGCGTCGAGCAGGTGGCGGATCACTGACTTCATGTATTTCCTATCAGGGATATTTGAGGCGTGTAAGAGAAAGAATGCTGGGTCTGCTGTGATGGGCCACTCTGTAAGTTGCTGTATTGTGTCGCGCACTACATTCCAGAAATGTGTCAGTTTAGGGCATGACCAAAAAATGTGTATCAGGGTCCCCTTATCTGTGTGACAGCGCCAGCACACGTCCGATGTTGTCGGGTTAAACTTGTGAAGTAGTGATGGGGTCCTGTACCATCGTGAGAGAATTTTAAAATTAGTTTCCTGAATCTTGGCACAGATAGAGGACTTGTGTGTGAATCTGAGTATACTTTGCCTCTTGGTGATAATGAATTGACAACCTAAGTCTTTTTCCCATTTTAGTATTCCCGGAGGAACAAAGTCCATTGAGGGGGTATTTAGAAGGTTGTAAGTCAATGATAGTGTGTGTGGTAGGGCTCCCGTGTCAGTACAGAACTCCTCCAGAGTAGTGTTGAGCGAACCCGAACTGTAAAGTTCGGGTCCGTACCGAACTTTAGCTTTTTCCCGAACCCGAACCCGGACTTTGCCCAAAAGTCCGGGTTCGGGTTCGGGTTTGGCAATCTAATGACGCATTTAGAAATGCTTCAGGGGCCAGCCAATCACCTTTTGATTAGCTGGTGTGCCCTTAGAAGCCATCATAGCCATGCCTACTAATGGCATGGCTGTGATTGGTCAGTGCAACATGTGACCCAGCTTCTATATAAGCTAGAGGCACACAGCACACATGACACTCTGCTTCAGAATAGATAGGGAGAGGATCTAGTCTGCTGCTGCTGCTTTTAGGGAGAGATAGAAAGATAGAAGAGGTAGTCCTGATTCTACAATCTGAGGGAAAAGATAGAGAGATAGTGTAGTGTAGGGCCAGGTTCCTGTGTTGGTGCTTTCAGGGAGAGAGAATATTATATAGGAGTCCAGATTCAGAGATTAAAATCAGCGATCTGCATAGGTTTACCTATTTGTGTTGCAGTGCAGTCTTTTTACACTGCCATGAGCCCAGTGTCAGAGAAAATCTAACTGTTAGGGGAAAAAAAAGGCACTTTATTGTTCTCTTTTCCAAAAGACCCATAGGGCAAAAAAAAAAAAAAAAAAAAAGCATTTTATTTTGCTCGTGCAAAAAAAGACCAGTTTAGGGCCAAAAAAAAAAAAATTTGCACTTTAATGTACGCTTGCAAAAAACGCCGTTTAGGGGCACAAATTGCATTTTCTGCAGTTCTGTAGCTGTGCGATTCAGCGGTTACGTACTGTGGGTGTGTTCTGCTCTTCCAAAAAACGCCGTTTAGTGGCACCAAAAAAAGTTTGCAGTGTGTTATACATATTTTGAGGTGTTTGAAATAAACAATTTCTTTATAGTTTTCTCCTACGTTGCTATACTAAAAAAACAACATTTTTTTTGAATAGCATTTTCTGCAGTTCTGTAGCTGTGCGATTCAGCGGTTACGTACTGTGGGTGTGTTCTGCTCTTCCAAAAAACGCCGTTTAGTGGCACCAAAAAAAGGTTGCAGTGTGTTATACATATTTTGAGGTGTGTGAAATAAACAATTTCTATATAGTTTTCTCCTACTGTGCTATACTAAAAAAACAACATTTTTTTTGAATAGCATTTTCTGCAGTTCTGTAGCTGTGCGATTCAGCGGTTACGTACTGTGGGTGTGTTCTGCTCTTCCAAAAAACGCCGTTTAGTGGCACCAAAAAAAGGTTGCAGTGTGTTATACATATTTTGAGGTGTGTGAAATAAACAATTTCTTTATAGTTTTCTCCTACTGTGCTATACTAAAAAAACAAAATTTTTTTTGAATAGCATTTTCTGCAGTTCTGTAGCTGTGCGAGTAATATCTTTATCATTTTTATATTTTTTTATCTTTATTTAAAAAAAAATACCATTTCAGAGTTTTAACTTTTTTTTAGGGTGACACTTACCCATTGCCCTGTACAGTGGGTGGTGCTATTGTCACCTGGCCAGGTGTACTCCTTATGCTTGGCTTCGAGCTGGCATGCAGACACATGGTACGTTTACTGATAGAAGGAAGGAAGTTAACCTGCTAACCTTCTACGAGGAAGTGAGCAGCCACCCGGACAAAGGTAGGCCTGTGGATGTTATGTGTCTGGATTTTGCAAAAGCATTTGATACAGTCCCCCACAAACGCTTAAAGCGGTGTTCCGGCCGAAATTATACTTTTTAAATAAAAATACCCCTATAATACACAAGCTTAATGTATTCTAGTAAAGTTAGTCTGTAAACTAAGGTCCGTTTTGTTAGTTTATAGCAGTAGTTTGTTATTTTATAAAATTACAGCAGGCCGTGGCCATCTTAACCACTTGACCACTGGGCACTTAAACCCCCTTAATAACCAGACCAATTTTCAGCTTTCGGTGCTCTCACATTTTGAATGACAATTACTCAGTCATACAACACTGTACCCATATGAAATTTTTGTCCTTTTTTTCACACAAATAGAGCTTTCTTTTGGTGGTATTTAATCACTGTTGGGTTTTTTATTTTTTGCGCTATAAGAGAAAAAAGACTGAAAATTTTGTAAAAAAATGATTTTTTTTTCGTTTCTGTTATACAATTTTGCAAATTACTATTTTTTCTTCATAAATTTTGGCCAAAATTTATACTGCTACATATCTTTGGTAAAAATAAGTACAAATTGGTGCATATTATTTGGTCTTTGTGAAAGTTAGAGTCCACAAGCTATGGTGCCAATATCTGAAAATTGATCACACCTGAAGTACTGACAGCCTATCTCAATTCTTGAGACCCTAACATGCCAGAAAAGTACAAATACCCCCCAAATGACCCCTTTTTGGAAAGAAGACATTCCAAGGTATTCAGAAAGAGGCATTGTGAGTTTTTTGAAGTTGTCATTTTTTCCCACAATTCTTTGCAAAATCAAGATTTTTTTTTTCTCTTTTTTTTTTTTCACAAAATTGTCATTTTCATTTTCATTTTCATTGTCATTTTCACAAATTTTTTTTCACAAAATAGCAGGTTATTTCTCACACACAGCATATGCATTCCACAAATTACACCCCAAAACACATTCTGCTATTACTAACGAGTATGGCGATACCGAATGTGTGAGACTTTTACACAGCGTGGCCACATACAGAGGCCCGACATGCAGGGAGCACCTTCAGGCGTTCTGGAGCACCCAGGCCAATTCTGCCATTTCTCTCCTACATGTAAAAATCATCATTTATTTGCTAGAAAATTACATAAAACCCCAAAACATTATATATGTTTTTTTAGCAAAGACCTTAGAGAATATAATGGTGGTTGTTGCAACTTTTTATCTCGCACGATATTTGCGCAGCAATTTTTTTAACGCGTTTTTTACGGAAAAAAAATGTCTTGTGCTTAAAAAAAAAAAAAAACAGTAAAGTTAGCCCAATGTTTTTGCATAATGTGAAAGATGAAGTTACGCCGAGTAAATAGATACCTAACATGTCGCCCTTAAAAATTGCACACACTCGTGGAATGGCGCCAAACTTCGCTACTTAAAAAATCCCCATAGGCGACGCTTTAAATATTTTTACTGGTTACATGTTTTGAGTTACAGAGGAGGTCTAGGGCCAAAATGATTGCTCTCGCTCTAACGTTCGCAGAGATACCTCACATGTGTGGTTTGAAAACCGTTTTCATATGTGGGCGGGACTTACGTATGCGTTCGCTTCTGTATGCGAGCTCACGGGGACAGGGGCGCTTTAAAAAAATAAATAAAATTTTATTCTTCATTTTACTTTATTTATTTTAGTTTGACATGTTTTTCCGCCCTAAACATTTTTTTGATCACTTTTATACCTATTACAAGGAACGTAAACATCCCTTGTAATAGGAATATGGCATGACAGGTCCTCTTTACAGTGAGATATGGGGGGGGGGGTGTCAATAAGACCCCACATCTCACCTCTAGGCTGGGAAGCCTGAAAAAAATACAAAAAAAAAAACAACAATCCTGGCTTTGATCGTAGCGGTGAGTCGGTAGAAGCACCAGAGGGCGGCGGGGGGGGACATCCCCTCTCGCCTCCCGTAAGAATGATCAAGCGGCGGAACAGCCGCTATGATTGTTCTTATGGTGTAGGGAATCGCCGGCTGAAAAAGCTGATATCTGAATGATGCCTGTAGCTGCTCCCATCATTCAGATATCCCCGCACAAAGTCAAGGATGTCATATGACGGCCGGAGGGCGGGAAGTGGTTATTGCAGAGTATTGCCGGGCATTGCGGAGTATTGCCGGGCATTGCGGAGTATTGCTGGGCATTGCGGAGTATTGCCGGGCATTGCAGAGTATTGCAGGACTATGGCAGGGTATTGCGGTGTATGGCAGGGTATTGCGGTGTATGGCAGGGTATTGCACGGGTATTGCACAGGGTATTGTGGAGGGTATTGCACAGGGTATTGTGGAGGGTATTGCACAGGGTATTGTGGAGGGTATTGCAGAGTATTGTGGAGGGTATTGCAGAGTATTGTGGCGGGTATTGCAGAGTATTGTGGCGGGTATTGCAGAGTATTGTGGCGGGTATTGCAGAGTATTGTGCAGGGTATTGCAGAGTATTGTGCAGGGTATTGCAGAGTATTGTGCAGGGTATTGCAGAGTATTTTGCAGGGTATTGCGCAGGGTATTGCAGAGTATTTTGCAGGGTATTGCAGAGTATTTTGCAGGGTATTGCAGAGTATTTTGCAGGGTATTGCAGAGTATATTGCAGAGTATTGTGCAGGGTATTGCAGAGTATTGTGCAGGGTATTGCAGAGTATTGTGCAGGGTATTGCAGAGTATTGCACCAGGGTATTGCAGAGTATTGTACCAGGGTATTGCAGAGTATTGCACCAGGGTATTGCAGAGTATTTTGCAGGGTATTGCAGAGTATTTCGCAGGGTATTGCAGAGTATTTTGCAGGGTATTGCACCAGGGTATTGCAGAGTATTGCACCAGGGTATTGCAGAGTATTGCACCAGGGTATTGCAGAGTATTGCACCAGGGTATTGCAGAGTATTGCACCAGGGTATTGGCAGGGTATTTTGCAGAGTATTGGCAGGGTGTATTGCAGAGTATTGGCAGGGTATTGCACCAGGGATGGCTGAGCAGGGATGGATGGATGGCTGGATCTGTGACTGCAATTGTCACAGATCCAGCCCACAGTGCTGCTGCTGCCATCCGCTCCCTCCCCCTCCCCTCTCACACTGTACCGATCGGTACAGAGAGGGGAGGGAGGAACCGGCGTCATCAAATGACGCCGGTCTGTTTACAAGTGATTGCTCCGTCATTTGACGGAGCGATCACGTGGTAAACGGCCGCTATCAGCGGCGATTTACCGCGATTCGTGATCCGCCGGGTCCTCTGGACCCGGCGGTCACGGAGTTTCCCGTGTGCGCGCCCCAGGGGGCGCGCGGGAGCGCGATTCTGGGAGGACGTTATATAACGTCCTCCCAGAGTTAAGCAACCACCTTGTCGACGTTATTTGTCGGCAGGTGGTTGTTAAGTGGTTAAATGTGGCATCTGAAGCCAGACTGTATTTCTTCCTGGATCTCATCCTTGCAGATCTCGCACATGCTCAGTGCAGCACAAGCAGTGTAATAGGTTTCAGGTCAGGTTTCCATAGCAACAGTAGTGTCAGAGGAAGTTGCCGCCCCTTCCCAGGAGGCATTGCAAACAGGAAATGACGTGATGGGCCACGGCCAGGGAGGAGGAAGTGAAAAATGAATACAGCAGATATACAGTAGGTGCTGAGAAAAAAATTAAAAAAATTGCCAATTCGTTTACAGTGCACAGTTTAGTGAGGGATGCTGAAGAGTTGTAAAAGTGGGTGGAACTCCACTTTATTCTACAAATCTGAGGTCTGTAGGTATGGACCAAAGGGTTTGTTCTTGGATAGAAAACTGGCTACTGGGGGCTAGACATGTGCAATTTCGGAAATTCTGATTTTTGAAATTCGGAATTTCAGAAATTCGGAAATTCGGAATTTCGGAAATTCGGAATTGCGGAAATTGGAAATTTCGAAAATTCGAAAATTGAAAATTTCGAAAATCCGAGATTCGAAAATCTAAAATTCGAAAATGGGAAATTTGGAAAGTTGAATTTCTGAATTCCGAATTTTTAGAATTTCCGAATTTCCGAAAATCGGAAATTAAATTTTTTCGTTTTTTAGCTTTTTTCGGAGATTCTAAAAAATCATTTTTTTTGTTTTCATTTTATTCGTTTTTTTGGAAATTCGGAATTCGAAAATTCGTAATTCGGAAATTCGTAATTACGAATCAATTTTTCGAATTTCCCGAATTTCCGAATTTCCAAAAAAAGCAAAAAAACTAAAGAAAAGAAAATTAAAAAAACGAATTTTTCGGCAGTGCACATGTCTAGGGCCGAAACAACTAATCGATTAATCGACAACTAATCGATTATGAAATTAATCGATTACAATTTTCATAATCGATTAATCGGCCAGTAACATAATGAGGTTAAAAATAAACTAAAATTAACACTTTATAGTACAAAAAGAGCAAATCGCTACTGTAAATATTACTCTCACTGTCCCACAGTAAAAAATTAACCCCTTACAGTAGCGATTATTTGCTCTTTTTGTACTAATTTTAGTTTTTTTAACCCCATTATGTTACTTAACATCTCAGGCCGGGGTCACTCCTTTGTTTTTTGGTGCTTTTTGCAGAAACCCACTACAGTTCATTTACATGGTTTCTATGGGACACGTTCACATCCATGATTTTTTCAGCTGCTGCGTATTTGGAAAGGGCAAGGACTTTTTTTAACGCAAAACGGTGCTATTTTAGTTTTTTGGTTTAATATACTTCAATGGAGAAGCTGCAGAAAAGCATGTAATGTGCTTTTGCGGCAATTTGTGTTTTGTAATCTGCCCAACAACAAATTGGCCCAAAAAAATAAAAAAATGCAAAAAAATTACTTTTTTTTTCTTACGGTTATTAACCGATTAGTCGATTAATCGAAACAATAATCGGCCAACTAATCGATTATGAAAACAATCGTTAGTTGCAGCCCTACACATGTCTGCTGGGGGCATGTCCAAAAGGTGGTGATAAATAGCGTATACTCAGAATGGTCTAGAGTGATAAGTGGGGTACCCAAGGCTCTGTCCTAGGACCAACTCTGTTTAATTTATTTATAAATGATATAGAGGATGGGATAAATAGCTCAATCTTAGTGTTTGCTGACAACACAAAAATGAGTAGGGCAATAACAACACAGCAGGATATAGAAACCTTACAAGAGGACCTATATAAATGAATGGAGTGGGCAACTAGATGGCAAATGAGGTTTAACATTGAAAACTGTAAAGTAAAAATATAAACGCAAGTTACTCACTAGGGGGAGAACCTCTGGAGCATTCCAGGATGGAGAAGGATCTGGGTGTCCTAGTAGAAGACAGACAATGTAATGTCAAGCTGCAGCAAGCAAAGCCAGCAGAATATTAGCATGCATTAAAAAGGGGATTTACACCAGAGATAAATCGATAATTCAGCCACTTTATAAAACTCTGGTTCGGCCACATCTGAAATCCAGTTCTGGTCACCAATCCTCAGAAAAAATGTGCTGGAACTGGAGAGAGTTCAGAGAAGGGCAATAAAATGAATAAGGGGACTGGAGAACCTCAATTACGAGGAACGACTACAAGCGCTAAATTTATTCTCTCTGGAGAAGAGATGCTTGAGAGGAGATATGATAGCGATCTACAAATATCTCAATGGTGATCCCTGTGTAGGTAGGAAACTATTCAGTCTCAGGGAGTGTAAGAAGACACGGGGCCACACAATGAGAAGCGGTGTAACCTTACACGGTAAGGATGTGGAACACTCTTCCACAATCGGTGGTGTCAGCAGGAAGTGTGGATAGCTTTAAAAGACTCTAGGATGTGCATCTTATCGAACACAATATACAGGGATATGGGTAATGATTATCTACACGAACACACACCAACACAGGTTGAACTGGATAGACTATTGTCTTTATTCAACCTTACCAACTATGTAGCTAGACTGTGATAGCGGTAAGTGACATCACCCGAAATGATGCACTCTTCAGGAGACTTGCCACCCAGTGCCCCAGCTAGGGTTGCCACCTTTTCTTCAAGTCAAACCCAAACACTTTAGCGGCGCACAACAATTTTTTTTTTTTAACATAAACTATACATATGTTTTGCTATTAAATAACATTTGTAATCATATGAAGTTAATAACAAGAGTCCCCCTTTACATCTGAACTCGCAGAGTTCCCCTTTTACATCTGAACTCACAGAGTTCCCCTTTTACATCTGAATCCGCAGATATCCCTTACATTGTAAGGGGGGACTCTACAGACTCTGATGTAAGGGAGAACTCTGGGGACTCTAACATAAGGGATGCTCTGGGAACCCTGATTTAAGGGGGAACACTGAGAACTCTGATGTACGGAGAGGACTCTGATGTAAGGGGGAACACTGTGGCCTCTGGTGTAAAGGGGAACTCTGATGTAAGGGGTGCTCTGAGAACCCTGATTTACTTTAGTGTACTCACTCAGAGGCAGGAGAGAGAAGGGGGGAAACTTAAGTCACAGAAAGGGGTGGATGGTGAGCTCACTCACCCCTTGGCAGTCAGCACCTCTCATCCAGATGTATCTGAGGCTGCTGGAATTTAAATTTCTGGCCCCCACTTTCCCTTTCTGAGGAAAAGCGCCAGAGATTGAAGTGTGGGCAGACACAGAGGGGTGGGGGCGGGAGGAAGAGGAACAGATCCAGCCCTCTTTTCTCTCCCGTCTGTGTGTGTGTGGGAGGGGGGGAGAATGGTTATGTTAGTGCTACCTTTGGGCAGTGTGAAAGAGAGTGTAAAGCCCCGTACACACGGTCTGACTTTTGGCCAACAAACTTAATTTTGAGCAAGTTGGACCAACAATCCGACCGTGTGTACGCTCCATTGGACAAACTTTTTTTTTTGTTTTCATCCGACAAAAGTTGGGTCTGCAAACGGACAAACTTATGGCCAACAAAAGTCTGACCGTGCGTTCAGAAAACCATAGGACTTTTGTCCGATGGACAAAACAACTAATGTTAAAATCAACCAACATTAGCAGAAGTTGACCAAAGGGTGGCGGTAAAGAGCAGAAAAGAGCAGGAAAACCACGTGATGTTGGAAAAAGTTTTGGGAAAGTTTGCAGAAAAGTCCTGTGGTGTGTATGCTATGGGTGTGCCCGGCCAACTCCGTTCGGACAAAAAAACACGGAAAAGTCCGATGGAAGTCCGACCGTGTGTATGGGGCTTAACAGACACTCTCAGCATAGACAACTGCAGCCAGCAACCCTGTTGGGAAGTCATAGTCCGTTCTGAATAATGTGTCCGGGTTTCAGGCAGTCTGAAACCCGGACACATGATTCCAAACCCGAACTGTCCGGGTGAATCCCAGACAGGTGGCAACATTAGCCCCAGCCAGCACAGCTGAGGGAATCCAGAAAGTGGTCACCAGACTATAAAAAAAACTGTAACCAGAAAGGAAATTTTACCCATTTATATTAATAGCATCACACTTCATATTATGCCATGCATCATCTACACATATGTGAACATTGATGCGTTGGCTCTACATCTGCTTTAATAAAGTGTATTCGGTGTAAGGTCTGATCTATGAGGCTGCATGACGCTCACACACAGAGCAACAAAGATGGTGAATAATTCAAACTCAAGAATGAATTTATTTTGCAAATCAGTGAGAAGGCAGCCAATAGGGGGCTGCGAGAAGTGCGAAGAGTTTTTCCTGAATGGAGGAAGAAAAGATAACAGAAGCCATTAATCACAGAAAGGCTGCGAGCTGGGATCATAAGATACTGGCGCCAAGTCACTGCGCCACCAGCTAATCCTTTTACATTTCCTTATGCAAAACTGATCAATGCGTGCGTGGGAACCTGATCCTCGGCAGCAAACTCACCCCCAATCCAGACATTTGTTTATACTGTCATCTCAGAGCTCGTTACCACCCTCAGCATGACTTTCCATTCTAGCTGGAACTAGCAAAAACAGCAAGTGGAGCCCTTTGATGCTCAGAGGTAGTTTGGCCTCTATGCATCATATTCTGGTGTTTTCGGGCCCCTGGGAGGCACAGCTGCAGCATCCAGCCACACTGCCAGCAGCCTGTCAGAACCTGAAATACGCAGTCACCGGACGTGACCGGATGGTTTGCCTGAATTCACACCTGAACTGGACTCAAAAACGCACAGAACCCAATGAAACTGCACCACGGCCGTCCTGGACATGTGTGAACCGGCTTCATTGAGAGCCGGTCACATTCACATGTCATGCAAATTAAATGCGGTTTAAAATGCATCCAATTCGCATATACACAATATTACCAAAAGTATTGGGACACTTGCCTTTACACGCACATGAACTTTAATGATATCCCAGTCTTAGTCCGTAGGGTTCAATAATGAGTTGGCCCACCCTTTGCACCTATAACAGCTTCAACTCTTCTGGGAAGGCTGTCCGCAAGGTTTAGGAGTGTCTATGGGAATGTTTAACAAAAGGTTCGCCCTTTGGGACTTTAGATGAGGTGGGCACCATTTGGCCAATAAACATAATACCAGTAACTGAAGTATAAAGTATATGCGTTTATTCAGGTAAAAGTCATGCATGCATTGATATCATAACCAATGGGCAGTTATAGAACAACATACATGTGATTAGACAGTAGGTACATATGATGAGTAATAAACATGTGATACAGAGGCATCTAGTGTACCCATGCGTTTGTTCAGGTAAAAGTCATGCATGCATTGATATCCTCAAAAATGGCCAGTTATAGAACAACATACATGTGATTAGACAGTAGGTACATATGATGAGTAATATACATGTGATACACAGGTATCTAGTGTTCTATGGGGATGTTTGACCATTCTTCTAGAAGCGCATTTGTGAGGTCAGGCACTGATGTTGGACGAGAAGGCCTGGCTTGCAGTCTCCGCTCTTATTCATCCCAAAAGTGTTCTATCAGGTTGAGGTCAGGACTCTGTGCAGGCCAGTCAAGTTCCTCCACCACAAACTCGCTCATCCATGTCTTTATGGACCTTGCTTTGTGCACTGGTCCAAATGAGTTGGCGGAGGGGGGATTATGGTGTGGGGTTGTTTTTCAGGGGTTGGGCTTGGCCCCTTAGTTCAAGTGAAGGGAACTCTTAAGATGTCAGCATACCAAGAAGTTTTGGACAATTTCATGCTCCCAACTTTGTGGGAACAATTTCGGGATGGCCCCTTCCTGTTTCAACATGACTGCGCACCAGTGCACAAAGCAAGGTCCATAAAGACATGGATGAGCGAGTTTAGAGTGGAGGAACTTGACTGGCCTGCACAGAGTCCTGACCTCAACCTGATAAAGCAGCTTTTGGATAAACTGGAGCGGAGACTGCGAGCCAGGCCTTCTCGTCCAACATCAGTTCCTGATCTCACAAGTTTGCTTCTGGAAGAATGGTCAAACATTCCCATAGACACACTCCTAAACCTTGTGGACAGCCTTCCCAGAAGAGTTGAAGCTGTTATAGCTGCAAAGGGTGGGCCAACTGAATATTGAACCCTTTAAATGCCATTAAAGTTCATGTGCGGGTAAAGGCAGGCGTCCCAATACTTTTGGTAATATAGTGTATGTGAACCCAGCTTTAATGTGAGTACAGCTCGGTACGGCATCCGCTGTGCATTTCATGCTGTAATAGATTTTGACAGGCTGCAGGCAGCGGGGGTCTACATTTCACCCGTGCCTCCCAAAAAACACTGGAATTTGACACACATGGGCCACACTTTTTGTCCCCTATGTGATGAAAAAAAGTTTAGTAAAAAAAGTGTAATAAAGTTGTTACACCCAAGCACTTAAAATACTTCCCCAAAACTTTTCTGAGCCCCACCCTCACATTCTTGCATGTACAAATATAAATGCACACATTGGTGACACCTATGCATGAACACATCGATGGCACTGCATATGTTGCATATCGCCGCACATGCTGGGGTGAGAGCAATCATTCTAAGCCTAGTATTCATAGTTTACTCCAATGCTGCGTACACACGATCAGAATTTCCGACAACAAATGTTTGAGAGCTGGTTCTCAATTTTTTCGACAACAAAAGTTGTGGTTGGAAATTCCGATCGTGTATATCCAATTCCGATGCACAAAAATCCTACGCATGCTTGGAATCGATTCGAGGCATGCTTGGAATCATTGAACTTCATTAATCTCGGCTCGTCGTAGTGTTGTTCGTCACCGCGTTCTTGGCGATCGGAATTTCCGACAACATTTGTGTGACCGTGTGTATGCAAGACACATTTAAGCCAACATCCATCGGAAAAAAATCCACGGTTTTGTTGTCGGAATGTCCGATCGTGTGTACGCGGCATAAGGCTCCGTTCAAATTTGGCATTTTGGGATCTTGGGCAGAATCGCTGACAGGGACCTGAGCACGTGTTTTGCAGTTGCAGTGCAATTTGATATCGCAGGCAGAATCTCTGCCCCAAAACTCCAAATGTGACCTGCAGTTGCTTTTTAGAGCGTTGCCAATGGAAAATATTAGGAGTCAAAGTTATATACACATGATTCGGCACTTCCGGGTAGGGGGGTGGGCATGCCGGCGGCTCGCTCCTGCTGTGATCACACCCAGCGGCGGGTACCATGGACTTGATGTCCGATCATCGAGCAGAGAAGCAGATCGCCGTTCTGACCAGAGGGAAGGCATGGATCCAGTATCTCTGCAAAGCAGGGACTAGGATCCATCTCTTTCCCTAGTAAAAGCACCTCCCACAGTTTGGTAAAACACTGGCTAGGCACACAGTTAACCCTTTGATTGCCCCTGATGGTAACCCCTTCCCAGCCAGTATCATTAGTACAGTGACAGTGCATTTTTTAGCACTGATCTCTGTATTAGACCCCTTTCACACTGGGGCGGCGAGTCCGTTAGCGGTAAAGCGCTGCTAGTTTGAGCGGCGCTTTTCCGCTGTTATAGCGGTGCTTTTTAGCCGAGGAAAGGGTTAATAGTGCCCGCTTTGCGGCTCTGCCGAATCGCTTTGCAGTCGCTTTGGCGGCGCTGCCTATTCATTTCAATGGAGGAGTAGTGTATACACCGCTCCCGCACCGCCCCAAAGATGCTGCGTGCCGGACTTTTAGTAACGTGTGAAAAAGTCCGGGCTTTCACACTGGGGAGGCTTGAGAGGCACTTTTCAGGCGCTTTACAGGTGCTATTTTTAGTGCTAAAACTCCTGAAAAGCGCCCCAGTGTGAAAGGGGTCTTAGTGCCACTGGTCCTCAGAAAGGGTCAAAAGAGTCAGTTAGTGTCAGAATGGTCGCCGCAATATAGCAGTCCTGATATAAGTCGCTGATAGCGATTGCTGCCATTTCTATTAAAATAAATAAACAAACCAAAATATCCCATTGTTTGTAGATGCAATAACTTTTGCGCAAACCAACAATATACGCATTTTGGGATTTTTTTTTACCAAAAATATATAGCAGAATACATATTGGCCTAAATAGTTTAAGAAATTCGATTTTTTTCAATTCTTTTATTGGATATGTTTTATAGCAGAAAGTAAAAAAAGATTGTGTCTTTTTCAAAATTGTTGGTCTTTTTTTGTTTATAGTGCAAAAAATTTAAATTGCAGAGGTGATCAAATACCACCAAAAAAAAACTCTATTTGTGGGACATAAATTTTATTTGTGTACAGCGTCGCATGACCGCGCGATTGTCAGTTAACCACATGCCGACCAGCGCACGCACTTTTACGTTGACAGAATGGCATGGACAGGCAAATGGGCGTACAGGTACGTCCCTTTAAATTTGCCGCCATGTGGTCGCGTGCGCACCGCCGGAGGGGCGTACGCGACCCTACCGCGAGCTCTGTGACCATGCCCGTGGGACCCGCGGACTCGATGTCCGCCGGTGTCCCGCGATCGTGTCACGGAGCTGAAGAACGGGGAGATGTCAGTGTAAACACAACATCTCCCCGTTCTTCCTAGTGACATGTCACTGATCGTCTGCTCCCTCTCATCGGGAGCAGCGATCAGTGATGTGTCACTCATAGCCACGCCCCCTAACAGTTAGAATCACTCCCTAGGACACACTTTACCCCTTCCTAGCCCCCTAGTGGTTAACCCCTTCACTGCCAGTCACATTTACACAGTAACCGGTACATTTTTATAGCACTGATCGCTGTATAAATGTGAATGGTCCCAAAATAGCGCCAAAAGTGTCCGAGACTCTTTTTTTTTTTCCCTACAATAAACCTGAGATGGAAAATGGCAAAATGGAGTTCCTTTCAAATTCAACCCATAGAACCTTTGGATTGGGAATGTGCCACTGTGCCATTTGGGTCCATCTAGCACAGTGGTCTCCAAACTGCGGCCCGGGGGCCAGATGTGGCCCGTTGCTTGCTTTTATCCAGCCCTTGGAGCACTATTTCATCCACTAATACCAACAATGAGGCATAATGCCCTCCACTGACAGCAATGATGGGGCACAATTCATCTCATGCCACCAATAATGGGGTACAATTTCTCCAAATGACACTGATAATGGGGCACAATTTCTCCCAACAACACCAATAATGGGGCACACTTCCTCCCAATGACACCAATGATCAGACACTATTCTTCCAAATTACACCAGCGATGGTGCCAAAGGACACCAATAATGTTACACAATTCCTCCCACTGATGGGGCATAGTTTTTTCCCCACTGACGTTGTGACCTTTTCTACTTCAAATGGCCACAGTCCGGCCCTCCTGAAGTCTGAAGCACAGTAAACCGGCCCTTTGTTTAGAAAGTTTGGAGACCCATAATCTAGCAGATAGGTAATACAGCCAAAAATCAGGGAGGCCTAACCCACCATGTCTTTGGGATTTATATAGAATTTGTCTTGATAGGCGCGGGTGAGAGTCTGACCATACAAATTCATACCAATTATGAAAAATGTATAACCAAAAATATAATCTTACAACCAAATCTCCCCTACATGCATCCTTTAGGCCCGGTTCACATAGGGGCGACTCTGTTGAATGGAACCGTTCTAAAAGGAGCGACTCAGGTCGCTCCGACTTAGAAAAAGGTTCCTGTACTACTTTTGGGGGCGACTCGGGACGACTTGCATTGACTTCTATACAGAAGTCATTATGCAAATCGCCTGAACCGGGCCTCTCAAGTCGTCTTGAGATTGCGTCGCCGAGTCGCCCCCAAAGTCGTGCCGCCCCTACGTGAACCGGGCCTTAAAGGTGATCCAAAATTCCGCCAAATTGCACATGGTTCCGCAGATCTCACTTGGTGAATAAATAATAATCTGATTTCCCTTTTCAATTTTATAGAAGGCACTAATTTCATCTCTTTCTCCTCCCTAAAATCCAAACACCAAATTTCTAATACAGAATATAATACATTTCTTCAGATTAAACAATTCTTCAACACACACTTCCAAACTACAGACACACAGCCTCCCTCCTTTTTTGAGAACCTTTGTCTTAAATCACCAAGAAATAGAGGTTTTATCTCTGAAATATACTCTGATCTAATCAATAATACAGAAACAAACAAACTTCCATACATGCTCAAATGGGAACAAGAGGCAAACTTCACACATTCTACTGTTAATTGGGATAATTGTATAAATAATTTGCATAAATGAACTAAAGCCCTGTACACACGGCCGAGATTCTCGTCAGGAAAAAAACGTTGTTTTTCCTGACGAAAATCTTGACAAGAATCTTGTCCCGGCCGAGTGTACACACCAGTGTTAATTTAGTCGACTAAAATGACTAAAACATTTTAGTCAACTAAATGAATACTATTTTAGTCGACTAAAATACGACTAAAACTAAAACAATTGAGATGACTAAAATACGACTAAAACTAAAATGGCATTTTAGTCAAAAGACTAAAATGGGACTAAAACGAAAATGCCATTTTAGTCCTAAGACTAAGACTAAAACTAAATTTAAATTTGACTTCAAAATGAACACTGGTCTATAGTGCATGTTCATACCTCAATAAGATAAATAATACAATGTTTGATTTTTCATTCCAGCAGTATATAATGAGTTTGGAAATTGTAGAGAAATGTTAACGAATGCATTACAATTAAATTACACTCATTATATTTTAGACGACTAAAATAAGTTTTAGTCGACTAAAATGTACTGGAGATTTTAGTCAACTAAAACGTAGGACATTTTAGTCCCAAGACTAAGACTAAAACTAAATCGAAATTTGCTGCCAAAATTAACACTGGTACACACGTACGATTCAAAAGAACCGCCCTTCTTTTGAATGGCACAAATGCGGTGACATCATTGACTACGACGAGCGTGTGCTCGTCACATTCAATGCCGTCGCCGCCATCTTACTACACCCTATGCCTATGCCTAGGAAGCTACCCCGCATGCGTCAAAGTCATTTCGAGCATGCGCGGGTTTCCACGGCAACAGGTAAGTGTACACACACTCAGGTTTCTCGTAGAGAAACAGGCCGACGAGATTCTCGACGAGAAAAAAGACCGCAGGTCGTCTTTTTTCTCGTCGGGGAATCTGGGCAGTTTTCTTGACGAGAAAACTGAAACCCGCGTACACACAGCCGGTTTTCTCGGCGAGAAAGCTCTCCCGGCAGTTTTCTTGTCGTTTTTTGCCAAGAAAAACGGTCGTGTGTACGCGGCCTGAGTCCATCGCCATTAAAGAGACGGCCTTGAAACTATTTACAAGATGGTACTATACTCCAATTAAACTTCACACTATTTTCCCTACGACTTCCTCATCATGCTTTAGGGAATGCAGCTCCATTGGATCATTCTCGCACATCTTTTGGAGTTGCGACAAGATCATACATATCTGGAAACAGTTAGAAAAATTTGCCTCCAAAATCTCAGATAATAATATTGTTCTAACTTTACACAATTGCCTTCTCTTCTCTCCCATTATAGGTCTCTCTGTCCATAATATGAGATTAATACACACAATATGTGTTGCGATACACTGGTTAATTGCATTCCACTGGAAATCACCATCTGTCCCACTAGCACATCTCAAAACAAGAATCAATAACATAAATTGAATGGAAAAAATGTATCACACAATACAGAACTCAAACCATATTTACAAAAAAAAAATGGGATCCATGGTTCAAGCATTCTACCTCGTTCTTTAAACCAGACTAACATACCCCTACATAGTTTAAAGAGATCATTTTTATGGATCAATGCAACTAATAGTATAATGCCTGTCTTCAGTTTACGTATTAACCAAAATACATTACTATTACCTATATGTGTTATATTGTCCATATATGCAAAATTACTTTCTGTCATTTTTTCTGTATGTATATCAAGTCGGTTTTGTACCACCTTCTGTACTCAATAAAAAAAAGTTTGTAAACAAAAGTGTCTGAGTTGTCCGCCATAATGTCGCAGTCACGATAAAAATTTCTGAACGCCGCCATTACTAGTAAAAAAAAAATTATTAATAAAAATTCCATAAAACTATCCCCTATTTTGTAGACGCTACAACTTTTGCGCAAACCAATCAATAAACGCTTATTGCGTTTTTTTTTTTACCAAAAATATGTAGAAGAATACATATCGGCCTAAACTGAGGAAAAAATTGTTTTTTTTATATATTTTTTGCGATTCATGCACAATCATCTTTTATATTTTACAAAAAAGTGGGTAATATATTGCGTTTATATGCCCTAAAATGAACTTAAAGCGAAGGGCCGGCAAATGTTTTTTTTAAAAAAGTCAGCAGCTACAAATACTGCAGCTGCTGGCTTTTAAACTATGGACACTTACCTGTCCAGGGCGCCTGCAATGTCCTCACCCTAGGCCATCCTTTTTTTTTTTTTACCAAAAATATGTAGAAGAATACGTATCGGCCTAAACTGAGGAAAAAAAAAAATTTTTATATATTTTTTGGGGATATTTATTATAGCAAAAAGTAAAAAATATTTATTTTTTTTCAAAATTGTCGCTCTATTTTTCTTTATAGCGCAAAAAAATAAAAAGCGCAGAGGTGATCAAATACCACCAAAAGAAAGCTCTATTTGTGGGAAAAAAAGGACGTAAATTTTTTTGGGGAGCCACGTCGCACGACCGCACAATTGTCAGTTAAAGGGACGCAGTACCGAATCGCAAAAAGTGCTCTGGTCTTTGGGCAGCCAAATGGTCAGGGGCTTAAGTGGTTAAAGTAACGCAGTGCCGTATCGCAAAAAAATTGCCTGGTCATGAAGGGGGGTAAATCTTCTGGAGCTGAAGTGGTTAAAGCTCGATATTTGGGTTTCTATTTACTGTGCACAATATCATCTATTATATTTTACAAAAAAAGTGGGTAATTGATTGTGTTTATATGCCCTTAAATGAACTAAAAGCGAAGGGCCGGCAAATGTTTTTTTTTTTAAAAGTCAGCAGCTACAAATACTGCAGCTGCTGGCTTTTAAACTGTGGACACTTACCTGTCCAGGGCGCCTGCAATGTCCTCACCCGAGGCCGACCCATCCCTCGGTCCTGGGATGCTGCCGCCGCCATCTTCGGTAAGGGAATTAGGAAGTGAAGTCTTGCGGCTTCGCTTCCTGGTTCCCTACTGCGCATGTGCGAGTTGCGCTGCGCAATCCGAATGGCCCCTGCTGTCTTCTGGGACCCGTGTGTCTCCCAGAAGACAGCGGTGGGGGGGGAGTGGCGTAACTCCCGCAGGGGTCTATGCCCAGAACTGGGTGCAAATACCTGTATTATACAGGTAGCTGTAACCCCCTCCCCCCTGAAAGGTGCCAAATGTGACACCTGAGGGGGGGGAGGGTTCCGAAAAGCGGAGGTTCCATTTTTGTGTGGACCTCCGCTTTAAGTATATTTTAATGGAAATGTAGTGTTTGTAGTTGTGTTGCGCTAATATCATGTAAAATAAAAAAATGGAACTACAACTGTTCTATTCTCTAGGATGTCTGCTCTCAGAAAATATATTGGGGTTGATTTACTAAAGGCAAATAGACTGTGCACTTTGCAAAGTACAGTTGCATTCTGCAAGTGCAGTTCCTCCAGAGCTTAGTAAATGAGGTAAAGCTTCACTTTGCAAAGATTACCCAATGACATGCAAGGAAAATAAAAAAAAAAAACAGCATTTTTGCTTGCACGTGATTGGACGATGGAAGTCAGAAGAGCTTCTGCTCATTTACTAAGCTCTGATTGCAACTGCACTTTGCAAAGTACACAGTCTATTTGCCTTTAGTAAATCAACCCCACAATGTTTTGGGGAAGTTACATAATCTTCAAGCCTAAAATTATTTATTAAACGCATGCAACAAATGCAAGAATGCCTCTGAGAGCAAAAGGGTTATAGGAGATCTGTGGTCACAGCATTCACTTTCATTTTATAACATCAGCATTGTAATAACAATACAGAAAATAGTTAAAGCGTAACTCCACTTTTGTTGAGGAAAAACCATTTCCCGTTGGGTGATCTATGTACATTACAAGGATTATAACAACCTTTGTTGCAGATTCCTACCTTTTGTTATTCTGAAGAAATACCTGTATGTTTGTCTGTGCCTCTGTACCGAGTGGGTCTAATGGGAGTGGTTTCATAATTAACTGTCAGGTGTGCAGCTTCGGGGCACTAATGAGAAAATCTGCTGGGCCTGCATCCCTTTAGAGGTGTTCCTATTGAAAGTATCTCTCCAAAAATGAAGTTTTTGTTGCAGGGGATGCCTGAAATCTGACTTGTATCTTAGGCAGACTTCTGGGAAAATTGGTGAGCCAATCACACAAGCAGGAAATGATGTTTCTGGGGAGTGGTCAGTACACATTCTGTGTACAGAACAACTCAAGGTAGCCATTTTGCAATGTATTCTCAGAAAATTACAATGGCTGCAGAATGAAAAGGAAAGGTCATTTTTAATAACATTCAAATACAATATGATTAGTGTCGCAATTATATGTGCTATATTATTTTTTCTTTATTTTCACATTTATTTTTCCCCACGGAAGTGGAGTTACCATTTCAATTTAACAATCTAATATAAGATTACTTGAAAAAAATCTCCTTTAGTGTTGCCTGTCTGCTGGCTGTCTCTTTCCACATCTTCCTGGATTCTCTGCATTCCTTGAAGCTTCTCCTCAGTATCTAAGGACTATATATCCCATGGTACTTTGCTGCCTGCGAGCAGTGAATCCTGTACTGACTCTGCCTCCTGAAACTCCTCCTCTCAGCTCCTTTGTAGTACAGAAGGCAGGCTCCGTGAAATGTGATACAACAGTGCCTACTCACAGGACATAGTGATTATGTGTCACAGAATTCAAGGAAGTGAATGTGTGGGAATCTTTACAAAGTAAGTTGATTGTTCAGATTAACTAAAATCTAGCAGCCACTAGCGATAATCGTAAGAGAATCCGGCAGGCTGGTTGTACCCAAGTTAACCACTTACGCACGACTATATACGTCGGCTGTTTGAAGAGGGATATCTCTGTTATGGCAGCAGCTAGCTGCCATAACCCAGGTATCCATCTCTTTAGCCGGCGGTCCGGTTTCCGATAGTGGTGGTCTCTGCAGCCGATTTGCCACGAGATCACTGTTATCGGCGGCGGGAGAGTGCCCCCCCTCCTGCCGCTCTCCCGTGCCCTCCGCCGCTTACCGGAGCCATCGGAGGCGATCGGGTCCTTCTCGTGGCTGGGTATGGAGCCGAGTGAGGGGAAGATGGCCCACACCCATCTCCATACCATAGCAGGGCGGAAGCAACGTCAAAACGTCACTTCCGCCCATAGTTCTTAAAGGCACATTTTTTTTATTGCATTTTAGTGTAAAAATGAGATCTGAGGTCTTTTTGACTCCAGATCTCATATTTAAGAGGACCTGTCATGCTTTTTTTTTCGATTAAAAGGGATGTTTACATTCCTAGTAATAGGAATAAAAGTGACACATTTTTTTTTTCAAAGAACAGTGTAAAAAAATAAAATAAAAGGTGAAATAAATAAGAAAAAATATATTTTATTTTTAAACGCACCCTGTCCCGCCAAGCTCGCGTGCAGAAGCGAACGCATACGTGAGCAGCGCCCGCATATGAAAACGGTGTTCAAACCACACATGTGAGGTATCGCCGCGATCAGTAGAGCGAGAGAAATAATTCTAGCCCTAGACCTCCTCTGTAACTCAAAACATGCAACCTGTAGAATTTTATAAACGTCGCCTATTAAGATTTTTAAGGGTAAAAGTTTGTCGCCATTCCACGAGCGGGCGCAATTTTGAAGCGTGACATGTTGGGTATCAATTTACTCGGCGCAACATTATCTTTCACAATCTAAAAAAAAAATGGGCTAACTTTATTTTTTTTTTCAAAATGTGTATTTTTTCCAAAAAAAGTGCGCTTGTAAGACCGCTGCGCAAATACGGTGTGACATAAAGTATTGCAACGACCGCCATTTAATTCTCTAGGGTGTTAGAAAAAAATGTATAATGTTTGGGGGTTCCAAGTAATTTTCTAGCATAAAAACTTGTTTTTAACTTGTAAACAAATCTCAGAAAGAGGCTCGGTCCTTAAGTGGTTAATCGTTCGATCAACTTGGTACATTCAGCCTGCCCATTACCGGTTCGAATCTTGGCCGGCTTCTGCTGAATCAACCGAGATTCGAACCGTATATGACCGGCCATAGTAATGGTGGCTATACACACTTCAATAAATGACCAATTTATTTTCTGATCGTATTAATGGATCTACAGTCAATAACCAGTTTGATCAACATGCCACACACGTGGAAGTAGATTTTGATCAATACTTAAAATCCAGCCAAAGCATATGATCAGAAATTATCGATCAATTTTTTGTCTCCACCATGTAATCTCATAATCTGATCGATCAAATTCATGAACAAAGTATCTAATTCCTGCTAATCAATACAAAAGGATTAACATATTTCTGCACTGATTGATTAACACAGTTTGATCGAATTTGATCTAACCCAAGTCCAAATTGCTCAGAAGGGAAGGTGTGGCTGTTCGATCATTTGAATTAAATTGCATGTCGATTGGATAATAACAATAAAGTGTATCTAGTGGTAGTCACACACAGAATGATTTTATATACAGTTGTATTGCCAATTGGTCCGGGAGCAAAAGAATGAAGCAAAGAATGGAAGATCGGAAATATTGTGTGATGTGCCGTACACTAATGCCGCGTACACACGATCGATTTTTTCGACGGTGAAAACACCGTCGAGAAAATCGACGTGAAAAACGAGGAACAGCTTGTTACACCCACACACGGCCGTTTTAAATGACATTTTTTTTTTGGTCGAAAAAAACAACCGTGTGTGGGCTCCGCGGCAGTGTTTCCCTATGGGAAAACTGCCGCGGAAAAAAACTACGGGAATCACGACGAGAAAAATTAGAGCATGTTCTAATTTTTCTCGTCGTGATTAATGCCGTTTTTCCCGTCGAGAAAAACGACAAAAAGCCCACAGACGATAGTTTTTCTCGTCCAAAGGGAAAAATGTCATTTTTCTCGACGGGAAAAACGGTCGTGTGTACGCGGCATTAGGCTCCCTTCACATATATGTGGGCGTGGTTTCAGCACGGAGTCCGGTGCGGTTCTGCTTACCAGTTCAGGTGCGATTCAGGTGCAAATTTTCACCTGAAATCGCACCTGAACCAGACTGAAAAATACACAGGACCCTTTCTAAAACCGCATCGCGGCCGCCCTGCACATGTGTGAACTGGCTGCATTGAGAAGGCTGCCGATTCACATGCTATGCAAATGGAATGCGGTTCAAAATGCGTGCGATTCGCATATAAGTGAGCGGAGCCTAACGTTAGGTTCACATCTATGCGGCTGCAGTTGATGCGTTTTTCTGGCGCATTTTGCGGTGCATTTTTAAACCCACTTTTTTATGCGTTTTTGCATGCAGTTTTCATGGGTATTGCATTTTTTTTCCTTGGTAACAAACTGTGAATAGCTGGTTGTTAACCACTTCAATACAGGGTACTTACACCCCCTTCCTTCCCAGGCCAATTTTCCCATAAATAGAGCTTTCTTTTGGTGGTATTTGATCACCGCTGCATTTTTTTTTTTTTTGCCCTACAAATAAAATAAGAACGAAAATTTTGGAAAAAAAATATGTTACAAAATGTTGCAAAATAGGTATGCTTTCTCCTTCACTGATTAGCACTGATGAGGTGCCCACAATGCCGCATCTTAAAGGTGACGTACAGGTACGTTGATATGCCCAGCCGTGCCATTATGCCGACATATATCGGCGTGACACGGTCCTTAAGTGGTTAAAAATCTGGTCACCTTAGTTTAATATCACTTCAAGCTCTCAAACAACGTTGACTAAGTTTAATCCTCATGCTGCCAGCATTAGTAAATCGATAAGAAAATATATTTACTTGTTTTATTTTTATTGTTTTACATTTCTTCAGTTCCTTCTTGGTTTCTGGCCTAGGCAAATGAAGGAGTCTTCAGGAGAGTAGGAGAGGTTTGCTCAGCCAAGCACACCTTCCTGCCTGCATGCCTGAGCTAAGGGCAGATGGATACCAGGCAGGAAGTAAATGCTTCATGAATCATCTGCCCTTACTCAAGATGGCCACGGCCAGAAATGCTAGGGAGGTCTTTTTCAAAGTGATTTCTCAACAAGCATGCAGACATAAATGGATAGGGGAGTTTGCTTTCAATCAGGGTGGATTTGATTTAAATCATAATTTTTAAAGAGCAACTGTCATCTCTGTCCTGCAGCGGCTCCCTCTCTGACCTGCTGTTGACTCACCGACAGTCTCATTCACAAAAAGGTGAGGGACGTGGCGGCAGCAGGTGAGTGGATGCCCACTAACAGGCTGCCATGATAGATCTGAAATGACAGGTGCTCTTTAAATGTAAGGACTTCTTCTTGCTGGTAGTTAGAATCTTTATTCTAATGAAGGTTTCCTATTTAGAATATTAAGTGATAGAGTAAAACAGCAATATCAGAACCGATTCAATCATACAGTTTGTAGTGTACATAGATTTGCAAAACAATGGGATAAAGGAATATTCCTGAACTTTGTTTATCTCATGGTTACTCTGAAATTGTGTAAATGCATCAATGCAGTGCAGTGAGAGCCAATGAGAGGAAAGAAGAGCTGCAGATGTGCACAGTGCTGGATCAAATGAAGGCTCAGGTAGGTAAAAGGGGGTGAGAGGGGGATACTGATGCCCAAACATTTTTTATCTTCATGCATAAATGTGTTCATACATCTAACACTATCCTACTGCCAGATACCACAGAATACCTTCAGAGATCTAGTGGAGTGCATGCCTTTATGGGTATGGGCTGTTTTTGGTGGCAAAAAGTGGACCTATCCAGTATAATGTGGGAGGTCTGCTATGGAGGATAGTTTATAATGTTGTGGCTGATCGGCGTATATAGTCACATATAGTCATATACACAGTCACGTGACACATTAGGTACACCTTGTGGTGGATAAAGTTGACATTTTCAACATATTTAACCAGTGCTTACAGATAAAGTTGATGTACTTGAATAAGAACACAAGAACAAATTGCTTTTTCAATCATGTATTCAACAAAAATATCAATAGATTTAAAAGAGAAGTATGGGTATCCTTTTTTTTGCTTGCATCTATTCTATGTGAGCTGCTGATATCTATAAGCCCTCTCAGAAGTGCCCCCATTCTGTTATAATCGAGATAAATACCTGTGGGAGGTTCTACAGTCTTTCATACAGCATCATCCTGACAATGGCCTGGATATGAAGTCTGGATCCACCCCCTTTCCTGTCATTTTGCTTGATTGATGTCGGCTCTCCTCCCTCGTTCCCGAGACTTCACAGAGCATAGCTGCTCCCCCATCCCTTCTCACTCCTCTCTCCTCCCCCTCCCTCCTCCTCTGCAGCATGTTTCAATAGTCAGAAAAGTCGGCAGAGATTTCAGCACTTCAGTGAGTGTAATGTGAGAGAAGTCACTGATAGTGCTGTGTATGAGAATCTACACTATATATTTCTATCTATCAGCACAGCCACATCTCTTAGGGGAGCTGAGACAGAGGCAGGGGGTGTGTTGGTGTGTTGATGCAGATGTACACACGCCCTGAAACTTTTCAAACTGAAAATGGACCGTTTTTCCAGCAGAAGGAAAGTTCATGTGCACATGCTGTATAAACTAAAAGAGGTAGGAAAAAAAAATTAGCTGATATGCGACTAATGTAATATGTACTAGTTATTTAACCCATCCTATACTTCTCCTTTAATGATTTCCTGCGGAGAAAACCCTTGGCATCAAAAGCTGGTATTACCCGAATTATCAAAAATTACTTCTTGTAGGCATTTTACATGACTCTGTAACATTTAACTCTGTAATATTTACTTTAATCTACAAATCTTCATATTTATTATATTAAAAACATAGAACATGTGGCTTCAAAGTGAACCTGTACACAGATTTTTCACACTAAAGTATTAACATAACAAGCAACAAAAACATTTTAAAGCAGAAATTAATCTTCAAATTCCACTGAAAATTAAGCTCCTTTCCACTTTTGTCTTTGGTAGCCTGCCGGCCCTCTATTGTAAACAAACAACAGTCTTTGATGTGATCTGTGGGGATTAATTTGTTTATAGTACATGCAGCTACAGAGATCAGTGAAGGCTTGTTTTTTTAACCACTTCAGCCCCGGAAGGTTTACCTCCCTTCATGACCAGGCCATTTTTTGCGATACGGCACTGCGTTACTTTAACTGACAATTGCGCGGTCCAACGACGCTGTACACAAATAAAATGTATTTTCTTTCCCACAAATAGAGCTTTCTTTTGGTGGTATTTGATCACCTCTGCGGTTTTTATTTTTTGCGCTACAAACAAAAAAAGAAAGAGAATTTTGAAAAAAACAACAATATTTTTTACTTTCTGCTATAGAACACATCCAATATTTATTTTTTTTATAAATCTAATTTATTCATCAATTTAGGCCAATATGTATTCTGCTACATATTTTTGGTAAAAAAATCCCAATAAGCGTATATTTATTGGTTTGCGCAAAAGTTATAGTGTCTACAAACTATGAGATATTTTTATCGAATTTTTTTTTGTTACTAGTAATGGCGGCGATCAGCGACTTATAGCGGGACTGCAACATTGTAACGGACAAATTGGACACTAAGCCCAGGTTCACACTGGGGCTGCGGGAGTGAAGCCGTGCGAGTTCAGCTGAACTCGCACGATTTCACTCCCGCTGGCAGTCCCGATTTCAGCCGCGATTACAAAGACATCTGACACAGATGTCAATGTAAATCGCGTCCGAAATCGCAAAAAGTAGTACAGAAACTACTTTTTGAAATCGGTGCAGCGCCACAGATGCGGCGTCGCACCGATTAGGACGGTGCCATTGCCCGCAATTTGCGGCAAATATCGCCGCTTTGACATGCGATTTGACATGTCAAATCGCATGTCAAACCGTACCAGTGTGAACCAGGGCTAATACTTATAATCAAGAAGAATCAGCAAGAGGACAAAACCTGAGCAAATGATTAAACTCCTCAACAGACAGGATGATTAAACTGATAGACAGGAATCATTTAATATACTGAAAGTGATTTATATATATATATATTGTATATATTACACACCAATGGGCCATAACATATCTTTACAGCACATATCTGCTATAACATTATGACCACAGAGAGGTAAAGTGAATAAAATTGATTATCTTGCTCCAATGGCATGCAGAAATGGGTGGGATATATAAGACAGAAAGTCTGGGCAAGCATAGGGATTTAAAGGACTTTGACAAGGGACAAATTGTTATTTCTAGATGCCTACCGGGTCAGAGTAACTCCAGAACTGCAGATCTTGTAGGATGTTCCCGGTCTGCAGTGGTCAGGACCGACCAAAAATCATCCAAGGAAGGAGAACCGGTGAACTGCGACAGGGTGATGGACGGCCAAGGCTCATTGATGCACGTGGGGTGCAAACACTGGACAGTGTAGTCTGATCCAAAAGAAGAGCTACTGGAGATCAAATTGCTGAAAATGTTAAAGAGGTTGTAAAGGTTTGTTTTTTCCTTAAAATAATAAACTGGTATACTTCTATGTTGTGTCAGAACACACAGTGCATCGCATATAGAGCTGTGTAGCCGCAGACTGGTCAGGGTGCGCATACCGTCCTGTGACCACAGCTAAAAGTGTCTACAATGGGCATGTGAGCATCAGAATTGGATATATACAGTATACAGGTAGGTATATATGAGTAGGCTGTGTGTGTGTGTGTGTGTGTGTGTATATATATATATATATATTGTGACAGCAGGAAGGTAAAGTCACCTGGTTGCATCCAGGGGGGTAGGTATATTTCTCCCAGATTCAGGCTTTATGCCGACATATACAACTAGGGAGAGAGTTGATGAAGCCCAGCTGAGGCTAGTGGGCTCATGGATGATTCATACCTCTAGGGAGAGTGCTGGGCGTCGTGCAGGCAGGGAGTTGATGAGACCAGCTGAAGCTTGTCAGCTCGTTTAAGGCCTCTATAAAAACTCCCAGCTTCATTAGGTGTTTGCTCATGCCTGGACCCAGACCTGTGTGGACTGTCTAGGGAGAGTGAACCCCTGTGCGGTGAGACAAAGCCTGTGTGGCTATTTGTTTGGACATTTACTAAACCAGGGACTTAGGGACTAGGACAGCACCAGGCTGATCCCAGTTGTTAGTTAGGGAAACCTGCATGTTTAGTCAGAGGTCAAGCTGACCAGGATTTATTTTGTTTATGTTTCTTTTTGCTTTGCTGTGTTTTTGTCACTGTAAATAGAGAAATAAACCGCACCTTTTGATCTTGAAAACCACAACCTCCGTCTGCTGGGCCTGTTTTTGTGTGGGGAGCCCATCCAGGGGGTCACACACACCCTCTACCGAGCTAACCCCCTCACAGTTGGTGGAGAACCAGTGGCAGTTTTTTTTTAAGCCAGCATGGAGGAGATACTGAAACAGCTGGCTCTAGCAAATGCCAATCAACAGCAGACAAATGCAGGTTTGCAAAAGAGCTTCGCAGCCCAGCAACAAGCCCAGCAGCAATCTGAGGCCCGCTTCATAGACCTGTTGCAGAAGCAAGAGCAGAGACTACAACAACAGATGGAAGCAGTAATGCAGCAACGTCCGCAGACCAGTGAGGAAAGCCGTCCCACTAATACCGCGTCCTTTGGGGTGAGTCGTTTATTGACAAAAATGACTGGAGAGGATGATCCAGAGGTATTTTTGACCACATTTGAAAGGACTGCTGAAAGAGAAAAGTGGCCTGAGGAGCAGTGGGCTGGACTGGTGGCTCCTCTGTTAACTGGTGAATCGCAGAAAGCTTACTATGACCTAGAGTCTGACCAAGCAAAAGACTATGTGATGCTAAAAGCTGAAATATTGGCAAGGCTGGGTGTCACCCTGGCTGTCCGGGCTCAGCGTGTGCATAACTGGACTTTCCAGCTTGGAAAACCCCCCAGGTCTCAAATGTATGATCTCATTCACCTGAGCAGGAAGTGGCTACAGCCAGAGACTTTGTCCGCACCGGAGATTGTGGAACGTGTTGTGATGGATCGTTTCTTGAGAGCTCTTCCTACCGCCATTCAAAAGTGGGTAAGCCATGGAGACCCAGAAACGGCCGGTAAACTTGTGGATCGTGTAGAGAGATACTTGGCTGCAGAGAACCTGACGGCCTCTTCCAGAGACTCTCGGACTTTCCACCCTAAGACCAGACCATCCCCAGGGGCGGATAAGATGATTCCAAGGGGTGAGGGTGGAGAGAGTGAGAGGGTGGGAGCTCTGCCCAGGGTTTGGCGAGAACAGCCTGGGAAGTCGGGGGCTCAAGAGGCAGCCAAAAGGATTGTTTGCTACCGCTGCCGGCAAGCGGGACATATTGCAGCAAATTGCCCGGTTGTGGAGGAACCCATGCAATGTGACTTTCTGACGGACAAACGTCAGTCGCTGTGTGCGACAGTCGCATGCACTGCCATTCGGGGAACTGAGAAACATTTATGCAAAATGTGTATTAATGGTAGAAATGTTGTGGTATTACTGGATTCAGGTAGCCTTGTGACCCTGATAAAGGCTGAATTAGTTAAAACAGAGGTCTCTGGGAATAGCAAGGTAGCTGTTATTTGTGTGCATGGGGACACCAGAGAGTATCCAGTGACTACAGTGTGTTTCAAGACCCCCAAAGGCACCCTCTCTCATCCAGTGGGGTTAGTATCTCAATTACCGCATGATGCCATTGTGGGAAGGGATTTTCCGAAGTTCTGGCAACTGTGGGATGATCCTGAGCCCCCCACTGGTGCCCCTATGTACCAGGAAGGTGATAGCCAGAACTCCTCTGAGAGTGGTGAGGACTCTCCAGAATTTCCCTTGTCAGTATTGGCAGGCGAGACTCAAGAAACTGGAGAGGAGCCCACCTCCTCAGACGAAAACCTACCGTCTGTGGAGTTTTCTGATCTTGAGGTTCACAGGGAAAATTTTGCCACAGAACAGTTAAAAGACCCCGCCCTAATAAAGGCACGTGAAAACGTAGTGGAAATAGATGGCGAGTTAGTGAACCCAGATAATACCTGCACTTACCCATACTTCAGCGTAGAGAAGGACCTACTGTATCGGGTGGCAAAAAGGGCAGAAGAAACCGTTGAGCAGCTTGTGGTGCCCAAACCTTACAGGAAGTTGGTGTTGGAGTTGGCCCATGGGCACATTCTTGGAGGTCATCTGGGGACAGAGAAAACCCGAGAGAGGGTATTACAGAGATTCTATTGGCCTGGGGTGATGAAGGACATAGAAAATTATTGTTCCTCCTGCCCTGTGTGTCAGAGGTCGGCCCCGATGCCACATTTCCGTAGCCCACTGGTCCCTCTACCCATCATTGAGGTCCCGTTTGAGAGGATCGCAATGGATTTGGTAGGTCCTATAATCAAGTCCGCTAGGGGGCACCAGTACATATTAGTTATAATGGACTATGCCACCCGTTATCCAGAAGCGATCCCTCTCCGAAATACCTTGGCCAAAACCATAGCCAAAGAGCTATCTCTTGTTTTTAGCCAGGTGGGTATTTGTAAAGAACTGCTTACGGACCAAGGTACACCCTTTATGTCCCGGGTTATGAAAGAGCTGTGTAAATTGTTCAAAGTGACGCAATTGCGTACGTCTGTGTATCACCCCCAAACCGATGGGCTGGTTGAAAGATTCAACAAAACCCTAAAACAAATGTTGAAGAAAGTGGTGGATAGAGATGGAAAGGATTGGGACTGTCTACTTCCTTATTTGATGTTTGCTATTAGGGAGGTGCCCCAATCCTCTACGGGATTCTCCCCCTTTGAGTTACTGTATGGGAGACACCCAAGAGGGCTGTTGGATATTGCCAAGGAAACTTGGGAAAGTGAGAGTTCTCCCCACAGGAGTGTGATTGAGCATGTCGCCCTGATGCAAGATCGAATTGCACAGGTAATGCCCATCGTGAAGGAACATTTGGCCCAAGCGCAGTTGGCACAGCAGAGAGTGTACAACCGTGGAGCCAAGACCCGTACCTTTTCCCCGGGGGATAGGATATTGGTACTTGTCCCTACGGTTGAAAGTAAATTCCTTGCCAAATGGCAAGGCCCCTACGAGATAATGGAAAAAGTGAGCGAAGTGAATTACAAGGTCAGACAACCAGGAAGGCGAAAGCCCGAACAGATCTATCACGTTAATCTGTTGAAAGCCTGGAGGGATAGAGAGTCCCTAGTCGCAGAAACTTGGTCACCAGCTCAAACTGGTTGCGTGATTCCGGAGGTTGGAATAGCAGCCACCTTGTCACAACCCCAACAACAGGAGGTTAAGGAGTTTGTGCTTCGCAACAAGGAGGTGTTCTCTGAGCTGCCGGGACAAACATCTGGGGTAGAGCATGATATTATTACCCCGCCCGGTGAAAGGGTGAAGTTAAAACCCTATCGGATCCCAGAGGCCCGACGGGAGGCAATACGGGAGGAAGTACAGAAAATGCTGAACTTAGGGGTGATAGAGGAGTCCCAAAGTGATTGGTCTAGTCCCATTGTGTTGGTGCCTAAACCGGATGGGAGCTGGCGATTTTGTAACGATTTTCGTCAGTTGAACAAAGTTACAAAATTTGACACCTACCCCATGCCACGTATAGATGAGTTGATCGACTGGCTGGGAACAGCCCGACGACTCTTGACCTCACAAAAGGGTATTGGCAAATTCCCCTGGCCAAGTCGGCCAAAGAGAAAACCGCATTTGTAACCCCAGACGGGGCGTTCCAATATAAGAGAATGCCGTTCGGGTTACAGAATGCGCCGGCCACATTCCAGCGGAAAATGGACCAGATACTGAGGCCCCATCGGAAGTATGCTGCGGCTTACCTGGATGACGTAATTGTCCATAGCACAGATTGGGCCTCACATCTGCCAAAAGTGCAAGCAGTCCTAGACTCTATCCGGGAAGCGGGGTTTACGGCTAACCCCAAGAAGTGTACCATTGGGCAGGAGGAGGCCAAATATCTTGGGTACACCATTGGCAGGGGAGTAATAAAACCCCAACTCAACAAAGTCGAGGCCATCCAGAGTTGGCCACGTCCCAACAGCAAGAAGCAGGTACGAGCCTTTCTGGGAATCGCGGGTTATTATCGGCGCTTCATTCCCCACTTTGCTTCTAAGGCTGTGCCCCTAACCAACCTGACGAAAGGGAAAGGGTCGGTCATGATTAAATGGACCCCCGAGGCTGAGGCAGCATTCCAATTCTTGAAACAAGCCTTATGTAGCCAGCCAGTGTTGTACTCACCCGACTTCTCTAAAGACTTTGTCGTACAAAGTGATGCGTCAGATGTGGGGTTAGGAGCAGTATTGTCCCAGGTCTGGAACGGGGAAGAGCACCCAGTCATTTACCTCAGCAGGAAGTTGAAGTCCCATGAGGTAAATTACGCCACGGTTGAAAAGGAGTGTTTAGCGGTGAAGTGGGCTCTAGATTCCCTTCGGTACTATCTGCTAGGTAGGCACTTTGACATGGTTACGGATCACGCTCCGTTAAAGTGGATGGCTCAAAACAAGGAGACAAATAGAAGAGTAAATAGGTGGTTCCTGGCCCTACAGGAATTCAACTTCACAGTAAAGCATCGCCCTGGCGTTCAAATGGGGAATGTGGATGCTTTGTCTCGAGTACATGAATGCCTGATTGCTGGTGTTCCAACCCCAAGGTTAAAACAAGAGGGGGGGGGTATGTGACAGCAGGAAGGTAAAGTCACCTGGTTGCATCCAGGGGGGTAGGTATATTTCTCCCAGATTCAGGCTTTATGCCGACTTATACAACTAGGGAGAGAGTTGATGAAGCCCAGCTGAGGCTAGTGGGCTCATGGATGATTCATACCTCTAGGGAGAGTGCTGGGCGTCGTGCAGGCAGGGAGTTGATGAGACCAGCTGAAGCTTGTCAGCTCGTTTAAGGCCTCTATAAAAACTCCCAGCTTCATTAGGTGTTTGCTCATGCCTGGACCCAGACCTGTGTGGACTGTCCTAGGGAGAGTGAACCCCTGTGCGGTGAGACAAAGCCTGTGTGGCTATTTGTTTGGACATTTACTAAACCAGGGACTTAGGGACTAGGACAGCACCAGGCTGATCCCAGTTGTTAGTTAGGGAAACCTGCATGTTTAGTCAGAGGTCAAGCTGACCAGGATTTATTTTGTTTATGTTTCTTTTTGCTTTGCTGTGTTTTTGTCACTGTAAATAGAGAAATAAACCGCACCTTTTGATCTTGAAAACCACAACCTCCGTCTGCTGGGCCTGTTTTTGTGTGGGGAGCCCATCCAGGGGGTCACACACACCCGCTACCGAGCTAACCCCCTCACAGTATATATATATATATATATATATATATATATATATACACACGGTATACAGGTGGGTATACATAAGTAGGCTCTATGTACACAGTATACAGGTAGGTATATGAGTAGGCTGTATATATATACACAATAAACAGGTAGGTATACATAAATAGGCTCTATATACACAGTATACAGGTAGGTATAAAGGAGTAATTTTTATATACACAGTATACAGGAAGGTAGACATGTGGGGGCTCTATACACACAGTATACAGGTAGGTATATATGTTTTAGGGGCTCTATACACACAGTATACCGGAAGGTAGATGTGGGGCTCTATACACACAGTATACAGGTAGGTATATATGTTTTAGGGGGCTCTATACACACAGTATACAGGTAGGTATATATGTTTTAGGGGCTCAATACACACAGTATACCGGAAGGTAGATGTGGGGCTCTATACACACAGTATACAGGTAGGTATATATGTTTTAGGGGGCTCTATACACACAGTATACAGGTAGGTATATATGTTTTAGGGGCTCTATACACACAGTATGCAGGTAGGTATGTATGTTTTAGGGGGCTCTATACACACAGTATACAGGTAGGTATATATGTTTTAGGGGCTCTATACACACAGTATGCAGGTATGTATGTATGTTTTAGGGGCTCTATACACACAGTATACAGGTAGGTATGTATGTTTTAGGGCAGTGATGGTGAACCTTGGCACCCCAGATGTTTTGGAACTACATTTCCCATGATGCTCAGCTACACTGCAGAGTGCAAGAGCATCATGGGAAATGTAGTTCCAAAACATCTGGGGTGCCAAGGTTTGCCATCACTGTTTTAGGGGCTCTATACACACAGTATACAGGTAGGTATATATGTTTTAGGGGGCTCTATACACACACAGGGTTATGTAGTACACACAGGGATGGAGTGTAAACACCGTTGCTATGGTTACCAGTGATACTCAGTCCACTCTCAGACATAGAAGGGCTCAATCACCACACAATATGAAAGCCAAGCCTGCCTTCCACAGAAGTGACCCGGGTCCCCTCCATACACAGTACTACACACACAGAACACAGATATGTACTGACTGGGTCAACATTCAGCCCAACTCCATTCATAATCCACTTCCTGGTTCCCCTACAGCCCTCAGAACCCCACAAAGGATCCTCAGTCTGTCCTTCTCACTGCCTGATACCAGAGCAACTGTCACAGTTCCCTTATATTATAAAATTACCAAACCCCCGTGTTTAAAATACCATAATAAAGCTGTATTTGTTTAATAACAATTTTATAAGCTCAATTTAATTTGGGTACTGTGTTGTGTGAGTCACTCAGTATATTTCAGGCAAAGGATCAGGGCAGCTAGTGTGAGAAGGTTGGCAGTTGATCTCTGCTCAGGTGCAGATGTTAGGGGTCCTCTAGGGGTCCTGACAGCAGACGGTGAAGAGGATCTCGACTGAGAAGCATCTCTGAAGCCAGACTCCAGCGATTACCGCAATAAACTGCAATTATTCTACATTTTTCCTGTTTTTCTTCTTCTTATAGTGTTATATATTATTATTATCAGTATAATAACTATTTTTAGGTAGACCTTCATTCACCTGTGATACCATCTAGTACCATCAAGATGCCGCGGCGTCCACGACCCAACAACCAGGAAATACCACCACGTGACCCAACAGGTATGACAACTGTACCATATTAACCCCTTCATGACCGCATAACACATATATGAGGCATCCAGGAAGTGGGCTTTAAACCTGGGTGCCCCATATACATAGTTGCCAACAGTCCCGTTTTTCCCGGGACAATCACGGATTTGGGACCCTCGTCCCGTATTTATTTTGTCCCGTCTATTTTCCCGGTATTTTGCCTTTGTCCCGGCCGCCGGGAAAATCGGGAATGCTTGAGGTAAAAAAACGGCGGGCTACACAAAGATGGCCGCCGCTGCAGACACAAGGATTATTTCCTCTTGTGTTCAGTGGTGAGGGGAGGAGCAGCCAATCGGCTTCTCCCCTCTCTGTGTTCACACATGAGAAGGCGGGGCGGTATTATGAGCATTCGTGAGGGAGCGGCAATGTACAGGGCTGGGGAGGCGGAGTTCCGATAGGAGTCGGGAGAGCCAGGGGGAACAGAGTCCGGCGGGGGAACCATTCTCGGCACGACACCGCTGGGAAATGATCATGGACCGCGGAGCTGCCTCTGCCTCCAGCACACACACGGAGACGCCGGGAGGTGAGAGCATCTGTTCCCCGGGGCTGGCTGCCGCTGCTAGGGGACACAGACCTGTAAGGAGGGCTCCGCTGCTGGGGGACACCACCAGATGTAAAGGAGGACACCAGATGTAAAGGAGGGCTCCGCTGCTGGAGGACACCAGATGTAAAGGAGGACTCCAGATGTAAAGGAGGACTCCGCTGTTGGGGGACACCAGATGTAAAGGAGAGCTCTGCTGCCGGGGACACCAGATGTAAAGGAGAGCTTTGCTGCCAGGGACACCAGATGTAAAGGAGGGCTCCGCTGCTGGAGGACACCAGATGTAAAGGAGGGCTCTGCTGCTGGAGGACACCAGATGTAAAGGAGGGCTCCGCTGTTGGGGGACACCAGATGTAAAGGAGAGCTCTGCTGCCGGGGACACCAGATGTAAAGGAGAGCTCTGCTGCCGGGGACACCAGATGTAAAGGAGGGCTCCGCTGCTGCCAGCTGCTGGGGACACTGAAGTAAGGAGGGCTCTGTTGCTGGGGGACACAGATCTGTAAGGAGGGCTCCACTGCCGGGAAAACCAGATGTAAAGGAGGGCTCCGCTGCCAGGGACACAGTTCTGTAAAGAGGGGCTCTGCTTCTGGGAGCACCTGATGCAAGGACGGACTGCTGGGGAGGCATCTGGTGGCAGGTGACACACTTCCACTGATTCGGCATTATGGTGAGTTGAATGATTTCATTTTATATTACAATGTAATAATAGAAATAATGCGCTTCAATCACCCTGACACCGTAACAAACATGGTCCCGGGATGATTGAAGCACCAACAACAGGTGTTTTGGAGTATCTTTATCTGCCGATTTTGTTAAACTTTCTGGAATACACATATTTCTATTGTGGTGTAGGATCTGGCTTCTTTCTTTCTTCATCTCGGACTTCAACCACACCCCTTCTGATCCACGCCCACTAACACGTGTAAACCACGCCCACTTTCCCCTATTGGGGTGACACGCCTACAAACGAATGCCCCGCCCCTAGTTATATAAAGGCTCCACCTCCATGCAAAAAAGTGTCCCGGATTGTTTTTTTCCAATGTTGGCAACTATGCATATATGTCTTCTTACATTACATACTATTGTTTCTTGGCTCTATTATGGGCACAGAGAACAAATCACACACACATATGTGGTATCGCTGCGATCGTCAGGAATAGGAGGATTTGTTGTGCAGGTTTTTTTGGTGGTGATGCATTGTAATGTCATAAAATATACAGCTAAATGTAACTACTTCCTGCCTGTAGGACATCCATGGAACTCCTCGGGTTGAAGTAGTTATACCCGGATGATGTCTGCACCTACAGGCCTCATCTCAGTATGGATTTTTGCAGCCGGCGATTCTGTTTATGGCAGAAGTGATTTGAGTGGTTAAATAGCCACTCAATTACTTCTGTGAGTGGAGGAAGGGGGTCCCCCCCTCCCTCCACCGCCTTTCCTGGGCTCTAAGTCTAAAAAAAAAGTTTGTATAAAATAAATAATAATAAGAAGAAAAAAGCACCCCCATCTCACAGTGCTTACGCGCAAAGGTAAACGAGTACATTACTCCCGTGCACACATGTGAGGTATTGTCGCGAACATCAGACTGAGAGCAATAATTCTAGCACCAGAACTCCTGTGTAACTCTAAACTGGTAAACTGTAAAGGCGATAAAGCGTTGCCTATTTATCAAAGGTATTTTTTCCCAAAAAATATTGCGTTTGAAAAACCGCTGTGCAAAAAAACATAAAAAATTGCAACACCTCAATCATTTATTTCTATAGGGCCTCTGCTAAAAATATATATAATGTTTGGGGGTTCAAAGTAATTTTCTAGCAAAAGGCACAGCCCTCCACTGGCGGTTCAACCCTGGCCTATGGCAACAGCGCCACCTGTAGGCCACAGGGAACTGTACACCAATGCTATCTTCCACGAGCTGAAATGTTCCATAAATCCTAACAATCAATGTGTCTGAGCCAAATTACCACTCAGACACTCCCCCTAAATAGAGCACCCTGCTACATGTATTTTCCCCAGTTGTCAGGGAAGTGGGGTAAGCGGACATCCCCGGGTGGGTACAGAGAATCCCAGATGGTGACTAGGAGACACTGAGCGGTGTCTGTTCCCACCTCGTGCTGCTCTCCATTCAGGAAATGCCTCACAGCTTCTCCCCAGCCAATGAGATTGGAGGGGTGTGGACTGTGTAAGGCAAAGTAGAAGCCCAGTACTGGTGCATGGCTGTTTGGCCCTAGGGCCCCCTGGAGCTAGGGGCGGGTTTGCGATTGTGACCCCTGCAACCCCTTATGCTGCACCCCTGTCACTGAGCCAATGAAGAGGGAGAGAGCAGAGAGAGCACTGGATCAAGATCAAGATCAGGCTCAGGTAAGTGTAAGGGGGAGAGCTGCATGCAGAAGGTTTTTAACACTAATGTAGAAAATGCATTACGGTAGAAAAACCTTCTGCCTTTATGTTTAGTCTGTTATCCAAATAGAGAAACTGCTGTGAAATATAAATAGTGCGCTGTCTAAAGCCTGGTACACACGATCGGATTTTCCGCGGACAAATCGTAGGACTTTTGTCCGAAGGGCGTTGGCCATGAACATGTCTGGCATACAAACGGCAAAACTAGGTGGTTTTTCGGCTCTTTAGCGCCACCCTTTGGGCAACTTCTGCTAATGTTGTGTTATGGTTAGCATTGCTTCTGAGCATGCATGTTTGTACTTTTTTTCCGAAGATTTTTTTCCGAAGGACTTTTGTACACACGATCAAGTAATCTGACAACACACATTTGTTGTCGGAAAATTTTAAAGCATGCTATCCAACATTTGTTGGTGGAAAATCCGACAAAAATTGTCCGATTGAGCATACAAACGGTCAGATTTTCCGACAACAGCCTGTCATCACACAATTCCCGTCGGAAAATCCGATCGTGTGTATGGGCCTTAACAGTGACATTCAAAAAACAGTGGGGTTGATTTACTAAAACTGGAGAGTACAAAATCTGGTGCAGCTCTGCACAGGAACCAATCAGCTTCCAGGTTTTTTTTTGTCAAAGCTTAATTAACCACTTGCCTACAGGGCACTTTCACCCCCTTTCTGCCCAAGCCATTTTTCAGCTCTGTCACACTTTGAATGACAATTGCGCGGTCATGCAACACTGTACCCAAATGAAATTTTTGTAATTTTTTCCCCACAAATAAAGCTTTCTTTTGTTGGTATTTGATCACCTCTGCGGTTTTTATTTCTTGCGCTATAAACAAAAGAAGAGGGACAAGTTTGAAAAAATATTTTTTACTTTTTGCTATAATAAATATCCATTTTTTTTTTAAAACAATTTTTTTCCTCCGTTTAGGCCGATATGTATTCTTCTACAGATTTTTGGTAAAAAAAAAAAAATCGCAAAAAGCGTATATTGATTGTTTTGCGCAAAAGTTATAGCAGCTACAAAAAAGGGGATAGATTTATAGCATTTTTTTTTTTTTTTTACTAGTAATGGCGGCAATCAGCGATTTTTATCATGACTGCGATATTGCGGCAAACACATTGGACAGATTTGACACATTTTGGGACCATTCAGATTTATACAGCGATCCCTGCTATAAAAATGCGTTGATTACTGTATAAATATGACTGGCAGGGAAGGGGTTAACACTAGGGGGCGATCAAGGGGTTAATGTGTTCCCTAGGGAGTGATTCTTACTGTGGGGGGGGGGACTGACTGACTGGGGGAGGTGACCGATCGGTGTCCCTATGTAAAAGGGACACACCATCGGTCTCCTCTCCCTGACAGGACGTGGATCTGTGTGTTTACACACACAGATCCACGGTCCTGCTCAGTTACTGGGCAATCGCGGGTGCCCGGCGGCCATCGCGGCCGCAGGGCATGCGCATCGGGTCCCCAGTGACGCGGCGGCGCGCGCCCCCTAGTGGCCTGTGAAGGCGATCACGTCATCTGACGTCCGCCCAGAACAAGAGGGTCTTCCTCCCGCCGTCATTTGACGGCGGGCGGTTGACAAGAGGTTAAACAAGCTGAAGTTAGAAGCTGATACCAAGTATTGTAGCTGCTGACTTTTAGTATAAGGACATTTACCTGTCCAGGGATCCAGCGATGTCGGCACCCAAGCCGATTTTTCACAGCCGAGTAGTGCTGCTCTTTGTGAATGGTCCCGCAGTCTTCAGGGACCTGTGTGTGTCCCAGAAGGCTGTGGGTGGGAGGAGGAGGGGCCGAAGATCCTGGTAGATCGCCATGGCCAAAAAGTCAAACCAGGTCAAAACCAGGTACCCGCCCCCCCAAAAAGTACCAAATGTGGCAGTGGAGGGGGGGGGGGAGGGTGCCAACAAGGGTACCTTCCCCTTTTTGGTGGAGCTCAGTTTTTTCCACTTCATCCTCTGGCCAATTCTGACATTCCTATCCTACATTTTTTAGAATTTTCTTGCTAGAAAATTACTTGGAATCCCCCAAACATGATATCTTTTTTAAAAGCAGGGGCACTAGAGAATAAAATTGTGGGGGTTACAATTTTTTATGCCATATAGTATTTGCGCAGCGTTTTTTCAAATGCAATTTTTGGGGAGGAAAATTCACATTGATGAATTTTAAGGCACAAAAACACAATAGAATATCTAATTGTTTGCTAAAATATAAATGATAATGTTACGCATAGTAAATAAATACCTAACCTGTCACGCTTTAAAATTGAGGATGCTCATGGAACAACGACGAACACTTAATTATCCGTAGATAACGCTTTAAAAGCCTTTACAGGTTACTAGTTTAGAGTTACACAGGAGGTCTGGTGCTAACATTATTGTTCTCATTATAACATTTGTGGTGATACCTCTCATGTGTGGTGTGTGGAGGTAATGCCATTTTACATATGTGTGTGTGACCTACATATGCGTTTGCCTTAGTGCATGAGCATGGGGGGGGGGGGGGGGGGGCGTTTAAAAAAGGTTTCTATTTTAATAATTAATATTTATTCTTAAAAATATTTACACTTCCTAATTTTTTGGTTCATGTTTATGGCTATCACAACGGATGAAAACTATCCCTTGCGATAGCCAGAACAATGACAGGTCTTCTTTATGGAGAGATCTGCGGATGTTCCGATCCTCAGTCATCTATATGGTCAGCTGGCAGAACTGCTAGCTTCAGTCCCGGGTTCCCCGGGTGGGACAGGAGAATCTGGGAAGACTGCGGCGGAGGGGGAGGGGTTTGCCTCTTCCACTGCCTGTAAAAGAGATCCAGCGGCTAATTAGCTATCACTAAAGTAGCTCCTAAGATCACTTTTACATTAAAGAGCATTGCTGGCTAAAAAAAATAGATAGGGTGATGCCTGTAGCTGGCGATGTATGGGTACATTGCGGAGGCTGAAGTCATTGAATTATCTCCTATTTTCAGGTTTACCTATGAGACAGCCACCTGTCACACTTGAAATCTGTAAAAAATTTGACACTTGCCTTTGTTATTTAAGTTTAAATTGTGATAGAAAGGGTTACATGACAGAAATTCTGAAATCTCTGCCATTGGCATTACAGGCATGGATTCACCCATTGCTCACCGAACACGAGCAGCTCTTCGGCAGCAGCGAGAGAATGCAAGGGCCAATCGTAGTCGATCTCCAAGGGACCGCATCATTGCTGAGGACCAGCCTGCACCAGCCAGACCACCGGCCAGGGAGTATCAGGAGGTGCCCACCTGTTCCATCTGTTTGAGTGAAATGGATGTGGGAGAGGACAATACAACTCTACCCTGCTCCCACCTATTTCACTCGACCTGCATCGGAACATGGAGGGCTCAAAGTAATACATGCCCTCTTTGCAGAGCTTTGATTGATATTTTCCCCCCACAGGTTGGAAACAGAAGAGTGCTCCGGAGGATCGAGAACTGGGAGATACCCACCCTAACTCTTCAAGACCTCATCAACCTTCAGTTTGTATATGAACTTGATGAATTTGGTCATAACCGTATTGCCCTCTATGTGTAACATCTTTTCTTTTGTTGTTTCAGGTGTACAGCAGGATTGTGAAGAGTATTGTTAAAAAAATATATATATATATATTGTTATGTATAAAATGTATATATTTCTTTATATATAGTACAGTACTGTAGGTTAGGACAAGGTGGTGCAGTTAAGGGCAGGGTGGAGCGGATTAGGACAGAATGGAGCGAAATAGGGCAGGGTGGAGTGGATGGAGTCAGGCGCAGTAGGGCACAGGCTGAAGCGAAGCTTGTCGGGGCACAGGCTGGAGCGAGGCCTGTAGATTGGGGGAAGATTGGAGCAGTTTAGGGCAGCATGGAGGGGATTAGTGAAGGGTGGAGCGGATTAGGGCAGAGTGGAGGGGATTAGGGGAGGGTGGAGCGGATTAGGGGAGGGTGGAGCGGATTAGGGGAGAGTGGAGCGGATTAGGGCAGGGAGGAAGGGATTAGGGGAGGGAGGAGCGGATTAGGGCAGGGTGGGGTGATTTAGAGAATGGTGGAGCGGATTAGGGAAGGGCAAAGCAGATTAGGGTGGAGCGTATCAAAGCAGGGTGGAGTGAATTAGGGCAGAGTGGAACAAATTAGGGCAGGGCAGAGCAGGGAAAAAAAAAAAAAAAAATACAAAAAAATATATATTTGTTTATATGCATAAAATGTATATTACTGTAGATTAGGGCAGAGTGATTTAGAGCCTAGTGGAGCAGATTAGGGCAGAGTGGAGTGGATTAGGAAAGGGTGGAGTGATTTAGAGCATGGAGGAGTGGTATAGGGCAGGGTGGAGCAGGTTAGGGCAGGGTGGAGTGGATTAGGGCAGGGTGGAGCGGATTAGGGCAGAGTAGATTAGATTAGATAGTGTAATGTAGTGTAGTGTAGATTAGTATAGTGTAGTTAGGGCCTGGCCAGAGAGGGATTACTTTGACGCAGTTGGCCAGCTTAAACATGCACAATGCATGTGAACTAAAAATCCCTGTTGATAAGCAAAGTACACAAAGCATAGGTGTGTGCAGCCTGTTACATTAGGGTGTGCTATATATATATATATTAGTAGGGCAGAGGATTGTGTAGGTGGAGCAGATTGATATCAGTAGTTTATTTTTTATATTTTTCTATTATTTCTATTATTTCTTTTTTACAATTGTATTTAAAATATATATATATATATATATATATATATATATATATATATATATATATATATATATATTTGTTTTTTTATAATACATTTTTATTATTGTTTTCTACAATTTTTCAGGAGCCCCATTGAGGAACTTTGGTGAAATTTACAAGGGTTTTAAACAGACCCCTGATGTCTTACTTTTGAGACAGAGAAAGGGACTGAGGACAGAGATTCGACAGGCCCTTTCTCTGCAGTGAAGCAGCAGGGGGAATCTGCCCAGCACAGGGTGATTAGGGTGTGCCCAGGCACATCTGGTACACCCTGTGCGCACACCTATGACGCAAAGTTAGAAGAGTATATAGCAGAGTGTGCAGAGGGTTTATTCCCGAATTTTCAGTCCTAACATGTGGTCACACCCCCACAGTATCTGGGTATATACACTACATGTATAAGCTATTTATATTTGAGCACAGGTATAGTTTATTTCTATAGAATATATCGGATACTGAAGTACTGAAGTGTGTTGCTATTTCACAGGTACATGCAATTTTAAGACTTGACAAGTTGGGCATTTACTTACTCAGTGAAACCTCATCTTTTAGATTTTTCCAAAAAATAAAAGTTGGAATATTGGATTTGTGTGCCCTGAAATGAATTTTAGTGTGTTTTTTACTGACATTTTGCATTTCAAAAACCATTGTCCTCCTCCGACTGACAATGTTGCTGCCCCCCCCATGTGCTCATTCCTCCAGAGTGGTGTCTCACTAATACAGGAGGTCTGTTACTGGTCCGTTTACCAGGTGAAAACAAAGGGGAAAAATCCAAAGAAAAGAAAACTAGTGCAGCCACCACATCCAATGATTGGTAAGCTACAATATATTACATTTTTGGTTTTGGGTTTAATACTTAATAATTTAGATATAATAATTTAAATAACTTTAATAATTTAAAGGAGAAGTACAGTCAATACTCGTTTGGCTGTATTTCTCCGGTGGATCACAGGAGTGCAGTTCATTTTGCACTCCTGTGACCTTCATTCAGCAGACAGCGGGCTGAAGCCCACTGTTGGCTGATGTCACAGAGCCTCAGAACCCTGGACCGGCACCTGGGCTCAGCCCTTCAGAAAACTGACAGTCCCCAGCTCTCTGCTCAGGGAGCCCTGAGAACCAAGTGATCAGCAGTGTTTGATCGCTCAGTTCTCAGTGTTAGAGGCGGCGGGGGACTGATGCAGCATCAGATTTATGCTACATCCAGCTAGGTAAGTATGAATAAAAAAACAAAAAACAAACAAACCCATAGTTCTCTTTTAAAGAGGAACTGCAGTCTGCTCACATAATTTGTAATAAAAACATGTTTGCCATTCTGAAGCTTCCCTCCAACCACTTTGCATGTTATTTTATATATACTGTGATTCTTTACTTGCCAAATATGCTGCAGAAATCTTCCTCCACTGTCTGGCTGCAACCATTTTAACTGTGGGAAGCTGAAGCTGCTGCCTGTTCACTTCCTGGATTTACAAAGACACACCTCCGGCTCTGCAGCTCTCATTGGCCCTCTTATGACTCATCCCGCCTCCCTTCCTGGCAAACACTCACAATAGTGAGAGAGAGAGAGCTGTGCATGATGTCATAAGCCTAGGCTAATGAGCAGACAAGAAACAGGAAGTGGGCTGTATAAGGTATTTACTGGCAGAAAAAAAAAAGATTTACTATCCAAAGTTAAAACAACAAGAGCAGAAGATTTAATAGATGGAAAGATGAAAAAATTACTGAATGCTAGTTCACACCAGATGCAGTTCCGTGCGCTTTTTTACTGCACTAAAAATGCATGCACATTGTTTTCCATGTATTCCAATGGCTCTAGTTCACACCATGCAGTCAGTTTCCGGTCAGTTTCTGCACCAGAAACTGACTGCATGGTATGTACTAGAGCCATTGAAATACATGGAAAGCACTGCGCATACATTTTTAGTGCAGTAAAAAAGCGCACAGAACTGCCCTGAAGGTTTGCTTTAGGAATAGTATTGTACAGTGGCGGCTGGTGGTATATTTCAGGGGGGGGGGGAACAATGCACCCAGAGACACCCACCAAACCTCCCAGTCGGTTGCAGGGCCGGTGCTACCACTAGGCAAACTAGGCAGCCGCCTAGGGCGCACTGCTGCCTAGGGCGCCCGACCATTGGTGTTCCTACTCTCTTCTCTCTGAAGCAAGCAACTAAGTCTCAGTATCAGCAGGCAGCCGCCGCTCTGTTCGCACATAGTGTCAGAGGCGCAGCGGTGGCGGAGGACTGTGTCTGTGCGCTGGTGAGGCTGCATTGATGGGTGCTGGTGAGGCTGCATTGATGGGTGCTGGTTAGAGGTCGACCGATATGGGTTTTTCTCTGGCCGATGCCGATGCCGATATTTAGAAATTGAGGCGGCCGATGGCCGATTTTTGTGGCCGATATTTTAGGCCGATTTAAAAAAAAAAAAGAAAAGAAAAAAAAACTCACCCACTCAACTCCTTGCTTACTCCTGTCACTCTAGCACACCCTTGATGTCCTCAGTACAGATGGCACTAGTTGGACCTGGCAGGTGGCACTGGTTTGGAACTGACAGATGGCACTGGCAGGTGGCACTGGTTTGGAACTGACAGATGGCACTGGCAGGTGGCACTGGTTTGGAACTGTCAGATGGCACTGGTTTGGAACTGACAGATGGCACTGGCAGGTGGCACTGGTTTGGAACTGTCAGATGGCACTGGTTTGGAACTGACAGATGGCACTGGTTGGCATTGGCAGGTGGCACTGGTTTGGAACTGACAGATGGCATTGGCACTAGCAGGTGGCACTGGTTTGGAACTGACAGATGGCACTAGTTTGGGACAGATGGCACTGGCAATTGGCACTGGCTGGCAGGGGCGGGTGGCAGGGGCGGGTGGCACTGGCTGGCAGGGGCGGGTGGCAGTGGTGGGTGGCACTGAGAGATGGCACTGATTGGCGGTGACACTGGCAGGTTTCACACTAAGCCGAGTGTAACTGTAACCAGTGCTGGGACAAGGTCATCCAGTGCCCAGGGCAAAGTGCGCCCCCTCGGGTTTCACACTGGTGCGCTTTGGTTTGACCACAGTGCGATTGTATGTGTGATTTACTTGCAGTTGTAGGTGTGCTCCTGATGAATTCTAGTGGACTGTGTGTTTTCTGATTGCGCATCAAAGATGCAGCACGCAAGACTGTAATTTGCTTTTGTGAAAACAGACAGTCTAATAGAATTGAATGGGAGCGCACCTAAAACTCTGGGTAAACTGAATATACAAATCGCACTGTGGCCAGACCACAGCACACCAGTGTGAACCTACTATTAGCCCCCCGTTCTCATTGACTGTGGCTTTGAAATTGTGCGACTTAACCTGAAATCGCACAATTTCAGAGCTGCATCTCAGTGCGACTTTGGGTTGTGACTTTGAAGACATCTGTGTGGCTATTGAAGTCACACCCTAAATAGCAAAAGTAGTGCATGTACTACTTTTTCAAATTTATGCGGCAACTCAAAGTCAGTGTCGCATTGATTTGAACAGTGCCTTGCCGGCAATAGGATGTGACTTGTCAAATTGCTACAATGTGAAGGGGGAGGGGGGGAGGTTAGGATATTATAAAAGAGAGAATGGTGAGGAGGTTGGGGTGGTAAATGTAAGTGCTAATGTCTTTATTAGTGACAAAATGCAGGGAATGTGCTAGGCTGCATGGTGGGGACAGGACAACTATGAGAGCTAAAAGCAAACTGGGATGGAAAGGGTGTAAGATCTGTGTGTGTGGAACTCTGAGCTGAGACAGGACAGGAGGCAGCATAAGTGTAGTGAAGATTTATGGAGAGGACAGCAGATAAGATACGGGAAAAATTAACTAGGCAGGGGAGCGGGGATTGGTGCTGACTTACTGTGTGATCATGCAGCAAGGCAGAGAGCGATAAGTGCAGACGGGAGGAGCTGCCTGGACTGACCAGAGTAAAAGTAACAAGGAAGTGAAGTGATCTGCTACACCGCCCCGCCCCCTCCCCCCTACTCCCGACATCAAGCTGACAGCTTCTCTCTCCCTCTCTCTCCCTCCTCTCTGTTCACACACTCAGCGCGGCACTTGATGCTGCCAGAGCTGCTGAGTGTGGAGAAGAAAGGACAGGAGGGACGGCCAGTGTAAAATATCGGCCTAATTTTGATGATAATCGGCCCGATGCCGATTTATCAAAAATGGCCAAATATCGGCCGATATATCGGCCAGCCGATATATCGGTCGACCTCTAGTGCTGGTGAGGCTGCATTGATGGGCGTTGGTGAGGCTGTATTAAAGGGCGCTGGTGAGGCTGCATTAAAGGGCGCTGGTGAGGCTGAATTGATGGGCGCTGGTGAGGCTGCATTGATGGGCGCTGGTGAGGCTGCATTGATGGGCGCTGGTGAGGCTGTATTAAAGGGCGCTGGTGAGGCTGTATTAAAGGGCGCTGGTGAGGCTGAATTGATGGGCGCTGGTGAGGCTGCATTGATGGGTGCTCGTGAGGCTGCATTGATGGGCGCTGGTGAGGCTGTATTAAAGGGTGCTGGTGAGGCTGTATTAAAGGGCGCTGGTGAGGCTGAATTGATGGGCGCTGGTGAGGCTGCATTGATGGGCGCTGGTAGGTTGCATTTGATGGGCGCTTCATTAAAAGGGTGGAGTATACATGGGCAGGGCAAAGAAGGTGGAGTCAGGGATGGAGCCAAGGGGGGGTGACTAAATGAGGTTTCGCCTAGGCTGTCATAAATTCTTGCACCAGCCCTGGTCGGTTGGGTCCGCATACAACCACCCACCCCCACTAGCCTCCTCTGGCTCTAATCACGTGCTTCAAAACCCCCAAATGTAGATTAGGGGGCCAGATGCATGGATAGGGGGACGGCGTCCCTGCGCCCCTAATGGGCGGACCGTCCACCCTGTACAATCAGATTGTATAGTGTATGGCAAGTTTACACCTGAGCAAACATCCACAAGCAGCTGTCAACCCGCCATACCAGCACGCGAATGATCTTCATTACAATTTCTCCTTTTAGCAAATCAGCCCCTGTGTCCCAAACGAATAGATCTCCCAGGCAGGGCATGCTGGAGCTTGTAGTCCCCCAACAGTTCAGCATGTAAAGATTCGCTCTGCAGCACCCAACATCTGCTTCCTCAGCTCCAGCCATAAAAATCCCATTTCCGTTGATCTGCTGCCTGTCACAGCCCAGTCCCCCCATTAATGTACTGTCAGAACGGACCAGCACAGTGCTGGAATTAGGACGCTCTATTAGTCTGATCTGTCAGGTTCTCATCACTCCTCCTCGCAAAGTAACAAACCACATCTTTTTTTTTTTTTTTAAACGAATTTAAAGTCCTGAAACCAACACAGATGGATGGCTGTCATGAGATGCTGCTGAAAGTTGGCTGGGCAGAGAAGAGAGGCGCTGTCCCTTTAAGACATAGGCGAGGAGGAATGCACAGAGTAGTCACAGGCAGCCTCCACAATATAGGCAGGGCTCTCCTATCTGCACTGACTGGGAAGCAGCAGCGAAAAAAAGCCATCCGATTGCCACTGCGCAGAGGAGCGACTCCTAATGCTTGCTGCACAACGAGGGATCTGATTTAAAGGTGGAGGAGTGGAAGTATGAGCAAGGCTTCCACCCTCCAAATCTTGCCCACTTTTCCTGACAGCCCAGTCCAGGCTGGCATGTCTCTCCTTTCCTTTCTTCTACAAACAGTGGAGTGATAGAACACAAGCCAGAGCACCTTTTAATCCCTGGGAAGAAGATTACTCTTTGGGGAAGCTGGATGAACAAGGCTTATTTGTTTTCTATTTTATTTTCCCTTTTTTTTTTTTTTTTGGTGCAAATGGATTTTTAAAAAGTCTTAGATCTTTCCAATGATCCCCCTTGGAACTCATTGCCACTGGCCGGATTATACAGGTAAGAGGCTTTGAGATTTAAAAGTCATCAGATAGCATGGGGGAGAAAGAGCAGAACAGGCAAAGATCTCTTTTACTAGCTGGAAATCTGCTTAGGTTACCTGGGATTACAATGATTTATTGATCAGAAATGATAGATGAATGGGAAGGAGAGGGGGGAGGGGGGGCAATAGGCAGCATAGGGAGCAAGGATGAGATAGAATGACAGCAAAGCTGTATAATAAAAGAAATCCCATTTACTATAATGACAAGAGCATCTCCTGTGCTTTACATCTCTCTCATCAGGACCGGTGTGGTACCCGATGCTCTTAGCATCCGTTCATCAAAATTCCGATTTCAGCAACTTCTCTGCCACTGACCAACTTCACACAATGCCCTGGTCCACCGGACGCCCATGTGTCTCCTGGAAGGCAATAAAAGGGCAGCTTGTGGGTAGCATTGGCTGCTCAGCTATGCAGGTGATGTCACATAAACAGGACTGTACTCTACAGCATCTGGATGACATGGTTCACTAGTCAACCTAGTCAACTAGAGGAGTCCAAGTCCAAGGGTCCTGAGAATAGGTGAGCTGCTTTGGCATTAGGGCACCCTAAGCAGCATGTACAGTATATAGTGCACCCCTCAGGAATCTGATTGTGGGATCTGTTTGGAGTAACCCTGACCCCACAGGTTGTGATCCTATTGTTGGGCATTGCATGAATGTTATAAGGAAGATAGATAAAGTACATAGAGACAGAGAGATGGAGAGACAGATCATTTAGATAGATAGATGCACAGATAGGTAGACATGAATACATATAATTATACCTACGCATGCCAATAAAGAAAAATACATTTGCATCTCTGCATATCTATACATTAGGCAACTTAAATATGCAAGATAAATACTGTAAAATAGATATAATTGTTTGTGTGTGTGTGTGTGTGTATATATATATATATGTATATATATATATATATATATATATATATATATATATATATATATATATATTTATATACACTCTGTGTGTGTTCATACAGTATATATATATATATATATATATATATATATATATATATATATTATACTCGCACTATTACTCTGTGTGTGTATATGTGTGTGTATATATATATATATATATATATATATATATATATATATAGATATACTGTGTACACACAAACACACAGTGTATATGTAGTTATGTAGTAATATATGTAAAAAGTAATAGTGTTAATATATATATATATATATATATATATATATATACAGAGCAATAGTGTAAATATATATATCTTATTTTGTATAATATATATATATATATATATATATATATATATATTTTTTTTATTATTATTATTGTTAATTTCTTATATATATATATGTACGCATACGCACACACACCACCATGCACACAGGGAATATGTATATATTTAAATATGTATGTGAATGTATCTTTATATATTTGTGATGCAATTAGACTATCACTCTACAGAAATGGATTATATTGCACATGTGTGTCTCTGTATGCGTTTATCTGTTTGTCATACATTATACGTCTAATAAACTCCCATTATGTTTCTATACAATATAATACAGTTACATATAATAGATACCGGTAATTTATTACAAAGAATCAAACTCACTAATGAGTTTGATTTCAGATTGTTGTAGGGAACTTATGCAGTGGTTATAACATTAATAGGATTCTAAAATTAACATTAAATATTAACACAAACCCAAGCCCCATATAATGCTTTGATTGATATTGGATAGAATAATGTATTTATAAATAAGTCTTCTTCAGCAGTTTTTTTTTTTTACTGAATAACATTTTTCCTTCTGGTTCATTGAGAGATTACAAGTGAATAAGTGACAAAATTTCTACCTGAAACACCGTCTCCCTGAATGACTTTCCTCTGGCTGCGCAGGAAAATACAGCAGCAGGAACGTCTGATTGGCTGAAAAAAGAAATGGAGAGTGTCTGAAGTCTGATTAATTGGGTGAAAGAAGAAAAAATGCCAGCAGGTGATGAGGATTGCCGTGGACTTGGAAGGACTGGGAGTGCGGTCTTCCCAGCCTGCCCAATGTACCGATTATATTACGGATGGCACTGCTTACCCTGTAACATTTAAAACTATTATGAAATGAGTGACATCATTGTGTGCAGCACAGCTGAATGTCTCAGACATGGGCTAATCATTAATGCATTCCAGGGGTCGGCGTAGATTTGAAATGTTTGAAATGTTTTGTGACTCAGTGAGAAAATGTTCTACAACAAGATGTCAATAGATGACAGACGGTTGTCAAAATCAGTCAATGAATTAAAGAGTGACTCCCCCTTTTCTGGAAATGGTTATACTGGAAAACGGGGCAGGAAATTCTCCAATTTTGTAAATAGTATCTGTAGGTGTTGGTAGTGAATATAATCATTCTGCTGTGACCCAACCTGGTGACACCCATAGCCCCCAGCAACGCACACAAGGCGGGCAGTGTAATTGGCACAGCTTGGCTTTATTTTGTCATCTGTAGTGAATAGCACTGTGGAACTAAAGCACCCAGCATGTCTTAACAGACTCAAGGGTGCTACATATTCTTTCCTCAGTTAGTTCCATTATGCCTGTAATGGCTTTTAAAGTATCCACTTTTCCCAGTGAGAAATTTTCAAATGGAGCTCCATTTCCTCCGAGGTCTGTCTGCAACTGACTGTGTAATATTGGCGCTTGTCTGTAGTCCTACAGGGCAACAGGCAAAATAGAAAAACCTCCTATTATATAGAGCCTATACAGTATAGGGGGTGATAAGTATATGCAATGCTACTTTCCTGCCTTTGCGAGAATGTAAGCTTATTTTAACATGAATGAGAAAAAAATTATATAGGTTAAAAATTATTCAAATAATATAGGTTATATTATTATTCTAGAACAGCCATTCTCAACCTTCATTCCTCCAGAGGTTGCTAGGGGTTCCTTGACCTGTGGGTAATTGACCTAAAATATAATGGTTCCTCATAGTTCCAGGGCCAACACTACTTGGACAGAATCAATGACACCTATGATCTTTCTAGCTATTTCTGAGGGAGGCAATCTGACCACCAATTTATAGGACATTTTTCCTACTGACCACCAATGTAAGGAGCATTCTTTCCACTGGCCGCCAATGTAAGATGGATTCTTCCCACTGACCATAAATGTAAGGGACATTCTTCCCACTGACCATCAATGTAGGGAGAATTCTTCCCACTGACCAACAATGTAGGGGGCATTCTTCCCACTGACCATCAATGTAGGGAGAATTCTTCCCACTGACCAACAATGTAGGGGGCATTCTTCCCACTGACCATCAATGTAGGGGGCATTCTTCCCACTGATTACCAAAGTAAGGGACATTCTTCCAACTGACCACAAATGTAAGGGACATTCTTCCCACTGACCACCAATGCAAGGGACATTCTTCCCACTGACCAACAATGTAGGGAGCATTCTTCCCACTGATTACCAAATTAAGGGTCATTCTTCCCACTGACCACTAATGTAAGGGACTTTCTTTTCACTGACCACTAGCGTAAGGGACATACTTCTCACTGACCACAAATGTAAGGGATATTCTTCCCACTGACCAACAATGTAGGGAGCATTCTTCCCACTGATTACCAAAGTAAGGGCCATTCTTCCCAGTGACCAACAATGTAAAATACATTGTTCCCACTGACCACCAATGTAAGGGTCATTCTTCTTACTGACCACCAAAGTAAAGGCCATTCTTCCCAGTGACCAGCAATGTAAGGGACATTCTTCCCACTGGCCACCAATGTAAAATACATTCTTCCCCCTGACCACCAATGTAAAAGACATTCTTCCCCCTGACCACCAATGTAAGTGACATTCTTCCCTCTGACCACCAATGTAAGGGACATTCTTCCCCCTGACCACCAATGTATAGGGACATTCTTCCCCCTGACCACCAATGTAAGAGTCATTCTTCCCACTGACCACCAGTGTAAGGGGACTTTGAAATTTATTTCAAGGGGTCCTCTAGGGCAAAAAAGCTTGAGAAAGGCTGGTTAGGATATCTTTATTCTAAAGCTTTTAATAAAGTAGATTTAAGCCCAATCATTAAACTTCAATATAGGCTTCAACATGTTAATGTAATTGCAGAGGTTGCGTTCAATCTTTTTAAACATGCAGCTTTCTTTGAAAGAATTCCTGATAAGTCTGTCCTTGTCCAGCCACTTCCTGTTATAGGGTGACAACTGTCTTCTAGTTGCATTGCCACCTTATCACATGTACCCGTGGTTACCAAATTACAAGCAGCTTGGGACACACGTTGTGCAAGGTGGTCCACAATGATGTGAAGCTGACACTGAATCCAGTACATGTAGACAGAAAGTGTCTGAAATAGACTGCAGGAGATTCAATAAAGGATGAAAAGCGATGCAATTGTGATACACAGAGCTTTAGCAAAGTTAATGCCAACCAGGTTTAGCTTTACTTTAATGGTAATGTGTTACAAATGATTAAAAACATATAGAGGAATAGTGGTTGACTCACATGATATAGGGGGCCTTGAGTGCAGCCCCAGATATCACCAAGGGGCCGTGCATAGTGTTATGTGAAAATAATAGTACAGGAAGGTGTCAGAGACTATGGTGACTCTACAAGAGATGGTCAGACACTGTGGACATGCTACAAGGAATGGTCAGAGACTATAGGCATGCTACAAGGGGGCATATGGGGGGGCTCAAGCATAGTCTCTGACATCATCAAGGGGCCATACATAATTTGCAATGAACACAATATTTCAGGAAGGTGTCAGAGATTGCAGATAATCACCAGGAGATGATCTAAGACTATGAGGAATGCTACAACAGATGGTCAGAGGCTATGGGCATACTAAGCGATATGATCAGACACTATGGGCATACTACTACAGATGGTTAAAGATTATGGGCATGCTACAAGAGATGGTCAGAGACTATGGGCATGCTACAAGGGGGCATATAGAGGGGCTCAAGTGTAGTCCCTGACGTGACCAAGGGGTCACAAATAATTAGCAGTGAACACAATAGTTTAGGAGAGATTGCAAATAATGATTAGGAGATGACCAGAGACTATGGACATACTACAAGAGATGGTCAGAAACTATGGGCCTGTTGTAGGAATTTGTGAGACAATGCTTTAAAAGACAGCTATAGACTGGAGACACCCTACATTAGACTGTTCGAGTTTACTACTATTAAAGCCCATTTACAAATCAATGCTTCCACATATGTGCTCCCTACAGCCGCCATAAAAAGGACCTATGGCACATTTGATATTTTCCAAAGCAAGATCGATTATATAAGATCGGGATAAATACATAAAAAGAAAAAAATTAATGGACATCACAGAAACAGTGTGATAGTATGGTAAAAAAAAATAAACCAAACCATTTAGCTACTAGAAGACAGTCTATAGAATTTTTTACTTCACTGGCCTACGTAAGCACCTAGGCAAGGAATAGCAGGGGACTATTTGCAGGGACCTGAGAAACTTAAAGGTCCACATGCGTCCCCCAGGATGCAGGTTGGACACCAAGGGTTTACAGTAGCCCTGTACGTTCTCAGCCATTCATGTGTGTATGTATCTGTCTACTTTAATATCATTTTTAAAATGCAAGTTTAATATGAATATATGCTACAGTTATAATACAGCCTATAGATTCTATATCATAAGTGATCTTGTATTCTAACAATGTTATGTTATCAATGTAGACAGATACACAAACAAAGACATGAACAGCTGAGAACCTACAGGGCGTCTGTACACTCATAACCTCATATATTTAAGGTCAGAAATTGATGACCTAAAATTACATTTCATAAGAAAGCCATTTGCACTGCTAAATGGTTTAGCTTTCCCAGCTAGCTCGCCTTGTTCCTGGGCTGTCTGTATGTTCTTAACCTTATGTTGCAATGTGCTCTGAATGCATGCAGCATGCCAGGTCATTTCATATATATTGCAAATGGTTACAATTAAGAAGCTCCCTTAAGTGAAGGGTCAGATCATAACTCTTGCCTGTGCTTCATTTAGAGAATGGCGATGCTCTGGGCAATGTCTTCGGTCGTCTACTTGTGGATAAGTGCCTGGATGTTTTTACTGTGTCACGGATCTCTCCATCAGCAAAGCTTTCAGCAGCATCATTTACACCGAGCAGGTAAGGAGAATCCACGTTGTGCTCTTTGAATTCATCGAACGTTCAATTTCTACCGCTTCTTTGATAAAGATCAGCCTGACTTTTAGCCTTTTGCAGTTCATGTGAAGGATCAAGTCTTACAAAATAACCCTTCACTTAAGGGCCCACGTCAATCCTTAATCCGCTCAGAATCCTGCATTGTGGAAAGGGTTAATGAAATGTCTGAACTCAGTTGAAGATCTCTAGAAATAATGTCAATCACAGAGTTTATCTATGAAGGCCTTAAACAGCATCTTTGGGCAAGTTTTTTTTTTTTTGCTTTATACTCCACCCCTCTAAAGCACCCACTTACCTTCCTCCAGTTGGAAGAAAATCTTCTTCGGAAGAAAATCTTCTTTGAATTCCTACTGGCATCATCACCTGGCTAAACCTTCATCACCCTGCAATGCAAGGAGGAGAAGAGTGCAGGAGATCCTAGATCAGGGTTTCTCAACTCCAGTCCTCAAGGCACCCCAACAGGTCATGTTTTCAGGCTTTCCATTATTTTGCACATGTGATTTGATCAGTTTCACTGCCTTAGTAATTACCACAGCTATTTCATCTGAGGGAAATCCTGAAAACATGACCTGTTGGGGCGCCTTGAGGACTGGAGTTGAGAAACACTGGCCTAGATGATGTAGGCCCACCCTGCAGAACAAGTGGCTGCCATTGAGGAGATCCTCATCCAGTACAAAAATAGTCAGCTGGGGTGACTGGTCTCCTTAACAGGAATTGCTGCCTCAAGTTAACAGGTAGCATTTTCTGATGGAAAAAAGGGGCCAGGGACACCTTAAAGAGCAAGCCCTAAAGAAAAAACTGGGGGTTTTTGGTATTTAATTAAAAAACTTGCTTGGAGAACAGTTTTAAGGGCAACCTGCCATGTGATAGCCATGGAGGCTGCCAATGAGGACTTCTCTTTCTGACAATGCACATTGTCTGACAGTCTTGCTTCATTACTTTGAGTCACTGACCTGAAACAAGTCTGCAGATGAAGCCTTCTGACTTAACTCTGAAGCCCTGTACACACGATCGGATTTCCTATGGTTTTTAAACCAATGGATTTTTCAATCGGAAAACCGATGAAGCTGACTTCAATCAGTCTTGCACACCATCAGTCAAAAATCCGACCGTCCCAAACGCCGTGACGTAAAACACTCCGACAAGCCGACAAAAATTAAGTTCAATGCTTCTGAGCATGCGTCGACTTGATTCTGAGCATGCGTGGGTTTTTTGTCCGATGGAGGTCCACACAGACGATCGGAATTTGCTATAGTTTTTTTTCCCATCGGATAAATTTAAAACATGTTCTATTTTTTCTCACCGATGGAAAAAAGACCGATGGGGCCCATACTTGATCGGTTTGTCCGATGAGAAAAGTCCATCAGACTGTTTTCATCTGTAAAACCGATCGTGTGTACACGGCTTGACTCTCCTAATCTGCAAGCTTGTTTTTAGTCGATGGCCCAAAAAGTAAGGAAGCCAATGAGCCAGGCATCCAGTATTTTCAAATGGAGATCCACAGCTAAGATATTGCTGTCATCAGGGCCGGTGCTACCACTAGGCAAACTAGGCAGCCGCCTAGGGCTCACTGCTGCCTAGGGCGCCTGGCTGCTTGTTTCCCTACTCTCCATCTATGCACTATGTAAGTTTTCGGTGCTGTATTATAAATACCTCTGTGATAAATGTTATAACCTCTAGTGGGCGCTGCTGGGATAAAGCGTGCACATCTAGGGGGATGCAGGGGATGCCTCTGCTGCATGTTACTCAGGCAGCCACTCTGTAGTGTCATTATAGAGGCGCAGCACTGGAGGACATGCCCTGATGGAACGGAAGCAAACATCCGCTGCGCGCCTCTATGATCAGTGCTCTCTACTACAGCCACATACTTCCTCTAGCGCCAACTTCTGTCGCACTGATGCTCGTGCAAAGGGGGTGGATTCAGGGGGCGGGGCCAAGGGGGCAAAATGAGGTGTCGTCTAGGGTGTGAAATGCCCTTGCACCAGCCCTGGCTGTCATGGTTTAAGCTGTTCCTAGCTAAAGAGCAGTTTTTGCAAGAAATGTGTGACCTTTTTGAGTTATTTATAGTTGGCCTATGAGCCTAGCACTGTTTGAAAGTACGTGTGAAGATTTGCTGGGTTGGGCCAGCATGCTGGGAAATATCTGAAGCTTATGGGCCTTGTTTCTCTTTTCTGTGTCAAAACGTGAACTATTGTTTTGTCACGTGTGTGCCACATTCAAGTATTGTTGGAGCTAGAAAGACAAATTGTGGCCCTCCAGTGAGTTCTATGGTCAAGAATCCTCTATGGTAGATCTCTATATCTACCTCAAGCTGGCCATATACTGTACTTGGCAAATTTTGGAAGCTTTTATTCACCTTTAATAAAAATAAAATAAAATAAAATGGTCCAGTGCAATCTTCAAATCATGACTCAAATTGTTTCTTAAATTCAAACAATTAGACAACTCAGGCTATGGTGATAATTAGATCACCTCATTACCAATTAAAATGGCAATTTTCATTGGTTCCTATCCCAATTTTTGGGTTATTAGGTTGCATCCAAACTGAAAAAATGATTGCAGATTACTATGGACTGTTCAGTTCTACTCAAATGTTTTTTTTTTAGACAAAAGCTGATGGAGATTTTCCAAAATTGTAACGGAATTTCCACCTGTATGGCTAGTACTAGGACTGAGCTACATGTGACATTTGAAAAGGTTGCTTAGTTTGGGGATTTAACATCGTACTGACTGTAACTTTAATTGCATTGATTTTAACTGAGTCAGTTCACAGCTAGGTGATTTAACCCCTTGCTGACTGTTGCTTCATTTGCAAAACACTGTTGAAGCTGTCATGGCCACAGGCAAAAAAAAAAAAAACTCAGGTGTAGTTGGGCCCTTATTCCACAGAATGTTGTGTTTCCCTTTGTTATTGAATTACTACATAACTGAGCAAGGGCAAAACCCACAGAAATTCATGTTTTATTATTTATTCTGACTGTGGCAGACTGAAACTTTATGTAAGGCTTTTGTACTTTGCACATTTGCATTGTCCCTTGCACTGGTTTTCTAAATAAGCCCAACTCAACAGTAAACTGTTGTAAGAGTTATAGAAAGATTGGTGGATCTTTCTATAACAAAGGTAACTACCGTAGTTAAATCACTTTCCCAATAAAGCAAAGACGATGAAAGGTTCCATATAGACATCAAGCAGTCTTTGCATATGACTCTAGTGAACTGAAATCTGATTGGCTATTATTGGTTATGGCTTTTTGCACATTTATTAGTACCCTATGTACTTTCTTATTAAAGTCTGAGTGTATGGCCAAGAGCACCAACTTGCTTGAAATTTGTTTAAAATATTTATTTGTTAGGAAAAACAGACTGCTAACATGTTTCAAGGGACAAGACTCCCCCTTCTTCAGGGTATTAGACAAAGATTGATGAAATGATCTGCTCAAATTATTATAGAGAGCCTGAAATTGAGGGTGGAGTTGGCTGTCCATATGCTGATAGGATAGGTCAGTTTGTATCCAGCCTCAATTTCAGCTTCTCCATATTACTTCATGTCGATCATTTCATTAATCTTTGTCTAAGTTCTAAAGAAGGGGGAGTCCTGTCCCCTGAAATGCGTTGGTGGTATCTGTTATTCCTAACAAATTAAGATTTTAAACAAATTTCCATTGGAAGTTGTTCATTTGCTAAACAGTTGGACTATTGTGATCAGAGAGGCAGCAGCCTAGCGCCTAGAATTGGTTTTGTACTTCTATCTTAAACCAAGTTCCAGCTGGAAACACTAATCAGATCTATCTTTCATTTTAATTAACTTCTACTCACATTGGGTCAGCGCTGTCATACAACTTCCATATCTTATTCAAGTGGAAGTTATACAAACTGTTTTTCCATTTATAGCAGTTCTTACTGCCATTATGCCTTACTTTTGATATAGCAATCACTAAATTTCAGCCCAGATCTGAGAAGAGTTCCTTTGGTAGCAGTGGTGACACTAGCTATAAAATTGAAGCAATTCTGGCACTTCTGGTGTCACCAATGCTTAGATTGTACACTAGAAGTAGAACCCTCCTGTTACATTAACACCTCCCTGTCTGTGGAGGTTCATTCCTTGTGGCAGGTCTATTGAATGTTTTGTACGGCAAATCTCTTCCCATGGTCTTGTGCTACATGTTACTAACATGAGTCTCTGCAACAATCCTTACTCCTAGGCTTCATCTTTTAAAATAAGAAGCAAGATCATGTGAAATGATTCTATGAAAGCTTAATCATTCATAATAATGCATGTCAAGGGATTTCACTCATTAACATTTTATTTATTAGAAAATGATAGGCAATTATTGGAATAACCCTCACAGACCATTGCCTAGGGCAGCAACAGGGTTGCAAGAAGCATGAAAATTCACAAACTTTGGCCATGTTTTTCCAATATTGTTTCCCACTTTGGCCACTTCTGGACATTTGTGACTATATTTAGCAAAAGAATGGTAAAAGGAAGGGGATGCAAAAGGTTTTTTTTAAATTTCAGGAAACATGAAGTCATCTCTAGTTTTTCTTAAAGCGGAACTAAATCCATCGATTTAACACGTTTCAAAAAAACAATTACATCCCTGGCACGAGCCAGGAATGTAGCTGTCACGTTGGTTGTTCTCTCAACCCAACTGTCAAACCATGAAATGGCTGGTGTCTTAACTAATCACATATGGCATTCGCAGGGGTGGTTGGTGGCAAGATATTCACGGAATCAGTCTCCTGCCTGTAATGTAATATAAAGGGAACTGCACTGTAAAGGGGCACTGTAATAATTACAGTATCCCTTTTCAGTGCAGTCCCCTTTATATCCCAGTGCCCCTTTACATTACAGTGCCCCTAGCAATTACAGCCCCCATCACTGTGCCCTTTGCAGTCATGCCCCCCCTCATTTCCCTCTAATCACAGTGCCCCCTTTTAATCTCTACCTCCCCTGCACAGTCCTACTTTCAGAAGGGCAGAGACAGGATTCAGCCTGTGTGTTTCCCACCCCGCCGACGATGTCATCCTATAAGCAGGGCAGACGGCAGTATGAGTTGCAGATTTGTTTTATATTAACAAGCGGCTGAATACCCGCATGTTAATATGAAAAGACTCCGGCTCTCTGTGCAGATCTCCAGCTCCTGGGAGAGCCGGGAGTGGAGACACAGGCATGGTCGCATAGTGGGAGGTGAGCGACGACCGTGGTCTGGGTTAGCCCTGTACAAACTATGGTTGCAGCTTACCTCCCGCTGTGCAGCCTGGTCATCAACAGGCCATGGAATGGTACTGGTCCGTGGCCTGGGGGTTGGGGACCCCTGCATTAGCCAGCTCTGGTTAGGACAATGTGGCCCAGTGGACCAGCCCACCAGGCAAATGCCCAGTGTGCCCTATGGCCAGTCCGGGCCATTTTATTACAATAAGGGTATATTTTCAAACAATATGCTTTTAGCATATCTCCCATTCTCAGATATGGCAAAGAAAAAACGTTAATTAAAAATGTATTGATGGTTGATAGATAAATGATTAATAAATGTATACAAGAATATGTATTTTTCTTATGATCTGTTATAAGAAATGAAAAATAAAAATAATATAAAATAAGCAAAGGTCCAAAAAAATTCACACAGTGTGGTCTAGTTATGCCAATGAAAGATCTGCTGTATTTAAAGGGCCACTGCTATTTAAATATTATTTTTTTTAAATGTATACAAGGATATGTATTGTTAAAACTAATGATCTTTGTTATAATAACTGAAAAATATAAATAGTATAAAATAACTAAAGGCCTACTAAATCCACACAGTGTGGTCTAGTTATGCCAAAAAGGATCTGCTGGATTTAAAGGGACACTGCTATTCAATTAAAAAAAAGGTATAAAATATATTAAATGTATAGAAATAAAATGGACTGTCATAACAGTATTTTCTAGCATATTGCTAACACAGCTCCGAACCCACAATCTGTTTAGCATCTACCCTTAAAGTGTTACTAAACCCACAACAGTAAAATCAGTCTGTATATGCAGCATAGCATGTTTATTATACTCACTGTGGAACATAAGGGGTTAATCCTGTGCATTGTGTAAAAAGGCTGTTTTATCCTGTATGCACAGATCCTCCCCCTCTATCTATCTTGGGAAGGCCAGCTAACACAGGCAGGGTAGCCAACCTGCACATGCTCAGTTGTGTCTTTTATGCTGGAGAGAATATTTCCTTGTTGTCAGGGCTAGCTAGGTCACATGATATTGACATCACACATGTGAGCGTGTATACAGGCTGCAGGGGAAATCTCCTCCTACCTGAACTCTCAGCACTGGAGAAACTGTGCAGTTTATCACTGACCGTGGTATAAATATCCGCCAAAGAGGTATATAGTGGCAATATTTTAATGTAAAATTAAGATTTATAAGCTGTGGGTACTGTGTGTGTGTGTGTGTGGGGGGGGGGGGGCAGATTAACTCTTTTCATATTACTGTGTTTAGTGACACTTTAAGCTGGCCATAGATAGATCAAAATTTGGCTGGTTCAACAAAGACTGGCTGAATATTGACCCATCTATGGCCATTCCCATTCAAGAGGAGTCAATCTATGGCCAGCTTTTGTTCCATCTGTTGCCTTACAACGCAATGACATCTTAGGGCTGTCTTGAAACAACAAGGGTCCTTTACACTTAAAAGCTGTGCAGCCGTGCATTAATGAATGGGTGTTGCCACTTGGATCTCACATTATCATTCTTCGTGTGAAGGCAATCTATTCCTTTTAAATGGCTGCCAAGGAACCACAATACAGCCAAAAACAGACATGGACCACTTTTACTGCAAGGCACTACATGTGCAATGTGGGTTCATCGGAGTTGGGGTGCCATTCAAAGTAATTGTTCTGCATTGCATTAACAGGCAGTAAAACATATTGAAAATAGATCCACATACAGTGTTTCCAATGCAGAATTACTGGATTTTTGGCCGATCTGCATTACCAGCAGCAAGTGACTCGTGAAATGTTATTTTAGATCTATAGGTTTTGGAGGAGGAAAGGTTTGGCTAACCTTGGCTTTTACAAAAAAAATTATAGGAAAAATTGGCATTTGACTTCAGTCCCCTATATATCTGCAAGTACTGTACTAATTGGACTGACATTTAATTACTATAACATCCTCCAATGCCTTTCTCATCATATGCTCAATCTGAATGAAGTCCCAATTTTGTAAGAGCATTGCAGGTTACCATTTTACCTCCCTGATGGTTTTTCCGAGTGTGGCTCGGGGTTACATTTCAGTACCATTAGCGGTAACCCCGAGCCACACTCGGGATTGCATTGCATTATCCTGGTGCAGTGTACTTACCTTGTCCCCAGGATCCTGCAATGTCCCCCCGCTGTGTCTGTGGCCTGTGTCCTCCGCCCGATGCCTCTGTGTGTCGCGGGCTCTGTTCCCTGCAGTGGGGGCTGCAAATTCAAAAATTACAAAATTCATAATACATACAGTACACTGTAATCTTACAGATTTCATTACTGTATGAAATCATTTCACATCCCTTCTGTCCCTAGTGCTTTGTCCAGTGCCCTGCATGCAGTTTTATATTATATATACTGTTTTTTCTGCCTGAAAACTTGAGATTGCCCATAGCAACCAAAATGTGTCCCTTTACGTCATAAGTGGATTTAGACTAGCTAGAAACAGCGATAGTAAATTAGAACACTTGCAGAATTGAGCGATAGTGAATCGTGGGGAAATTCATTTTATTAGAATTATTATATTATTATTTTTTATAATTATTTATAGTTATTTATTATATTATAATTTAGGATTTCTTGTTTCAAACTTTATCATACCCGGGATGTCTACAAGACTCTTGTTTGGACAGATTTAAGTGTGTTATTCCTAAGAATTACAGGCCTGCAATATAAAACGTCAAATTTCTATGCAAAACAATTGTACCGCTTTGAGACGCAAAAATCTGACATAATCATACCGCCAGGGTGGCTACGGCCTGATTTTAATAAAGTTGGCTTGTTTGCGGTACAATGTGTTTTCACTATAGTTTTGTTGTGTTGGAATTGAATGGCTTTAGCCAGGTAGGCTTGTGACTAGGCACTATTCAAAGGACATCAATTCAAAATAATATAGAAAAAATATAGGGGCTATTTATGAATCTGCAGATAATAAAAAAAAAATGTCACCTGGTGAGTTTTTCATCTTAAGGCATCAAAGATGAAATTTATCAGCACTCCAATTTACATTTCTTATGAGTGGATTAGTGTCTATAGCTCCCAACTGTCCCTCATTTGTCTCTAAATCAGGGTCCCACTTTCCTTCAAAATTATTCCTAATTTGTATTTTTTTAAATACTAAACACACTAAAAAGGATACAGGAATATATTGATGATATAATACAAAAAAGCCTGGGTGATTGAGTCACAATTGTCTCTCTTTATAGTGTAATGTACATATCATATATATTTATACGTAAATACATGTTTTACTTATTTGCCAAGAGTGTGTAAATTGCTTTTACCTCTGTAAAGGAATGTATTTCTTATTTTTAAAGGAAAATATTGATTTTAATTTTGACAGCCAATTTCGCTCTTTCCGCTAACATTCTAGAAATGTTACAGAAAGATGTTGTTATGGGTGGTGCTTCAAGGAACACATTATTTGTCTGTTTTTTTACCATCTATTTTCTGATGATCTTAAACCTGAACTCCAGGCAAACAGGTAAATAAAAAGATAAAATACATACAGTATATAGTAAAGCTATTTTACATGCCAATGGATTTGTATTTCTGTCCATCCAGTTTTGCGTTTACACAGCTCTGCCCCACAGCATCATTCTATCTAGTAAGGGAGGAGACCTGATCTTTTTCTGCTGCAGTTTCACTCTCACTTACAGCTTTATTTTTGTTCCCCGGTGAGTGATCTTGAGATAAATCTATCTATCTATCTATCTATCTATCTATCTATCTATCTATCTATATATCTTTCTACCCACCTGTTGCTGTTGTTGCAAATTAACATTTAACATGTGTAACATGTTATATTAGCCAAAAGGTTTTATTAGAATAGGGATGGTTTAGAACAGGGGTCCTCAAACTATGGCCCTCCAGTTGTTCAGGAACTACAATTCCCATCATGCCTAGCCATGTCTGTGAATGTCAGAGTTTTACAATGCCTCATGGGACTTGTAGTTCCGCAACAGCTGGAGGGCCGTAGTTTGAAGATCCCTGGTTTAGAACCTATTTCAGCCCTTTATTGCTACTATAAAAAAAAAACACACAACTTGTATCTCCTATGATCTTAAGAGATATTATTGGTCCATATGGTCAAGACAAGACCTTGGATCCTCCCAAGATGCTTCATGGTTGAACCAGCACCCCTATTTGTCCGAGGCAGGAGCCTGTTTAGGTTTGTGGTATCATTCACCATTTTATGAAAGGTCTCGTGACTCCATTGGAGAAACTTTTCCAACAAAGACACAAACACCTATAAGACACAATTTTTAGCACAATGGAGAAGGATTAAGTTGACCATTCACATAGCAAATTTTGTCTGGTTCCTGACGAACTGGTGAAATTCACTGAACGGTTGGTCCTGTTGGCCAACTCTCACCCAACATCCCTCAACTGAAAAATTTAAGAAGCTGGGCAGAAAATTAGTGGATGAACAGATACAGACACTGTTTTGGTATTTTGACAGCTGGCAGGGTTGGCTTTCAAAAAAAAAATAAGTGTAGCAGGAGATTGATTTGCCCACACTATGTAGTATTGATGGACAAATCTATGTGTATGGCCAGCTGAAGATCTTTCATTGGGTATTATTGAAAACAGAATTTAAACCTAAAAGCAAAACCGTGAAAATAGGAAAAAATGTGGCGCTAATATGACCAGTTCCTAAGTACCAGTCCCTAAGGCCCCTTTCACGCGAAGGGTCCGTTCAGGTCCGCCTGTCAGTTTTTTAGGCGGACCTGCACGGACGCTCCATGTAGCCCTATGGAGGCACGGATGTCAGCGGAGACATGTCCGCTGACATCCGCTCCGCCAAAGTGTGACGGAGGAAAACCCTATTTTTCCTTCCGTCGGCGGAGCGGATCGGATGACAACGGACTCTACGGTCCGTCATCATCCGATCCCCCATCGGGGAGAGCGGCGCTCTGACAGGGCGGTCCCTGCACAGTGTGCGGGGACCGCCCAGTCATCCGCCGGCTCAGCGGGGATCAACGGAGCGATCCCCGCTGAGCAAGCGGAGCTTCACGGGGCGGATCATGACTGATCCGCCCCGTGTGAAAGAGCCCTTAGTGTTTAAATTACAATCACTAATAACACTGTGATCATTAAATTAAACCCCACGTGACATGTGATAAAACTTAAAATGAAAAAGTCCATAAAGTAAAGTAATAATCCAAAGAAAGATGCAATCTTCTTAATAGAACATATCTTCCACCACACCACCGTGCTCGTGTCAGCTCCCCTCTGAAATTGCACTCACCAGCTGTTTATGCCTCCCACTCTCATGTTCGGCTCAAAGACTTGCTAGTTAAACCACTGGAGGGTGAATGGCCATCAACTGAAAGCTTGTGTGTCAACATAGGATATTCCCTACATGTAAAGATGAAAAAAGTGCTCCAATAGTGTAAAATAGTAATGACCAATTTATTAAAATACACAGCCACACTTCAAATATTGCACTCACATAATGAAAAACTAAAACCAGCCTTGAAAAAATCACAGCAAGCAAAAGGTGTATGATGGCACTGCAGTGTTTTGCGGTCACAGCGGACCCAAGGTGTAAGCTCAAAATTAATCTCTCACCCCCTCCTGAGCTCCGGGTCGCAGTAACAGTGTAGCGTTCTTAGCCTCAGCGTGTCACATCAGTGTCATTGGTAATCGTGCAGCCACGCCCCCGACGTTTCGTCACTTGGACTTATTCATGGGATTGCTCTTATATCTATTTTATTGGGTATTATTGCTGTCCGTGCCTTTTTGTGGGAGATTTGCCCTCTTCCTGACCTGGTAAGACTGTGTGTGTCTGGTGGGAGAGGATGTCATTGGGACAGGAAGTGACAGCTTTATCTCCTCAATGGGAGCACAGACGGCAAAAAAACAGACGTTTTATTAGAGGTTTGGAGTTGAGCTCTCATGTTTAGTCGTGAAGGTCCTGAAAAAGTTGTCAAAACCCTATGCACAACCCGCTGTACTATTTGAAAAGTAAAACAAGAGAATGCTCATAAGTCATGTGCATCTGATTTATTGGAGTTTTCAAGTGTAGTAAAATATAATACTGGCCAAGCTTCCGATTTCCTGGAATAGTCATATTTCAGATGCTGGAGTTTTGACATATTATTTGAGATTGACATGATTTAGTTGATGATGGCCGTGCTTGAAGTCAGCTGTTAATCTTAGTTTCTTCATACAACAAACTTTAATAAAAGACTGGCCGCTGCTTTCTGAAGTTTAATATATATCTTGTTAAAACCTAACTCCAGAGAAAAATGTCTTAGTGGCAAGGGGTTAGAAATTCTATGACAGGAAACTGGTGTCAAATAGCACAGAAAGAAAACAAAAATCTCCTCTAGTGGACACAGACACCATTTCAAATCTGATAGAAAAATCCCAACAACAACGAAAACCGACAGCATTTTAATCATATGAAAATGTAAGAGCACCAAATGAATAGTGAGTCCATATTGAAAAAAATGTGTTTATGAATAGAAGTTTAATTTAAAAAAAGGCACATGCGTTTGAAGGGTTACAAAGGTTTAATCAAGGCATATATAGTGTTATATAGGAGGACTACATTTGCTGCCTCAGTGCTGCATATTTTCCAATCTGGTCCACTAATGGGTTATTTTTACTTTGAGTCCTAGTTTTTCCATGTAATTTTTTTTTGCTTTCCGCTGAACCCTAAGAGATCTGTACCAAATCGGTGGAGACTTGCCTTATGTATGGTTGTTTCATAGTTTATGTTACACATGTAAATTGGTTGATACTGAAATATTGCAACTATGTTGGCTATATATTGTGAGGACATGGGTACTGACTGACACTGTGGGGGAGATTTACTAAAACTGGAGCACTCAAAATCTGGTGCAACTGTGCATAGTAGCCAATCAGCTTCTAAATTCAGCTTGTTCAACTAACCACTTGCCGACCGCAACATAGCACATATACTGCTACAGGGTGGTCACGCTGCGCAGAATCACATATATATAATGATTCTGCACTTCCGGGTATCGGGCATGAGTGCGTCCTGCCGGCAGTTCGCTCCCGCTGTGATTTTACACAGCTGATCAGTGGGTCACTGTCACTGGTTCCCAAAAAAGTGTCAGTTAGGTGTTCACAGTGCTGCTAATAAGTCGCTGATCTCTGCCATTACTAGAAAAAATAATAATTCCATAAATATATTTCATAGTTTGTAGAAGTTATAACTTTTGCACAAACCAGTCAATATATCCTGACCTCATCAAACCCATAGACGTGGACATGAAGATGTCAGGACACAGTGAAGTGTTGTTTTCCGGAGGATCAAAGGATCGGTTGAGTATAGGAAATGTGTTCACCCCTAAAGAAAATGAGCAAAAAAAAAATTGCCTGGAGTTAGGCTTTAAGTCATAGTTAGCATTTAAAGATTCACTGAAGTTTTTCCCTTCACCACGCTATCCAAAACTAGAATAAAAAAGTTTTTCCTGGAGTTGGATTTTAAGTTTCTTTGGTATGCAATAATGCTAAACAATTTTAATGTTTTTTCCGAAGTAGAGTTCATAACAATCTGGTTCTACATCATATAGTAACTGTAATTATTAGAAGCAAAATAATGTCATTCTTATTTCTAAAGAGGATTAGTGAAATTAGTGGATTAGTGAAAACATACTAATTTTCAAAACGCCTACCAAAAAGGTTAGTGGCAGCTATACTCTTTTCGGAAAGGCCAACCAGGTATGGGAGTCATAAGATGATAAATATCTGTACATGATATTCTCAAGGTTCTTCAGTCAATAGCCAGCAGCTGATTTTTGATTGATGACCGTAGCCAGGTGAGGAACATAATGTGGTTTTATGAAGTTCATCAGCTGTAGAAGAAATAAAAATACCTACTGTATACTGGCCTCGGTGTGTTGACAAGCCAGCACAGTCACCACTCCACCAGCTTCATATTGCAGTTGTGTATGTCAGCCATTCAATAAATGAATATAAATTTGTCTGGTTAATGATTAATTGATTAGGCTGTTAGTGAGGTATCTGCAGTCTGGTTTTGCTGGGATACCAGGGGTAGGCAACCTCGGCCCTCCAGCTGTTTTGAAACTACAAGTCCCATGAGACATTGCAAGACCCTGACAATCACAGGCATGACTCCTAGAGGCAGAGGCATGATGGAATTTGTAGTTTCACCACAGCTGGAGGGCCGATGTTGCCTACCCCTGCCCTATACCATACCTACCTAAAAATGCAGTCTTGGTAAAAATGCATGTGCAGAATAGAATAGTATCAAGTCCTTTATATTTTGTAGATCTGAGTAGTGACTGAAGGCCTCTATTCTGCATTCATATGCATTTGGCTATATAGGCTGTGATGTCATGGGTGAGCATAGAGGACAAAGCCTTCTCAAAAATATGATGGCTCACTTTTTTTCATGGCAGCAGTTAAAATTGATACATACTTTTTAGGTAGGATTCTGGGTAGACATAGGGTTCAGAAGGTAGTAGGTAGGCTATAGGTTGCAGGTGAAGAACATTCATTGAGTTCAGCTTAATCACTGAATTGGAACAAGCATGCAAACAGGCGTTTTGACTTTGCTTGCTACATGTTTATTCCAGGTCACTGGTTCAGAAAGAATCCAAGCTGGAAACAGCCAGGAAACAGCCAGGCAGCTAGCATTTTTAGAAGGATCTCAGAATTTGTAGTATATATTTCAAGTTTCCTTTACTACTAATAATTTGGGATCCATTTTGGTGTTTTGCCAGAGAAGACCTTGATACTGTCCTTTGCCTCACTGCTTCCAGCCTCATCTCCCACTTACCTCTCCTCCCAATAAATAAACATGCATTACCAACAGGAAACACAAACTCCACTTTGTAAAACCAGCTTAAACGAGTGGCATTATCAGGCGAGAACAGGGAAACGAGCGGGCCTGCAGCTCAGCTGCATTTACCTAAGCCTGAAAAATGACCTCTTTTATGAAGCAGGATCTGGAAGACGCTAAGTGCATACCAAGTAGCGGAGAAATGTGAAATATGACATATCTTTCATTCTGAACGTCCGATCTAGATAGAGTGAAGCTTTTACATCTGCTTCATCACCTGTTTAGGAGCTGCAATGCTCCCCCTGCCGCGTACCTCTTTTTCGGCAGCTATGCCATACCTTACCTGAGTAAGATTGATGGTGAGCTGATCCCAGGCAGCCAATTTCAGTCTCTCAAGAAATAATCCGCTACTTTGACAGATGAGAAGAATTTGACGCTCCGTTCACATCATTTAGATTTTTCCGCACCTGAAGAGCAAGTAGAGGTTCTTGCTGGGAAAAACATATTTAGCCATCCCAGGATAGCCTTAATAGTGCGCTTTTTATTTTTCAATTTTTTTACTCTTGGTTCTCAGATGCTCAGCTTAGGGAAATTATAAAATTTTCAAAATACTCAAGGGGTGCTTGATCAGAGCTACGGGAAAGGGAAGATGAAGCTGACACTCATTGCTATGCTGCCAGTCAAGTGTTAGCGTTAAAGAACAACTTTGCTTTTAGTGAAGTTGTCCTTTAAATGTTCCCCCTACTCCATGATTGTCTTAAAGCAGACCCAACCCCCCCCCCCCCCTTTCCCTAAATTTCAAATTTTCACATCAGCATGCATCTTTGCATGCTGATATAAAATCGCCTAACACTTTTTAAACATATTTTTTTGCTTTACTTACCTTTTTTTCCTTCTACTTCCTGGATTTCCCTGAAGGCACTGGTGACATAGCCCTGGCCACACAGATGCCTCCTGGGAAGACATCACCATTGCCTTTAGGGAAATCTCTTACCTAAACTGCAGTTTAAAATAAAATAATCTTGCCGCATTGGCATACTCGTTTTGCACATGCGCCATACGAAATTACAGGATTTTTTCCCAACAGAGGCATGTAGTGAGGCATGATGGCATATGTTTCATCTTGTACATGTGCAGTATCATAGACATGGTGCCACAGGAACGGGGACCCAGGCAGCACAGAGGCAGGAAAAAAATAGGTAATATGAAGAAAACGTCACAAGCATAGGCGTGCGCAGGGGCTGTGCCGGGTGTGCCTGGGCACACCCTAATCACCGCTTGAGGTGCAGATTCCCCTCTGCTGATATTGCACCAATGCCCCTGAAAATAAAAAAAAGGGAGTTTTGGGACTTTGAATGAGGCTCTCGACACAGTGGGGGTGTACAAAAATTAAGTATTTATTGACATGGGAAACATATAAAAATATGAGATTTGTAAAATTTATATAAGTCATAAGGATACACATAACCTTACACATATCACATAGACATCAAGGATCGACTTGGAAACATGGGACAATATGGAAAATAGATGAGTAATCCCATGATTACATATATACATGTCATTGGAGCGGCACAATACAGTGGAGCATAATGGTAAGCCTAGTAAAACATAATTGCACGATAGACAGTGAACTACGTAGACATCTGGTACAGGTGTGTGGGCATCCTAAAAAGACTGACGCGTTTCGTGTATATCACTCATCAGGGGCGATGCTCACAATTCTATAGAAAAGGTTAGAGCTGGGGATATGTTGCATGTGGGACCGGGGGCCAAAAACAGGAGTCCATCCCGGAAGCTGAGGTACAAGGAGCCGCATGTTTCCGGAGTACAGGCAGGAAGCCCCCCAGAAAAGCCACAGGTGGTAATCTTGGTAGTGCGCCAAAGTAGTAAAGAGTAGTGACTAGCAATAATCTTAGTGGTGTGCAAAAGAGTAGAGGATCTCTATGCAGTGTGGCTTCTGTCAGGGATGTATATGCCCCTGAAAACATTTTTTGAAATATTAAAAGATTAAAATAATAAAAATAAAAAGCTACTGACACTGTCCACGGCCCTACTAACACCAACCTATTCTCTACTGACAAGTCCACTGCTCTACTGACACCATCCATGTTTTAATACATTTGGGGTGCACACCCTAATGCAATAAGCTGCGCACACCTATGGTCACAAGTATATGGGTAAATATGATTGTTTGTCCCCCTCTATATATAATTGATGGGTTTATCGAGTAGGGACAAGAAAAAAAAGATTCCCTTTAAATAAATACGTTTAGCCCCGTCCCCAAGACCTTCTCTTCAGTCTTCACTGATAATTTGTATTTTTATCCATCCAGTCCTGAGAACAAATCTCTGCAACACAGCACAGACCTGACCTGATTTGTCTCTGCTACAGCTTGTAAAACCTACAGGTCTTGTCCCTCTACACTCCCCAGCCTGAAACTGGGCAGTAATAGAGAAGTAGCGGACTGATGTCCCCTCATATCAGCATGCTCCTTGCTCTGTGACACACCTGGCTGGGTCCCTATGCTGCTTCTCCCTTCCCTTCTCTGAGTTCTGGTGTTCAGAGGTAATACTTAGGGGTTGATTTACTAAAGGCAAATAGACTGTGCACTCTGCAAGTGCAGTTGTTCCAGAGCTTAGTAAATGAGGTAAAACTTCACTTTGCAAAGAATACCCAATTACATACAAGGAAAATTTAAAAAACAGCATGTTTGCTTGCACATGATTGGATGATGGAAGTCAGCGGATCTTTTGCTCATTAACTCAGCTCTGGAGCAACTGCTCTTTCAGAGTGCAACTGCACTTTGCAAAGTCGAATTGCCTTTAGTAAATTGACCACTATGTCAAATTCAGGTACACATTGGGATTTATTTACTAAAGCTGGAGAGTGCAAAATCAGGCTCACTTCTGCATAGAAACCAATGAGCGTCCAGGTTTTATTGCCAAAGCTTAAAGAGGAAGTAAACCCTGATGGGTTTTACTTCCTCGTTATTCCCCTGAAAAGTAAAAGCATAATGGGCTAGTATGCATGGCATACTAGCCCATTATGTGGCACTTACCTGCAAACGAAGCCTGCGATGTCCGCAATGTCCCCGCTGGTGGAAGCATCCATCTTCGCCCCTCTTCCTTCTGGGGCTGTGGACTCCGGCTCTGTGACTGGCCAGAGCCGCGTTACGCCGCCAGTCACAGCACACGCTGGGGAAGAAACAGCACGGATCGGCGCACTACAACGCAAATATCTCCTAAACGGCACACGTTTAGGAGATATTTTCAGTACATATAGGTAAGCCTTATTATAGGCTTACCTATATATGTAAAAGTAGGTCAGGGGGGTTTCTATGCAGAAGTGAGCCTGATTTTGCACTCTCCAGCTTTAGTAAGTAAACCCCATTGTCACATGGCCAAGGAGGAGATACTGTCCCTCTGGGCTCCAACACTATCCAACGGGAGTTTTGGGTGCTCAAAGTGAATCACTCAGTTGTTACTGACCATCTGATCTTGACGTTGCATTGTTGAAATAATAATACTAAAAAAAAAGTCCCTCATTTACTTATATGTATGTAGCTGTTGATCATATGACATTTCTGGTATCATATGCCCTAACAGTTACCGTACTTCTTTTTTTTTTTTTTGGGAGACGTGACTGCTGTTTTGTATTGCATTGCCTTGTTGTATGCTTTTGTAGCACACAGACCCCCTTTTACCTGCCTTGTTCTTCGGCTATTGGCAGGAAGAAGGGGCACACCATGCCACAAGCCCGTACCCTCCTGTATAAAGAGGTTGAGCGGTGTTGTTGGTGGGTCATTTCACAGCAGACCCAAAAAGTGATTTTTCTCACCTCTGTGGATAACAGATTTAAGTACTTGTTTCCCCCCAGTGAATAGAATGTCCACACTTGCTAGAACTCCAACAGAGAGTTTATTTCTTCTTTCAGCAAATAACAATCTCTTGATAGAAACAAAGGTTGGAGCAATAAAAGGATAGCACAAGATGTGGGGAGAGGTCCAGGCACAATCTCAGTCCCTTCACTGTTCAGCTTCTCGAACAGACTCAGCCTCAAATGGTTCTCGGTTCTACTTAGAACAAGACTAGCAGCCAAATGACACTCACACTTTACTCAAAGTCTCTGCTACAGACCCGATGAAATTGGTCTCTGCCACAGACCTATTGAACTTGACTTTGGCCTAGCGAGAAAACATCCCTCCTGAGAGTTACCGGGTCCCTTTCCTTCACCGTGACTACCGCATTAGTCCCTCGGAACGGTTCCTCACCCGGCCTCCTCTACTCAGATACGGGTCCCCTTTGAAAGGCAGCACCCTGAGACTCCTCGATCCCCAACGGGCCCCAGTCAAAGGTGCTGGGCCCAGGCCTTTGCTGCAACTTCCAAGTCCCTGCATCCAGGACGGACAGGAACAGCAGAGTAGTACCTCACCCTGGGACTAAAGGTGCCCAGGATGGAACCGGAACAGAAAACACCCGCCCTTGGGCCTAGGGTGCCCAGGGCAGACTGGAACCAGAACCAGGGGTAGGACCCCACCAACTAACCCCGAACAGGCAGCGTCTGCCCCCTTTATCTCCTCTCCCAGCGTGCACAGCAGGTTAACCCCGCCCCACCGTACGTTTGCCGAGAGGGGACACAAAAAGCACAGCCCTGTACTGGTGGTTCAACCCCAGCCTACCATGGCAGCGCCACCTGTAGGCCACAGGGAACTGCACACCAATACTCTCCCTGTGGATAAAATGGTTGTAAACCCTGACAAATCAAGGTGTTTGGGCATACTACCTCCCAAACACTCCCCTTAAATTGAGGACCCTGCTACACTTTATTTCTATAAATTAAGAATTGGAAAAAAGAAAAATGAATACAATAAATGCATGCAACTAAAACACTTCACAGTATATTAAAGTTAGATATACAGTATATCAATTAGACGTATTATTCTTTATTAAAACTGTCCTGCTGCTGGCCAATGTTATACTGCTTACATTTAGAAAAAATCTATTTAATAATAATTTTTTTAATACAGAGTGACATTATTTGAAACCTTTATATATGGCCGGAGTCCAGCTTAAATTTTCAATTTTTGCTGGCATGTGTCTCTTGTATCTGATACAAGCGTTCTTTTTTTTTTTGCATAACAAGTTTCTGGACAGAAAATAATGAACCAGGTAAAATGACGCAGAACTTGCTAACTAGAATCCTTCTATCCCTAATGAATCTTTCTTTAATTCTGACTATACTGATTTGTCACTTTACAGCTACCTCAACTGGGTCATTAGTTTCATTTAGTCGCTCTCTCATTACAACATCCAATAACAGGCATACAACAAAAGCCCCTAAAATGAATGGCGTGATTAACTGGCGCCACAACAAGAATTCAGTATATAGATTTTGTCACTGGAAGATCAGGATCGTCTTCTGTTCCCTTTTCCCATTGTCAGGAGATGACAGAATTGTCACATTTAAAGATATTATGCAGCGTGAGTAAAACGCTGTATGTAATTGTGACATAAGGAACAATTATAACTGTATTATGGGAAAAGCGTGTGATCACCTAATTAGAAAATGTATGACTTTTTTTTTCTCTTGCTGCTTTTTCTTATTGCTGATATAACAAAATGCAACATACTATCTTGCGTAAGGAGACAATGAGAAGAGTGATAGGGGTATATTTTCTAAAGGCAAATACACTGTGCACTTTGAAAAGCGCAGTTGAACTCCAAGTGTATTTGCTCCAGAGCTTAGTAAATGAGGTAAAGCATCAGTTTGCAAAGAATACCCAATCACGTGCAAGGAAAATAAAAAAAAACAGCATTTTTGCTTGCACACTGGATGATGGAAGTCAGCAGCGCTTCTTCTCATTTACTAAGCTCTGGAGTAACTGCTCTTGCAGGGTGCAACTGCATCCTGCAAAGTACACAGTCTACTGTATTTGCCTTTAGCAAATCAACCCCATAATGTCTGTGAAAAGGCCCCCAAACCATTGTTACTCACCTCTCCATTGATTCCCCACCATTCTTTTCTCTACTTTAGGCAGCCCAAAAAAACAGTTTGTGGAGGGGAATGTGAGTTCGGGTCTAGCTGCTATCCCCTGGACCAAAGCACGGTCATATGACCAAGGGCAGGATGTCACTCTCCCTCTAGGCTCAGACACTAGGCAGAAGTGGAGTTTGGAGTACTGAACGTGAAGCACTCTCAGTTGTTACTGATCATCTATTTGTGAAGTTGTATTGTTGGAAAAGAAAAGTGCAAGAACAATGTACAACTAAATCACCTTATAATATATTACTCATAGAATAAACCTTAAGCATATACCAGTTAGACCTATTATCCCTAAAGTGGTTGTAAACCTCAGACATGAAATATGAACAAAGCATATCCCTCTATAGTGTGTATGTGTCTCAATTAACAATGTTAAGTGTGATTTCTTCCTGCTGCTTCGTTCTTTTGCTATCAGCATGATTCAATCCTTATAGGTTTTACTGACACCAAGAGAAAAAAGGTAACAGGGGCAGGATCTCCAGCACAAAGCCTATGATTGACAGCCTCGGCGCTGTTCCTGTGTGCTGTGTGAATGGGGGTGTGCTCCTTCCCTCCAGTCGGGTCTCATAGCTCTGCTCACTGAGCTCTGCAGAGTGTAACTTCAAGTGGTTGTAAAGTCAAAAGGTTTTTTATCTTAATGCATTCTATGCATTAGGATAAAAAGCCTTCCATGTGCAGCAGTCCCCATAAGCCCCCCTAATTGTTACCTGAGCCCCATCTCTATCCAGCGATGTTGCAGGAGAGATTCGTCTGCCTGGAACTCCCCTCCTGATTGGCTAAGACAACAGTGCGGCGCCATTGGTCCCGCTGCTGTCAATCAAATTCAGTGAGCCAATCAGGAGAGAGAGGGGGCAGGGCCAAACCGAGGCTCCCTATCTGAATGGACACAAGGAGCCGTGGCTCGGTTCAGGTGCCCCCATAGCAAGCTGCTTGGGGTGGGGGCACTCAACAGGAGGGAGGGTCCAGGAGAGCATAAGAGGGACCCGACAAGAGGACGATCCAGGCCTTGTAATTTTTAACCCAAATAAAGCAAGACTTTACAATCTCTTTAAGCTCTCCGTCCCCCCTTTTTTTTAAAGCTCAGACAAATTTGTTATCAATTCTGCACTTTGAACGAATGTACAGAAGAGAAGACTACAGATAAACAGGTACAACTTATTTAGGCAGATTTTTTTCATCTCTGTGTATCACCAGAGGCCAGTCACTTTAGTGGGTATATGTAAGGGTTTACAACCACGTTAATGAAAACTGTCCTGCTGCTGGCCAATTTTACACTGCCACGTCTCCTGCAGTATCTTAGTTCTTGTAGTAAAACATCAACCTCTGCTCTTGTTTTTACTATATTTGGGCCTAGCCTTGCTATTTAGAATTGCCCTGCTGCTTGCCAATTTACACAGCTGGGTCACCTGTGGTTTCTTATGGCCAAAGCTGGATCACAAGAGTGCACTTACTTTCGCTCCCCTGTTAACCCAGAGTCAGCTGATAGTGGGCTTTTCCTTCTATCAACTGACATAACAGAGCTCCTCCAGGCTCTAGAAGGACCCTGACAATATTGGTCCACTAATGGCCTTGCATTATACACGATGAAGCAGAAGCCTTCCAAAATTCTGCCGCTGAACAAAGAAAGATTGGAATGCCAACTGCTGCAAACTGTGGAGTAAGGTACAGTAAAGTCCTGTACACACGATCGGTTTTACTGATGAAAACAGTCCGATGGACTGTTTTCATCGGACAAACCGATCGTGTGTGGGCCCCATCGGACTTATTTCCATCGGTGAAAGAAAATAGAACATGTTTTAAATTTTTCTGATAGGAAATTCCGATCGGCAGTGTGGAACTCCATTGGAGAAAAAACCCACGCATGCTCAGACTGAATAATGAGACGGGAGCGCTCGTTTTTGTAAAACTTGCGTTCATAATGGAGATAGCACATTCGTCATGCTGTAACGGACTGAAAAGCACGGGAACTGAAAAACGCGAATCGGCTAACACCAAACTTTTACTAACACACGGTAACACAAAATCAGCAAAAGCAGCCCAAAGGGTGGCGCCATTGGATTTGAACTTCCCATTTATAGTGCCGTCGTACGTGTTGTACAGCGTTTGGGATGGTCGGAATTTTGTCTGATGGTGTGTAGGCAAGACTGATGGAAGTCAGCTTCATCGGAATTCCGATGGAAAAATCCATCGGAAATCCAATCGTGTGTACAGGGCTTTAGTATTAATTTTGTTAGACTCTCCCTACACAAAATGCACAGCATATTTTACATATACTGAGAGGGTGGTTGGCAATTTCAGTCTTGTAGGCCAGCCAGGGGTTCAGCTTTATGACCTGATGTCAAAGCATTGCTCATTTTTATTGATAGTGAAAATGACTGCTTTCTGCCAGACGTGTCCATTGCTCATCAACATCTAAGAAAAATAAATGCTAGCATCTGTCTCTCAATAAGTAACCCAAATTCTTTTTTATTAACCCAAATAAGATCAACTGACTGTGTTAAAACTTGGCTGTGCTTGACAGAAAACCTAGAGAAGCCTGTAATTACCGAGCCGCTTTTGTCGAGGAACATCTGAATTTGTAGTCACGAAGGACTTTTCCATTATTCATCCTGAGGTCCCCAGTGCCCAAGTTTTCCTCTATCAACATGGATTGTTAGTCTGAAGCATGTATTCTTGATTACACCTTGGGCATTATATATCAACGGACTTCATGTAGCTCTGGCAATTATTCGGCACAGGATTCCACAAGCTGTTATACTACTCTTTTTTGCCATAAATAGTTTTTAACTTCTACAATTCCTTCTCTAATGTATTCTGCATGACCTGTTTTACTGAGAATAGTACAAAGCACCCAGGTTGTCCTTCTTTTAAGAATTCTAATGACATTTATTATGGGGTCACTACAAGAGCGTATTCGCTGTGGGGTAATCGCACGGTGAGAGGAGGAAAAAATTAACATAGGGATTCAATAAACATTTGTATTCCAGGACAGAATTCATACATAATAATCCATAATTGCCTTTAAACTCATTATTGATTTCAGAGGCCTTTGTTGAAAGTTGTCAGGGTTGCAGTTGCTAGATCAAGTCTTCTAGAATATGATTTGTTAGATAAAAAAACCTGTAAAATTTTCAAAAATGTAAAAACATCCAGTGGCCACAGCAAGAGTGACAATTGTTTTCATTTTCTACATACGCAAATCAATAGCAGAATTTTAGCGTCAACTTAAAGTGACATTTGTTTATGCAGAACAAAGCAAATGTTTTTCTTTAAATAAATCCCATACACTGCAATTATGAACCTTCCCTTCAATATCCCAACTGTCCTGTTCCACTTCTAGAACATTGTGAATTACGGTGTACATCTAGGTATGAGATCATGTGACTCACTCTGTCACATGGGTGTGGAGGGAAAGTACTTAGCCCTGTGTAAGCTCAGACTAGATTGACTTGAAAATCACACAGGGATTTTTCTCTTTATCGTTTGCTCTGGTGGTCAAAAGGAGTGAATAGAGGGTGAGACTAAAGCCCTGTACACACAATTGGATTTCCTATGGATTCTAATCCAATGTTTTTTTTCCATCGGAAATCCGATGAAACTGACTTCCATCAGTCTTGCCCACACACCATCAGTCAAAAAACTGACCCTTTCAAACGCGGTGACGTAAAACACTCAGATGAGCCGAGAAAAATTAAGTTCAATGCTTTTGAGCATGCGTCGACTTGATTCTGAGCATACGTGGGTTTTTATCTGATGGATTTCCACACAGGCGATCGGATTTTGCTATCGTTTTTTTTCCCATCGGATAAATGTAAAACATGTTCTATTTTTTTACACCGATGGAAAAAAGACCGATGGGGCCCATACACGATCGGTTCGTCCGATGAAAACAGTCCATCGGACTGTTTTCATCGGTAAAACCGATCGTGTGTACACGGCTTAAGGGTGGCCAGAGATGAATATTTTTTTTCCATCAGCCACACAGCTAAAAAAATAAAATAAATGAATAGATTCCCCCATCGATGCATTTCTCTGCTGTCAGAAAAACTGACCAGTGCTGCAACTGATTGGCCTTTTCTTTTTTTTTTTCCAATATCCTGTTCGACAAAAGTCAATCATTAGGAGGAACGGGCAGAAATGGATCAAAATGTATCAAGTCCCTACTTCATTTCGGTCCATCTATGGATCTACATGATCTCTACATGATCCCTTTTGAAAGTCAGGTAGAAGGCCCAACACACAAAACTGAAAATATAGTACAGTGGAACCTCGAATTACGAGCATAATCTGTTCCAGGAGAATGCTCGTAATCCAAAGTATTCGCATATCAAAGCGAGTTCCCCCATTGAAGTCAATGGAAACAAAAATAATTTGTTCCGCATTGACTTCAATGGCATGCAATACCACATGCGGCCAGAGGTGGGGGGGCGCCGGAGAGCCTTGGAAAGGCTCGGGAACTGAGTATTTCCATGTCTTTTCGAGTCTTTCCGAGCATTCCCGAACGGCGCAGATCGGCTGCGCCTACCTCAGGCCAAATGCGGTACTGCACACCGCTTTGGCCTGAATCCTGCTCGTTTTGCAGGACCTAACTCGCAAACCGAGTTAGGATTTTTTAAAATACAGTGCTCGTATTGCGAAACGCTCGTTAACCGTGTTACTCGCAATCCGAGGTTCCACTGTACTTTATGTAATGCAATATCTAAAATTGTAAGCAAGAACAGCCAATATGTATATACTATATGTCTAAACCTGTGTGGGCACACCTCCAAGTCCATAACAAAGCCAAGTCCATAAAGACAAGGTTTTATGGGTTTGGCATGGACAGGGCTGTACAGAGCCCTTACCTCAACCCTACTCACCATCTTTGGAATAAATTGGATTGTTTATTGTGAGCCATATTTAACTTCAGTATGCTGAACCTCACAATGTTGCTTTGCCTAATGGGCACACCTTTCCACAGATACACTCCAAAATATTTTGGAAAGCCTTCCCAGAGGAGCAGATGCAGTTATAGCTGTTAAGGGAGGGGTGCTTCATAATAATGTCCATGGTTTTGGAATTGAATGTTCAACAAGCTTGTAAAATATGATGGTCAGGTCTCCACATTGGTCATTTAGTTTTCTTTACATTAATGTGGGCTTGATTTACTGGTACAATATCCATTGTTGGCTATAGTTGAAAACCAAAACAAAAATATTGTTGGACTTTACGGTGCCCAAGGATAAAATCTCCAAATTTTTAAACATATACCAATTTTTATTAATAGTGTGTAAAAGATTTAGCCTTAAAAGAACATACATATTTAGGGAAGCCCTCCTCAAGGTATCCCTATACCATTCATCTCACAAACATTGTGATGATTACAAATACATAAGGCATTAACATCACAACGAAATTACTGTTTCTATTTTAAAGTACATGATACACAATGGACATAGGGATTCCTCTATGCCTTTCTCAGACATAATCTTCAGGAAGGTAAGAGAAAACACCTTTAAAAACAGGTTCCAGTGTATGTGACTAGGGCTAGGACTTCCCCGGGTGAGTACAAAGGCATCACAGGGGAATCCTTTAAGGCCACAAAATATTTAAAATGGCATCCAAATTACATCTTAGGGTTAAAAAAAAAATAGATGGTATCTGGCGTTTATGCTATGGGTTAGTGTTCCTAATGTGGGAGCCTTCCCATATACTTACGCTGATGATAGTTGAATAGAGGGAACTTCACATATGTCAGATCATACAAAGTAGAGGCAGAGTCTTCCACTTGTTTTTTTGTCTTTTGTATTTGTTTTTCATTTAGTGTAATATGCGGATACCTGCAAATGTCAGATATGTATAATTGTAGAAGTTGAAGTTAATGAATTAACAGAGACCAGATTTTTTTTTTTTAAAAGATCAGCTGAAAGAGCCAGTTCATACAAAAAAAGCATCTGTTTCAGGTGGATCTTCATTCATTGCAATAGGGAGAGGAAATTACTCAAAATATTATCATCAAGGGGCAGACCTCCGTTTGAGAGATCTTGTTGAGCTATGAGACTGGGTGATTCAATATTCCATTAAAAAGCTGTAACTTTGGTTGTAGATACACTATTCCTTTAAACTCCAGACCATGCCATTTATAACGCTTTGGACAAGTAGCTTTCTGGGACTTTTAATCCTTAAGGTTTTGATAAGTGCAGGTCATCCTTTTATTCTAAAGTATAGGACCTAAGGGACATCTTTACCTTTTATGAATGTCACAAAACACTGAATAATTACCACTTTGAAGTACCTGCAAGAAATTTTGGTTCCAAGTTGCTAATGTGTGAATTCTATCATGTGAAATTCAGCTATTTACTTCTTTAATATGCTCATAAATTAGAGCACATAGAGCTAGTTTTTAGGAGACAATTGTTAAGGCTGCTCTGATAATTGTTGTGACCCTCTGTATTGTATTGATTTTTAGAAAAAACACATTTATTGTCTGTCTAGTAGTCTTTTCCAGATTTCCAAAATCTGTGTAAAGTATCTGAAACATTTGGCATTCTTACTGCTAGCATCAGCATGTTACATTTAATTCTAATTAACAAAGAATGCTCAGATATTGAGAATACTAAGGCTGTTGAATGAGGATATTTTCTTGAGTTTCAAACAAGTAGTTAAATTCTTGAACTGCTCCAATTTTTAATCTTCCTTTTACTTTCTATTATAACGTTTTCCTTATTCATCCTTCTTGCTTCTTCTTGTTTTTAGCCTTTCCCCTTATTTCCTTTCCCCTTTTCAGCTTTAATTTATTTTTTACCTTCCTTTGTGCCTCGTAAATCTATTTACTCTATTCTACTTATTCTCTTATATTTCTATCCTTATGCTTTCTGTCCTTTCATTTCCATTTTTACTGTTCCCTTGCCATCTTTACCCTTCTTTGTCTTTCTCTTTTCATCCAATCCGCAACCTTCCCTTTTAACTCTTCCTTTCTCATCCCCTTTTTTTTCCCCTTGCCAAACTTTATCTGTTATCTGCTTCTTCTAGAATTCCTATTCTTCCCCTCATATGTCCTTGTTGCCCATCTGTACATCCTGGCAATTATTTTGTTCTGCTCCCTTCATACCCTAAACACTTGTTTCCTTTGCTTCTACTTTATATCCATTCTCGTGTTAGAATTCTTTTATATCCTTTTTACTTCTTACCTTGTCATCCTTACCCTTCACCTCCACTCTCTTCCTTCCTTATTTTATCCTGCCTGTTCCTTTCTACTGTGTTCTTCTCTCTCCCTATATAATTCACTCTTTTTCATTTTAATAATTTTATAAATATTGCTCTCCCATTTCCCATTCTAACCTTAGCCTGCTTTGTAATGCCTTTCCATCCATCATTACCTCAAAGCCATTTGACTATGAATGTTCTACAGCTGCCATAATAAAGTGATTAGAGACCTACAATCACTTTATGAATGATCGGCACAATTCACATTCCTCAGTAACTACATTTATAATATTCTATATCACCCATGGTAGGACTGTTATTTCTTATCATATGGTTTCATGTAAAATTTTATGCAAGGCAGATTAGTTATATTCCCTCTTTCACATGTCCATGAAATTCCAGACATCTCAATTTCTTTAAACATTGGCATAGTCACACCCACTACTCACACTTGCTAGTTAAGTGTCACCTCTTCCTTCCTCTTCTGCATAATTCCCTAGTTTCAGTCCCTGACACAAGGCTGCCACTTTTATCCTTGTAACTAATCTCCAATATGTCTATTCCTTGTACAAGACTCTACCAAGGTGCTTGCCCCTCTCTTGTCATTTCACTACTTGAATACTGCAACACTCCACTAATTGGTCTCTCCCCCACATTGTCAGCCTATGCCGAAAGCTTTAGCTCTGTTCATTCATCTAACAAGTTATTCCTTCTCTATGACAGTTGTGACAGAAGATTTTTCCTGGCCCTGGAAATACATTTTAAGTGATAACATTGACTTATTAAGCCATTCATTTCTTCAAAATGCTGAATTTCCCTTACAGATTGGTCTCCGCCCATTCCATTATCTCTCTTTGTACATGAATGGAGTACTTCTCTAGAGCTTTACCAAATTCACTTTGAAGCTTCAGACTCCTCCTAACCTTTCCTTCTTTTTTTACACAGAGGGTCTACTCAGGCGAAGCTAGGGTGAGAAACAGAAACACTCTTAGGCTTTTCCCCTATAAGTATTACCATAGTAAGCTATAGAGCCAGTGTCAATGGACTTTTGCTTGCTTTTGTTCAGGGGTGTTGCTATTTCTTCCATTGAGTGCCCTGGGTCTTTTTTATGAAGATATGGAGCTGATACATTCTATGCATTACATGGTTTTGAAACATTGCATCTTCTTATACAATTCCGTGTTAACAGTTTTTACACCAATTAATTTTTGTTCAGTTGAAAAGATTATATTAGTCTTTGATGTGATCCAGAGTGGTCATCACTAGCCCCTCAACATTTTAATCTGTGTGCCCAGAGGTGCTCCTACTCTATTAGGACTCTAGAAACATCCCATTTACCCTATTAGACTATGGAAATAGCAATGCAGCTTGAAGCACTTGCAGGTCAACTGTAATTCAAATGCAGGTCAAATGCACCTTGATTAAATTCTGAATGATTTCAGGCTTTCTTAAATTGATGTCAGAAGCATGCAGCATTTGCCTATCAAAGCCTGTCAAATACTGGCCTCTACTGTCGCATACCTTTACCTCACCACTGCTCCAGTTTTGCTACTTTTACATCCTGTGTTGATGGGCTTTTGTTTCATACAAGTCAATAGAAATGTCAATCTGTTCGAAGCAGATGAAGTACAGGTTAGAAGGAGGGGAAATGCACCTGCCAATGAATTCTGAATGTTCTCAAAAGTGTTTCAAACTGATGTCAAGCTCATGCAAGCAACACAAAGCCCATCAACAAGACCCTTAAAGGTAACCTTTCTCAACTCACAGAAATGTGGTATATGCTTTACTTACTAAGTGGGTCAGTCCACCTAAAATTATATTTTAGTTACAGTATATGTGAACCCTGGTGGACTAAATCAACCCTACCTTCTTATATTTCTTGGATACTCCAACAGCGAGATCTTCCTACCATAATTCCCAACCTTTTTCTTGTCTACCTAGGAGACTTTTGGTGTTTCTGCCCACCTTTGTGTGAATAAGTTCCTTCTGTGGCATTCTCCATGATGTAAAATAAATTAACCTTCCACAGGGAGAGTGAGAACCCCTTCTATTGACCAAAACAGGTGTGCAGACCCAGGTACTCAGCACAGACATCTCACCAACAGTTTCCATGTAGGCAAGTGCCAAGTGTGTTCTTCGTGCAATGTATTTATGATATGCTGTTTGGTACTGCTGGGGTTAACATGCTGAGGTGCCTGCCATTTGACCTGTGGAGCTTCCCGTAGTAGGTATGTTTGAGTGGAAAGGGGTTGGGTTGGAGGGTAATTGGAGATTGGTCATGGAACAGAGAAGGACAATGCACCAAGAGAAAATGCTGCACCAAAGTAGGGTCACCCCTTGGCAGGAAACAGAAATAGGCGTGTAGTGAGCGAGACGCTATCTGATGGGCACTTACACAAGCTGAAAATATATGAGACACCACAGCATAATCCTAAAGATCCTGCCAAATATTAGAGAAACTCTGGTCAATTACTTAATCTGTTGTACTTCCATGTGTGTGCTTGAGTGAAATTGTGTGAAGAAAAGTTGTATCACCATGCCATTTAATCAGTAAATGCAGTTTACTACAGTGTATGGGAACAGGGAATGAAGTTTAAAGAGGACGTAAACCCTGATGGGTTTTACTTCCTTTTTGTTTCCCTGCAAAGGTAAAGCACAATGGGCTACTATGCATCGTTTCTAAAGGTTTCTAAAGTGCGCCTGCGCCGTTGTCTATGGTGCATGCGCCGTAGACATCGGCGCCCGTCTCTTTTGTAAATATCTCCTAAACCGTGGAGGTTTAGGAGATATTTTGAGCACCTACAGGTAAGCCTTAGGCCTCGTACACACGACCGATTTTCTCGTCGTAAACAGTCAAGAAAAGTGCCGCGAGAGTTTTTTTGTCTAGAAAAACGTTCGTGTGTATGGTTTTACGACGAGAAACATGACGAGAATCTCGACGAGAAAATAGAGAACCTGCTCTCTATTTTCTCGTCAGGAGTCCAGATTTCCTCGTCGTGTTTCTCGTCGGCCTGTTTTGTGACGAGAAAATGGTTCGTGTGTATGCTTTTACGACTCTTCCAAAAGCGCGCATGCTCACAAGCAACTATGAGACGGGAGCGCATCTTCTGGTAAAACAAGCCTTCGTAAAGGAGATAGCACATTCGTCACGCTAAAACGAACTGAAAGCACGAAGACTGAAAAGTGCGAATCGTCTCTTCCCAAACTTTTACTTCACACACGGTAACACGAGATCAGCAAAAGCAGCCCAAGGGGTGGCGCCAAGAAAAAAGATCTTCCCCTTTATAGTGCCGTTGTACGTGCTGGACGTGAGCGCAGAGAACCACGAGGAAATTGGGAAATGACAGTGTGTACGCATAGAAAGCTTGACGAGAAAATCGACAAGCTTAACAAGAATCTCGTCGAAAAAAACGACGTGTTTTTTACGACGAGAAAATCGGTCGTGTGTACGAGGCCTCAATCTAGGCTTACCTGTAGGTAAAAGTGGTTGTAACGGGTTTACAACCACTTTAAGTCTTTATGGTAAATTTCTGGGTAATGGAGAGTGACAAGTAAAAGGAAGAAGAAGCAGAGGAGGTGGTGGTGGCCAGTGACGTAGGTTCTGTTGGGAAGGGTGGATTGGTGGCTGTATAGTTCAAATATAATTTAAAGCTGTGTTTAGGCTGGTTGTGGTTACAGATATTGGTGACCCAAAAACATCTAGTTGCAGCTTCTGGATAAATTTGGAAACTATTTGAAGTCCCCAGTGACAACCAGATGGTTATTTTTTTCCCTTCTCAATCTACATATAGCTACCACTGTTCTTCTGAGCTGGCTGATTTTTTTCCAAACAATCTCCTTTTACCCATAATTAATATTGTTTCATAGCTTAATTATAGGCTGCATGCATTATTCATAATTACATGGTGCTGCTTTTCTCTGAGGAGTCAGAGTAACACCCAGCGTGTTTGGAGTCTTCAGAATCACTAGGGAATGAGACTAAAAATGCAGAAAAAACAAGGTTTCTTGTAAGGCACAACAGACAGGGAGTTTTGTGTTCTCTGATTAGTCAGCGAACAAAGGGTGGTGGTGCTGCTAGACAGAAGAACCTAAATTATGGATTAACACACACACACAAAAAAGCCAGCCATTCAGGAAGGTTGAAGCGGGCCAAACATTATGAATAAAGCTGAAAACCAAGGTGGGATTTTCAGCTAACATATTCATGTTTTATTTATCAGAAAAAAATTATGATAGGATATGTTTGCATTTTAGGATAGAGAAAACAAAAGAGTTTTTTATTCTTTACTTGTTTATGTATTGAGATTAATAGTATGTTCTACTTAAACGTTGCACCTCTTGGAAAAATCGTTTTTACCAATAAATAACGACATGGGCCTTACGTGTTGTGCTCCAATTAAAAAGGAATTATCTGCTCCCCTGGCTTAACCAGTCTTCATATACCGTATAAAGTCTCAATGTGCTTTTGTTGAGCAAAACATCGTCCTCTCTAGCATAATTATATATACAGTATATGGCCAAAAGTTGTTTGTAGACACCTGACTGACCTGACCATTAAACCTCTATAACCCTGATGCCCAACTTGCCGCCCTTTGGCACATTTTGTGTGCTCCTTGGAACCCCTGCAGAAACAAATTTGTGTTTCCCTATTATCCTATTATAGTAGTGATTTCTAGCAGCCTCATGTAATATGTTTCCAGTCTTTTACTGTCTCCTGAAGCATTTTCCCAGTCTCCAAATTTTCACAGTCTCTGACAGTCTTCTGCCGCATGTCCACAGCCTCTGATCATTCCTTGTGTCATGTCTGCAATCTCTGACCATCTCCTGTATTATGTCCACAGCCTCTGCCCATCTCTTTTATCATGCCAATAGTCTTTGACAATATCCTGTTGTCTCTGACAGTAAATATTCACAGAATTTTGGTGATGTTGGGCCACGGTTGATGTCCCCCATATCAAAAAAGTTGACTACCACTGCTTTAAGAGCTTGTGTGACATCCCATTTAAAAACCATTAATCATTAAGCATTTATATGGAGTGCCCCCCACCTTCATTTGCATTTATACCAGCCTTCATTCTTCTGGGAAGGTTTCCACACGATTTTAGAATGTGTCTGTGGGAAATTGTGCCCATTCAGTCAAAAGAGCATAGGTGACTTGTGTGCTCTTGGGTGACTTGCAATTGGAGTTCTGTTTGTAAGGAATATGTAAATACTTGAATGTCAATAGCCTAACTATAGCCAATATGCCATATGCCATATTGGCCATAGTGGTCTCCAAACTGTGACTTGGGGGCCAGATGCAGCCCGTTGCCTGCTTTTATCCAGCCCTTTGGGCACTAATCCATCTACTGACACCAACAGTTGGGCATAATTCCTCCCATTGAGACCAACAATAAGGCACAATTCCTCAGAATGACACCAACAATGGGGCACAATTCCTCCCAATGACATCAACAATGGGGTTAGATTGCTCCCACTGACGCCAACGATTGGGGCAGTATTCCTCCTACTGACACCAAATATGGGGAATTGTTTACTCCCAGTGATGCTAAGACATTTTCTACTCCCACAGACCACAGTCCAACCCCCCCGCTCCCCCCTACTGTCTAAGAGACAGTAAACTGACCCTATGTTTATAAAGTTTGGAAACCCCTTCTATAAAAGAATCTTGTGGAAACCATTAAGCCAATATGCCCTAAACCAGGTATTTGCAATTAGCGGACCTACAGCTGTTGCAAAACTACAGTTCCCATCATGCCTCTGCCTCTGTGTGTCATACTTGTGGCTGTCAGGGTCTTGCTATGCCTCATAGGACTTGTAGTTCTGCAACAGCTGGAAGTCCGCTATTTGCATATCTCTGCCCTAAACCATCCAAATGGCTGTCCAAGTCTATAGTTTTAAACCCTTTGTGACCCATTTACAATATACTGCAATACAAAATAGTATAAAACTTTTGTTGCATGTGTACATACCTGCTACAAAAAATAACTAAGCACCAAGGTATCAGGGTATAAATAGCAATTGTTTTCTTGCTTGAGGGAGTTTAAGAATATTTAATGATTTTTCAGCTATTAATGTGGCACCAAGCTGGCTGACTGGCGAAGAAAACAGATATTAAGTACAGATTTTACAGATAAAGTACTGTTTCCCTACATTCTAGTTACATGCTCTTAGTATTGGAACCTATAAAATATAAAATGTAGAGCTTCATAAAGGTTGTTTAGCATCTTCTGGGAAAGGTCTGAGGCAATGCACAGCAGTAAAAACTCCATTGTTTTTTTTTAAGGAATTGAAAGTATTGAACTATTCATTTGTATCAAAAAGGAAGCAATTCAAGCAGTTACAATGAGAACTTCTGTAAAATCCTTATTTTCTTGTGCAGACGGTCTTTGCTTATATTAGTGTTAAATGATTGTTTGGGCTTTAAAGAGGAACTGCAGCTTAACCGCATATACCCAACCTCGCCGGCCGCCTGCTGGAGATGCTCTGGTACCCCTGCGGGCTTCCTACATATATTCTGGTATTGCCCACAGGTCCAAAAGTATTGAAGAGAGGTGATCTACTTTATCCAGGGGTTAACTACCATACCTATTCCTCTGACAATCAGCGTCTGTCTCCTCGGGCTTGTGGCACAACTGGCGTTAGCTAAAGCAATCCGCACTCTAATGCCCTGTAAACATATCAGAATTTCCGATGGGATAAAATCCGATGGAATTTTCCGTCAGAATTCCGTTCAAGCTGTCTTGCATACACACTGTCAGACCAAATTCCGACCGTCCAAAACGCGGTGAAGTAAAACACTACGATGAGCAGAGAGAAATTAAGTTCAATGCTTCGGCGCATGCGTTGACTTGATTCTGAGCATGCATGTTTTTTTTCTCCGTCGGAGTTACACACGGACGAACGTTCTATTTCTAAACTCCGACGCAAAAAAGTTTGATGGGGCTTACACACGGTCGGAATATCCAATGAAAAAAATCCGTCTGACTTTTTTCATTGGAAATTCCAATCGTGTGTACAAGGCATAATAGGTATCCTATTATTTTACGCAAGAAAAGCTATAGTACTAAAATGGAAGTCAGCTGTCCCTCCTACCCTGTCCTCATGGAAAAAGTTTATCAATACAATGATACCCCTCTATAAAGCAACATATTTGTCCCGAGAATGCCCCCAAAAATATGAAAAAGTTTTGCATCTGTGGACTCTGAGTCTACGACGGATGATCAGCCCATTTGGGATCACCCTGGTCACCCTCACCCTCCATACCTACCTGGCACTGTTGAGTGCTGAGGTCCATGCCCCAGAGCGGTGGAGTTAGTCCAGAGGTCATATGTTCACACTTAATCCTAACTGTTCTCGTAACGTCCAGCTCAGACAGAAGAGAGAGAGAAGTAGTCTGGCAGGAACAGATATCTCCTGCCATCATCCTACTATGCGAAACCTGGGTACCGATTTTGTGGTTGTTTTTTTGTTAGTTAAATATGTTTAGTTTAGAGATGCACGGTGAGTTGTACACTGTTATGCACATGGCTATGTGCACCAATTGGCCGGGGTATGCCCCAAAGGCCCTGTTATGTACCTTCACAGTGATTTTTTTTTTTTAAAAGAATAAAAAATAAATAAAAGAGGAACTGCAGTCTGCTCACATATTTGTAATAAAAACATCTTTTCCAATCTGAAGCTTCCCTCCAACCACTTTGCATATTATTTTTATATACTGCGATTCTGTTCTTGCCAAATATGCTGCAGAAATCTCCCTCCACTAAGTCTGGCTGCATCCATGTTAACTGTGGGCAGCCGAAGCTGCTGCCTGTTCACTTCCTGGATTTACAGAGGCACACCTCCAGCTCTGCAGCTCTCATTGGCCCCCTTATGACTCACCCCCCCTCCCTTCCTGGCAAACTCTCATGTGAGTGAGAGAGAGAGCTGTGCATGATGTCATAAGCCTAGGCTAATGACCAGACAAGAAACAGGAAGTGGGCTGTATAAGGTATTTACTGGCATAAAAAAAAAATACTATTCATAGTTAAACCAACAAGGGCAGAAGATTTAATAGATGGAAAGATTAAAAAAATGACTGAAGTTCCACTTTAAAGTAGTATTAGATCTAAAAACAAAAGTGTAATATATTGCACCATAAATGCGGCTACATTCGTTTTCTTTTAGACACTTTTCCCTTATTTTCATCTGGTGATCCAGCCACTAACAGACTTTATAATGGAGGGTTCTCCACTTCACTGGAGGAGCAATGGAGACACCTTTCGACAGCAGCATTGTCAATCTGGGGAAAGGGTATCATCAGATGCACAAGAGATTCAGGGTCATAGGCGTGTGCACAGGGTGTGCCAGGTGTGCCCAGGCACACCCTAATCACCCTGTGCAGAACAGATTCCCCCTACTGACCTGGGTCCCCCTCCTTCCCCCCACATCACTAATGGCTTCCCTCCCCTCCCACCGATTGTTGCTGTGGATGTCTTAAGATGAGTGGGGGAAGGGGCCAGTAAATATGCCATTTACCGGTCCCTTCCCTTTCTGAATGAACATCGTGAGTGATCAGTAGAGTGTGTTTGAGCTTTGGGGTGCACACCCTAATTCCAAAGGCTGCGCACACCTATGTTCAGGGTATAAATAAATAAAAGCTGACCATTGTAAGCACCCCTGCCAGTGTAAATGGTTTGTCTTATTCCTCTAACTGCCACTTTTGCTTGATCTGTTAATGGAAGATAAAACATGCTTCAGGATAGGTAAGTATTTTTTACAGGGATCTGTTTAATTGGACTTTGAGATTGGCAATAGCATCAATATACTCTACGCATGATGTCTTTAGATTTATGGTGGAAGGAAAGGAAGGTTTTGCTTTTCTTTCAAAGTACATTTTTATTAGCTGGTGACATTATGTGAAATCTGTTTGATAAAAAAAGATGTTAGCTCGGTAGGATCACTAGGAAAAAAAACCTGTTATTATCTTGTCAAGACTTGAAAAGTGCAGTTTGACTCTATTTTAGTGGGCTAGGGCTGGCGAAAGGAGATTAAAGCACCATTAGGCAATGTGAGGTTTGATGGTCTTCACTTCTCATGAAATGTTGTAAGTGCAGCCTTGGGAGAAAAAAACCCCAAAAAACAGGGACAAATTGGTCTCAAACGGTTGAGAGACATTTGGCCAAACATGCCCAGAGATTAAAGCATGAAAGATGATTTTTGTGCTGAGATGTAATCTGTTGCTAGCACATTGAAAATAATGGCTTGGGGTTTATAAATAAATACCAGATGTATTTGTCAAGGGGCAACAGAACTACTGAATTCATTTCCAGCATCATCTACGGAAGTCTTGGGTCTTTTTTATGTCATTTCATTCCTGTGAGCAACACAGTGCATCTTCACAAGAAGAAAAAGAGGGAGAATGGGATAAAGAGAGAGAAAGAGAGGGGAGGGAGAGTGAGGAGAAGGGAGAGAGAAAGGAGTGAGAGAGAGAGGAGAAGGGAGAGCAAGGAGGAAGGACACAGAAAGAGGAGAGAGAGAGAGGGGAGGAAGGAGGAGCGAGTGAGGAGAAGGGAGGGAGAGAGAGAGTAGAGAAAGAGGATTGAGAAAGAGAGAGAGGGAAGAGGAGGAGGGAGGAAGAGAGAGAGGAGGGAGAGAGAGTGAAGAGAAGGGAGAGAGAGGAAGGAGGAGGGAGACGGAGAGAGAGTAATGAGAAGGGAGACATAGAGAGAGGAGAGAGAGAAGAGGAGGGCGGGGGAGAGAAAGAGATAGGAGTGAGAAAGAGAGAGAGAGAAAGGGAGAAGGTACACAGAGAGAGAGAGAGAGGAGGGAGAGAGAGTGAAGAGAAGGGAGAGAGAGTAAGGAGGAGGTAGACGGAGAGAGAGTAAGGAGGAGGGAGACAGAGAGAGAGAAGAGGAGGGTGGGTGAGAGCGGAGAGAAAGAGATAGGAGTAAGCAAGAGAGAGAGAAAAGGAGAAAATAATCAGAGAGAAAGAGGAGGGAGACAGAGAGAGTGGAGAAAAAAAGAAGGAGGGGTAGAGAGAGAAGGGAGGGAAGAAGAGAGAGAAGAAGAGGAGGGAAACAGAGAGAGAGCTAGAGAGGAATGACGAGAGAGCGAGGATGAGGCAGACAGAGAGAGAGCTAGAGGGGAGGGAGAGGAAACGAGGAGAAGGGAGACAGAGAGATAGAAGTGAGAAAGAGAGAAAGAAGAGGAGGAGGGAGGCAGAGTAAGAGAGGAGGGAGAGAGAGCGAGGAGGGAGAGAGAAAGGGGTGAGTGAGAGAGTGAGGAGAAGGGAGAGAGAGCAAGGAAGAGGGAGACAGAGAGAGGAGAGAGAGAAGGGGCAGGAGGAGTGAGCGGGGAGGAGGGAGGTAGAGAGAGGGGAGAGAAAGAAATAGGAGTGAGAAAGAGAGAGAGAGAAAAGGAGGAGGAAGGGAGAGCGAGAAGGGAGACAGGGAGAGGGGAGAGAGCAAGAAGGCGGTAAGGAGAGAGAGAAGAGGAGGAGGAAGAGAGAGAGAGGGGGAGAGAGAGATGGAGCGAGAAGGAGAGAGAGAAAAAGGAGACAGAGAGCGAGCTAGAGAGAAGGGAGAGAAAGAGAGCGAGGAGGAGGGAGACAGAGATAGGAGAGAGAGAGAAAGAGAATGGAGGATGGAGTGAGAGAGATGAGAGAGAGCGAGAGAAGAGGAGGAAGAGAGAGAGAGAGGGGAGAGAAGGGAGGGATGGAGAGGGAGTAAAGAGGAGGGAGACAGGGACAGGAGAGAGAAAGGAGGAGGGAAAGAGAGAAGAGAGAGATGGAAAAGAGAGAGAGAGAAGAAGAAGACAGAGAGAGAGAGAGAGAGAGAGAGAGTAGAGGGAGAGAAGAGAGGGGAGGAGAGAGAGTAAAGAGGAGGAAGACAGAGACAGGAGAGAGAAAAGAGGAGGGAAAGAGAGGAGAGAGAGATGAGAGAGAGAAGAGGAGGAAGACAGAGAGAGAGGGGAGAGAAGGGAGGGGGAGAGAGAGTAAAGAGGAGGGAGACAGGGACAGGAGAGAGACAGGAGGAGGGAAAGAGAGGAGAGAGAGATGGAAAAGAGAGAGAGAGAAGAAGAAGAAGACAGAGAGAGAGAGGGAGTAGGGGGAGAAAAGAGAGGGGAGGAGAGAGAGTAAAGAGGAGGGAGACAGAGACAGGAGAGAGAAAGAAGGGAGGGAGAGAGAGAGAGAAAGGAGACAGCGGAAGAGGGAGACAGAGAGGAAGTGTGTATATGAAATATTCAAGATGTGTAGATTCAAGGAGGAATACACATGACCGTTCCTGCCCCATTGGGGAGATTTCCCCTTACTTCCTGGAGAAACAACAGGAAGTAAGAGAAAATCTCTGAAAAGTGAGGGTGGATGCCTTGTTTATTAGCATTAGTACTTTTTTGTGTATATTTTGTATGAGTCTTAAGCATTTTTACAATTATTTTTAGCCAATGGAAAGCTAGTTCCTAGTGAAAAAAACGGTGTGATATGTTGAACGTTTTTTTTCACATGCGTGTGTGTTTTTCAGACGCTTCAGTTGAAGCCTATTAGGGCCATAAACATTTGATGCTTGTAGCTTGTATTTTATCAAACTCTAAGTGACACCACGCTCAAGTGTGAACAGGTACAGGTGAAAACCATGGGCTTTTCGATGTTTTGGCGCTTTGAGATACAGAATGTTTAGGTGTGAATGTGACCTCACAATTGTCACTTGAACCCCCCTCTGTTCTTGTGATAAAATCCTAAATCTTGAATTTTCCATCACCTTCTGTCCAGAACAATTACAGAGGTTGAATTTCTCCTACAAAAACAATAGCAACCTGACGGGTTTTAGCTCTTTCCCTATTCCGTCAAAAATGAAACTATATGACATTTTTTTTTTTTTATGTGATATGCGATATGTTTTGAAAATGGTGTCTCCCTCCTGGTTATGTATCAGTGTGAATCGCAAAAGCCGCTGAACAGAATTATACATCTTTTGGCAGGTAAAATAATACATATGTATGTATTGTATCTAAGCATTTAGAAATCTGTCTGGAGTTCAACTTAAAATGCTTACATCAAAATGTTTTATATCTACACCGATTTTAATATTAAACAGCAATCATACCACCAAAGCACAAAAAAAACAAAATAAACATGTCGGGTTAGGAAAACAGATTCAGATGTGCAGAAAACGCGTGGTCACTTTTATGCGTGAAGATATTCTGCTGTGTTGCTCTCATTTGTACTTGGCAGACAGAAAAATCAGTTATGGATCAAATGGAGCCATTTGTCACGGATTAATGCATTGCAATGCTTTGATAACAGTGGGAGACAGAGGCGTGCGGGAGAGTAGATGTTGAATTTGGACAGGAAAGAAAAACTAATGAAGCCAAATAAAATGTATACAGTCAAATATAGCAGGCTTGCTATTCTGATCATTTAATGACTCATTTCATATATTTGTGGTTGTAATGAGGCATATTGTGGTGAGTTACTATAGGGTGGCATTGAGGCACGAACAAGCCACAGTGTGTGACTGCAAGGTTACCAATAGGAGAAAAGAAAGACAAAAATAATGTGGATAGCATTTAAAGTGGAACTCAACAACTATCTGAACACCACAAACCAAAAACTATTCAATTAATTTTTAACAGTGAAAGCAAATTCACACATCCACCCATATCTACATGTGTTATTATGTTAAGAACATAGGCATGCACACAGGGTGTGCCAGGTGTGCCTGGGCACACCCTAATCACTCTGTGTGGCACAGATTCCAGCTGTTAAACCTCTGATCTTTCAGCAAAGCCCCTTAATGGCTCCTAATTTTTTTTTTTTTTAAATAATACAAAAAAAATCAATTGTAAAAAAATGATAAAAATAAAATAATAAAAATAAAAACTACTGACACCATCCACTGCCATACTGACACTGTCAGTATATATTCACATTCATGTGTTTGAGCTTTGAGGTGCACACCCTAATGCAATAGGCTGTGCACACCTATGGTTGAGAAATATTTTTGAACCCTCCCAGAGAATTTCTAGTGCTGCCATAGCGAGTAAGGGCAGATGATTAATGTACCATTTACCTCCTGGATTCATCTGCCCGTAGCTCAGGCATGCAGGCAGGAGGGTGTGCTTAGCTGAGAAAGACCCTCTTCCCCTTCTCAAGATGAAAGAGATAAAAATGCACATGGAAACTGGGATGGATAACATCATTTTGGCCTAGCCCAGAAAACAGGAAGCTACTGAAGAAATGTTGAAAAAAAAAAGGGGAAAACAAGTAAATATAACATACTTTCCAGTCTATTTACTAATGCTTGCAGCATAAGGATTACATATAGCTGGTTAATTGAGAAAGTTTAGTTCCGCTTTAAAATTGGAGCAAAAAATAGTTTTGTCCAAGGCAACCAATCAGGTTACATCAGCTGACAACTGACATTTTCTAGTGGACAATAAAAAGTGAAAGAATGCATCTGGTTGGTTGCTATAGGGAATACAAATCTTCTTTTTAGCTGCCATATGTTATTCCATGTGAACAGTGGTATAGATTGATACACTTGGGCCACATATAAGCCAGGGCACCACTACATCAGCTGTGTACCTATTACTCCAGACTTAAAGCGGTTGTATACCCCTAAAAAAAATTTTTTTTAAAACCTGCAAGGCAAAGGCCTAATGAGCTAGTATGACTAGCATACTAGCTCATTGTCAATTACTTACCTTGGATCGAAGAGCCCGCACCAACCCTCGTTCCTCTCCTCCGGCCGCCGCCATGATACCTGGAGTGATTTCCAGGTATCGCCGCTCCGGCGCTGTGACTGGCCGGAGCGGCGATGACGTCAATCCCGCGCATGCGCGCGGAACGGCGCGATCCCCGCGCATGCGCACATTTCCGGTACTTTCCGGCAGGCTCCCATTCAAGAGCCGGCGCGCTCAGTGCGCCTGCGCCGTTGTCTACTGCGTGCATGCGCCGTAGACATCGGTGCCCTCTTTTCTGCAAATATCTCTTTAACCATGTAGGTTAAGGAGATATTGCAAGCACCTACATGTAAGCCTTAATGTAGGCTTACCTGTAGGTATAAGTATGCTATGAGGGTATACAACCGCTTTAAAGAGGTTGTAAAGTCAGAAGGTTTTTTTTATCTTAATGCATTCTATGCATAATGCTGGCCATACACTATACGAAAAATCGCTCAAACCCATTTTCAAAAAACGAACATTCGGCCGTGAGAGCAAACAATAGTACCATCGTGTAATGACCGATAAATCGCTCAATGGACATAAATAAATCAATTGTTTGTTTGTTTTTTCACATATACCTAGCGAAAGCTGTTTGGACGGGAAACATAATAAACTTTCAATTTATTGTTCGTTTGGCAGAAAATTTTCAAACTTGTCTTTCGTTTTTTTGGCTCAAAAACGTCCCAATTAATTATCGATTTGTGCCCATTAACTGGCTGAAAAAAGAATGAACTGTCGAAATGACCGAATTTCAGCCGATTTTTCGTATAGTGTATGGCCAGCATTAGGATAAAAAGCCTTCTGTGTGCAGCAGCCCCCCTCAGCCCCCCCCCCAATACTTATGTGAGCCCCATCTAGTTTCAGCAATGTTGCAGGAGTGTCTCTGCCGCCCGGGACTCCCCTCCTCATTTGCTGAGACAGCAGCATGGCCCCATTGGCTCTCACTGCTGTCAATCAAAGTCAGTCAGCCAATGAGTAGAGAAAGGGGTGGGGCCTGGCCAGGCGCCATGCCTGAATAGACACAGGGAGCTGTGGCTCGGCTCAGGTGCCCCTATAACAAGGTGCTTCCTTTGGGGGCACTTAACAGGAGGGAGGGGCCAGGAGTGCCAAAGAGGGACCCGAGAAGGATCTGGGCTGCTCTGTGCAAAACCACTACACAGAGCAGGTAAGTATAACATGTTTGTTATTTTTAACAAAAAAAAAACAACAAACAAGACTTTAGTATCACTTTAAAAATCTATTTAAAATCAAAAACAAAATGTAATATATTTCAGCTTACCAGTCCACATATGTGGTTTCAGCACCATGGACAGCAGGCAGCTTTGTTATAGTGACAAACCCTAATAACCCTTTAAGAGGTGTCTGAAAAAAAATTGAGTTGCCTGTAACAACCAATTAGAACGCTGCCGTAATCTCTGTCATACGGGTTCGTAAATGAAGAAAGCTCATTTATTTCTATACATTTTTCTTCCCTGCAGTGTTATACTGAGTAATGGTTATAATAGTTTCATTCTACTTCAAAGCCCAAATGAAACTTTTAGGTTTATTTCATTATTTACTAAGATGTATATGGTGTGTATATTTTGTTTTCTCATTTCTATACTTTTTGTTTTAACCTTTAGCTTGATTTGTCTTTTTTTTCTTTGTCCTCTTACTCTGTTCTATGTTTTCAGATTATACTGGTTGACATGGGTGATCTACACACAAAGGGGCCATTGTGGGCCCTGATGTCTGTTTTTAGGGCTGCACCCTCGATGTACCCATTGTGAGGGGTTCCCACTCTCCTGGCTGCAGTTTACATTTATTTTATGGTGTGAAAAATGTGACAGGAGTAGCACCCAAAGGTGGGTGGGAACTCCCAAATGGAATGGAATGATGGTAAGGAAGTCACCCCATTGGAGAATACAAGACATATAATAAACCAGAGGCTTACTTAGCCCACTAGACTCTACCTGTAACCAATATGTAATGTTTAGGTTGGCTGGCTCTTAGGGCTCATTTAAACTTGCAGTAGGGGGGTGATAGAAACACGTGGTTGAACTGTATTTTTACTGAACTCCAACCAGCCCTTTAAAAAGTTACTCCCTTTGTCATGTTTGATTTGTGGATTGCTATTTAGAGGCACAACAATGTTGCTGCATGTCTAAACCTAGCCTTAAAAGTAGGGCTGTGGAAATTAACTATTAATCCTTGATTAATCGATTAATTTGTTTGATCGTTCAAAATTGTTTTGATTGGTACTCACCTCTCCGCCGGCTTCCGGGTCTTCAGGGAGTTCTGTCGGAGATCCGGTGACGTCACGGACACTGGCGGGGCTTGCCGTGTCCATCTGAAGGGCTCCTTTGCTGTGCCTTCATATCTGCAAGCTGGCGGGACCTTACTATCTGCCACACGCAAGGGCTGTTACACTTCCCTCTATCAACCTGGGATTCTACAGCCATCCACTGGGAGTTGTGATAGTTCCCTTCATGGGACATCTACATGCCGACAGACTGATGTTAACCCCTCCTCATCTGGATTCAGCAGTGGTATTGTTGTACACATTTTTATACCAGTATCATACTTAGCTACATGTTTTTATGACTTCTTTTGCTACCGTTTGGTATTACTCGCACCATTTTTACAGTTTATGTAGCTACATTGATTTTATCTCCAGTGCAATATTTATTTTGTTACCTACTTGAAGACTATAAAAGTTTTAATGCTATTCCCATCGAGCTCTGCCTTTGTGTGTTTTTTGTATCCTGCTATCCATTTTTCCAGTGGTTGGTAGCTGCACTGGGAATCGGCCTGCAAGGAGATCAGCTAAAAGTAGTTGGATCTGTATGTGCGTTATAATTAATTGAAATTAGTAGATTAATCGATTAAAAAAAAAAAACGATTAGTCGAACACGAAAATTTTAATCAGTAACAGCCCTACTTAAAAGGTTAAGGGATATCAATCCCCAATAATAAAAACAGAATATTTGTGAGCTTTCCAGTCCTTAGATGTGGTAGCTGCATTAGTGCTATGGGGTTGATTTACTAAAGGTAAAAAGACTGTGTACTTTGCAAAGTTCAGTTGCACTCTGCAAGAGCAGTTGCTCCAGAGCTTAGTAAATGAGCAGAAGCTCTGCTGACTTTCATCATCCAATCATGTGCAAGCAAACATGCTGTTTTATTTTTCTTGCACGTGGTTGGGTACTCTTTGCAAAGTGAAGCCCTACTTCATTTACTACGCTCTGGATCAACTGCTCTTGCAGAGGTTAACTGCACTTTGCAAAGTGCACAGTTGATTTGCCTTTAGTAAATCAACCCCTCTATGTACTGCAAGCACAGAAAAAAATCTTTCTGTGCACCAAACTGATATCTCAAACAATATTATAAACTGTATATTCTTTGAATGGAACAGCTCCTTCCTATGTAATAAAGATAAGGAGAGGGGAAGGTGTTCTGTAATCCCTTCATGTCTTGGGGTGACAACTCACCCCCATTCATACAAATGCTCTTCTATAGATGCAGTACAGTGCGTGAGCATTGTCAAAGTGTGTAACTGGCTGGATCACTAAGTGAAAATAAGGCAAATAAGCAAAAAACAAAAACGAATGTAGTCACCACATTTAAGAACATGTTGTTGATTTAGATACACTGAAAATGTGAGAGGTGGTCTAACATACCTATGTAGCATCCTCCAGCACGTTACCCTCATTGGTCGCTTGATAAACCCCATTTATTAAAGGTATAGTAAAAAAATGCATAAACTGTGTGTATAGACTATATATATATATATATTTAGCACTACCCCCTGCTGGTTTGTTTTTGGGTTTGCACTTTACCTCTTTAGCTTTGTTGTCAGGTTAGGAAAGTCCATATTAAATGCAATGTCCACACAAAAGTAAAACCTTCAACAGTCAGGCTTTATTCTTTTCTTCTGCAGTAAAACTTGACAGAAAGTAGAAGGTAGGAGAAGAATAGGGGAAGGTTCAGGTACGTGGTACAGAATGCACAAATGAGTTCAAAATTCTTATCAATCTTTCACCACTCTCCCAGTAGAGTGGGTATTGCTCACCCCGATAGTCCCCTCTCACATGGCCTAGCAGCCAGGATGACGCACGAACCAGTGACAAGACAGCCTCTGCCACAGACTGCTCAAGATGGAGTCGGTCTCTGCCACAGACCTTCTTTAGAGATAGTTAAATGGATAGTCCAGGAATCCTCTGCCACAGGATTTAAAGTCCCAAGCTTCCAACCGTGCAGCAACAGAGCCTTTAATCCGATCCGGCGAACTGCAGGGCTTTTAGTAGATTGGAGTCCTCCTCAACAAGGTCACCAGGCCTCATCCAAGACATCAGCGCTTTGCCAGTCTCCCCCGGTTTCCTTCATCAAGGCAGCCTCCTCCCTTTTTGGATGGACAGCATTGGATTCCTTCTTGGGATGTAGGCCCCAGCCAGAATAGCCGGGCCCACTCGATAGTGATGCAGCTTCGGGCCAACGTGGCCCCGAGACCAGAATCACACACACATATCTCGCGCCAGGAGTGCCACGAGGCGAAAGACTCTGAACAATGGCGTCTGCCCCTTAAGTATCCACTCCCAGCAGGCACAGCGGGTCGACCACTCCCACTGCACCGCTGCCGAGAAGGGTCACTCAATGCACCATGCTTTGCCTGTATTCCAACAGGTGCCTGAGGTGGTAACGCCACCTACAGGCAATAAGGGAAACTGCTATCAGGCAAACCACAACCAGAACAGAGGCAAATTTGTACAAATCGACAGTCTGAGCCCAACTATGGGCTCAGACACCCTTAAATTTAGAATAGCGTCCCCACCATTGGGGTAGGGCGCTATATATATATATATATAGATATATATATATATATATATAAAAATTAAACTGTACCGTATATACTCGAGTATAAGCCGACCCGAATATAAGCCGAGGCACCTAATTGTACCACAAAAAACTGGGAAAACATATTGACTCGACTATAAGCCTAGGGTGTCCGACTGCATGCCTCACTGTGCCCATGCCTCACTGTGTCTCACTGTGTCCATATGCATGCCTCACTGTGTCCATGCCTCACTGTGTCCATGTGCATGCCTCACTGTGTCCATGCCTCACTATGCCCATGCCCCACTGTGTCCATGACTAGACTGATGTTTAACATGGGAGTCTATGGAAGGGGTGCCCGGCTTTGAAAAATCGGTGCTCCCCGGCTGTAGGTCCCCCAGACAAAAAAACTTTGCACCATTGTAGATGGGAAATAGGGCTACATGTGTGAAAAGTTTGGGGTCCAGGGGACCTACGGTCAACCAGTTTTGGGTCCCCAAAGTCACCAGAGAAATGACCGTTTAACATGGGAATCTATGGAAGGGGTGCCCGGGTTTGAAAAATCGGTGCTCCCCGGCCGTAGGTCCTCCGGACAAAAAACTTTGCACACTTGTGGAGGAAGAGGGGGGCTACATGTGTGCCATGTTTGGCCGGTACTGGGTCCCCAAAGTCCGGGAGATCAGGCGCAAAAAGGTGACTCGAGTATAAGCCGAGGGGGGCATTTTCAGCACAAAAAAAGTGCTGAAAAACTCGGCTTATACTCGAGTATATACGGTATATACGGTACATATATACTGTTTTTATTTCCTTTTTACTAAAGATGTAACTATATCTAACACACCATATGTGTAGTGTAACCAACAGCACATGTATACTTCAGAGTATAGTATACCAGAACTAGTTAATTTATGGTAGTCATCCTTTAGGCATCCTGGAACCATGGAAACACATACTTTTGAGCATGGTGTTCTGTTAGCCACTGGATAATACATTTATAGTAAATAAAACATGAAAAAAGAGGAGAGTTTTATTTTACCAACAGAGAATCCACGAGTGAAATTAGCATCACAAAACCCCAAGCTGATGCTACCTATTGACAGATCAGCTGCTTTGTCATCTAAGGACGAAGCGTATTGTTCCTCCTGCTACTCAGCAAGTGGCATCTGGAATCGACGTCTTATTTTTTTTTTTCACAATTACAGTGAATAAAAAGTAAATGAAAAGGATCAAAGACTCAAAGCATTAAACTGCTGTAGCGGTGCTTCTCACATTTTATTGTTGTACACTATCAATGATCCCATTACATCTGATCTTTGGGGGATTCATCGTTTTCTGGTTCTTTTCTGTTTTGTGTATTGTAATCAAGTTTACCGGAATGGTTTGGAGCGGCATCCGTGAAAGACTGGAATCTGAGGCGAGCTGAATTAAATGTGTGCTGCTAAGAAATGTAGCTTCTTAAAACGGCCACCATAAGCATATTAAAGTGAAACTCTGAGCAAACAAATAAATACACATTTGAAGTAAACATGTACATGTGTACATTCTGTATGCTGGTCAAGTGGTCTCTGCTGAGGCTGCTGATCTTGGGGAGTGAGGTACTAGAGTGTTAAGGTGGAGTAGCTGGTGTGCAGGTTCTTCCTCCAAGGTCCCCTGCTAGAGGCCAGGTGAACCATTCTTCGGGACTGATCATGTCATCACCTGCTTGAGAAATCCCTGATTCTCATCAGTCCAAAGTCACCGGAGCCTGGAGCCTGGTAATGCTGCTGATTTTGGGGAATAGGGTCACTGATTGTCCAGGTACAGTTGCTGGTGTGCAGAGTCCTTAGATATCCTCTGCCAAAGGTCAGGTGACCGAAACTTTGGCACCAATCATATGAGATCTGCCCGAGGAATCATGGTCAGCTGGGCCCTGCTGATGTTGCTGATCTTAGGGCATGCTGTCAGCAATGTGTTCATGTGGGGCAACTGGTATACAAGGCTCTTCCTCCAAGATTCTGAGCCAGAGGCAATCAGAGCTTTGGTCATCTATCTAAAGCCACCAATAGATTTTTTGAATCTTGCAGGGGTCGTCCGAGATTCGAACCATGTATGGGCAGGCTGATTGTACCCAAGTTGATCGATCAATCTTGTGTACAACCAGCCTGTTGGGCTTTTCATGCGATTTTTGCCAGCGGCTATAGACTCTAGCAATAAGAACTGTGTGGTCTCCTGGCTAGGGACAGCTACCCAAGTTTCCCCCCCCCCTCACGGGAAAACACAATAGCTCCGCAGGAGGGATTCCCTCATCAACACCGACTGGGGAATTAAGTGATTTTCATTTCAGGAAAGAAATTAAATCATCAATGGCCGGAATGCAAGGAAAAGGGGGGGGGGGGGATAGTTTTAAGCCCCCCTTGCCTCATGGGATTGCGGCAGAGGGGGTTTCTAGTTTCCCTCAGAGCAGAATTTGCGGGAAGAGTTCCCATTGGCTCCTTGACCTCTGGAAATAGGGCTAGCTGTAGCTAGGCAGTTCAAGGGGTTGCTAGCTTACTATTGGGCAACCTCTTCAAGTATAAAAAAGTGTGGGAAGCTTTCCCATTGGACCTTGGCTGCCTAAGCTTTATCTGGGCAGCTGAGGGGGTTTCTGTGAGAAATGTTAAATAAAAAGGGGGATTCAGAGCCCTAAAGGCTCAATCGCCTCAGTAGCATCAGCTGTGGTGTTCCCTCCCGCCCCCCCCCCATTTGTCGCAGGCTTTCACTTTATTATGTGGCTAGTGTCACCTTTTAAGGGGGACAGTTGTTTATTCAAAGTTAACCACTTAAGCCCCGGACCAATATGCAGCTAAAGGACCAGGCCCCTTTTTGCGATTTGGCACTGCGTCGCTTTAACTAACAATTGCGCGGTCGTGCGACGTGGCTTCCAAACAAAATTGGCATCCTTTTTTTCCCACAAATAGAGCTTTCTTTTGTTGGTAGTTGATCACCTCTGCGGTTTCAATTTTTTTGCGCTATAAACAAAAATAGAGCGACAATTTTGAAAAAAAATCTATATTTTTTACTTTTTGCTATAATAAATATCCCCCAAAAATATATATAAAAAAAATGTTTTCCTCAGTTTAGGCCAATACGTATTCTTCTACATATTTTTGGTAAAAAAAATCGCAATCGCCGTTTATTGATTGGTTTGCGCAAAAGTTATAGTGTTTTTATAATTTTTTTTTTTTTACTAGTTATGGCGGCGATCAGTGATTTTTTCGGACACTTTTGACCCATTTTTGGGACCATTGTCATTTTCACAGCGATCAGTGCTATAAAAATGCACTGGTTACTGTGAAAATAACACTGGCAGTGAAGGGGTTAACCACTAGGTGGCGCTGTAGGGGTTAAGTGTACCCTAAGAAGTGATTCTTACTGTAGGGGGGCGTGGCTACAGTTACGCGTCGCTGATCGTCTGTTCCGATGACAGGGAACAGACAATCACTGACATGCCACGGAGAAGAACGGGGAAAGGTTTGTTTACACTCACCTCTCCCTGTTCTTCAGCTCTGTGACCCGTTCGCGGGACACCGGCGGCAATCGGGTCCGCGGGTCCCGCGGGCGCAGTCACGAAGCTCAGGACCGGGTCGCGAGTTGCGTGCGCGCAACCCACGGCTGGGCTCTTAAAGGGCAACGTACCTGTACGTTGTTGTGCCCAGCTGTGCCATTCGGCCGACGTATATCGGCGAGAGGCGGTCCTTAAGTGGGTAAACAAAGTTATATATGTTTACATGGGGAGATTCCCCTTTAATTTGATGATACAGCTTGAGCCGTAGTAGCTGAGCTGCTTTTACGTGTTATTAAAGCTTAACTTTTAAATATTTATTTATTAAAGCCAATAATAAAGGCCGCAGCCAAATAATTTTCCTACTAAGGTTGTATTGTTTCATTATTGAGTCAAACCTGCTGTCTGCTATCCCATAGGGAAACCTATGTACCCGTTGGTCAGGTGATCTCATGTTGCTGATCTCGAGGAGTGTGCAGGTGCATCATATGGTGCGCAGACTCTTCCTCTAGGATGCTCTTTGAGAGACCAAGTGACGAACAGGTCAGCATTGGTTATGTGATCATCCATCTAAGGAAACCTAGTTTCCCATTATTGTAGCATTGGATCTGTTTTTTTATGACTTTTCCCTTATCTTTAGCAGTATGCATGCTGAAGAGTTATCGTATATACTCGAGTATAAGCTGAGTTTTTCAGCACATTTTTTGTGCTGAAAATGCCCCCCTCGGCTTATACTCGAGTCACCTTTTTGCGCCTGATCTCCCGAACTTTGGGGACCTGATACCAGCCGGCCGTAGGTTCCCTGGACCCCAAACTTGGCACATATATAGCTCCACTCTTCCTCTCCAAGTGTCCAAAGTTGTTTGTTCGGGGGATATACGGCCGGGGAGTACCAATTTTTCAAACCGGGCACCCCTTCCATAGACTCCCATGCTAAACGTAAGTCTAGTCATGGGCACAGTGAGGCATGGGCACAGTGAGGCATGGACACAGTGAGGCATGGACACAGTGAGGCATGGGCACAGTGAGGCATGGGCACAGTGAGGCATGGGCACAGTGAGGCATGGACACAGTGAGGCATGCACATGGACACAGTGAGGCAAAGTGAGGCACAGTGAGGTATGCAGATGGACACCCTAGGTTTATACTCAATAAGTTTTCCCAGTTTTTTGTGGTAGAATTAGGTGCCTCAGCTTATATTTGGGTCGGCTTATACTCGAGTATATACGGTAGATGAATATGTTTTCTTTTGAGTTTAGGTTTGCTTTAATTGTGTTTATTCATGTCAGCAACTTCTGATCTGAAAATATTGTTGTATTTTTTTAATTAGATTGGACTTTCAAAATTTTTCGAATGCTTATATAACGATATTACAATCAGAGATTTATAAGTATTACATAAACAAACTATTCACATAATAGAGAAAAACTTGTAAGATCTTTCCCCAATCAACACCTTTTATTCCACGTGTTTTGCTCATGACAACACCGCAATTCAGCCCACATCATTGCTGCAAATTGTAGATAAGTAAATGTCACAACATGATTAGTAACCAGAGGTGTACTCCACACTAATGCAGCTAACATACTTTTTTCACCTTCTTTTAACATTCTTACACTTTTCATTTGAGCCTTTGGAAATGTGGAATAAATACACATTTACACATGTGGGAATTTTTAAAGCTATATTTGAAGGTGAGAACAGTTAGATTCTTGCAGCTGAATTCCAAGCAGCAGCTAAATACACAGATGAAATGTACTTAAAGTAATGCAAATCGTTTAAATATCACATGTTGGTAGAGTAACTCTTTTTCTTTTTCATTGCAGTTAAATAATGGACTTCAAGCAGAAGCAATGTGCTGTCATTGAGTTCTCAATGAAGACGTGGTGTGGGCTGCTCAACATCCATAGAAAGCTACAGAATGTTTACAGAGATCACACCATTGACACGAGTAATGTCTTGTCATTGGTGACTCTTGTCAGTGGAGTCATCCCCCTAAACACTATGTAGCCTTCTGTGGATGTTGAACATCCTGCACCTCTCCTTCATCAAGAACTCAATGCTGGCATGTTGCTTCTGCATGGCATCCATTTTTTACCTGCAATGAAAAGGAAGAAGAAGAGGAGTTACTATAGAGGAAGAGTTACTCTACCAACATGATAAATTTGAACAACCTATCTAAGGTAGGCCCCATTTACACGGGGCGGCTCCATGAAGTGGAATCAGCTTGCTTCAGTGGGGGATCTCTCCCTGCTGATACCCGCTGAGCAGGCGTATGACAATTCCGTGTCTGCTCCGCTATGCAGAGCGGACATGGACACAGTCTCGCTCCCCTCTATGGGTAAATCAGATGGAAACAGACCGCCTGTCCATTTCCATCTGATGTCATCTTATCCGATCTGCCGGACTGATAAGGAATTGGTCCACCATCTGTCTTTTTTTTACAGAGAGGAACAGATCGGATGGCGCCGCCGCTCCATAGAAGATACTGGAGAGTCTGGCCCGATCGCCTGTGTAAAAAGGGTCTTAAAAGTGGTTGTAAACCCTCTCATATACTTAGTGAAGTTACTGGCCTCAGGTGCTACACAGAGATGAAACAAAGCTCCTTGCCCCTCTACATCCCAAAAAAGGGGATGGAGATCTGAAGCCACATTCTGCAGAGCCCAATGAGGAGAGCTCTGAGAGCTGATTGGAGGGAAGAGACGCCCCCCTCTTCACACAGCACCCAGGAACAGAGCTGAGGTTGTCAATGAACTGGTCCAAATCATTTGGTGGAGGGGGGATTATGGTGTGGGGTTGTTTTTCAGGGGGTGGGATTGGCCCCTGAACTCTTAAGGCGCCAGCATGCCAACACATTTCGGACACTTTCATGCTCCCAACTTTGTGGGAACAGTTTGGGAATAGCTCCTTCCTGTTCCAACATGACTGCGCACCAGTGCACAAAGCAAGGTCCATAAAGACATGGATGAGCGAGTTTGGCATGGAGGAACTTGACTGGCCTGCACAGAGTCCTGACCTTAACCCAATAGAACACCTTTGGGATGAATTACCGCTGAGAATGTGAGCCAGGCCTTCTCGTTCAACATCAGTGCCTGACCTCACAAATGCGCTTTTGGAAGAATAGTTAAACATTCCCATAGACACTCCTAAACCTTGTGGACAGCCTTCTTAGAAGAGTGGAAGCTGTTATAGCTGCAAAGGGTGGGCCAACTCAATATTGAACCCTACGGATTAAGACTGGGATGCCATTAAAGTTCATGTGTGTGTAAAAAACGAAAAACTAAACCACTCAAGTGCAAGCCTGTAAGTAATATCCCTTCATTACCAGGCCACTTTTCAGTTTTCAGTACTAATTTGACTGACAGTTACTCAGTCATGCAATGGCGTGGCCAAATTAATTTGTGTATATATTTTTTGATATATAGAGATTTATTTTAGTGGTATTTAATAACCACTGGGCCCATGCAGCATTAATTCTTATACCAAACAAACTGGGGTATTTGGGTGCCTGGGAGCTCCTGGTGTTGGGTACATCCACCCATATCCATGAATAGCAGTAGGCGGCTGTATACAAGTATGTATGTGCCACTGCTTGCGGAAAGTGGCACATGCGCACAGATATACGTTCCCGAATGCAGACTGTCTGCATTTGGAGAGGTAGGTCTGTGCACATGCTTCACTTTACCATACCTGCCTACAGCTGCCTACAACCATTCATGTCTATTGGAGGCTGTATAATGCACTATGGGCATCCAGGCACCAACATATGTTTATACTGTAAGGAGGAATACTCCTGTTTGCATGAGCCCTAAAGGAATATTTTTGAAGGAAATTTTTTTTTGTTATAAAACATATCAAATAAAGATGCCAGGACAGTACAATAATTCCCAAATTGACTCCTTTTACAAGTAGATCTTTTTTTGGGCACAAATTTTTGGAACTGAAGAAACATGCTTAGTCTTTAAAAGTTGTAAGTAAGTAATAACCCCCCCTCCCCCCCAATCATTGCTGGTCATTGCGTTTTGAAAACCCACCACCCCCTATCATTGATGGTCAGTGGCATTTTAACCCCCCCACACACACACACCTTTAAAAAAATCATCCCACAATCACTGGTAGTCAGTGTCACTTTAGATCCCCCACCTTTTAAATAAGAACCCCAAAATTCTTGGCAGTGAGTGGCACTTTAATCCTCCGCCTCTCCACCCTAAATCTACTGCTGTTGATCACATTCTTCCTGTATTCCTCCCTTCTCCAATGGGCTGAATATTTGTAAACTTTTCCAAAGTTTACACTTGCAATCTCTGTTATTGGTTCACAGCAATCACAAGGTATAGAGCCACTTTGATTGGCTCCAGAGGCGGCTCTTTAATTAGGCAAATTAGGCGGTCGCCTAAGGCCTCGCACTCACAGGGGCCTCGCGGCCGCTTAACTTACCCAATGCATTACCCCAGTTTTGAGGGACAGGGGACCTTAACGCTGCTGTGCTCAGGCATCGTTAAGAGCCCTGACTCAGGAGCGGGGCCACCAGCGTCCCTAACAACAAGTGAATATCGGTGACACCACCCCTTGTGACGTCAATGACCCAGCATGCCCTCAGTCAATGACGTCACAAGGGGGCGGGTTCACCAGGTGACAACACCAGGTGGCCCCCGCCCCTTAGTTATTAAAGAGCAGGATCTGGGGGCCGCCTTGTTAAAGGGGATTCCAGATTCCGATAAGCCCCCTTCCCGCAGACCCCCACAACCACCAGCCAGGGTTGTGGGGAAGAGGCTCTTGTCCTTAAATTATTTTTCCCATTATGGGTGTGAGTGGGGCCCCATGTCAAGTTTTGCCTAAGGCCTCACAAAGCCTAGAGCCGCCTCTGATTGGCTCTATTCATTTGCCTGTGATCCACACTGTCTAACAACAGCATGTACATAGGCATTGGTGTGCACCTGGCACCGTTTATAAACAGCACTCCAGAAACAAACGTCCATCTTCCAACTGTCATTTTTTTTTCCAATACCGGGCGGTATTGAGGTTAAGACGACGGCCTGTGACGCAAATACTAGGTTTGGGAGGACTAACCCTTTAATTAAACCGTATAGCATTATAAAGCTGATTGCTATTCAGGGTGTAATAACCCTCTTTTTATTATAGCTTTAAAATCTGCATGACAGCTATGATTCAAGGGCTCAGCTATGAACCTTTTCATTCTGTTGGATTTCAGATGGTTAAAGAACAATTTTATTTATTTTTTCAGACTTCTTTTCATGGTTTTCAATCTGCTAATAACGGCTCTTTACATCTTTGCCGCTAGGGTCTGCTAATCTCAGCAGGCCCCCTGATCCCTGTCCATAGATTAGCTGTAAGTGATCATGCTTCTTCTCTAATACACTGTGTTTTTTAATATTTCAAATGCTTGAGATGCTAAATGCCAGGATTGTCCTGTCAATCTCGGCAATAATTCCTCTGGAAGACCTGCTGTTTCATTTTTTTCCTTCCATAAGAGTCTCCAACTGCTATGATTTCTGCTTCATACTCAAGAGGAGGAAAAGTAGACTTGGAATCTGAAGTATAATATGAGAAATTTTGAAAAGAAAGGCCAAAGTTTTTGACTTAGTTAATTATCCAAAGTGCCATGTAGACGCATAAGAGCTTTTTTTTTTCTTCGTTGTCATGGGTAGAACCATAACGGTCTGTATAGGTGTAGGATAAATACTTAAAACTTGACCTTAAGTCGAAATAAGGAAACAAGTTATTTGAAAACTTGCTTCACAAAGCAGCAAACAGAATGTGAATACACAGAAAATGAACACATGAAGACTTACCTGATGCCTGAGCTGTCCCCGTTAGGGATGAGTGGATCGGCCTGGAGTTGGTTTGTGAATCCTGCTCAAAGTTTTCAAACTTTGTGGTGAATCCTATTAAAGTCTATGGCTGTTATCTCAATTTTTTTCAGTCATGGCACCCTTTGAAGGTACCGAATATCTTGAGGCACCGCAGCCTGAAATGGGGTCCCAGTCACATCAGAATCCCCCTTTCACATCCGTGTCTTCAGTTCGCCCTCCCTGTTCACATCAGAGTCCTCAGTCATCCCCCCTTAGTCCCTCCTCAGATTATAACTTCAGGGTCCTCAGTGTTCCTCCTTCCCTTTTACATCAAAGTCCTCAGTCTCCCCCACCCCATTTCCCTTTCACATCAGAGTCCTCAGCCACCCCCCAGTCTTTTTAGTACTCCCTTCCTAATCATCACCACAGCATAACTGTGGCAGCATGGCAGTGGGCAAGAGGTGGAGTAGGTCTAAACGGAGATAGACTTCCATTCTCTTCTGAATGCCACCCTCGTTGGATTGGTGTCATGTGTTTCCATGGTGTTGGTGGCCATCCCACTTGCACTTTGGAAACACATCACGCTGTGCAAAAATATCAGATGCAGTGTGCAACCCTCACAACCCCAGATGGTGATGGCACACCAGGGTCAGAAAACTGGTCTATGGGGATTGGGGATAGGGGGTAGAATCTTGGCTTTTAATTCTGGTGATTTGTAGGGCCAATAAGCAAACTATTGTCAAATAAATTGCATGGGACGCCAAGCACGTTCATGGGGGACATATTAAAAAGAAAACAGTATATTTCCATACATAGAATTGTCGGCTCTCCTTAACAGCTCTAACACACACAATATGGCTGCTCTGAGACCACTGTTTTATAGAAAGTGGGCTAGGCTATCCATTCTTTCCAGTCATAAACGCTGGCCAAAGCAAAGGCTAAACACTGCACAATAATGTGTTCCCTATTTCTGGTGTTGATCCTGCCAAGTAAGCGCGGATTTGGCTTTTAATATTGATTTGTGCAATAAATGGTATTACACTATTTTTGCCTCCTTTCTCTAAATTTACATACCACCGGAGTTCTCCATATCCCAGTGTTTACCATCGCCTGCTTAGCTGACACCATTTCATTTACATCTAGCAAGTTGATACTTGCAGAAAGCCTGCTTGACCTCTTTTTTAGTTAAAAGGGTCAATTTGTTGGGGTAAGCTGCCATCTTTACTTTAGCACTATCGGGTGTTCACGGTGAAGGTGGATCTGAAAGTCACAAGGATTTACTTGAAAAAATACATCACGTATCTGGAAGCTTTATGACACATGCAGAGGAATCGTTTTGTTCACTATTGTTGTGGGACTTTATTGTGTTTAACCTTTGGACTTAATTGCACATTGATTTATTCATATAGAGTGTGTATATATTTGTTTTTTTTTTGGTGTTGCAGTTTGTTCGTTAATATTCTGTTCACTATTTAAAATTATTTTTTGTGATTCTATTGGCTTAGTATCCTCACACTATACAGCACTACTTAGTTAAGGCAGGTGTAATTTAGTCATTTAAATATCTATTAGAATTATTTTGATAGATTGTCACTTAGCGCCCTTATCTCTCACTATTTTCACATTGTTTTCAGCTATCACTGAATTTTGAGGTGCAGCTTTTTTTCATTAATTTATTTTATATTAATTGGCGCAGGTTTTTCTTTACTAAAACAGTGTAAGTACCTGAATTTTGAGTTATCAGCCTCTTGCAGTCTTAGTACAGCAGGGCTGGAATGTGAGAAGAAGAAGCAGCAGAAAGGAGACAATCTATTCATGTGCTGACAAGGAACATTTTGATAGTAGCAGAGAACAGAATGACAGAAAGAGGAACTTATCACTGTGCTGCTTCTCCTTTCACTGTCCCGTCATAAGCTGGGGGCGGTTCCAGGCTGACCTGGGCTCAGAGGAAGTCAGTCAAATGACGCTAGACCTCAGACTGGCATCTAGTGGCAGAAAATAGTACTGCAGGGATTATCTCCAGGTTTAAGGGGAATATTGCTTCAAAAGATGGTTTTGATATATATCATTTGATGGGCTATTCATTTTTTTATTTATTTCTGAATTAAGTTCTGCCTAAATTCTTTCTGACACCCTAGTCACCAGGGGAGGGCTGGGCCAGGGGGCAGGGTGGCAATTGCCTCCCAGGCTGCCCTAACTTATGTTCAAAATGTCCGGAAGCCGCTGCCCGCTACCATTATATTTTTTATTCTGGTCTAGGAAGTCGGGCCGGGGGCATGGCCATGGCGGCCGACCACTAGCTGTTGCATTCCGGGAGTTGTAGTCTGCACTCAAGCTTCTGGTGGGTGGAAAACACAGCAGCGCAACTACAACTCCCTGGGACCGGATTCTTGGAAGCAGGCAGAGGCAGGGCGTGCCAGGGAGTCGGGACGCAGGGCCGCAGGGCTGGGCGCTGGCTGCAACTTGACCCCAGGATCAGGAGCGTTACCCCCCACAAGGAGACCGTGGCGTGCAAGGACCTGCTGAGCTGAGATCGCTGAGGTGAGAGACCCTGACACCCCTAGCTGACCCCCCATCTCCCCCCATACACCCCATGTAACCTGCCCCAGTGATCAGGCTGCATTGATGGGCACTGGAGTTGGCTGCACTGATGGGCACTGGTGAGGCTGCATTGAAAAACCAGGTGGGCCATGGATGATGAGCTGATTCGGCGGTTCAATGGGCCACTTGACTGGACTTGTCCTCCAGGCCTAAGGCCGCCAGCCCTCCCTTGCTGGTCACTGATCAGCAACAAGCATGAAGATCAAGACTTATGAATACCCTTGTCCTTCTTGTCCTTCACTAGTCACATGATTGTTCCAGCTTAATGACATAAAAAAACTGAAGCCAGAGACATTGAGGCAGCAAGAATTTTTAGTTGGAGTAGTCAGCAATGGCAGCCTCCACATTTTTGTACCAGTTAACTTAATGTTCCCCCCTTCTTGGAGTTTTGTAGACCTCCTTCCTTATCTATCGCTAAACAAGTTTCTGAATTTTATTTTAGTATGCATCGGCTCGTTTAGCAAACCATTTAATTCATTAGCACTCGCAACATTAATAATCATAATGAAAGTGTTTTTTACTTAGTACAGTCCCGATTCAGACGCCACAACACATGTCACACTGATCCTTTTGTCAAAGAGCAATAAAATGTTCTTGTAGCTATTACGTTTAATCAGGGGAGAAAACAGCATTCTGAAAATGCAAATGGTATCTAAAGTTCAATTTTCTGTAAATGGCGAGTGCAGTAAAATACTTAAAATAAATTATGAGTTAATTAACATTACCATGGCAATTTGGGCTTCCAGCAGCTTGCCCTGCTAATTAGCCAATGACTAATAATCAGATTTTAATATTTCAGCGATTGAGGCATTGATCACGGTTACCAGCCTGAGAGGGAGACGAAAAGCAGACAGATTTTTTTTTACCATAATGTAAAGCTACATTTCTGACGTTGAGGCGACCTGGAGCGTACCGCGGTCTTAATCTTCCTGCCGCGTAAGGCCTTCAACAACAGATGTCTGGCTGACTTCCTGCAATAGTCTTTCAATAATTAATTTCTTACTGATAGGAGCACAATCTGTTAAAGTAGAAAAGAAACCTGTGCTGAGAAAAATATGGAAGCTGTCATTGCTGGGCAGCTTTTGAAAATGCTAGTCGCTTGGCTTTCAAGCTTATTCTGTAGTTTAAAGCGGAGGTCCCGCGAAAAAATAAATATTAAAAGCCAGCAGGTACAAATACTGCAGCTGCTGACTTTTAATAAATGGACACTTACCTGTTCAGGGTGCCCGCGATGTCGGCAGCCGAAGCCGAGCAATCGTTCGTCTCTCGGCTGCCCCCGCTGCCATCCTCGGTGAGGGAATCAGGAAGTGAAGCGTTGCGGCAATTGGACAAACTTTTTCGGTTTTCATCGGACAAAAGTTCGCTCTGCAAACGGACAAACTTTTCGGCAACAAAAGTCCTACGGTGCAAAATCCTATCATGTGTACAGAAGTCCATTGGACTTTTGTCCAAAGTACAAACACGCATGCTCAGAACCAACGTTAAAATCAACCAACAATAGCAGAAGTTGACCATAGGGTGGCGGTAAAGAGCAGAAAAACCACGTGATTTGGTGAAAGTTGGCTGAAAAAGTCCTGCCATGTGTATGCATACCAAGTTCACGGCCAACGCCCTTCAAACAAAAATCCACGGAAAAGTTTTTTGAAGTCCAACCGTGTGTATGAGGCTTAAGACTGTTAAATTATTTTGCATTCTAGAAATACTGAACAGAAAAACTCAGTTGGGTTTTCATTTCTGTCTGTGAGCATTCGACAGTTTGTGTATTGCTACTCCGCACTCATTCTAAAGCCTCGTACACACGGTCGGACTTCAAACAAACTTTTCCGTGGATTTTTGTTTGAAGGGCGTTGGCCGTGAACTTGGTATGCATAGACACGGCGGGACTTTTTCAGGAAACTATCACCAAATCACGTGTTTTTCCTGCTCTTTACCGCCACCCTATGGTCAACGTCTGCTATTGTTGGTTGATTTTAACATTGGTTCTGAGCATGCGTATTTGTACTTTGGACTAAAGTCCGATGGACTTCTGTACACATGATAGGATTTTGCACCGTAGGACTTTTGTTGCCGAAAAGTTTGTTCATTTGCAGAGCGGACTTTTGTCCGATGAAAACCGAAAAAGTTTGTCCGATGGAGCGCACACACGGTAGGGTTTTTTTAATAACCTGGGAATTTCGAAGTTTGTTGGCAAAAAGTCCTACCGTGTGTATGTGGCTTTACCCTGTCTGTTCTCTCCCACCTACTTTGCGGGAAGATTTGACCATCTCAACTGTCTCCCATATTGCCATACTAAGGCCTAAGTAGGCAATTGTTAGGCCCAAACAGTCAAATGGGGTAGGGGTGAAGATCATTAAACCTGTCTACACTCAACCACAGAAACAGAGCTTACTCAGGGTTTAGACTTAGCATTTCTTCAAGTGGATTATGACTACAGGGAAGCAGGGGAAGGTAAGTACTACTGGGGAGTGTCCTTTCAAGAAAGCCTCTTACTTTGTCCCAAATGAACAAAGCAACACATTCTCTTTAACCTTCTTGAAAATCCCAGGAGGTTCACATAACTGGGACACCAGGCTCTCTAGTGTCTGAGCAGCTCGCAGCTTCAGTAATGCTGAGTCTACCATTAATGGTTCATATGCACAGTATAGAAGAACAGCATTTGCTGTTACAGATGATGTAGGCCCTGATGTTTTTTTTTGTAGAATATAAAGGCAAAAAGACTTTATTAGGTCCACCTTACTAGTATCGGGTTGGACCCCCTTTTGCCTTCAGAACTGCCTTCATTCTTCATGGCATAGATTCAGTAAGGTGTTGGAAACATTCCTCAGAGATTTTGGTCCATATTGACATGATATCATCACGCAGTTGCTGCAGATTTGTCGGCTGCACATCCATGATGCGATTCTCCCGTTCCACCACATCACCAAAGGTTCTCTATTGGATTGAGATCTGGTGACTGTGGAGGCCATTGGAGTACATTGTCATGTTCAAGAAACCAGTTTGAGATGATTTGAGCTCTGTGACCTGGTGCATTATCCTGCTGGAAGGAGCCATCAGAAGATGGGCACACTGTAGTCATAAAGGGATGGACATGGTCAGCAAAAATACTTAGGTAGGCCGTGGTGTTTAACCGATGCTCAATTGGTACTAAGGGGTCCAAAGTGTACCAAGAAAATATCCCCCACACCATTACACCACCACCAGCTTGAACCGTTGATACAAGGCAGGATGGATCCATGCTTTCATGTTGTTTACGCCAAATTCTGACCCTACTATCTGAATGTCGCAGCTGAAATCGAGACTCATCAGACCAGGCAACGTTTTGCCCAATCTTCTATTGTCCAATTTTGGAGAGCCTGTGCGAATTGTAGCCTCAGTTTCGTGATCATAGCTGACAGTAGTGGCACCCGATGTTGTCTTCTGCTGCTGTAGCTCATCTGTTTCAAGGTTCGATGTGTTGTGCGTTCAGAGATGGTATTTTGCATACCTTGGTTGTAACGAGCGGTTATTTGAGTTTCTGTTGCCTTTCTATCATCTTGAACCAGTCTGTCCATTCTTCTCTGACCTCTGACATCAACAAGGCATTTTCACCCACACAACTGCAGCTTAGGGTTGCCACCTCATCCCTTTAAATCCAAACACATATTACTTACACAGGTTCTGTGGCTGATTAAGTTGGTAAATAAATTCACTTAGTGCCTTACCTGCATTCAATTAGCCACAGAACCTGTGTAATTAATATGTGTTCGGGTTTAAAGGGATGAGGTGGCAACTTTACTGCAGCTCACTGGATATTTTCTCTTTTTCGGACCATTCTCTGTAAAACTCTGGTTCTCTGGTTGTGCGTGAAAATCCCAGTAGATCAGCAGTTTTTGAAATACTCAGACCAGCCCGCCTGGCACCAACAACCATGCCACATTCAAAGTCACTTAAATCCCCTTTTTTTCCCATTCTGATGCTCAGTTTGAACTTCAGCAAGTCGTCTTCACCACATCTAGATGCCTAAATGCATTGAGTTGCTGCCATGTGATTGGCTGATTAGCAATTTGTTTACCAAGCAATTGAACAGGTGTTCCTAATAAAGTGGTCAGTGAGTGTGTTTGGGAACATTGCTTTTTGAGGTCACAGGTCCATCTAAGACTGTCCTGTCCAACAGTGACAACACTGCTTCATAATTTCACTCTAGAATAAACAGTATTGCCACTTTGTTAACCACTTGACCACTGGGCACTTAAACCCCCTTAATAACCAGACCAATTTTCAGCTTTCGGTGCTCTCACATTTTGAATGACAATTACTCAGTCATACAACATTGTACCTATATGAATTTTTTGTCCTTTATTTCACACAAATAGAGCTTTCTTTTGGTGGTATTTAATCACTGTTGGGTTTTTTATTTTTTGCGCTATAGGAGAAAAAAGACTGAAAATTCTGTAAAAAAAAGTTTTTTTTTTCGTTTCCGTTATAAAATTTAGCAAATTACTATTTTTTCTTCATAAATTTTGGCCAAAATTTATACTGCTACATATCTTTGGTAAAAATAAGTACAAATTGGTGTATATTATTTGGTCTTTGTGAAAGTTATAGAGTCCACAAGCTATGGTGCCAATATCTGAAAATTGATCACACCTGAAGTACTGACGGCCTATCTCAATTCTTGAGACCCTAACATGCCAGAAAAGTACAAATACCCCCCAAATGACCCCTTTTTGGAAAGAAGACATTCCAAGGTATTCAGAAAGAGGCATTGTGAGTTTTTTGAAGTTGTCATTTTTCCCACAATTCTTTGCAAAATCAAGATTTTTTTTTTCTCTTTTTTTTTTTTCACAAAATTGTCATATTAGCAGGTTATTTCTCACACACAGCATATGCATTCCACAAATTACACCCCAAAACACATTCTGCTATTCCTCCCGAGTATGGCGATACCACATGTGTGAGACTTTTACACAGCGTGGCCACATACAGAGGCCCGACATGCAGGGAGCACCTTCAGGCGTTCTGGAGCACCGAGGCCAATTCTGACATTTCTCTCCTACATGTAAAAATCATAATTTATTTGCTATAAAATTACATAGAACCCCAAAACATTATATATGTTTTTTTAGCAAAGACCTTAGAGAATATAATGGTGGTTGTTGCAACTTTTTATCTCGCACGATATTTGCGCAGCAATTTTTTTAATGCGTTTTTTACGGAAAAAAAATGTTTTGTGCTTAAAAAAAAACAAAAAAACAGTAAATTTAGCCCAATGTTTTTGCATAATGTGAAAGATGAAGTTACGCCGAGTAAATAGAAACCTAACATGTCACCCTTAAAAATTGCACACGCTTGTGGAATGGCGCCAAACTTCGCTACTTAAAAATCCCCATAGGCGACGCTTTAAATATTTTTACTGGTTACATGTTTTGAGTTACAGAGGAGGTCTAGGGCCAAAATGATTGCTCTCGCTCTAACGTTCGCAGAGATACCTCACATGTGTGGTTTGAAAACCGTTTTCATATGTGGGCGGGACTTACGTATGCGTTCGCTTCTGTATGCGAGCTCACGGGGACAGGGGCGCTTTAAAAAAAAATATATTGTTTTATTGTTCATTTTACTTTATTTATTTTAGTTTGACATGTTTTTCTGCCCCCAAATTTTTTTTGATCACTTTTATACCTATTACAAGGAACGTAAACATCCCTTGTAATAGGAATATGGTATGACAGGTCCTCTTTACAGTGAGATATGGGGTCAATAAGACCCCACATCTCACCTCTAGGCTGGGAAGCCTGAAAAAAAAAATCCTGGCTTTGATCGTAGCGGTGAGTCGGTAGAAGCACCGGAGGGCGGCGGGGGGGGACATCCCCTCTCGCCTCCCGTAAGAATGATCAAGCGGTGGAACAGCCACTATGATTGTTGTTATGGTGTAGGGAATCGCCGGCTGAAAAAGCTAATATCTGAATGATGCCTGTAGCTGCAAGCATCATTCAGATATCCCCGCACAAAGTCAAGGACATCATATGACGGCCGGCGGGCGGGAAGTGGTTATTGCAGAGTATTGCCGGGCATTGCGGAGTATGGCAGGGCATTGCGGAGTATGGCAGGGCATTGCGGAGTATGGCAGGGCATTGCAGAGTATGGCAGGGTATTGCGGAGTATGGCAGGGTATTGCATGGGGTATTGCACAGGGGGTATTGCACAGGGTATTGCAGAGTATTGCGCAGGGTATTGCAGAGTATTGCACAGGGTGTATTGTGCAGGGTATTGCAGAGTATTGTGCAGGGTATTGCAGAGTATTGCACAGGGTTTTGCAGAGTATTGCGCAGGGTATTGCAGAGTATTGCGCAGGGTATTGCAGAGTATTGCGCAGGGTATTGCAGAGTATTTTGCAGAGTATTTTGCAGAGTATTGCGCAGGGTGATGCAGAGTATTGTGCAGGGTATTGCAGAGTATTGTGCAGGGTATTGCGCAGGGTATTGCAGAGTATTGTGCAGGGTATTGCAGAGTATTGCGCAGGGTATTGCAGAGTATTTTGCAGAGTATTGCGCAGGGTATTGCAGGGTATTGCAGAGTATTGCGCAGGGTATTGCAAAGTATTTTGCAGGGTATTGCGCAGGGTATTGCAGAGTATTGTGCAGGGTATTGCAGAGTATTGCGCAGGGTATTGCAGAGTATTGCACCAGGGTATTGCGGAGTATTGCACCAGGGTATTGCAGAGTATTGCAGAGTATTGCGCAGGGTATTGCAGAGTATTGCAGAGTATTGCACCAGGGTATTGCAGAGTATTGCACCAGGGTATTGCAGGGTATTGCACCAGGGTATTGCAGGGTATTTTGCAGAGTATTGGCAGGGTATTTTGCAGAGTATTGGCAGGGTATTTTGCAGAGTATTGCACAGGGATGGCTGAGCAGGGATGGATGGATGGCTGGATCTGTGACTGCAATTGTCACAGATCCAGCCCACAGAGCTGCTGCTGCCATCCGCTCTCTCCCCCTCCCCTCTCACACTGTACCGATCGGTACAGAGAGGGGAGAGAGGAACCTGCGTCATCACATGACGCCGGTCTGATTACAAGTGATTGCTCCGTCATTTGACGGAGCGATCACGTGGTAAACGGCCGCTATCAGCGGCGATTTACCGTGATTCGTGATCCGCCGGGTCCTCTGGACCCGGCGGTCACAGAGTTTCCCGTGTGCGCGCCCCAGGGGGCGCGCGGGAGCGCGATTCTGGGAGGACGTTATATAACGTCCTCCCAGAGTTAAGCAACCACCTTGTCGACGTTATTTGTCGGCAGGTGGTTGTTAAGTGGTTAAAGGAGATAAAAAAATTAAAAATAACAGAACTAGTGGCAAGGTCAACTGGTAATAAAAATGTGTTAAAGTAGAACTATAGGCAAACCTTTTTTTATTTTGGATAGTGCAAGGAAGGGTTATAACCTTGTCAGATTTTTTTTCCACCATTTGTGTCCCTTTGCAGAGATTTCCCTTCACTTCCTGTCCCATAACCAAACAGGAAGTGAGAGGAAATCCCTGCAAATTAACCCCTAGGCGCAGAGGGTACGCCGCATATTTGCATACCAATTAGCGGACACAGCTGTGCCGAGAGAGCATGCCCTGCGGAAAGCTCCCAATTGCTTCTTGCGATCGGGAGCTTTCCAATCATGTGACTGCTGTGAAAGCCCATCATGGTGGTCACGTGATCATAAACCCCGCCTCCCGGCATCTGAAATCCCTTAAAGGGCCGGGTAGGCGCTGGCGCAAAGGGGTTAAGGAAATTCCTTGGGGACCCCTCTAGGGACAACCCAAAATATGGGATTTTCTTTGACTTTCACTTTCAGTGATAACCAGGGCATTTTGAGAGGGGGAATCTCTTTTAACGGGGGCACAGACAGCAATAAAAACAGAGGAATTTTTATAGCCACTGAGAATTATCTCCTTCTAAGATGGGGACTAGTAGTTGGTATTTCCCTACCATTGTAATACTGTTCCCATGAGATGGACAGCAATAAAAACTGACAGGGGTTCTTATCTATCTCCACTCTATCCAAAACAGGGAAAAAACGTGCCTTTAGTTATACTTTAATGCCGCGTACACACAACTGTTTTTCATGACGAGAAAAATGCCATTTTTTAAAATGGTCATTAAAAACGATTGTGTGTGGGCTTCAGAGCATTTTTCACGACGTGAAAAATGGCCATGAAAAAATTGGAACATGCTCTAATTTTTCTCGTCGTTTTTCACGTCGTCATTTTTCTCGTCATGAAAAACGGCCGTGTGTGGGCTTTAACGACGTGAAAAAAACGTGCATGCTCAGAAGCAAGTGATGAGACGGGAGCGCTCGTTCTGGCAAAACTAGTGATCGTAATGGAGATAGCACATTCGTCACGCTGTAACGGACTGAAAAGCACAAGGCTGAAAAGCGCGAATCATCTCTCACCAAACTTTACTAACATGAGGATCAGCAAAAGCAGCCCAAAGGGTGGCGCCATCTGAATAGAACTTCCCCTTTATAGTGCCGTCCTACGTGTTGTACGTCACCGCGATTTGCTCGAGCATTTTTTTTTCATGATAGTGTGTATGCAAGGCAGGCTTGAGAAGAATTACGTCGAGAAAAACGCAGTTTTATTCAATGACATTAAAAACAGTCGTGTGTACGCGGCATCAAGGGGGAACAGTTGTGTTAATGTTAGTGACAGATTGCAGACTATATTCCCTTTTTAATTTGGCCCATAGTTCCACTTTTTCACTTTTTGCAATTGGCAAACAACAAGGCTAATAAATACACATAGAGGGCTGGCTCTTGTGTTAAATATCTGTATTAGAACATTGATATACAGCAGAAAGGCCTTCCTTCCAATAACGTAAACAGTCTTTGTAGGATAATCCACTGAGGGTGGTCAGAATACCTTCTATAATTGCTGTCTGCTGTGCTTACAGAAGATAATACAAAAAAAAAAAAAGAATACAAAAAAATTGCTTCAATAATTACTCTGTATCAGGCCATTCAGTAGCAAAATGCCTGCTTGAAAGAGCAATTGTCTTATTCTCTACGAACATTAACGGACCTCCTTCTGGCTGTTTACAACCCTCTCTTTTCTAATTCATCAAATATAAACTAAGTATTGTGTATCTTCCCCAGCATGGATTGGCTTTTACATGCTGCAAACCAGATGACAGTCATGCCGTGGCAGCCCGTTATTCCTGGGAGGATAGTGTACGGGGAGGAGGGCACACCATTGTGCAGAGCATTTTCCTTCAAACAAACCTAAATTGGTTGGTGCTTATCCTTCTGAGTTCATTTTTATTTGTTGGCTTCTCACTGCCAGAAACATTAAAGGGAAACAATAATGGTTCTTTTGGTTGATCTTATTTCCATTTCTTTCACACATTACAGGTTTAAAAATGGTTTATAGCTTTTTCCATTAATTATATAAAATGCTAAGCTTATAAATAAATTCAAGGAGCAGCAATTAAACTTTTTTTTCCAAAGAATGCTAGGTTCTCACTGCAGACTGAAAATTAAAGCCGAATTCTAGAAATTCAGCCACTTTGCAAACAGTGGAGGCACACTATGAGTTAAGTCCAAGGAGGTTCATGATATCTTCTGGACTTATCTCTATTATTTATATCTGACAACTTTTTGTCCTACCAGAGCATACATTGATACTTCGGGCTGGGAGAGAGGAGAGAAAAAGGCACATAGAGCAAGCTATACCTGCTCCTCCCCTCTGCTGCCAGATCAGAGAAGCCTTTGTATTTTGTGAATGAGTTCACATGATACAAAGGCTTCTGTGATTGGGCAGGAGGCAGGCATAGCAGCTGCACTGACTCTAATGTAGAAGATGCTTAAACCTGAAACATCAGCGCTGGCCTCCGGGAAATACAGCGATAGCAATCTTTCAAGAGTGCAATAAAACTGTCAGATGGAGCTAATAGAGATAAGCCCAGGAGTTGTCATGCACCTCCTCCAACTTAACCCATGGCGTGTCTTCACTCTTTAAAAAGGAGATTAATTATTGGAATTCAGCTTTAAGAAAGGTTTCCTTTGTGCTCCTCTAAATCATTCAACTTTGTTGTGAAAATTGTTCCTCTACTGTTCAAGCCTATTTGTGGGATATTCATATTATTTAGGGTGACCAGATGTGAGCTAGATGCTCAGTACAGAATATAGATGCTGATTATGAATAATGCCTTAACAAAGATGGCACTGTCCATCTCGAAAAAAGCAGATGAAAAGCAGAAAAAGGCATTAAACAAAAGAACACTGTGATCTATGTAAGGTCATACCTCCCAATTTTTTGAGACGGATGCAAGCGACACCTATTAGAAATTGTATGTAGGCATAGGACACACCCCCTGTCACGCCCCCTTAAAGGAGAATTATACAAAAAAATTATTAGTTAAACCCACAAGTGCTTTATTTTTACCACTACTATTCCTTGTTATTGGCTTTTGAAGTTTACAAATGCAGCAATTTAGTAATTTGATGAACGATTTAGCACCAGGAAACACTTTTTGAAAGATAAGTAGTGCATTTTATATACAATTATATAGATCAGACCAAAATGAGGGACAAATGAGGAGGAAAGAGGGACAGGGGGACTTTTTTCAAAATTAGGGACAGTCCCTCGAAATCGGGGACAGTTGGGAGGTATGTAAGGTGGAGTGCTTGGGCCTTATGTCACATGACATAGGGGATCAGTCATTGCTCCCTTCAATTTCCAATGCCAGCCAACACTTGGTATTTTGTAGGAGCAGCAAAGAATGAAGATGTGGCAGGGAATGTGAAATTGGGTATTCCTAGGTCAGAAATTGGGCTTTACAGAGACCCTGTCACTTGGACCCGAGCAGGCAAAAAGACATTCTCTTTAATTCAAAACCCATCAAAAAATTGTACAGAAAGGTCTACATTGTATCACAAAAGAGCTCCTAATTTGGTGCGCTCTTCGCTATTATTCTAGAATGAAATGGGCCCCTTGAGAAGCATTTTTCTCCATAAGTTGATAATAGGGATAAAAATCCTCCATGTAACCATAAGACAGGAACAACAAAGCCTCAGCGGCTGCCAGAGCATTTATAGGAACGTGCTCAGATATTTTGTTTGGTCTGCACAAATAAATTGTTAGATAATTTGGAACAGCGCTCCTGCTGTGAGACTTAATGGGAACATTGTAAAACGCCAGGTAAAAATGAACACCTATTATACCTGTACTTTGTTGGATTTTTTTTCTAATGCCCAGTACGAGGCATATCAGATTAAAGAGAAGCTTTGGTGTATTCTCAGACAATATGGGCTTTGTGTTATTACTGTAACATTTAACAGAAAATACTTACATGACGTTCACCATTTTACATGCTTCCGACTCTGTGTTTTAAAGGGTCATGGCGGTGCGTCCATAGAGGGCGCCAGAGCGCCGCCCCCTCTCGCTCCTGCATTGCCACTGAAAGACAATACACAGATTCATGCATTGCATGAATCTGTGTATTGTTGCCGCTGCCGCCCACTATTCAGATGGCCGGCCTCCTGGTGAGCGCCGGCCATCTGAATTAGAGTGGTGGCCGGCGGTGGGTGTGTTTTGGAAGTGTCTATCAGAGCCAGCGGCTCTGATAGGCTTTCTGATTACATCCCTCAGGCTGTAATCGGCTTCCAAATAGTTCACCAAGGGACGCACGGGGGTGCTTTCCTTGGTGAACACTGACACGCATCTCAGCCAATCAGGTTCACCGGATCTGGTTACCGATAACCTGATTGGCTGAAGCGACATCGAGGGTGGGACTTGGGAGAAGACATCGAGGGAGGATGGCTGACCCGAGAAAGGTAAGTGCTGGGGGACTGGGGGAAGCAATCTGGCGGTTTTTGAGGGGGCAAACTGGCGGCAATTGATGGACACAGTGGTGACAATTGCTGGCACAGTGGTGACAGTTTATGGGCACAGTGGTGACAATTGATTGCACAGTGGCTGCGTTTGATGGCATGGCACAGTGGCTGCGTTTGATGGCATGGCACAGTTTGATGGCATGGCACAGTGGCTGCAGTTGATGGCATGGCACAGTGGCGAAAATTGATGGCACAGTGGTGACAATTGATGGGCACAGTGGTGACAATCGATTGCACAGTGGCTGCATTTGATGGCATGGCACAGTGGCTGCGTTTGATGGCATGGCACAGTGGCTGCGTTTGATGGCATGGCAGAGTGGTGACAATTGATGGCACAGTGGCAACAATTGATGGGCACAGTGGCGACAATTGATGGTACAGTGGCTGCGTTTGATGGCATGGCACAGTGGCTGCGTTTGATGGCATGGCACAGTGGCGACAATTGATGGCACAGTGGCGACAATTGATGGCACAGTGGCGACAATTGATGACATGGCACAGTGGCGACAATTGCTGGGCACAGTGGCTGCGTTTGATGGAACAGTGGGGACAATTGCTGGGCACAGTGGTGACATTTGATGGGCACAGTGGCAACAATTGATGGGCACAGTGGCTGCAATTGATGTTTTTTTTTTTTTGTTTGTTTGCGCCCCCCCCCCAAAAAAAATTTGAGCACCAGCCGCCACTGGGTCAGTCCATCAAGAAAGGCATATTTTAATTATGGATAGAATCTGGTAGGCTAAGACAGCTCTTGGTCTCTTGTATATCTCAGATACTCCAATGACAAAAGATACTAATGCCGCGTACACTTGACCATTTTTCTCATCGGGAAAAATGTCATTTTTTCTCTTTGACGAGAAAAACGACCGTGTGTGGGCTTTCCTTCATTTTTCCAGACGAGAAAAACGGCAAGAATCACGACGAGAAAAATTGGAACATGCTCTAATTTTTCTCATCGTGATTCACGCCATTGTTTTCCGCGGCAGTTTTCCCATAGGGAAACACTGCCAGGGAGCCTACACACGGTCGTTTTTCTCGACCAAGAGAGAAAATGTCAGGAAAAACGGCCGTGTGTAGGGGACCAAGCCGTTCCTCGTTTTTACCGTCAATTTTCTCGACAGTGTTTTCACCGTCGAGAAAATTGATCGTGTGTACACGGCATAAGGCTAGCCAGTAGACTGGTGTAATGGGGGACAGAGCAAGACAAGTGGCCTTGTGGAGGAGGATACAAAAACCTGTCTTTATCCCGGCCATAATTCTCAAGTCTCTTCCCGCCTACCTAAATGTTTAAGGTGTTCCTGTCTAACTTTGTGTGTTCCTGCTCCTTCATTTCAATTCCCCATAATATAAATAAATAAAAAACCCAACAGGCAGAGTGAGAGCCTCTTATAATGGCCATCACAGGTGTGAAGAACCATTTTTTCATTTGGTTTATGGCTAGGTTCACACTGATGTGGTGCAAGTCAAATCCATTTTTCAGTGCGACTTCAAGGAGCAGCTCCAGTGTGAATGGATCAAGTTCAAATGCGACTCTAATCTTTTTTTCATGTGATTTGGATACAACTGCGATATCTCTTTTTCCTGCATTAGGACGTGGTCCAGGGATGGGGGATGAGAAACACAGCAAAGATATGAAGAAAATGTACTGGAGTCATGTTACTTTAGGGCAGATAAGCGATCTCCAATGCAGTTTTTGTTTAAGTCTATGGAGCTACAAATCCCATGCACTACACTTGCACGGGACACTGCATATAGGTGAACAGCCTCCACAGAAACTCATATTATTTCACTTGTCACGCATCAGAAATTTCATCAGTGTGAACCAGGGCTAAATCTGTTGCTGTAACTACTTAAAAGTGGCAGCTTTTTCATTCCACCAGCCTGTTACTGGACAATAAAAATAAAAGCAGTACGCTGATGAGTTCTTCTTTCTGTTGCTCTGCATGCTCCTCCTGTCAACATGTCCCTGTTAGCACATGAGCACTGTGTCAGGGCTAGGCTCAGCCCTTCCCTCTCTGAGCTGGCCGCTCAGCTGTCGGCAAATTGCCAGCTCCTCTCTCTCCACAGTGACTCACCTGCTGATGATCTGCTCGTCAGTCCTGCCTACTTAAAGCCTTCCAGCTCACTTCATCTCTGCCTTCGCCTTTGTCAACATCACAGAGACTTTCTCCTGCATTCCTGTTGTGGACTTGCTCGGCTGGCGTTCCTTCTGGCTCCTGATGCTGCTTGTTGGACTACTACGTTTATCTCTGGCTCTCTGACATTGGCTTGGTCGACTACCCGATGCGGTTACCGAACTCTGGCTATGTTTGACTACGCTTACTCTGTTTACCTTTTTATTATTATTATTAAACAATGTTACATCAGTTGGACATAAATTGAATTCTCTCCTGTTAGGATTGTGCGCACACATTTTCAGCATCACAGAAAATAATATAAAATCCTACATCACTTTGTCTTGTTACACAATAATAAAACAAATATCTTTAATTGAAAAATCATCTCCTGGTATACAAAACAAGAAATATCAAAGGATATAACTCACTATTGACTACACAAGATTCCCAACGTGATTTATCTATGAAAGGAGAAAGATGTATAAAACTTTCAGAGACCAGATGAGAAACAATACATCAAAATAATTAGCATGTTGCTAGTAATATATGTATACATCCTCAAACAGCCAAATCCATCACTAAGGACCAAATTCATTTAATACAGGTCTAAAGTGGGTTGACAGCAGAGGTCTATTAGGTAGGAAATCCACCCACTACTGTAAGGAGGTCAGTGGCGGCTGGTGCTCAAAATGTTTTGGGGGGTGCAAACAAACTGAAAAAAAGAAAAAACATAATTTGTAGCCCCTGTGCCCATCAAACGCAGCTACTGTGCCCATAAATTGCCGCCACTGTGCCATCAAATGCAGCCACTATGCCCATCAAACACAGCCACTGTGCCCATCAAACGCAATCACTGGGCCCATCAAACACAGCCACTGTGCCCATCAAACGCAGCCACTGTGCTCATCAAACGCAATCACTGTGCCCATTGAACGCAGCCACTGTGCCCATCAAACGCAGCCACTGTGCCATTAAATGCAGCCACTGTGCCCATCAAACGCAGCTACTGTACCCATCAATTGTTGACACTGTGCCCATCAATTGCTGACACTTTGCCCATCAATTGCTGCCAGTGTGCTCATCAATTGCCACTACTGTGCCCATCAATTGCTGCCAGTGTGCTCATCAATTGCTGCTACTGTGCCCATCAATTGCTGCCAGTGTGCCCATCAATTGCCGCTACTGTGCCCATCAAATGCTGCCAGGGTGCATCCCCTGCCCGCCCAGCACTTACCTTGTCTTGGTGGGGCAGTGGGTCACGGCGATGTCCTCCACGCTCCTCGATGTCTTCTCCCGTCCTCTCTTCCCGTCCTCTGTTATGATTGGACGCCTGATAGGCAGCGTCCAATCACAGCGCCTGTCGTTTCAGACAATCAGGTGACAGGTAACAGACCCGAGCACCTGATTGGCTGAGAGGCGGCTTAGTGTTGGGAAAGCGAATATTAATTTGCTTTCCTAACACACAGCTGAGTGAACAGCGAGCGCCCAGCATGGCGCCCCCTGTTCACCTTTTGGGGTGCCTATTAGAGCCTATGGCTCTAATCAGCTGCTTCCAAAAAATACCCTGCCGCTGTAATTCAGGTGCCCGGCGCCTGAAAAGTGCAATGCATGAATCTATCTATGGCTTATAGAGAGGGGGTGGCGCCCATGTGCCCCTTATGGATGCACCGCCACTGGAGGGCATCCCACATGCTGATGTCAGATGGAAGACTTACCCACTGCTGCCAGGTGGGAGACCTTCTCACTGCTGTCAGGAGAGAAACTCACCCACTGATGTCAGGTGGGATACCCACTCACTGCTGTCAGGAGAGAGGCTCATCTATTGCTGTCTTGAGAGAGGCTCACCTATTGCTGTCAGGTGGGAGACCCACTCAATGCTGTCAGGTGGGAAATGCACCTACTGCTGTCAGGTGGTAGACTCACCTATTGCTGTCAGGTGGTAGACTCACCTATTGCTGTCAAGTGGTAGACTCACCTACTGCTGTCATGAAAGGTCACTGCTGTCAGGATGTAGACCCACCCACTGCCATCATAAAGGGAAACTCACACACTGCTGTCAATAAGGAGACTGCTGCCAGGAGGGAAACCCAACAACTGCTGTCAAGAGGGCGACTAAATGTAATTTATTTTGGTAGATCACTAGCAAAAATCGGCAAAAGAAACATTTAGCACCCCTTATAAGACTGTGGCTCATGTAAAATAATATTATTTGTCCCAGTCCCTGTAGTGACCGACTGTATATGTGCCTACTCCTTTTATCTCATTGCTCTGATAAATATTCCAATATAAATAAAATCCACTGAAAAAAAATCGCTTTTTCTTCATCTGCTATTCCTTTATCATGTTAGATATTTAGGCATTTCTCGTGGGTCTCTTGTTTCATTTTCAGAGCCATTGAAATCATTGTAATAGGATGACAAAATGATAAGATGCCTCTTTCTGATTTTAATTTGGACCACAATAGATGACTTCTGTGGTAACCAATTGCTTACTGATATGCCATCTGGACATTTCTTGGCCATTTGGCTGGCCAGGTGAGAAATGTGATTAATCTTTGGAATACCTAAACAGAAATTCTATCAACATGTGAATGGAAGAGGTTGTTGATATGGTAATATCTTTTTATGAATTTACAGATAGGTACCAAAGATTACTGAACAAGTCACTGACATTTATTACATTTGACCACTCAGCCTAATTTATTGGTCGTGTATACCTATAGTCCAAAACAGGGTCCTATTTGTAATGGCTTGGTATAGCACTGAGGCTCGATTCACACTGGTCCGACAAACGCTCCGACATTGGGAGCTCATGTCACATGATGTGTGAAAATCAATGTTTCCCTATGGGAGCCGTCTTAACTGGTCCAACACAAGTCGGGCCGACTTTGAAAATGCTCCCTGTACTACTTTGGTCCGACTTCAGCCCATTGAATATCATTAAAGTCGGATCAAAGTAGGATCCTTGTCCTAACCATCCGACTTGTGACATCTGACATTGTGATTACAGCAGCAGTAAAAGGAATTTATATCACACTGGGATTGTTTTGATTGATCAAAGGACAAGTCAGACTAGCACAAAGTCGGATCAAAGTAGTATCCTGTTCATTCAAGTCGGATGGATGTCAGACCAATGTAGGACTGATGTAGGACTGATGTAGGACTGATGTCGCAGAGCAAAGTAGGATGAAAGTTGTATGACTGTCGTGTAGTATCAGTGTGAACCCAGCCTAAAACCCAAGCTGGCCAACTAAACTTCATATTACCTTCTTAAGTCCTTGTAACATTAGTTTTGTTGATAATGTACATGTTTCCCCTATTATGAAATTGGTGTAAAAGAGCTCAGAGTAAATGACAATAAAAAAGATACTGTATGTGTTTTTTGATACTTAGTACCTGTCCATGTTATCTAAAGGTACCTAATTCAGGCAAACCATTTGAAGTTGAGTTATGCCCCGTACACACGATCGGAATTTCCGCTCAAGCTTGGCTTGCATACACACGGTCACACAAAAGTTCTCTGAAGCCGAAAAAATGAAGTTCAATGCTTCCGAGCATGCGTCAAATTGTTTCCGAGCATGCGTCGGAATTTTGCGCGTCGGAATTGCTACAGACGATCACGTTTCCGATTGGAATTTTTTTCGTCTGAAAATTTGAGAACCAGCTCTCAAATTTTTGCTGGCGGAAATTCCGACAGGAAAAATCTGATGGAGCCTACACACGGTTGGAATTTCCGACCAAAAGCTCACATTGGACTTTTCTTGTCGGAAAATCCGACCGTGTGTACGGGGCATTAGAGGAAGAAAACCCAAAGCAGTACGTTCAGTAAACTAGTGAGGGTGAATTTTTATCAATTGGGGTTTTCTCTTAAATGTGTGTAGATCATCCACTGCTGGAAAACCCTTATTGTAAGCTTTGTCTGTTACCAGAGAGTGCTACAAGTTACAAACAAGTGTTGCAAAGTTACGAATTAGCTACCGGAAAGACTTCCATGTTGCTAGCAAAGGAACCATATTTTCAGTAAAATTGCCATGTTCACAAAGAGAGAAAGACACCATCATGTTTAGACAGCCTTGACTAACTTTACTGCCAGTACAGTTCCCCTACTGAAGTCTTTGCAGCTATGCAGTTAACATCATGGGTCACACATCAGGGCCTCAAAAGAGTTTGTGGGTACCTGGTCATACCTTCGCTATATGCCAAAACGTATCTGAACTCTTCTCAGAAGTATTAAGTGCATGTGTTTACCATAAGGGCATGGGTGTCCGCTCCATAGGGCAAGGGGGGTCAATTGCCCCCCCCCCCTGGAAGTCAGAGTGAAGACACACTTGCCCCCTGTGTTGCAATGGCCACCGAAGCCACCTCCGCGGCAGCCGTGGACTTTTTTTTCTAAGTCTGCAGACTGCTGCTGGCCTGGGAGCTGGGGCTGCTCTCAGTCTTTTCCAACTATCTGTCCCTCCATCCTCACTCCCGGCCCGAGCATCGGATTGGCTCTGCCGCTCGGGCCTCTGCTTAACATCACAGTGACCCTGACCTGGCTGTTCCATGATTGGCTGCTGCCTCAGTCTGCCTCTGCCTGTGTAAATGTGCCGGCGCGGCGCCGGCTCCTCCCACAGGTGCGTGGCGTGCAGGGGCCGAGACAAGAGACTGAATACGCTGCCAGTGCCTGCCCTATCGCTGAAGAACTACAGGTAACAGCAGTGTCTGTGCCATGACACCACTGTGTACATCTTTTTGTATTGCAATGTATTGAAATACATCTGTGTTGTGGCTACAGTATACAGTATAGGCTGTTTTCATCAAGATCAAAATATGGCCACAACAGATGTATTGCAATACATTGCAATATATAAAGATGTACATTCTCTAGGCTATATTTATATGGGCATGGAGTGAAGTGGAATTATCCTCAAGAATGATGCCCCCCCCCCCTGAAAAAAGTTCAGCGGATGCCCATGCATAAGGGTACTATTAATGCTACAGCATACAAAAACTGACTTGCAAAATCAACTCCATAAAGACATGGCTTAACCACTTTGGAGTGGAGTGGCCTACACAAAGCCCTGCCATTAACCATATTTTAAACCTTTGAAATGAATATGATTTGCAGATTGCAAGTCAGGTCTTGTAGCCCAACATCTGTATAAAACCCATCTTTAAAAAAAAAACATACATTTTTATTTATATATTCTAAAAATACAAATCTTTAAAAATGTCAATTAGACGCCAGTTGATTTACAAATGGTAGGAACTTGAACTGTAGAGCTGCTGGAGATCATTGAGTGTGGGTTGACACGTTTCATGGGATAACCTGCTTCCTCAGGACCTCGGATCTCCACCAATAGAGTAATCACTACAATAATACCCAAAAACACATATTAAGCATTTTACAAGGACGTGTAAGAACCACATATACTATCTATCACGTAACAAAAATATATATATAATTTACATTTTAATGAGAGAAGATTAATTCAACACCCTAACCCTTGCTTGAAGAAGGGAAAGTAAGAAAAAAAAAAACATTTATAAAACCATTGGAGATACAGTATATGGCAGCCGTCACACCCTGGAACTTTAGTGGGCCAGAGTTTAATAGGAGAGCACAGTTTAGGAAAAATTATAACATTAAAACCCCAAATTCTGCAAGAATTGGGATCCTTACCTTTATGTATCAAAAGGTTCAAGAGGAGACTTGGTAAACCTATTAGCAAAGTAGATCATTCCTACAAAATTATATGTTATTATGATATATAATATATCAGATTGTCAAATAGGTTGAGCTGGTCTTTGATTGCTTCTCAATATTGCAACACAAGTGGACAGTTGGACATCGTACAGTCAGAATCTGTCCCTCTTTAATTCAGATTTGTATCCTAAATTCATATTTTTAATAATAGGATTCAGGGAAACTAAATGCGGCACAACAAATAAGATATTTAAAATCTTGCTGCATCAAGTTGTATTTTGCTGCTCAGTAGCAATTACCATTCAGATAATCAGGAACAGTTTTGCACATGTTGACCTATATAGAGACTTGGCTTTACTGTTCTCCTGACTTGCTTCATCATCGAGTGGAAAGAATATATTATTTTCACAGATGGTGTATGCACCTGACCTATTGTTTGAGAAACTTCCCAAGCTTTTTGCAGTTTGCATCCATGTCTGAAAGGTGCATTGCTTTATGAACTTTGGTAAAAGAGTTTAAAAAAATAATATATATATATATATATATATATATATATATATATATATACCGTACTTTATGTATATACACAGTATCAGGGCTTTTTTTCAGCGGGAACGCGGGGGAACGCAGTTCCGGCACCTCCTGGACTGACTGTATGTAATGGCAAGGGGTGCTGGGGTGTGCTGCAGGGTATTGATGCTCACTGCTGGTTGATCTATTCTAGCTGGAGGGGATCTATTTTTGCAGGGGGGTCTATTGTTGCTGAGGAGGTCTAGTGTTGCTGGTGGGGGACCTATTGTTGCTTTAGGTCTGGTATGGATTTTAAGGGGAACCCCGCACTAAAAAAAAAAAAAAAAAAGCCGTGGGGTTCCCCCAAAAATCCATACCAGACTCTTATCCGAGCACGCAACCTGGCAGGCCGCAGGAAAAGAGGGGGGGATGAGAGAGCCCACCCTCCTCCTGAACCATACCGGGCCACATGCCCTCAACATGGGGAGGATGTCCCCATGTTGATGGGGACAAGGGGCTCATCCCCACAACCCTTGCCCGGTGGTTGTGGGGGTTTGCGGGCGGGGGGCTTATCAGAATCTGGAAGCCCCCTTTAACAAAGGGGACCCCCAGATTCCGGCCCCCTCTATGTGAATTGGTAACGGGGTACGTTGTCAAAAATGTTAAAAACCACAGTAGACTGCTTGGGACAAGTCCTTTATTAAAAAGAAAAAAAAAGAAAAAAAAATTCCAACAACGTAATCCATTTTTAAGCGATACGGAGAAAAAAAAAATCCATGGGAGGCAGCCGACCAAAGACGCTCTCCCGCCCTGACAGCTCTTTTATAGCTGAGGGCGGGGCCAACTGTCACGTGCGTGGGTGACCCCGCCCCCCTCTGACACAAGGGGAAATTTACACTGTTATACATTTCGTTTCACAGGATGAAAAGCTCTGCATTTTTTTTATAAATACACCCCTATAGCTATTTTTGAAAAACTATAATATTTTTTAGTAAAAAAAAAAACTTACATTTTACGCAGACCACACACCTCTGTGAGGTCCATTCCCATCAGAGCATCGCACCTATTCACGTTTTTTTACATGTTTATCTCATGACAGCATAGGGCAGCCCATTTACTTGCGCACAAATGCACCAAAGTAGTTCCTGCACCTTTTTAGGGCGGTGAGCCAGGCATGCTTTTTATTGGACGTTTGTCGTGAAATAAAACAAATGTCTGCTAGCTTTATATGGGGTGCCATTAACAATCAATGGAAATGTTGCTTGTTTTAGCGTGTTCTGGGAACGCATGCAGAAAAGTTTCCGAAAAGCGCAGGTGTGAATGGGGCCTTAAGGGTGCACAGACACATTTTAATGGGTGAGTCTCATCTACAAGACACCAAGATTCCTGGTTGTGTTTTGGTCACCTATGTCCCTTGAAGTTACCAAGGCACAGAGGCAGTGAGGCTCCAGCGCACAAACAGGTTCTAGGGGGGCCAGTTAACCAGCGTGCCTACATGGGAAAAGTACAAAGTCAGTTTATGGGTGGTTTGAAATCAGCTCTTTAAAAATATTCTGGAGCCAGTAAGATCTACTGTTCAACACTAATGTCTGTTGCGGTATGCAAATGTCGGGAGAGCGTCATTTAACATATACAAGGTCATTACGAGCCGTGTTGGGGAATTGAAATCATTTCGGCTATTTGCGCACTTTCAGCTCCATTAGCGTGCAGAGGGATGTTAAATGCATGCAAGCTCTCTCAATGTCATCATTCACACTCAAGGACAGTACAGTGCATCCCTTTTTAAGTTTTTTTGCTTTTGAGAATATAAACTCCAAACATATTGCTTAAGAGTGTTTAAAGTGGAACGGTGGGCGAAATAAAAAATAAAATACACAATGCCGCTGGTCAAGAGCCTGTTAACACAGCAGTCTTTGCTTTTCTGAGTTCCCACTTGTAACGCAGTTTTATTACCTGTTGATCCTGTCAGTAGGTTTATTTTTAGCTTCCTTTAACATACCAAGCTGTCCGGCAATAGTGGAGGGTTGAGAAAAAACACTGATCAGCTTTTCATTTATGTAAAACCTTTATCCCAAAAAGAAAAGAAAACTGTTGCTAAAGTGTGAGCTGGAGTTCGACTTTAATTTAGTCACGTGAGCGCCCAACGGCGCTCTGAAGTAAGCTATTATACCGCATATTTTTAAAAATGACATCCACTGGGGAACTTAGTGTTATATACCAGAGGCAACTATAGAAGAACATTTTTTTGAACACCTTAAGAAAAAACATAGGGACTGGTATTTATTCCAGAAAATATAGCATACCTACCTGAAGACGCAACAGGAAACAAAAGAAAATCTGTACAAAGTGAGGAGAAAAGTAAGATCACTTACATCTACTGGGGAGCTATATATTTTATAATAGACGGAACTATAGAAGAAAAACAGAGCAGGAGGGGAGGATTGGGGAGCTGACAAGCAGGGAGGGGAGTTGGGAGGAGGACAGAGGAGACACAGACACAGAGAGCAGGCTGCGACTGAAGGAGGCACGCACTCTGACCACGGTGTCAGAGCTCAGCAGCCCTGATTATCGTGGTCAGCGTACAGAGGGGATAACAGAAACTGGCAGGATCAGCCAGGTATTGCAGGTGATACAGGGGGCCAAATTACACAGAACAAGCACTGCGCTGTACAACATGCTTTAAAGAAACAGGATTAATATATATTTTTGGGAGGGTTAACAAACACTTTAAAGCGGTTTTAAAACACTGGAAGTTTTTTTTTTCTCTTACCTGCAATGTAACGGCATAATGTACTAGTATGCAATGCATACTAGCACATTATGTGAAACTTACCTGAAAACTAAGCCTTCCAGCGATGCAATGTCATCGCTGGAGGCTGCTTAAATCTTCACCCGTCTTGCTTTCGGGTTAGCGGACTCGGGGCTCTGTGAATGGCCGGAAGCCGCTGGTCACGGAACAGGGCTCTGAAGAAAAGGCATCGGTGACCGTTTCTTCAGAGCGCATGCGCCAGTGATGTCACTGGCTGCATGTACAGTAAATATCTTCTAAACGGTGCATGTTTAGGAGATATCTACACTACCTATAGGTAAGCCTTAAGCCCCATACACGCGGTCGGACTTCTATCTGACTTTTCCGTGGTTTTTTGTCCGAACGGAGTTGGTCGGGAACACCCATAGCATACACACGCTCGGACTTTTCTGCAAACTTTACCAAAACTTTTTGCAACATCACGTGGTTTTTCTGCTCTTTTCTGCTATTTACCGCCACCCTTTGGTCAACTTCTGCTATTGTTGGTGGATTTTAACATTAGTTGTTTTGTCCATCGGACAAAAGTCCGATGGTTTTCTGTACACACGGCAGGACTTTGCTCCATAGGACTTTTGTTGGGCAAAAGTTTGTCCGTTTGCAGACCCAACTTTTGTCCGAAGAAAACAAGAAAAAAGCAAAAAAAGTTTGTCCGATGGAGCGTACACACGGTCGGATTGTTGGTCCAACTTGCTCAAAATGAAGTTTGTTGGCCAAAAGTCTGACCGTGTGTACGGGGCTTTATTATAGGCTTACCTATAGGTTAAGGTGACCAGATTTTTAAAATGAAATCAGGGGACATATTTGTTTTTAGTAGTAATGGCGGCAATCAGCGACTCTCTGCCCGTCACCGCCGCCCGCCTCACAGCCTGTGAAGTCTCACTTTCCGGGCCCCCGGCTACTACTGGGTGGGGAGTGGAGGAAGATCACTCCACCGGGAAAGGCAAGGAGATAAGCAGGAGGCTGGCCGGGACTTGAGTCGAGGCAGAAGAACATGCGAGCGGAGCTGAATGGGCACCCGAAACTGAAGAAATATTCCTTCCGCTTTCGACCAGCACATGATCATCAGAAAGGGGCACAGATAATGGAGTGTAATTCTGCACTGACTGTCTTTGAAATTACCCCAGCCCCTGTTCAAATCCAATCCGGGGACAAAACCGGGGACAGACTTGGTCCGGGGACAGTGTCCTCAATCCGGGGACTGTTCCCTGAAACCGGGGATGTCTGGTCACCCTACTATAGGTACAATTTAGTGATGGAAGTTTACTTCCCCTTTAATAATAACATTGGCACTAAATTCTATTTTTGCCAGCCAGGACAATAAAATACCAGCCAGGTGGCAAACCTAAATCCAGGACAGGATGTAAGGGGAATCTCCCCAATGGAACACAGACAGAAAAAAAAAAAAAAACCTATAGGGGTGTAAACTATTCCTACTATATCCAAAAAAATAAAAAACAACTGAAAAATGTCTTGGCTGTACACGTACTTTACCTAGATATTATGAACTCCCATATTTCGTGCATCACAGGTGTATATTAGGGTTGCTCCAGCCACCCATGTGACTTATTATTGTGCCACCTAGTGCTCACAGCAGCATGCTACATTTGTATCTGCTTTATTAAAACTGAAAGCAGTATAACAAAAATGTTATATATTGCAGTTTACAAATCCTTACCTCTTAATGCATATGTGCAGCGAACCCTCGCCTTGTTAAAGCGGTTGTATAGTCAAATTTTTTACTTTTACCTACAGGTAAGCCTATAAAAAGGCTTACCTGTAGGTAAAAAGAATATCTCCTAAACCTGTATTGTTTAGGAGATATTCCCCTTGCAATGCACCGCTGACTGCAGCTGCGAATGCGCATTGGGGATTCTCGGCTGAAAGCCCGGCGGATGCCGGACCTTGCCGGAAAGAAGTCTCCCGCGCGCATGCGCGGGAGTGACGACATCGCGGCTCCAGCCACTCATGAGCCACGATACCCGGAAGACACACCGAGGCAAAATGTCATCTCCCTCGGTGTGGACCAGGTAAGTTACCGACGCCTCGTTCTAAGGTAAGTATTTCATAATAAGCCAGTATGCGGTGCATACTAGCTCATTATGCCTTTTGCCTTGCAGGTAGCCAAAAAGAAAAAGCTGTCAGCGGGTATACAACCGTTTTAAACAACTCATTCAGTTTAAAATAGAAATAAAAGGCAAAATATTTGTGTATACATATAAAAAACATTATACATCCCCCCCCTTTTTTTATTTTTTATAAATGATGACATTCCCTCTGTTCTCAGCTGCATAAGGAGCTCAGAGAGCTGGGGAAGAAGAAGCAGTGGCACACTGATCTACCCAGTGAAGGGCTGTGCGGTGGGGGGTATGTCAGCAGAAGTCTGGTCATTGGAGGAGAGCAGGCTGAGTTCCCAGCACAGCCATAAAACTGGCCCTGTTGTGTTCTCCTGCTTAGTGTGGTCAGTTTTTAATAGGAAAGCAGAGGGACTGGTAGGAACACCAGGGATTTCACACAAAGGAAGCAATACAAAAAGAACAGGATACTTTGTCATACAAGTACATGGTACAGCAGGCACATATCAGGAATATGAAATGTTGGGTTGACATATTCTTTAATGCCTACATGCCACACATATGCATCCATGGGCAGCAGAGCTTTCAGTGCTGAGAGCATGATCCCAACACAATTTGCGGCATCTGTTTTTGATCTGTAGCTGGCAGAACCAGCTCCTGTTTATGTGACCTCACTGACAGCCAATCACAGTATTCACATAATTGGCTGACCCTTCTCACCCCCTGGCATAAGGACCTTGTTAAAGGGATGTCAGGAATGGGAGGGAAGGGGTTAAATGTGGTTGCTGCATTTGTTTTTGTTTTGTTTTTTTCAGGCATTATTGCCCTATTATTTTCACTTGGTGATCCAGCCTGTAAGTTATGTTTTCTGCTTTCAACAGGCCAAGCTATCCAGCAAAAGTGACAGTTAGAGGGTAGGATCACCATACTGCCGTACTCAATGGATCACCAGGTGAAAATAAAGAAAAAAAAAAAGCCTAAAAAATATAACGAATGCAACATATTTGAGGATTGTTAAGCTGCAATATATAAAATTTTTGTTTTGGGGTTTTAGAACAGTTTGAAGCAAAGAGAAAATTGAGCAAACCTGGAGCCACAGCCCAGAGCAACCATCAGGAATAATCAAATAAAAACAAAAATCAGCTTCGGCTGCCAGGAGCAGCAGCTCCAGTTTTGCTGTAGTTTTCTTTGGAGTAATTCCTATAAACCAGTTTCTTTTTTATCTTGTTTTACACAACTCTGAGCACTTAGTGAAGTCCTTCTTTAATATCAGCAGCAGCGTGCTATGATAAATGGAACAAACTTTTATTGACTGGAATGATGTTTCTTGCCTTGCATACTATTTCTGCCACACTACATCAGAGTCTTCAATTTATTTTTAAAAACATGAATTGTTGCTTCCAGGAACAGAGGACATTGGGTCAAAGGATGTTCCTTAACCTCCTACCGCCCATGCTATAGCCGAAAGACGCCCATGTATGTCCTCCCGTGCATGAGCTGCCTGCACGCTCCCTGGGCACGCGCGGCTCGGTCTGTGATCAATGACAGCTAATCACGTGATGTAAACAGCGTTGGTAATCGCCTTTTTAGCTGATAGCGTGAGGAGGAAGAAAAAAAGCTGATTACCGTCTGGCGTAAACGGGACATCGGTCCCGCACACTCCAGACTCACTGCTGCTAAGCAGTGACCACCAGTGCCACCTACCAGTGCCCACCAGTGCCACCTATTAATTCCCATCAGTGCCCATCAGTGCTGCCAATCAGTGCCCATCAGTGCCTCATCATCAGTGCCCCCTATGAGTGCTGCCTATCAGTGTCACCTACCAGTGCCTATCAGTGCCCATCACTACCACCTATCAGAGCCACATATCAGTGTCCTTCGGTGCCACCTATCAGTGCAGCCTCATCAGTACAGCCTCATTAGTGCCCACCAGTGCCACCTCATCAGTGCCACCTATCAGTGCCCATCAGTATCTATCAGTGCGGCCTATCAGTGCCCATCAGTGCAGCCTATCAGTGCCCATCAGTGCAGCCATATCAATTAAAGTGGTTGTAAACCCACTTTTCGGAAAAAAAAAATGACACATGCAAGAAAAATACATAATGAGCTAGTATGCTATGCATACTAGCTCATTATGTGGCACTTACCTCAGATCGAAGCCTCCGAAGCGCTCCTCGCCCCCCTCCGCCGCCGCCGCCATGTCTGCTCCGACCGTCTTCCTGTTATCGCTGCTCCGGCGCTGTGATTGGCCGGAGCAGCGATGACGTCACACGCATGCGCGCGGGGCCGGGTTTCTCCATTGAGAAAACCGGCAGTCTCCATTGAGAAAACCGGCAACGCGCAGTGCGCCTGCGCCGTTGTCTACGGCGCGCATGCGCCGTACACATCGGTGCAGGATTTTCTGATAATATCTCCTTAACCGTGTAGGTTAAGGTGATATTTCTTGCACCTACGGGTAAGCCTTAATCTAGGCTTACCTGTAGGTGCAAGTTGTGTGGTTGGGTTTACAACCACTTTAAAATCAAAAATGCAAAATGCAAAAATCACCAAAAATTCATAGGTGTGAATCAGGCCTTAGACAGGAGCCAATTATCCTACCAGCATGTCTTTTAAGTGTGGGAGAGAACATGCAAACTCCAGGCAGTTAAAGTGATTGTAAAGTGTCTTTTTTTTTCTCTAAAAATAACAAACACCTTATACTTACCTGCTCTGTGCAGTGGATTTGCACAGAGCAGCCCAGTTCCTCCTCTTCTCAGGGTCCCTCTTCGGCTCTTCTGGTTCCTCCCTCCAGGCGAGTGCCCCCACAGCAAGCAGCTTGCTATGGGGGCACCCGAGTCACAGCTCCATGTGTCCACTCAGAAATGGAGCCCCGGTTTGGCCCCCGCCTCCTCTCTCTCCTGATTGGCAAACGGACTTGATTGACAGCAGCGGGAGTCAATGGTGCCGCTGCTGTGTCTTAGCCAATCAGGAGGAGAGTCCTGGACGGTTGAGGAATGTGGACATCGATGGAGAGTGATGGGGCTCAGGTAAGTAATTAGGGGGTGCTGGGGAGGCTGCTGCACACAGAAGGTTTTTTATCTTAATGGAAAGAATGCATTAAGATAAAAAACCTTCTGACTTTACATCCACTTAAATCCTTTCCCAGCCAGTGTCATTAGTACAGTGACAGCATATATTATTAGCACTGATCACTGTATTAGTGTCACTTGTGATGTCAGTTGCAGTTAGTCAGTCTCTCCCCCCCCCCCCCCCGCCCTGGCGTCACTTAGTGTCAGACTGCTAGCCACAAGTCACTGATCACTGCCATTACTAGTTTAGAAAAAAAATACCAATATATATACCATAGATTGTAGATACTTTAACTTTCACGCAAACCAATCAATATACAATATGATTTTTTTTTATCAAAGACATGTAGCAGAATATATTTTGGCTGAAATTTATGAAGAATTTGATGTTTTTGAATTTTTTTATTGGATATGTTTTACTGCAGAAAGTAACAAATATAGCTTTTTTCAATATTTTCATTTTATTTTTGTTTATGTTGCAAAAAAATAAAAAAACCCAGTGGTGATCAAACATCACCAAAATAAAGCTTTTTTTGTGTGAAAAAAATGATATAAATTTTGTTTGAATACAGCTTTGCATGACAGTGCAATCACCAGTTAAAATAGCGCAGTGGCAAATAGCAAAAAAATGGCCTGGTCATGAAGCGAGTAAAACGTTTTGGAGTTTAAGTAGTTAATCTGCTTTTCAGGAAATTGTTTACTGTGTTTTTCTGCCTCCTTGCAATCTCCTCCATAAGCTCCCAAACCTCTCCTTTTCCCATTTACTTCTGTTTGTTTGGAACGAGCAGTGTGGGCATTGTGCTGCCGCTACATCCCTGGCCTGGCACTCTGCCATTCTGTTTTTCCAAATTCTCGTAAGCAATATATTATTTTTGGAACCGTTCTTATCTAATAGCATGCAACAACAGCCCTGAAAAAGTGGGAGTCTATTCCCCCAAAACACTTTGTCTCAATGTTCATGTTTACACTTTTAATAAATGATAAACCATACATCAAACATTGCAGTTTTCTGAACAGCGGGCACTCCTTTTTTCTTACTCAAGTCAACCGGTATCATGTAAATCAGGGGTGCCCAACCAGTGGCCGGCGGCCACATGTGGCCTGCGGAGCCCTCTGATGTGGCCCGCGACCTCCTGCTCTGGGATGGTGGTTTGGCAAGCCCAGATCGCAGGTTGCCGACCCGCTATCCCAGAGCATCAGTGTTGTGAATGAAGGTGGCGGTAGAGAAGGAAAGCAGCTGCAGAGCAGAGCCACATATGCTGATGTTTCCTGTATAGCGCCAGCTCCTGTCACAATCGATACCAAATGTACTCTGCCTGGGACAGCAAGAGCTGGGGAAAACTGAATGGAAGACTTATTAAAGGTAAGTTTATTACTGAAGTAGCAAAGTGCAGCTAACCTGCAGGAAAGCCAGTGTGAAAGCAGCCTTAGGACCAAATCGGGACCCTCCATTCACCTCATGTCCATTTACCCCCACTTACCTCCAATCCGATACGTTAAAAAAAACAAAAACAGAAGGGGATCTGTCCCCTTCCGTCTGGACAGATTGAATTTGAGGGCCCATGGAGTAGCGTGGGCTGTGTCCGTATCCGTCCTGCATATGCAGCGTGGACACAGACCTGTCATCTGCCCATTCCACTTATTTTGGCTCGCAACGGTTTACCAAGACGCTTCAATGGCCCTCGCTCTTCAAAAGGTTGGGCACCCTGGATGTAAATCATCAGCACATCCTATTCTCTTCTTGAAGACTTTTTTTAGTCACATGACATAATTTGCAACATTTTAGGGCAAACATGTTCCCCTTTCTTAGGCAGACAGTGACTGAAGAAAAGGCACATGTTTACCCCAAAACATTGCACGATATATCATGTGACTAATAAAAGCCTTCAGGAAGAGAACGGGATGTGCTGCTTATTTTTCATGATTCATGGATTTGCACACAATCCATAGCTAATCACTACAGCTCCCGTTACCGCAGCAGTTTATCTCTTTTTGGAGTCCCAGTGCTCCACGCTTTCCTTGCCTTCAATCTTCAACCTGTAACAAACCCAACCTTCAACCTTCAACTTCAACCTGAACTCAAACCCTCTTTTTTGTCCAAAAGGCAATAAAACATCTAGGCTGGAGTATGGATTTTACAATCATTAAATGTCCATTCACACTAATGTGTTCAGTAACACACACATTTTAACCCCTTCACGCCGACCGTATGCAAATTTGCGTTCATGGTTAGAAGGGGTTTTGCCATAGCTCCCAACTGTCCCTTATTTCAAGGGACTGTCCCTGATGTGGAGCAATGTCCCTCTTTGCTCCACATTTGTCCCTCATTTTGGTCTGATCTATATAGTTGTATATAAAATGCACTTTTTATCTTTCAAAAAGTGTTTCACAGTGTTAAACCTTTCATTTATTCTCTAAATTGCTGCATTTGTAAATTCCATAAGCTAATATAGTGGAATAGTAGTGGTAAAAAAAGCACTTGTGGGTTTAAACAATCATTTTTTTGTTGGACAATTCTCCTTTAAGGGGGTATGGCAGGGGGTCCTATGCCTACATACTTTTGCTGATAGGTGTCCCTCATTCCCATCTCAAAAAGTTGGGAGGTATGGTTATACTGGGGTGATGCCTGCAGCTGCTGTTTTTTAGAGCGGGTGGTCGGCTCTTTAGTGCAGTGTTTCTCAACTCCAGTCCTTGAGGCGCCATAACAGGTCATGTTTTCAGGATTTCCATTATTTTGCACAGGTGATTTGATCAGTTTCACTGCCTTAGTAATTACCATCCATTTCATCTGAGGGAAATCCTGAAAACATGACCTGTTGGGGCGCCTTGAGGACTGGAGTTGAGAAACACTGCTTTAGTGATACCAACCAATGCGGCTAAAAGCCACTTGGCTGTTATCCTAAAGGAGCGGAAGGGGACGTCCCCCCCTCCCGCCACCTTTCGCTGCTCTTCCCGGGCCTCCTGTCCCACCGGGAGACCCAAGCCATCAGCCGGCACATCCGCTAGGCTGAGACCCGAACAAAGCCGGATTCGGCTCAAATCGGGTCTCCAAGGGCGCCGATTTGAAAAAAAAATGACAGTATTCAGAATCACAGGTTTTGGCGATCTGCATACGTGCAAAAGAGGGATTTGGGGTCTTTGAGACCCCCGGTCCCACCATAAAAAGTACCTGTCACCACCTATTACTGTCACAAGGAATGTTTACATTCCTTGTGACAGCAATAAAAGTGATCAGAATATTTTTTTTTTTTAAAGGGACAATGTAAAAAAAATAAAAAATAACTAAGAAAAAATCATTTTTTTTAAAAAAGTGCCCCTGTCCCCACGTGCTCGCGCAGCAAAGAAAACGCATACATAAGTTACGCCCGCAAATGTAAACGGTGTTCAAATCACACATGTGAGGTATCGCCGCGATCGTCAGAGTAAGAACAATAATTTCAGCAAACTCTAACCTGGTAAACGTTATTTTTTTTTAAATCTTCGCCTATGGAGATTTTTAGGTACCGTAGTTTGCCACCATTCCACGAGTGTGCGCAATTTCAAAGCATGACACGTTAGGTATCTATTTATTCGATGTACCATCATCTTTCACATTATACAATAAAATTGGGCTAACTTTACTGTTTCGTTTTTTTTTTAATTCATGAAAGTGTATTTTTTCCCCAAAATTTTTATTTGAAAGACCGCTGCTCAAATACCGTGTGACATAAAATAAGGCAACAATCGCCATTTTATTCTCTAGGATCTTTGATAAAAAAAATATAATGTTTGGGGGTTCTAAGTAATTTTCTAGCAAAAAATACGGATTTTACCTTGTAAGTAACAAATGTCAGAAATAGGCTTAGGCATGAAAGGGTTACTGAATGTAACTAACTGTGGTGCGCTATAGTACCCTCTTTTTGTAATGGAACCCCTAACGCACCTACCCAGCGCACAAGGAAGGAAGAAAGGGAGGAGAAAAAAAGTAGGGAAGAGAGACAGGAAAGAAGGAAGGAAGGTAAGAAGGAAGGAAAGAACTAAGAAGAATGAAGGGATGTAGGAAGGAAGGAAAGAAGAAGGATGGGATGAAGAAATTATAGAAGACGGGAGAGATGAAGGAAGGAAAGAAGAAGGGAGGTAAAAATTAAGACGGGAAGGAAAGATGGAAAGAAGGAAGGAAGGAAGAAAGAAGAGATGGAACAAAGGAAGGAGAGAAAAAGGGAGGGATGAAAGAAGGAAAGAAGAAGGAAGGAAAGAAAAAAGGTAAGGAGAGAAGAAGATAGGGAGGACTAAATGGAAAAGAAGGAAGGGAAGGAGATAAGGAAGGAAGAAGAGAGCGATGATGGAAGGAAAGAGAAGAAGAAAGGGAGGAAGCGAAAAAGAAATAGGAAGTAAGTAACAAGGAATAAAGAATAAGAGGATGGAAGTAAATTGGAAGGAAGGAGTAGAGAAGAAAAAGTGGGTATATAAGGAACAAGTAAAAAAGGGAGGAAGCAAGCAAGAAGTAAGTATGGAGGGATGGTAGGAAGAAGAATGGATGAAAGGAAGGAAGAATGGTCAGAGGGCGAAAGAAAAAAAAGGAGAGAGGAAGGAAGGAAATAAGAAGGGAGGGAAAAAGTAAAGAGGGGAGAAGATAGGGAGGACTGAATGGAAAATAAGGAAGGAAGGAAGGAAGGAAGAAGAGAAGGATGAAGGAAGGAAGGAAAGAAGAAGGTTGGGAGGAAGAAATGAAAAAAGCAGGGAGGGATGAAGGAAGGAAAGAAGAAGGGAGGAGATGAAGGAAGGAAAGAAGAAGGAAGGGAAAAAGTAAGGAGAAAAGAATATAGGGAGGACTGAATGAAAAAAAAGGAAGGGAGGAAGAGAAGGAAGGAAGGAAGGAAGGAAGAAAGGGATGAAGGAAGAAAAGAAGAGGAGTGGGAGGAAGAAATGAAAGAAGAAGAGAGGGATGAAAGAAGGAAAGAAGAAGGGTAGGTGAGAGGTAAATAGGTAGAGAAGGCAGGCAAGACTGAATAAAAAAAAGTTAAAGTAGAAAAGAAAGAATAAGGGCAGAAGGAAGGAGGGAAATAAGAAGGGTGGAAGGAAGAAATGAAAGAAGAAGGGAGGGATAAAGGAAGTAAAGAAGAAGGGTGAATGGGAGATAAGTAAGGAGAGAATGTAGGCAGGGCTGAATAGAAAAAAAAGTGAAGGAATAAATGAATAAAGAAGGCAGGAAGGTATGATGGAAAGAAGAAGGGAGGAAGAAAGGATAGAAAGAAGAAGGGAGGAAGGAAGGATGGAAAGAAGAAGGGAGGAAGGAAGGATGGAAAGAAGAAGGGAGGAAGTAAGGATGGAAAGAAGAAGGGAGGAAGGAAGGATGGAAAGAAGAAGGGAGGAAGAAAGGATGGAAAGAAGAAGGGTAGGATGAAGGAAGGGAATAAAAAGGGTGGTATGAAGGAAGAAAAGAAGAAGGAGGGTGGGTGAGGGGAAGGAGCGGTAAGGAAAAGAGTAATAGAAGGAATTGTGTAGGGAATAAAAATAGAAAGAAAGAATTGCATATCTCATGCAGAACACAGACTCTCACATTGAGCACTCTGCACAGACGCAGCACGCAGGATAAGCTGTATTATTTACTATCTTTGAAGTGTCATTTTGTTAAAATGACAATCCGAAGTCAAGATAACACATGAAATCTGAGCTGCCATTTACTCATCGGTGTTACTTATTGTACAAAATAGTACATCTATAAGGGGCTATTTAGCACAACACAGAGAAGTGAAGGACAGACATAACAAGTCTTTGTGACATCCAGGCACAGCGGTACACAGATATCAGCTATGCCCAGGTTATCATCGAGATAATGATCAGGCTGTGCCTTTTTTTTTTTTTTTTTTCAAGAAGATCTCTTTTTATCAACTTCTTCTGCTGGGAATTATCTACCAACAGAAACGTAGAGAAAATCATTATTTTCTTGGTGCAAGGGGCGCCTTGTCAAAAACGTGCAAATCAAAGTACTAGCAGATCACAGGACCACAAATATGTCTAAATTAACAATGCATTGTCTCTAGTAGTAACCAATCAGATTCCAGCTATATTTTTTCAAAACAGGCTAGAAATGAAAGGAATTTCTAGTTTTATATCTGCTTTGACCTACCAGTGTCGACATACAAAGAGTCCCCCGCCACTCAGAGCCTTATGTAGCAACATTGATATTCTTACCTTGTTGTCACTTCTAGTAGCTGATGGACTTATATTTACTCCTTTGGATACAAGAAATTTTGTAAAGAAGCACTATATATATATATATATATATATACTCACAGAATACACAATATACCTAGTGATTTTGGCAAGATGCTAATAATTGGACATGGCAGCAGGTCGGGTAATAGTAATGCCGCGTACACACGACCATTTTTCTCGTCGGGAAAAATGAATTTTTTTCTCTTTGACGGGAAAAACGACCGTGTGTGGGCTTTTCATCATTTTTCCCGACGACAAAAACGGCATTAATCACGACAAGAAAAATTAGAACATGCTCTAATTTTTCTCGTCGTGATTCACGGCATTTTTTTCCGCGACAGTCTTCCCATAGGGAAACACTGCCGGGGAGCCCACACACGGTCGTTTTTCTCGACCAAGAGAAAAAATGTTGGGAAAACCGGCCGTGTGTAGGGAAACAAGCCGTTCCTCGTTTTTCCCGTCGATTTTCTCGACGGTGTTTTCACCGTCGAGAAAATCGATCGTGTGTACATGGCATAACTTGCTGTATGACATCATCGGGCTGCCCAGCAAATATCGCTGCATATCAAGTAAAGAGTTTTCAAAATCTGCTGGCGGAGGAAAAGGGGGACCTGAAAACCTGAATAACAAAAGGTGATCCAGTTATCAGCTTTCTCAGACATCCAGCGGTGAGATGAGTCTTTTGATGTTTCTTGCAAACTATCCATCTTTTATCTAATCTGCGTAAGAAACTTTAGGTAGATCACCTTTTGTCAGTTACTTCTTAAAGCTTATCTCCAGCCATGACCAAAAGTTGCCCCCAAACCTCCTTCTTCCCCTGTAGAACATTTCTGTACATTATATTTTTCTTTTACCTTGCTCCTATAGTGAGAAATAATGTTTATTACTCCATGACTAATGTATTCATCAGAATATACATTTGCAACTGATAAAAGTAGCTAAATGTGTCAGTCTCCTGCAATCCCCTTTACAGGAGCACTCAGACTGGAAAAAGTAGGGTCAGCAGCACAATGAACAAAACACATGCCATTGCAATGCACAGTGACAGAGAACATGCTGACTGAAGGAGAAAGCATAGTGAATAGAAGGATGACCTCATCAGTGTGCTGCTGCTTCTTCAGTATCCAATCACCAAGTGAGGGTGTGTTTTCAGTAGTTTTCCTGACCAAACTAAGCAGCTGCTGCAGTGAGGTCCAGGATTCAGCATGGTTGCCTGTGTTTTGGAACTAACTGCACAGATTTGGAAATTCTTCGGCAGGTAAAATAATTCCCTTGTTGGTGATTCAGCTGTATATTTAAAAGCTAGCCTGGAGTTCAAAGTAAATGTACAGCTGTGGCTAAAAGTTTTGAGAATGACACAAATATAATATTTCACAAAGTCTGCTGCCTTATGGCTCTTTCACACGGAGGTCCGTTCAGGTCCGCCTGTCAGTTTTTTAGGCGGACCTAAAACGGATCCTCCATGTACCCCTATGGAGGCACGGATGTCAGCGAAGACATGTCCGCTGACATCCGCTCCGCTCCGCCAAAGTGTGACGGAGGAAAACCCTATTTTTCCTTCCGTCGGCGGAGCGGATCGGATGACAACGGACTCTACGGTCCGTCGTCATCCGATTCCCCATAGGGGAGAGCGGCGCTCTGACAGGGCGGTCCCTGCACAGTGTGCGGGGACCGCCCAGTCATCCGTCGGCTCAGCGGGGATCAACGGAGCGATCCCCGCTGAGCAAGCGGAGCTTCACGGGGCGGATCTGCACGGATCCGCCCCGTGTGAAAGGACCCTTAGTGTTTTTAGATCTTTTTGTCAGATGTTACTATGATATACTGAAGTATAATTACTAACATTTCATAAGTGTCAAAGGCTTTTATTGAGAATTATATTAAGTTTATTCCAAAGAGTCAATATTTTAAGTGTTGACCCTTCTTTTTCAAGACCTCTGCAATTCGCCCTGGCATGCTGTCAATGTTGGCAGCCCATCCTTGCATAATCAATGCTTTGAGTTTGTCAGAATTTGTGAGGTTTTTTTTTTGTTCACCTGTCTCTTGAGTAGACATGTGCACTGCCGAAAAATTTGTTTCATTCGTTTTTGTTGCATTCGTTTTTTTTGCTTTTTTCGGAAATTCGGAAACTCGAAACATTTGTTTTTTTCATTTTCGTTTTATTCATTTTTTTGCTTTTTTCGGAAATTCTGGAAATTCTAAAGTTTCCGAATTTCTGAATTTCCGAAAAAGCAAAAAAAGAATAAAACGAAAATGAAAAAAACACATTTTTCGAATTTACAGAATTTCTGAAAAAAGCAAAAAAACGAATGAAACGAAAACGAAAAAAAAAACAAATTTTCGAATTTCCGAATTACGGAAATTCGGAAATTCTAAAAATTCGGAAATTCGAAAATTGGGAAATTCGGAAATTCAACTTTCCAAATTTCCCATTTTCGAATTTTAGATTTTCGAATTTTGCAATTTCGAATTTTCGAATCTCTAATTTTCGAAATTCCAAATTTCTGAATTTCGGAAATTCTGAATTTCGGAAATTCTAAATTTCGCAAATCCGAAAATTCGAAAATTCAGAAATGGAAAAATTTGTAAATTTCGGAATTTACTAATTTCTCAAAATTCGTTAAAAAACGAATTTGAAACAAAACAAATTGCACATGTCTACTCTTGAGGATTGACCACAAGTTCTCAATGGGATTAAGGTCTTTGGCGTTTCCTGGCCATGGACCCCAAATTTCGATGTTTTGTTCCCCAAGCCACTTAGTTATCATGTTTGCCTTATGGCAAGGTGCTCCATCATGCTGGAAAAGGCATTGTTCATCACCAAACTGTTCTTGGATGTTTGGGAGAAGTTGCTCTCAGAGGATGTTTTTTGTACCATTCTTTATTCATGGCTGTGTTCTTAGGCAAAATTGTGAGTGAGCCCCCCACTCCCTTGGCTGAGAAGTAACCCCACACATGAATGGTCTCCAGATGCTCTACTGTTGGCATGACACAGCGCTCACCTTTTCTTCTCCGGACAAGGTTTTTTCTGATGCCCCAAACAATCAGAAAAGGGATTCATCAGAGAAAATGGCCTTACCCCAGTCCTCAGCAGTCCAATCCCTGTACCTTTTGCAGAATATCAGTCTGTCCCTGATGGTTTTCCTTGAGAGAAGTGGCTTCTTTGTTGCCCTTCTTGACACCAGGCCATCTTCCAAAAGTCTTCTCCACACTTTGTGTGCCCATGTACTCACACCTGTTTGCTGCCATTCCTGAGAAAGCTCTGCACTGGTGGTGCCCCAATCCCGCAGCTGAATCAACTGTAATACACGGTCCTGGCGCTTACTGGAATTTCTTGGGTGCACTGAAGCCTTCTTCACAAATGCAGTGGAAATGTTTTTTTAATGCGATTAAGTTCATTTTCATTGCAAAGAGGGACTTTGCAATTAATTGCAATTCATCTGATCACTCTTCATAACATTCTGGAGTATATGCAAATTGCCATCATAAAAACTGAGGCAGCAGACTTTGTGAAAATTAATATTTGTGTCATTCTCAAAACTTTTGGCCACGGCTGTATAATGCAGTTGTCTGGAGCACTTTTTGCTATCTGTCCTTTACTCATAAAGCTTTTACTTTTTTGTCTCAGAGGACCCTTAAATAAATTCACGTGTCCAGGAACCTCCTACTAAAAACAATTTATCACGGGTCAATGGGGAGAATGGCCCTTACATTGTTGATCAAAATGCTACCCCTGCAGGCAGCTAAAAAGATAATTGGTTTCATGTTGTTGGTTTTTCCAAGTGGTGTTGGACCGAGAAGTATTCAAGCACCATTAGATGGGATTGGGAGGTCAATCAGCCATAGTTCAAGGAGCCTTAGCATCCTCTGGAGGAACCTTAGAGTTCCACAAAGCTGGTTTAGAATGACTGGCTTATATTCTGTTCCACCAAAGTAGATATTATATTAGATTACATTACAAATAGGGTTGCACTGATACCGGTATCTGTGCTGATACTAAACATTCTAAGATACTAAGCACTCGTGCAAATGCGCCAATACCTGAGACCGATACCTTTGTTGTGCAATTTGAGCCAATACAAAATGAATTGGCCCAAATGGCACTGCAAAGAATCGCATGTGATTTGAACAGGAATGAGGTGTGATTCCTGTCTGAATCACATGCAGTTTCTCCCACCACTTCTGTGTGAACCGAGGCTTGTCATAGTGATTTCAGGCTGGGTTCATGCAAGGAGCGATGCGAGAAATCGCATGCAATTTGGACAGGAATCGTACTACATTCCTGTTCAAATCACATGCGATTCTTTGAAGAGCGATTTGAGCCGATTCATCTTGTATGGGCTGAAATTCCAATGGGGGGGGGGCTGTTTTTTTTTAAGCCCCGATTAGAGCCAGAGGCTCTAATAGGCTTCAATATAGGGTGGGCTTGGGTCACAGAGAGTCCACTCTGAGCCCATCCAGGTGTGTTACAACAGCGAATCAATATTTGCTGTTGTAACACTGATCCTCCTCCAGGCCAATCAGGAAGCAGATTTTGACACCGGTCACCCGATTGGCTGAAAGGAGAGGCAATCCTATTGGACGCCTAGGAGGAGGAGGAGGGGAGGAGCTGGAAGCCCCCATGGAGGAGAGGACTCGGAGCCGAGCCTCTGCACCACGCTGCCCGCTACAATGGGGTAAGTGCCGGACCGACCGGCAAACCGGGGGGGGGGGGGTGGGTACCACTCGGGGGGGTTGTAGGGTTGCCACCTGATCCCTTTAAAACCGAACACATAATAATTACACAGGTTCTGGGCCTGATGAAGGTGGTAATTAAACTCACTTGGTGCCTTATCTGCATTAAATTAGTCTCAGAACCTGAGTAATTCATATGTGTTCAGGTTTAAAGGGATGAGGTGGCAACCCGAGAGGGCTGGGTGGTTGTTTACCGCCCCCCCACCCCCCCAAAAAAAAAAAAATAACACCACCCGCCACTGTGTACAGTCAAACAAGGAAATTGTGGTGTCACCTACCTGAGCATGAGTTTGTAAATGACAAAACCGGCTGTACCTAATAACAAATCCCTCAGTGGGTAAATATTCACATATCTCTATTTCAACTGCTTTCATCTTAAAATCACTGAATAGTCCCTTTGAAATTTCAATGGCAAATTATTTTTTATTTATTTTTTCATCTGATTACCCAACAGTATAATGCAGTTATTTATTTTTGTGCTTATGCCAGCCCATAAAAAAAAATACTTTCAAAGTGCCACCAAATAAAATTAGCAATGTTCAATGCTTAAATGTTTCTTTATGGATCCAATTTATTGAGTAATTCTGTTTTCACTAGAGACTAAAGATTTATGTAGTTTAATATAAGCTAACGTGCAAACAAATGTAAATTTAATATGCATTATTCTAATGCACTTAGTGTCAGAAGTTTAAAAAAAAATTAAAGTCCTTAACTTTCTCATTTTCCATAGATGCAGATTGATTGGATACATGGTTTCATTATTCTCTTAGGCATGATTTATGAACTGTTAAATAATTCTAAAAGCTTACTTTGAACAAATTAGAGGGTATAATGAAACACAGCGGTAGACGATTCGTGTACAAAAAAAAAAGTGAAATAAAATTTGCTTGAGAGCTATCATTTTCTAAAATTTCAGCTTTGGCTGAACACTCTACAGGAAGGGATCTGGTTTTCATTTAAAATCCTTACAAACTCAGATAGCAGAAAAAAACTTGTTTTAAAGCTGATCTATTTAAAGATTTTGAGAAGTGGAGGAAGAATAATAATGCTGTGTAGAAAAGGAGAAACTGCAGGTGTGATATATTATCTAAGAGGTCTGAAATTTTAAGTTAGAAATGTTTAAAATGTATGTTATTACTTTCATAGGTGTGCACAGCCTATTGCATTAGGGTGTGCACCTTAAAGCTCAAACACACAATAACGCCACCTGCTGTCACATGGAGGAGGCCCTGATGGTGGGAGACAGTTGATTGGGAGCATATTACGTTACATCCTAAATATAGGTGTAATGTGTTCCTACAGTTGAACTTAGCCTTTAATATAATGGGGGCATTTACACTGGCCACTGTCACACTAACCACCCACCTGGTGCCACCCTTGGATAATGCTAATGCACATGGGGTGATTAGGGTGTGCCCAGGCACACCCGGCACACCCTGTGCGCACGCCTATGATTACTTTAATGGAAAATTATGTATTGGGCTAATTTAAAACCTTTATTATGGCATTCTCAACCACGGTTCCATAAATCAACCACGGTTCCATAAATCTGCAGGGTTCCTCCAGAGGTTGCTAGGGGTTCCTTGAGCTGTGGCTGATTATTCTCCTATCTGATAGTGCCTGCATAATTCTAGGTCTATCTCCACTTTTCAGAGTCAGCAGCATGAACCCAAAGATCTTTTATTTGTCTGTAAATTTGGCATTCTGACCACTGCTGTAAGTAAGACATTCTTCTCACTGACATCAATGTAATTGACATTTCCCAATGACACATGATGAATTTATTTTAGCAGAGGTTACCAGAGACCTCAATATTATTTTATGGGTTCCTCTGGGGTAAAAAGGTTGATAATAGTTGTTGTAAAAAAATATCCTACGTGGCTACCTGACCACCACCACACCTACCCCAATGGCTAAAAGTATGGAGAGACTGCTCTAAATGATTGAGTTAAGATGTTTGCAGTGGATGGTACTGTTAAAGGAGTTGTTAGGTCAAAAGGATTTTTATCTTGATGCATTCTTTGCATTAAGATAAAAAGCCTTTTGTGTGCAGCAGCCACCCCAGCACCCCCTAATACTTACCTGAGCCCCATCTCTCTCCAGTGATGTCTACGAGTGTCTTGGCCTACCAAGGCTCTCCCTCCTGATTGTCTGAGACACAGCAGCGGCGCCATTTGCCATCAGGAGAGAGAGGGGGCAGGACTGGGCCGCAGCTCCATGTCTGTGTGGACACAGGGAGCTGTGACCTGGCTTCAGTACCCCCATAGCAATCTGCTTGCTGTGGGGGCACTCAACAGGAGGGAGAGAACAGGATCAAAGAAGAGAGACCTGAGAAGAGGAGGATCTGGGCTGCTCTGTGCAAATCCACTGCAACAGGGCAGGTAAGTATAACATGTTTGTTATTTTTATAAAAAAAAAAAAAAACAAGACTTTCCATCACTTTAATGCTACAGCATATAACAATTAATCAGTGTAAAAAAATCACAATCAGAAAAGCAGCTGCACTCACTGTACCTCACATAGCAATACAAAAAATATTTAAAAAAGGTGCGTGTTGTTCCGTTACCTCCAGCTTCGTCATGCTGTCAGGTCCCAATTCTCACAGTCGCCTAGACTCCAGACTGATCCTGCTGAGGAGCTAATGATCGCTGATGATTTAGATAAACCTCTTTCGACCATGTATGGTGCTCTCCTGTCTGTTGACTAGCCTAAAATTGAAAAGTCGTGAGAATATTGAAAGGATGATATTTCATCTTTGGAGAAGGAGGACTGGGAGGACTCTTTAGAGGAAGGTCCTAAACTGGTGGTCTCATCCAAAGATAAGCTGATACAAGGTAAGTTCCTGCATCGGGTCCACTATACTCCCACCAGGTTGCATAGAATATTCCCAGATCGAGATCCTATTTGTCCTCATTGTAGACTCCATCCCAGTGGTATTTACGCAAGCTTTGAGAATGCCCTTTTATTGTAAAATACTGGGCTGAGGGCTTTGCAGAGATAAATCTTAGGTTACAACTGACCATCCCACTCTCTCCATCCTTAGCACTACTGGGTATTCAGAATGATTAACAACATTCTCATCACACTAAGCTGTTAATCTCCTATCTCCTTTACTATGCTAAAAAATACATTTTGATTAAATGGTCATCCTCAACCCATCTTGGGGTGCCCTGCTGGGAGGCTATGGTGGATGCAGCCCTTCCTATGTAGAAGCTAACCTATATCAATCAGGGCTGGCCCTGTAAATTTGATAAGGTGTGGTCCCCTTGGACCTCGATATGATGATTACCTGACTATTCAGTGTCTGGGTATGCAATTTGGGTGTTGAGCCTGGGGTACTCCCTCTGTAGGACCCCCCTTCCCTCCTTGCCCTTTTCCTTTTGTCCGCCCGCCTTTTTCTCTTCCACCCCCCTCTTCTTGTGCCCCCTTTCCCCTTCCCTCAAATGTATCCTTGGATATAACACGGCTCTCCCCCTTTTGTTGAGATCTTGCTGTTGTATATGCCTGTATTTATTATATGTTTTGTTAGGACATGTCTGATTGTTTTGTACCTGGTTTCTAAAAATTGTTTTTGTATTGCTGGTCTCTCTCATGTCTTATGTACTTCTCCTTTTACAATGTAATGCACTGAGCCATGTCTTGTGTTCTGTTCTGCTGTATTTGTGGCAAAGTGAAACAAAGAACCCCTGCGTGTTGCGTCTAATAAAGTGTGTGAACAATTCATACCATAATTCATAGATTAATACAAGACATAACTTAATTGGTGAATTAATAAACGTGTGGATAAATATATAACATACATAAATCAATAGTTCCGTAATTTATAAAGTTCATGAACAGTGGAAAAATCAGTCCCAATAAAAGTGATGGAAAAAATAAAGTGCTGATTTTTGTGCTTCAGCTGATCACCAAGATGTCCTCCACCGTGAGGAATAATAACGCCTCTTTCCAGACATTAAGACCTTTGTAAAAAAGGTCTAACTGGGCCTTAGTGAGAAAAGCCCTCAATTAGATCAAATGCAGCTATGCTCAGACCAAGGATTAGTAAGCATAACCGACAGCTGCACACATCCCCAGCAGGTGCTTCTCAGACCGCCATCACACATCAAGAGAAATCCAATGTACAGTGAAAGCTCGGATTGCGAGTAACGTGGTTAACAAGCGTTTTGCAATACGAGCACTGTTTTAAAAAAATCCTGACTTGGTTTGCGATTGTTGTCTCACAAAATGAGCCGGATTCAAGCAACAGAAGTGTGCAGTACCGCATTTGGCCGATATTGGCCACCGCATCCGCGGCTTTTTTTGGTGGGGACAGGTTCCTGACAGGTTTCCCTTACTGTGATGATTGTTGGTGGGCTTCTGGCAGCGTATCGGGTCACAGGATTAGCAAAGCAGGATATTTGTCCGGCGGAGCTCAAGTCACTAACATCCTATCTCATGCCACTCCAGGCCACGCCCCGCACGTATAGACTTATACATGGAAACAGCTATAGCTATAGCTATAAGAACATTAAGGCCCTACTATACTAAAGTAAGGCTGGTCATACACGGTTCGAATCAAGTCAAGTCAAGTCAAGTCAAGTCAAGCTTTATTGTCATTCTACTACACGTAAAGACATACAGTAGAACAAAATGTCTTATCTCACAGGGCCACTGTGCTACATACAAACTAAACATAATTATAAATAAATATACAAAGAATAAAAACACAGTAAAGAACAAAAAATATATATATATATATATTATAAACCTATACACATTTGGGAACTACGTAACTGTACATATACTGGCCAGTTAAGCAGGAACTGGCCGAGATATGAACTATTAATGGGCAGGCTGAATGTAGCAAGTTGATCGATCTATTAACTTGGCAAAAATAAACCTTAGAGGGGTTATTACTCTATCCAAAATGGAAAAAAACGTTTTGCCTATAGTTTTAATTTAATAAAATGGTGGGAGTCATCATTATTAGAGTAATGAACAGTTCGATTTATTTCATATACCAAAAATACATGTTTTGTTCCTAAAACTGACACTTCCTCAGCTGTTGCTTAGCTTTTAACAATTTTCCAAACCTCACCCCTTAAGCCCCTAAAAAAAAAAAAAAAAAAAAAAAAAAAAAAAACGCAGACTATACCTAACAGTAGTAACATAAATCAGTAAAACAAGATAAATGGAACATGCTGAAAGATGTGATATCACTATTTTATTTTTATTTTCAAACTGACTCCCTTGCTATCATAACCGATGTAACACCACCAGTAGAACAACACCTTCCAAATAGCATCAGTTCTAGAGATTAAAGGCCTTGCATGTATCATTTACCATTAGGAGATAAATAAAATCCCTGATAACGATCGGACAGTTGCTCCACAACTTATCAGTGGAACAGACTATCCGCCATGTAATCCTGACTCTGAGCACTCACAAGGTAAAGCGTACTGCTGCAGTAAGTCTTAGTTTGATGGGCCTAAATAAAAAAGCTCAATAAAAGATTATAGCGTCTGTAATTTTGGGAGAATGACACAATTCAGTAGCTGCACGGCGTTCTAGAGCGATGCAATGTCTTCAGTCACTTCGAGTCATTGTGAACACAAATGGCACTGTTGTTCTGTCTTTGTGCAAAGGTGAATGTGAAGTTATTTGATAGATAGGTAGGATGCCTGAAATCCTTTATGTTTAATGCTATATTCTAGTCTCAAATCATATTGCCTGCAGCTCAGTGTAATTGAAGGGATTTAATCATAATTATAGGTTATACACAGCTACCAGTACCATATTGTGCAGTACATAGCCTGGCTCAGCTTACTGCATTAAACTGAACTTATCTGCTGCTCGGCTTTTCAACTGAATTTAGTGCAAAAAAATCAGGTCAGGTTCACTGTTCTTAAAGTACCTGAGGTCTACAATGATTTTTACATCTGTTAATTAAAGTGTCATCCTACCTTTCTGAGCCATTTTTAGCAAATTGGACACGCACAAACTATTTCTCGTCTCCCCTGGACAAAATGAACTATTAACCTTTGCAGTGGTTTAATTATTTAAAGATCAACTCCTGCCCGGAGTTAGGATTAAATAATTCAATAAAACTGGCAGAGGCTTTATCAACAAAGAATGAAACTCTGGAAGCTGTGCCCGAAACAGGCAAGTGGCAAATGATTTGTCACCAGTATTGCCTGTGGTCTTCCCATTACTGACTTACCATGTCTTATACTGCACTGCGTCTCTCTGTGAAGACGGGTGTCTTGTAATGGAGTCTATACCAAGGAGAACAATGAGCAGCATGATAGTGACATCACCAAGTCTCACTCCAAATCATGTGAGGCTACTGCAGTGTCTTAGATCTCAACATGCAGATGTACAGTTATGAGGTTGTAGGCACTGGACTGCCTAGGCACCATTACATACCAGACCTTTTTTTAGGAAGAATTAAAGACAAATGGGAAATCTCTCAGGATACTGCTTAGGCACAATTAACATTTGTAAATGTAGCACCCTCTAGTGTGCTAGATAGGATTTACATAGTTAATTGTTAGTGAAGGAAAGTTTGGCCTGGCTAAGAGCCAGGCCTGGGTTGAATCTAGGTCAGGGCTGAGTGACTCAGGGAGGCTGGAAATTCCCCCTGCTATATCGAACCTTGGAGAAGCTTCTAGAAGTAGAGGGTGGAGTCTAGGAGGAACTGCTTGGAGTATTGATGAAGACCACAGCCAATCCCCAGCAAAATGGGCTGGCAGGGGGCAGGCACCTCATAATTACTCAGGGGTTATGTCAGCAGGGGCAGTCAGGTGGAAGATGGAGAAGGGGTGCTGAGGAGGCTGTCTTTGGCCCTTGAGGGTGCCCCCTAGTCTGGGGGAGGGGGGGTTGACCTTGGTTCTGGGGCTCGGGTGCTGGAGGAAACCTTTACAACACATTGAGAAAATCCTTCCTGGAGGCATGGGAGCAAGGAGAGTACAACAAGAGAAGGTCAGAACATCCAGGAGTTCTCCTGAGAAGTCAGCCAGGTGAGCTGCTGAGTGAGCAGTCTGGGAGGTCTGTGGAGAGAGTGTCAGTCTGGGAGGACTGTGGAGAAGTAGTCAGGAGGGCTAGCGAAAGGGGCATCTGCAGCCAGGTGGGCTGGCAGTGCCTAAAGAGATGGTACTTGGATCAGTAGCTACAGGGATGTAAGCTGGACACTGGACTTTGCTACACAAACCAGGGGCCCGTGGTCCCTGCCTGTAAGGGCTTTTGCTTTGATCTGGCTGAGTGTCTGGTCAAATCCATTAAAGTTTGCCAGCTGAGTGTATATAGACTGTACATAGGAGAAGTTGTCCCTGGAGTTGTTTAAAGTCAAGTGGGTATCCAATAATACCCATACTTTCCATCCACATTCTAATCGCTGAACAAAAGAACAAAACAAAGTACTGGACTGTTTTCTGACTGTGTGGCTGTTTTGCTTTTTCTACTGGATAACAAATCTTCACGTTTGAGATGAGGTCTATTATTACAACCCATATGTTGGATGCAAAATGTTTAAATCTGCTCTTAGTGATGTTATCTGTCAACAGTTAGCTACAAATGCCTACAGGTTGGTCACTTGGGCACAACTGTAAATGGAAGAGAGCATTTAAATGTCAAATGGAGACTTTGCTACTTCTTGCTTTTGTCTACCTTTCCATCTCTCTTCTGTCTAAAGAAACTATCTATCTATCTATCTATCTATCTATCTATCTATCTATCTATCTATCTATCTACAGTATCTTGAGAAAAACACCTACCTATATATTTATTGAAAGACAGGTAGAAATCTATCAATCTATCTATCTATCTTAGTCTTTCTCTCTCTTTCTGTCTATCTTCTTATCCGTCATAATGCTACTCCATAATGAGAGATATATCAAAATATCTTATATCTATCTTACGGATAGCCTAACAACTGTCTTTTCCCTTGTACATATACCCCTATACTGTTTTTTTTAGGTATAAAAACTACACTGATTTACATTCGCATGACCTATTTCCAAATATATTCAACAAGAAGGATGTTTGATGTCTCCAAAACTAGAGCAGGCTGGTTCTTCCTACAGTCAAGTTAATAGACAAATTGTCCTGGGAGATTAGCTGCATCCCTTAAGTTTGTTAACATTTCTAAAGTCATATGTAAATTGTCACTGGAAATTTGGTGTTGCGGCTCAGCGATTGCCAGAATCCGCTGGACGTTTTCTGGAGCAAAGCGTTTGTAACGGTATTTTCATATTGCAGCAACAAATACCATATTATGGAGTCCAAAAAGCATCATGAGAACAGCCATTGTTGTTTGTTTTTTAAGGGCATGATCCAAGCCTGTCATCCTAATTCAGACTTCACCACTTTGCGTACCACTGATCAAAAAAAACATATACAGTTAGCATCAGATGTTCCTGCACTAAATATACTCATGCATGTTCTAAGTCAGTGACTCAGCTAGGGAAGGAAATTTAAATCCCTGCTTCGTACTCCTACCTACCACCCCCCAGTGCTACTCCCTCCATCCTCTGTGTTCTGTAGAGCTCCGGGATAGCAGGTTTTAGCATATCTGCATTAAACTTTGCCACTTCCCAGAAAATTCTCCTCCCCAATATTCAACTGTCAGCCTTTCTCAATTTTTTTTTTACTGTGAAGGAATCCTTGAAATAGTTTTTTGGTATTAAATTACTTAAATGTTAAAAAATTATTATACCTGCAGCTCACAGAAAAGTGATTATTAAATTGTAGAATGTTTAAAATGAAAAAAATGCAGCACACCTACAGTATCTGACACCTAAAACAGATCCATTGTATACCAAAAAATTATTTTCAGTATACAAATATTAAATTGAATAATAACAAGACACACATAGATTAAAAGTTGTGGTGCCCCCTAACATTATTGGTCTCTGCAGAATTGCCCCCTTATGTTAGGGGTCAGTGGAAAATTGCCTCCTTGCAATAGTGGTCAGTGTAGGTAGGTGATCAATCTACCATCTGCTCAAGGAACCCCTAGAAATTTCAGTAGGCCCCTTGGGTTCTACTTTGATGTGTACTGAGGAGTGCCTGATACTCACTTGAAGGACTTATTGGAACATTTAATAGTTGAAAGCATCAAGTACAGCCAACGTATTTTGAGGGGAAAAAGCCTCCCCTTTTTCAGGGTTTGAGCAGTTAATATTAATAAAAATATGACATAATGCACTAGAAGACCTCTATTAAGGCTTTATGAAAATGAACGTCTCTTGTCGGCACTAAAGGCTGTCCACTGAGTCCAAAGAACCCTTGTTGAGAAAAGCTAGTCCAATACTTTAGCCTCAGCTGAGGCTCTAGGACTTGACTTTTTAATGGTGGGAGGGGTTTACCACTGGGACGGATGGGCTTAATGCTGACATGGGCAGAATTCAAAGCCAAGTGTACATGGGCATGGAAAACAAGGGTTTTACATTCTCCCAGGAAAGAAAGATTTGAGAAATTTGCAGAAGGAGCTCAGCAATGGCAGCCCACATCTTTCTCTTGATTTTCTTTAAATTATAACGCGTCTTTGTTAAAAGTTAGCAAGTTAATCAGTAGAGATTTTGCTTGGCATTCCGAAATGAATGTAAAATATGCTTTATCAGTGTTTTATTTATTTATTTTTCTTTTTTTCCATGAATAGTCATCCTTGAGACCTCTGCCAGCATGACGGTATAATTAATCATTCTCACCTATGCCTTTAGTTTATAAATAAAATGTAGACATTTCTCAATTCTACACATTCACACTTGCCGGAAGATTTAACAATCACCTTTACATGTATTTCTTAATGTGCTTTTTTTTCTGACTCAGGAGAGCACAATCCCGAAAAACTTGGATCTTTACATGTGCCTTTTTTCCTCCCAGTAAGGCTTTTCTAATCTGTGTTCAGCAATTCACCATCATTTTCTTCAGCTTAAATCTATTTTTATTAGGATTGTTATTACCCAATTATAATGAAAACATTTTTATCTACCTTCAATTAGAGCAATAGTGCAGCTTCCACAGTTACCATTAAGATACTTATGATTCGGATCGGTTGCTTTTATGGCAAAAGTCTGAAAGAATGAATCTTTATCGTTGAAAAGGTTTCAGAGAATTGAGAAAGGTCTTGTGATTATAGGAAGACCTGTGTGATACGTAACACACTTACAATCACTTTGAGCACGTCTTTGTGATACCTTTCTAAATGTGAATGTAAAATACAAGGTAAGGGTCTGTGTCCACGGGCTTTTGGGCTCGTGTCAATAGCTTGACATCAGTTTTGGATGTTTTTCTAAGATCAGTCAAAATTCATTAACATCTGCGGCTTAGTCTGAATCAAACAAAAGCTCATTGACACAGACCCTAAGCCTAGGTTCACACTGACAGCAAGTTCAGCTGACCTCACACGATTTCATGCCCGCATTTCAGTCCGACTTCGGGAGCGATTTCAGTGACATCTGTGCATCACACCCCAAACGTCGTCAAACGTAGTACAGAAACTACTTTTGGGAATCAGTGCGGCGCCAAAAAGTCAGCGTTGCACCGATTCGGACGGTGCCATTGCCGGCAATAGCCTTAGATTTGGCATGCGTTTTGACATCGCATCAATGTGAACCTAGACAAAAGGCGATCCAAGTTCCTCCAAAGACTGCACAGGTTCTGTGATTGGGAGAACTTTATATTAGTAGTTTTAAGTTTTAAAATCATTTTAAATAACTTTTTTTTTTTTACTTTACAAATACTATATTCGACAGATAAACATTTAATACATGACAAAGGATTCCCAGTGCACTATGGATTAACTGAAAGAACTATAAAGCGATAGCGTCCTGCCTTGTGGCTGGCTTTGTCTGACTGAATCCTCAGAGTCTTCAGCAGTGGCGGCTGGTGCTCAAAATTTTTGGGGGGGCGCAAACAAACTGAAAAAAAAAATCAATTGCCGCCACTGTGCCCATTAAACGCAGCCACTGTGCCAAAACGCCACCAGTTTGCCCCCTCAAATACAGCCAGTTTGTTTCCATATACAGCCAGGTGGTTTCCATATACAGCCAGTTTGTCCCCATATACAGCCAGTGTGCCCCCCATATATATATAACCAGTGTGCCCCCCATATACAGCCAGTGTGCCCCCATATACAGCCAGTGTGCTCCCATATACAGCCAGTTTGTCCCCATATATAGCCAGTGTGCCCCCATATATATAGCCAGTGTGCCCCCATATACAGCCAGTGTGCCCCCATATACAGCCAGTGTGCCCCCATATACAGCCAGTTTGTCCCCATATATAGCCAGTGTGCCCCCATATATATATAGCCAGTTTGTCCCCCATATACAGCCAGTGTGCCCCCATATACAGCCAGTGTGCCCCCATACATATAGCCAGTGTGCCCCCATATACAGCCAGTTTGTCCCCATATATATATATAACCAGTGTGCCCCCATATATACAGCCAGTGTGCCCCCATATACAGCCAGTGTGCCCCCATATACAGCCAGTTTGTCCCCATATATATATAACCAGTGTGCCCCCATATATACAGCCAGTGTGCCCCCATATACAGCCAGTGTGCCCCCATATACAGCCAGTGTGCCCCCATATACAGCCAGTTTGTCCCCATATATAGCCAGTGTGCCCCCATATACAGCCAGTGTGCCCCCATATTCAGCCAGTTTGTCCCCCATATACAGCCAGTTCCTCCCAAATGCAGCCAGTTTGTCCCCCATATACAGCCAGTTCCCCCATATTCAGCCAGCGTGTCCCCCATATACAGCCAGTTCCCCCCAAATGCAGTCAGTTTGTCCCCCAAATGCAGCCTGTCCCCCCCCCCAGCCCTGCACTTACCTTCCTCGGTCCGCGCCATCCTCAATGTGTTCTCCCGCCCTCGATGTCGCTTCAGCCAATCAGGTTACCGGTAACCAGATCCGGTGAACCTGATTGGCTGAAACCTCCACACAGTCTTCTCCAAGGAACGCACCCCCGCTGGCTCTGATAGACACTTCCAAGTCACACCCACCGCCGGCCACCGCTCTAATTTATATGGCCGGCGCTCACCAGGAGGCCGGCCATATGAATAGTGGGCAGCGCGGCAGCGGTGACAATACACAGATTCATGCAATGCATGAATCTGTGTATTGTCTTTCAGTGGCGGTGCGGGAGCGAGGGGGGGCGGCGCTCCGGCGCCCTCTATGGACACACCGCCACTGGTCTTCAGATGCTTTACTTAATGTGAGTTTAAAATGGAATTGAGAAAGGGGGAGAATGATCTGAGTTTCTCCAAACTGCACAATGTAGGGTTGTTAAAGTGGAACTAAATTCTCTCAATCAGGACCCTGCATTCGCTATATCTGGTCTCCCACAGTACACAGAACATGCAATTATTTTATTAAATATAAACTGCTAAATGCCTTTTCTCATCAGCAGTTACAGCAGTCTTGTGACTTTTATCAGTGTCTATTTAAAGCTTGTATGAGGAGCTTTCAGTCTACTCTGACTGTCCTATGAGCTTGCAGGACCCCTGACCCTCTGTCTGGACAGGGCTGATTGGCCCTGTGCTGAGCACATGCACCCTCCAATTAAAAAAAACTCTCTGGCAATACACCCCAAACTGAGCATGTGCACCTTGCCCCCAAGGCTCTGTTCTATCAGGAGATGGACGGGGCACAGTAAAGAAGGGGAGAATCAGAGAAGACAGGATCAAACAGCTTTTTTACACAATGCAGAGGATTAACCCCTTAGGCATAGCTCCCAACTGTCCCTGATTTCAAGGGACTGTCCCTGATTTGGAACAAAGTCCCTCTGTCCCTCTTTCCTCCTTATTTGTCCCTCATTTTGGACTGATCCATATAGTTGTAGAAAATAAAATGCGATTTTTGTCTTTCAAAAAGTGTTTCCTAATGCTAAACCTTTCATCCAATTTCTAAATTGCTGCATTTGTAAATTAAAGAAGGCAATATAAAGGAATAGTAGTGGTAAAAAAAAACACTTGTGGGTTTAACTAACCTTTTTTTAGTATAATTCTCCTTTGAGGGGGGGGGGCAGGGGGTGTGTCTTATGTCTACATACTTTTGCTAATAGGTGTCCCTCGTTCCCATCTTAAAAAGTTGGGAGGTATACCTTAGGTTCCACAGTGAGTATAACAAGCATTCTTTACTGCATATACAGACTGATTTTACTGTTGTGGGTTTAGTAACACTTTAGCTATTTTTAACCCTTATGCGGCTAGCGTTAGTAATTAGGTAAAAAGGTATATTATATTTACTTTTTTTTTTCTTTCATCTGGAGGAGGGGAGGAGGGACTTTCTCAGCTAAACACCCTCTCCTGTCTACATGCCTGAGATAAGGGCAGTTGGATTCCAGGAAGAAAATGCTACAATAAATGAATCATCTGCCCTTACTCAAGATGTATGCAGCTAGAAATGCTAGGTGGGTGTTTTTCATATTGATTTCTTAACAAAATACCGTATTTATCGGCGTATAAAACGCACCCCAATTTTAGGAGGGAAGTTTAAGGAAAAAAACGTACATTTTAAATAAAGAATTGTCCATCATTGCAGCATGATCAGTGTCCATCTGCAGCCTTGCCCACCATTGCAGCATGATCAGTGCCCATCTGCCATCCTGCCCCTCTTTGCAGCATGATCAGTGCCCATCTGCATTATTTTCCCCTACTGAAATTGACAGAGCCGGATCTCCTGTGTACTCGGCTCGTCTCGCAGTCCCGCCCCGGCTCCTATAATGGACATAACACCGGTCCAATGGCGGGACGTAAATGCTAGGAGGCGGGACTGGGCGTGACTGCGAGCAGAGCCAAGTACACAGGAGATTTGGCTCTGTCTATTTCGGCTGCGCTCGTTCCCTCTGAGGCAGCCGTTCGGCGTATAACATGCATCCACGATTTTCCCCTGATTTTAAGGGGAAAAAAGTGTGTGTTATACACCGATAAATATGGTAAATCAAGGAGACATGGATGAATGGGTGACTTTGCTTTGAAATTTTAAAATTAATTAAATAGCATTTTCAGTTTATGGTGCTCATTTACAGTTTAATGACAACACTGTCTCCTTCCTACAGCAAAGCACGAGTTTTTGTGTAATGCCTGCTCCCTGATCACTTTATACTGACCTCTCCAGTGCTCCCTCAATGTTTCTTCTTATATTACAGCAGCTAACAAAAAAAAATCCAGTTTCAGAGGTTAGAGGGAATATTGATTTCTCCTCCTTCGTCATGTGGAAGTACTTAGATCTAGCGATTGACTGCTAGGCCCATGCACCACAGTGTGAAAAGAGGCCACATGCTCCACTATGCCTGCGTAGTTTGCAATGGTGACCACAGAAGCAGAGGGGTCATGGAGAGGTAAATATAAGGTATTGGGGGGGGGGGGTTGAGCAGACAATGTCACTTTATCCTAATGAGCTACTGTAGTCTAGTTAATAGGGTCTCTTTAAGATAAGTCAGCCCAAACCCTAACCTTCCTCAACCTCACCGTCATTACTATGCACCTCTAATAACAACATAATTATTAAAAACTATACGTAAATGTATCAAGCATAACATCCTAAGCGCCAATTTGTAGATCCAACAAAACTTGTTTTAAAAGCAGCCAAAAGCCATTTCTAATGTAGCCCAAAAAATAAGCAAAATAAGCTTATACTAGACACATGCCGAAAAATTTGTTAGTTTATGTATTTATTTGATTCATTTTTTCGGGTCATTTCATTATGATCGCAGTTCGTAAATTCATAAATTCGTATGTTCGAAAATTAGAAAAGCCGAAAATAAGAAAAAAAATTCGAAAGAATAATTAACTAACTAACTAACTAATAATAACTAACTGTTAAATTATAGGTTTTGGAATTTCCTTTCGAATTTGGCTGTTAGTGAATGTAACGAATACGAATTTATCCGAAGTTACAAATTATCCGAAATAACGAATGCCGCACCTAAACAAATGGAAAGGAACAAATTAATAATAAATAATAAATAATCATAATAATAATCATGTTTTTATTAATTATATTGTTATTTATTATTATTAATTTGTTACGTTTCATTCGTTTAGACACGGCATTCGTTGTTTCGGATAATTCGTAACTTCGGATAAATTCGTATTCGTTACGTCCGCTAACAACCAAATTTGAAAGGAAATTCCAATACCTATAATTTAATAGTTAGTAATAGTTAAGTTATTATTAGTTAGTTATAATTTCAGATTTTCAAACTTTTGGGTTTGAGGATTTTTGAATTTACGAATTTTCGAATTTACAAATTTATGAATTGCGATCATAACGAATGACCCGGAAAAAAAAAACAAATGAAACAAAAACAAACACATTTTTCAGCAGTGCACTGTCTAGTATAGGCTTATTTTGCTTTGGCTTTTGGCTGCTTTTAAAACAAGTTTGGTAGGATCTACAAATTGGGGGATAGGATGTTATGCTTGATGCATTTACATATTGTTTTTCAAATTTTTGAGTTTTCAGGTTTGCGAATGTCTGAATTTTCGAATTTATGAATTCTCGAATCTCTGAATTTCTGAATCTACAAATTGACGAATATTCAAATTTACGAATATTCTGAAAAATTTGTTAAACGGGCTTTCATTAATTCGGATATTTACGAATTGAGGAATTTGTCGAAATTAGTTAAAAAATGAATTCAGAACGAAACGAATTGCACATGCCTAGTCTATACCTGTACATCACTGTCTACAATAGTGTGTCCTCTGATAGTATTACTTTTACGGAGTAAGATACTGCAAGGAGTCAGAGCCTTGGAGACTGGAGCGATCATAGGAAATATTTTACTAAAGGTATTTGGAAAAAACCCCAGGTGGAAGCTTTGATTATATTGTACCCACATGTAATGGGAGTAATAACAAAGGAGGCCACAAACCAGAAAGAGATTGCAAATTATACACAGAATATCCCTACACGGAGGGGAAGCTTTGAGAAACACAAAGGGCTTCTGCCAACTTTTTGAAGTTTCTTACAGTTCCAGTATTTCAGTAAAACTCTGGAATAGCCTGCAATCAAAAAGTGTCAAAAGCGCAAAAGTACAAAAGATTGAAGATTGAAATAAATGTCCATGTTCAGTAGCTATCCGATGGTACCTGCAAGCTCCTTCATGTTGGTCGATCCCAACAAACACACAAAATAAAAGGACAGGAGCGCGGGATCCAAATAACATACTGTGTAGTTTTATTGATAAAAAAACAATAGCACGCTCACTGTAAAAGAGCTTGTATCCGGCATAGATGGGTACCGAAACAAAAGCACACTGAGCTGTAGTGTAGATAACAGAGAGACCTCGAACTGGCCGCTAGAATAGCACTCATACTGCTAACAGAGTAGCTCTCTCATTTGCCGTCTGCTCTCCCAACTGGAACGTGCATCTGGTGTAGGGTGCAGCAATGCGTTTCGGGAATTTCTCCTTTGTCAAGCCTTATAACTTATACAGAATAAAATACTGCAAGAAGAATAGTATACACAGGAAATATACACCGGAAATATTTTGATTATATTGTACCCACATGTAATGGGAATAATAACAGAGGAACTGCAAACCAGAAAGAGATTTCAAGTTTTACACTGAAATATCCCTACACAGAGGGGAATCTCTGAGAAACACAAAGAGCTTCTGACAACTTTTTGAAGTTTCTTACAGTTCCAGTATATCAGTAAACCTCTAGAAGAGCCTACCCATGATGCACAGCAGAAAGGTAGGGCTCGTCCTAACAAAAGATAACACTTCTTAAAGTGGTTCTAAAGGCAGAAGGTTTTTTATGCATTAAGATTAAAAAAAACATTCTGCATGCAGCAGCCCCCCTAATACTTGCCTGAGCCCCATCTCGATCCAGAGATGTTGCATGAGAATCTCGGCTGTTTGGGACTCTCCCTTCTCATTGGCTGAGACAGCAGCGGGGCGCCATTGGCTCCCGCTGCTGTCAATCATAGTCAGTGAGCCAATGAGGAGCGAGAGGGGTGGGGCCGAGCCACGGCCTCCGTGTCTGAATTGAACACACAAAGCAGCTGCTCGGCTCGGGTGCCCCCATATCAAGCTGCTTGCTGTGGGGGCACTAGGCTGGAGGTAGGGGCCGGGAGCGCTGGCGAGGGACCTGAGAAGAGGAGGATCTGGGCTGCTCTGTGCAAAACCACTACACAGAGAAGGTAATTATAACATGTTTGCTATATTTAAATAGAAAAAAATAATTGATTTTAGTATCACTGTAAGGTTGGGAACTAGGGGCAAAATTAAAAAAAATTACATATAAGATGTATCTATCAATAGCTGAAGTTTTTGTTTTTCCACACTATAACGTGATATTTATTAACTGTTGATCCTGCCAGTAGATTCATTATTTTCCCACTTCATGGAAAAGGGCCAAGCTGTCCAGCAAAAGTGGCAATTACAGGGGTTATGAAAAACCAAATAACATTGCCATAAACCTTTTTTCTGAAAGAAAAAATGTGGAGTTAGGCTTTAATTTGCTTATTGTTTACTTATTGTTTACTTAAAGTATAACCAAAGTTTTGGATAGAGTGAAGAGAGTTTAGAACAGCTCCAACGTTTTTACTGCGGTCTGTGTCCCTGTTAGGGATATTCACCATCTCTTTTGTCATGATGATGGTTATCACCTAAAGTGAAAGGAAATCCCAAATTTTGGGTTTCACCAGAACAGAACTAGGGGGAAAATCCTCCATTTGGAACACTAGTTCTGGCTACCCTAGTGACAACCATGAATTCCTTCACTTTGGCTGAATTTCCACTAACTTTCTTTTTTGGCTAGGGGACAGGAAGTGAAGGTGAATCTCCCTAATGGGACACATATGGCAAACAAATTAACCTTCCAATACTCTATCCAAAATATTTTTTTTTTACCTGTAATATTTATATTTAAATCAAGCTCCTCTCAAGTAGTAGCTAGCATAGTGTGATTTCTGTTTATTGTGCCCAAGCTTTACTTTCAAGCTATTTTTTGTTCAGTCCTGTTTCTCTCTCTTCTGGCCAGAGAGAGAGCACTCTGAGCAAGTCTTAGATCCTTGGGACTACATGTCCCATAATTCCTTTGTGCTTCCAGTACGGTGCATGAGCCCAAAGTGCCAGAGTGCTGCCCCTAGCACAACCCCAGTACACTGCCTCTAATGTGCTTGCACCCCCCACCCCCAAGCACAGCAAATTAGGGTGACTCTATGTAGACCCTGCAAGGCAAAGGAGCCACCTTATAGGGGGAAGCTTCACACCAACATTTAAAAGGAACATAATGCTGCAAAGATTGCACCAAAAGGAAACAGGAAACAATGATGAGTTAAAGTATATTGCTAAATGTATTATTTCTATTTTTTCATAGAGTGTTTATTAACACTTTAATGCTCCTTTAAAACTGCATGCCCATCTAAGATTACCCTGTCCATAGGTTGACAACACTGCTGTGCAATTTTGCTGCAGAATGAACAGCATTATTTCTCCGACAAAGGATCAGTGGGTAATAAAAATGTTACAGAGGGGCTAAAAAAACGAAAAAAAAATGTATTTATTTTTTGCTCATGATTCCACTACACTAAAACACTGAAAGAGAGAAAATCCCTCAAGGCAAGAACCTGCATCAGCCTTTCCCAGCACACTCACTGATTACACATCTGTTCTTTACAGCTTTTCCCTGCACTGCTCAACCTCTATCCATGTCCCACTCATGGGCACAAAGAGCCCACTGTGTAGAGGAATGAGAAGCTGATGAACAACCCAGTCTAGTAGCATCCACTAACACAGGATTTCCTGATGGCCCAATTAAGTTATACCCTGTCTACATTTTTGCGGTCCTTAGGGGTCATTACCTTGCTAGCTTTTATGTTGCTGTCTATATTTTATGCCCTTAAGGAGGTTTTTGGGTAGTGGAATGTCTGCCCAGTAAACACAGGTGCTCAGACCTATGTTCATGTGATTAATCAAGTGTACTCATAGTATACCAGTGGGCAGAAACATGATGCATTTGCAATGGTAATATAAACTAGACATGGGCACACTGAAATATTTTGTTTCGGAATTTCGCTTTCGTTCGAAAAATACATTTATTTAGTTACTCCCGAAATTCGTTTTTATTTATTTTGTTTTTCGTTAGAAATTGCATTCGTCCGAAAATCTGAATTAATTAAGGTCAAATCTGTCATTGAAGGCTTATGGTGTCTGTCGAATGTTCAAAGAAGATTTGACGGAGCAGCGAAACTGTACGACGCCGCAATCTTACATTTCCGGTCGAATGTTCTGCCTACAAGCTAGCTATAGTAGAATTCTAATGTTGTATGACTAGTAATAATTATATTTATTAATTATTATTACTAGTCAACCAACATTAGAATTTTTCTATAGCCTATGGGCAGAGCATTTGACCAGAAATGTACGATTGCGGCGTCGTACTGTTTAGCTGCTCCGTCAAATGTCTTCTTAGAACTTTCGACAGACACCATAAGCCTTCAATGACAGATTCGATGTTTGTATGTTTTTCGATGCTTTGTCGAATCTTCGTCGTTCATGTTGAATTGTCAAGTTAGTTCTAGCTATTTTACTGCTCCTCCTCTTTGGTTACAATCAGCCAATAACATTCATCATCATCATTATTTTTATTTTACTTCCCCCACCCAATTCCAGCAGCGATCTTTTCTCTCTATAATGTCAAATCTTTTCTCTCTATAATGTCAAATCTTTTCTCTCTATAATGTCAAATCTTTTCTCTCTATGTCGAATCTTTTCTCTCTATGTAGAATAATCTTGGACTAATAGAGTTAAGGTTAGGCACATTCAACCACAGGTTCGATGGACACAGATTGTTATTGTCAGCATCATGTCGAATCTCCTATCTATATCGAACTGTTGTTGCAACGAAAATGAAAATAAAGAATTTGTTTATGTCGGATCTTTCGGTTTTCGGATTCTGTGCTTTCGTTTTCGTTTGTTAAAGCGATAACGAAAATACCTAAAATTCGGACGGAAACAAATGCACATGTCTAATATAAACCACAATTATTCAATAAAGATGTGGCCTTACCATTTCCAAGATATGTTGCCTCTCTTTCATTGCTGGGCTATACTACCTTTGTATTGGGTGTTATATTTATATAATTCTCATGTGCGGCCATTGAACCCAAGCAGAGAATGTGTAGGAGGCGACAGAGATCTGGTAAAAACCCACCCGAAGGCCTAAGTATCCCGCTGCTAGGAAGGTAACAAGCTGTTCTGGAGTTGGTCCCAGAGTTGCAAAATTTATGAATTATTTGCCAATGGGAGCTGGTTTAAAACTGGTACTGTGATCTTTGGGCTAGTAAGTACATAATTTTAAACCATCTAGGCTCTTATGTGTGAAACCTACCAATTGGGCTATACTAGGACGCCTTTAAGAAGCAGGCCCCAAAAAAGTATGCTATCTAATGCCACCTCTCATTTGACAGTGTTGAGCAACATCCGAACTTTATTCAAAACTAAAAAAAAAAAGTTTTAGTTTTAAATACACGAAAAGACTGAACTCTGGACAGCTAAATAAATGGAATTTTTTTTTACCTTCCAAACGATTTCTAGTTGCGGGCAACCACTTTTGTGATCGAGGCACCACTACCAGATCCTGGACCTCCTGAAAAATAGCAGTAGAGCAATGGTATCTTCTTTTATCAGCATGTTCCCTACCAGCATAGGTTAGCCTCAGGGTCTTAAAAGCCATGTTTCTCCCCTGCTTCCTTTCAGTCCTGGATGAATTGTAAAAATTAGAGATTTGAGTCCAGTTGGCACTGTCTACGAGCACCTGAACTGAGCATCTAAAAGGAAATATCAGAACAAAATTTAAAGCCAAACTCCAAGAAATCTAAAAAACCTCCCTTGCAGTGGAGTGACCACATTACAAGGGTCAACTACTAATTTAGTCTTGGGAAGATGAGAAGTATTTTTACTAACCCAAACCTAGCTTCCCCAGCAGACAGCGCTCCCCCATGCTCCATTGATGGATTGTTCCTTGGTGTCCCCACTTCCAATGCAGGCCTATGGTTCTTTCCTTGGTCTTGGTAATATCAGGACCTTCGACGGCTGGAGCATTCTGGGAAGACCGGTCTAGCAATGTAGTGGATCAAAGGATCAGATAAGTAGATTTACTTTTCCAGAAATGTACTTAAAGTGGAGTCCCACCGTGAAAAAAAAAATTCACCAAAAATCTACAAATAAATGAAAAAAATAAACAAATGAAAAAAAATAAATACATTTTTACTTACCAGAAATAGCGGTTGCTATGCGGAAGTCCCTAATCTGCCTCTTCATCCTCCGCAGTGGATCTTCTTCTTCGTCCTATACTCGGTGTCTTCTTGTGAATGGGGTGTGCTGCCTTCTGGGAACTGTGTGTATCCCAGAGAGCAGCCGGCCCATTCACAAAGCGCCGCGCCGGCATGCGCAGTAGAAAACGGGCAGTGAAGCTGCATGGCTTCACTGCCTGTTTCCCTTACTGAGGATGGCGGCGCCGGGGGATCGGCCTCAGAGGGGCTGACATCGCGGGCGACTAGGACAGGTAAGTGTCCTTATTAAAAGTCAGCAGCTACAGTGTTTGTAGCTGCTGACTTTTAAAAATAAAAATAAATCACGGGTGGAACCCCCCTTTAACCTAAACGACCTGTTGCCCCTTTAGTGTGGGTATAGCCTAACTGCAAGAGAGAATTTTATTATTATAAATTCTTTTTATTGGTTTTGAATACAATACAGTACAATACAACAACACACAAAGACACACATCTTACATAGAAAAATATCCGGGTAGGCAACTTACCCACCCGGCATTTGCCATGCTTGGCTTTACTTACTCAGACTAACATAGTCTTCCTAATCTTCCTAAATCTGTATCTATAACCCCCCCACCCCCCTCCCATCTTGACCAAAGCCCGGCAGTCGAGCAATTTAATCATTAAACCTAAGAAATAAAATAAAAATTTAAAGAATAGCCAGTATCTGTACCAAGTTCCACCCATCTTAACAAATAAAATAGCAAATTATGCTTTATCCCCCCTCCATACCCATTACACATTAGCAGTTGACATTGACATACTACGCATTAATACTCACAATCATGTCTTATGCATTACTTTCGGCCAATTGTGAAAACGTAATTATAATGAACTCCATACAACCCACGAACCTATATCATTAATCAACCCACCGTTGCCGATGAGTCTAACCAAGCCCGCCAGATCTTCATAAACTTTTTTGCACAACCCCTAGTTTTGTAAGTGGCGTTATATAAATGGATAACGGAATTGACAAGGCCTTTCCAGAATGAGATAGTAGGGGCGCTAGGGTTCTTCCATTTTAATAAAATGGCCTTCCTACCATAAAATAACCCAATATTTAGCAAAGTTCGGAGAGCCAAAGACGGAACCACCTCCTCCACCAACCCCAAGAGACAAACCCTGGGTGACAGAGGAACCGGGACACTGAGCACCTCCGACAGGCATCCCACCACCCCAGCCCAGAAAACCTGAACCAAATGGCAGGTCCAAAAAATGTGTTCCGAGTCCGCCGGAGTGTGCGGACACCGCCAGCATTGACCACTAGAGGATGGGTAGATGCGAGTAAGTCTAGCCGGGGTGAGGTACACTCTATGTAAGAATTTGAATTGAATTAGACGGTCCCTAGCCGAAACCAAGTGCCTGAAAGGATGGTCCCACATCTTTTCCCAATCCTCCCCTTGTATTTCCGGAATTTCTCTTCCCCACCTCTCCCTACACCTAGTGACCCCCAGGGGCGATTTAGTAAACAAGGATTTATACACCCTTGATAGGGGTTTGGTCAGGTCCTCATCTTTTAGAAGGGTTTCTAGCGCTGATGGAAGTAACTCAATTCTCCGGCCATCAAACTGCGCCTGAAAAGCATGGCGCAGTTGTAAATAGCGGAAGAAGAATGAATTTGGCAGGTCATGTCTATCCTTTAATTGGTTAAACGAAATAAGTTCACCTTCCCTAGTGACATCCTCCAGTAGTTTAACCCCCCTGCATGCCCATATCATAGGGTCAGGAAGCGAGCAAAAGTCTGGAAGGTTCGGGTTCAGCCACAATGGGGCCGAGGGCGACACCCCTGTATATGACGGGGACATTAGGAGGGTAGCGGCCCCCCATGCCCTAACAGTGGCCTTCATTGAGACTGTTAGAGGTAGACTAGACCTAGGACCCCTATAGAGAGCCAACCTCAGGCTCTCATATGATCCCAAATGTGCCGCTTCCAAGACTGTGGCAGCATCTCCCTCGTCCGCCAACAGCCAGCGCCTGGCAAACACCATCTGGCCGGCCAGATAATATTTCTGCCAGTCTGGAAGTGCCAACCCTCCCTGCCCCCATGGCTCCTGCAGGACTGCTATACTGATACGAGGTGATTGCGGGGACCACAAAAAGGATCCCACTATTCCATTTAATGTAGTAAAAAAATGTTTGGGGATCCAAACTGGGGAGTGACGCAGGAAATATAGAATCACTGGGAGAAATTTCATTTTAATAAGACTAATTCGTCCAATCAACGAGAGAGGGAGCTTCCGCTATACCTGTGTCTTTTGTTTGAGACTTGACACCAGTGGAAGAAGGTTAAGGGTCATGTAATCTTTAATGTCTGCAGTGACCCTGACACCTAAATAGGTGACAGAGGTCACCCACTGCAATGGCAACTCATTATCCCTTAATGACTGAGCTTCCGGACCCAGCGGCAGAATGGAGGACTTGCCCCAGTTCACCCGTAGGCCCGAGAAGGAGGCAAATTGATTCATAACTTGTAAGGCGGCTTTGAGAGAAGGTCCCGGGTCCCTGAGGAACAGTAGCAAGTCATCTGCGTAGAGGGCCACACATTCCCTAATGGAGCCGACCTGTATACCCCCCACTCCATTGGATTGTCTAAGAGCTCTGGCAATGGGCTCCATCATCAGCGCGAAAATAAACGGTGATAGCGGACACCCCTGTCTGGTACCCCTGCCCAAGGGAAAAAACTCGGAGACTGTTGCACCAAGCCGAATCGCCGTACGAGGATCCGTATATAGCATAGTGATCCACCGACGGAAACCAGGTCCGAACCCCATTACCTCCAACACCCTGTGCATATAGTCCCAATCCACGGAGTCGAAAGCCTTTTCTATATCGATCGTAACAATTACTTTGGCAGGGGCATCTGTTGCATCAATTTGGAGATGTGTAAACAATCTCCTCAGATTGGTGTCTGTGGACATGCCCGGGATAAACCCTGTTTGGTCAATGTCTACCAGGGTCAAAATAACCCCGGCCAACCTTGACGCCAGCACCTTTGCAAGGATCTTCAGATCTGCATTCAAAAGTGCTATGGGGCGATATGACGAGCAGTCCAGGGGATCCTTCCCCGGCTTCAAGAGGAGGACCATGTAAGCCTCCATCATCGAGGCCGGTAAGGCCCCATGTTCCCAGCAGTGCCGGAAGAGAACATTGAGCCTAGGGGCCAAGCGAGACCTAAACACCCTGTAGAAGTCCGCCGGGAATCCATCAGGCCCCGGCGCCTTCTGTGGAGGGAAAGAGAGCATGGCTGCTTCGATTTCCAGGGCAGAAATGGGTTCATCTAATGCTGCCATATCAGTATCCGACAATTTTGGCATAGACAAGGACCGCAATACTTCCTCCAATTCTAAAGGGTTGTGAGGTGGAATGGGCGAGTATAGTGTTGAGTAGAATTGCACAAATTCCTCCAGTATCTCCTTGGGGTCAGTGACCAAGGATCCCCCCTTATTCCTCACCACCGGTACACAGACCGGTGTCTTACAATCAGCAGCAAGGTTAGCCAGCAATTTACCATTTTTGTCCCCCTCCGCAAACACCACCTCCGTCCTTTGCCATATCTCAGTGTGTGCTAAGTTTGTAAATGCAATGCCACCGAACGTTGAGCCTCCAATAAGGAAGCATAATTGACCTCCGAGGGCGAGTATGCCTGCCTCTTTGCACTCTCTCGTTCATGGGCCATGAGAAGCGCACTCTCCTGTCCATGCTCCTTCCGGACCGCCTTAATGGCAGAGATGCACTCCCCCCTCGCCACTGCTTTAAAAGCATCCCATACCACCGGGGGCTCGGCCGAGCCCTCATTATTTTCCCAGTAGGCGGTCATTAACGCTTGCATCTGTGCAATCACCTGGTCCTCCAGTAACCAACCCGGCGCTAATTTCCAACCTCCCTTCCTACCCCCTGCAGGGAAGGCTAAAGTGACTAGAAGTGGATTATGATCCGACGCTCCCCCAGGTAAATAGTCAGACTCAGATACAAACTGAAGGACCAGAGAATTACCAAACGCCAAATCGATCCTAGCTGAAGATTTGTGGGTAGAGGACAAATGAGAGTACGACACAGTATCCGGGTGCTTCCATCTCCATAACTCAGTCAGGCCCGCCAGTGACGCCCAGGAGCTAAGGTCCACCGACGCCGATCTACCAGCGTTGGAGGAATCCAGCACCGAGTCCAAAATGGCATTATAATCCCCCAGGAGAACCATTGGGAGATGGAGATGGGGCGCCAGTCTAACCAACAAATCACACAGTAGGGTTACCTTGAAAGGAGGGGGCAAATATACATTGACCAACAGCAATTTATGAGAATATATATCCAAGAGGACTGCCACATATCGACCTCCCGGGTCTGTAAATACTTCGTGAATGTTGCATGGGATTGATTTGCTTATTAGAATGGATACCCCTCTAGCGTACGTAGAGTACGTAGAATGCATTGCCCTTTGTATCCAGGGCCTGCGCAAGGACAATATTTTACTCCCCTCTAAATGTGTCTCTTGCAGGAGGACGATATGTGGTTTGACCTGCTTGAGGTACTGAAACACTGCCGCCCTCTTAAATTTGTTGTTTAAACCCCGTACATTCCAGGAAAGTATTTTAAGTCTGCTATCCATTGAAGAAAACAAAAAAATAGGAAACCCACATAATTGTAAGTACCGGAGGAGGGGTAGGCGGAGTCAGCACATATTTCAATATTAACAGTATATTTGGTGGTGGTACAGAACAAGTATAACCCCCATGGCCTTGGTCAAGAAAACAAAAAAACTCCCCTGCTGTCATACCAGAAACCACTAAACTATTAAAAAACTGGAGCACAAAAACTAAAAACTCAAAAAAACAACTTGTCCGGTATGCAGCTTGATCCCTGAAACGAACAACCCCGTAGAGGTTCAGCCTGACGTGTCGATAGTCCGGTATTCGAAAAAAGGAGAAAAATAAAAAAGTAAAAGCACAAAGTTGACCGTGTCCATCACACCAGATTCCTGACCTGTCTATGACAGGATGTGTGCAGCTAACCTTGCACTGGGAACCATATATCGCGATAACCTAAGATAAGGAGTGCAATACATTACTGGTGACCACTGCACCAATTCAGAGTTGGCAATCCATTGAAACAGCGAGGTACTCCCCAAAAGGAAAAAACAAGTTTCAAACAAAAAGGATATCACTCCAAGGGAGAACCCCAGTCCGGATAGTACTGAAAAACTTAAGGCTGTTCCATAGTAAGAGAGGAAAGAATAGAGCACAAAAGCAAGAAACAAAACCATAAATGGGTCAATCAGAACCACCCGGCAACCTTCAGGAACCACTGTGAAAGAAAGATCTTTCGTGTGCAGCAACATCACTGGGCACGATCCAGCCACTCACAGGCATCATGTGGAGTATCAAAAAACGTCACGGATCCCTTGTATTGCACACGAAGTCAGCTGGGGTACAGCATACTGTATTTCAGCTCCCTCTCACGGAGCCTCTTCTTTACTTCTGTGAAGGAGCGACGCCTCCTCTGAGTCTCCGCCGAGAAGTCCGGAAACAGCATGATGCGGGCGTTCTCATACTTCAGGTCTTGACGCTTCCTTGCTTCAGCCAGCAGCATGTCACGGTCCCTATAATTTAGGAACCTGACCAGGAAGGGACGCGGTGGGGCGCCCGATTTCCAAGCTCCAGTGGGCACTCTGTGAGCCCGTTCAGCTACATAAGTGGGAGGGAGATCACCCAGGCCTAATAAAGTTTTGAAGAACTGTTCAGCAAAAGTAGTTGTGGCAATCCCTTCAGCTCCTTCAGGTAATCCCACCACTCTTACGTTGTTCCTCCTCTGGCGGTCCTCGGCATCGTCCGCTCTGTGTTGCAGCATCCGGACCACACTTTCCAGCTCTGACAGTTGTGAGCCCTGGGTGTGTGTAACATCTTCCACCCCCGATATGCGATCTTCCGCAGTAGTCAGGCGGCCTCTGATCTTATCCAGATCATGTCGGATGAGACTACATTCCGAGGCCAGGCAGTCAATACGGGTCACGAGTTCCGCCTTGGATGCCGCTATGGCCTCGAGAATCGGGCCTGTTATAGCCGCCGCGTCCACCTCGATCTCGGGCGTGAGGAGTGAAGGGGCCCCAGAGACCTGTGGAGCCGCATCAGCTGCCTGCGCCATCTTGGAAGCAGAGCGCGAAACTGTAGGAAGCAAGATGGTGTGGGCGGAGTCAGCCGCCATGCTGTTCTGAGAGCGGAGCTGTCTCTGCTCCATCTGTGGCTGGTTAAGGTGTTTCAAGAACTTCTTGGAAGTCGAGGATGGCATAGTTACGTGCCTCGTCTGTTCCCCCAGGTCTGGTAGTAGGTGCAGCGGTTGTTAGAGCGTACGGTCAGCCGCTAACAGGAGAATAGACCGGAGATAAGCCGGAGCTCTGGGAGAACACGTCTTACCGCGATCACATCCGGCCACGCCCCCCTCTGCAAGAGAGAATTTTAAACATTTCTTGGAGTTTAGCTTTACGCCTTGACTGAGGTAAATGTGTTGTAGATATTTTCAGCTTCAGGGAAGTAATCATTGGTGGCACACCCATAAACGCTGTATGAAAAAAAAATACAGAAGGGAAGGATAGATAAAATTTAGCACTAGGAAACCACTTGTAGAATCTTATACATACAATGTCTGGGACTAAGGAAAGTGTTTAATGGTAATGTGAATTGAGTATTATTGTATTATGAAAAGTCTTTGGGAGTCTTAATTGGTTCTTTTAAAATTCAGCCAAAATAACAATAAAAAGCAAACTCTGTGACAAGATAATGCATCTGGCTTATTGAATACACGAAGAAGCGGTGTAATTTATTGTCTCGTGTTTAGCATTTATGGGCTTCTTTTAGATACCTCATTGAGTGATAAAAGTACAAAAATAGATGTCAGCAGGTAGGAGACGCCATTTATCACAACCTGCTTCATACAATAGAGGATACAATGTGTTTTTGTGTTTCTCGTCAGTAAAAGAAGCTCTTTTATTGCGTCTGTTATATGTAGGGGTCAGCAAAGCTGCCGAGATTCCGTATGGAACAAAAATTTACCTTCAAAGCATTTCTGGATCTTGCTGAGATAGGAAGCAAAAGCCAGTGATGTGACGTCATTGTATTTAGAATAACAATGTCACATCATCCCACATTCTGTAATGATGTTACGAACTTTAAAGCTTTTCGGTTGCTAAAAAAAAACCTTTCCAATAGAGCTGCCCCGTGCAAAGAAGGCACTGAATTCTCACCTCTCCTGCTATTCCCACCTCTGATCATCACTGCTGAAACAAGAAGAAACCACAGGCTAAATATGTAATACTTCTGGGAGTGTCAATTTCTTTGTCCCCAGCTGCGTGTTTTGGTTCCTCCTGCTGGCCCCTGCGCCACTAGAGGATGCAGTAGTAATGTAAAGGCTGGTAGATCAAACCACTGCATGCAGCAATGGGTAGGGACTAGGAATTGAACACTCCTAGAAGTGAGCAAGATACTTTAAAGAAACTCTAATGCCATTTCAGCAAAAGATTGTACGTGTATTTAACATATTTTATTCACAGTGGTTTAGTGGTTAACACTTTTGCCTTGCACTGGTGCAAGGTGTCCTCAGTACATGTTCTGGTCTGGAGGACACTATCTGCATGAAGGTTGCATGTTCTCTATGTGCATGTGTGGGTTTCCCCTGGATACTCTGGTTTCCTTCCACACTCCAAAGACATGCTGCTAGGTTAATTGTCTACTGTCTTAAACTGGCTCTAGTATGATATTCAACTGCTTGCGCCCAAGGTGGCTGTCTCAACATCTGTCCCAACCAGGGCCAGGACAAGGGGTGGGCAGGAGGGGCAGCTGCCCAGGGCACTGAGGTGACATATGAGGTGGGGGGGTACCATGAGGATATTGGGGGAGGGGTATTGTGTCCGAAGGAGGAAATTGGTGGGGGCAGCAGAGGGTAAGAATGGTTCTAGAAGGGGAAATTTGGGAAGGTGTTCTAGGAGTGGTGATTTGGAGGGATTTGTGTTGGGAGGGGGAAAGGGATGTTTTTTGGGTGGGATTTGTGCTATTATGGATAATTAGGGGGTATTTGTGTTAGCAGGGGAAATTTTGAGCGCAGGAATTTGTGCTGGGATGGGGAATTGTGGGAGGGGAATTTGTACTAGGGGGGATTTAGAGTGGGGGGGGAGAGGAATTGTGCTCGGAGAGGACATTTGAGGGGTTTGTGCTAAGAGGGGATATTTTTTTTTTGGTGGGGGATTTGTGCTGGGGGCATATGGAGAGAGAGGATGTGTGCTGGGAAGGAGGGAATTTCACTATGGGGGCGGATTTGTACTGGGAGGAGGGTGAATTTATGCTTTGGGGGTAAGCATGTGGACTATTGCTCGAACTTTATGGGGTGGGGGAATTTTGCTGACACATAATGCTCATACATCCTGGGGGGGGGACGCAATTATTTAGCATGTTCACCCTGGGCTTTAAATGACCTTGTCCCAGCACTGGTTCCAACAGCAGATAAAGAACTTTGAGTCCCCAGGTAGAAAGTATTAAAAATCATAAACAAAATAATTAATTAAAACCTTATTTACCTATAAAAGCCTCCTTTGTGTAGACATCTAAATCTCTCAGACTGCTGCTGGGCACCGCCATCTTGGATGTGATGTTAGCTGACTATGAGGTGTTACTCAAATGACACTCCATGTAGGAGATTCTGGGAGCCCCTGGCCGCTTGTGGTCATAGCTGGACAACACATAATACCATTCCCATTATTATGTAATCTGTGTGATATCAAAATCATATTCATTAAAACTTATGACGGCTAAAGTGCATTCAGTACAAATTGAGATTCACATGTAGATAAATGAGAAGTAATTATATTTAAACAGGGTTCCACTATATGATCAATACATATAGAATATAATTTGATATTCTTTATAGATAAGCTATAGAAACATGTCCAGAAATGTTCTAGAGTGTTTACCACTTGTTTAACTGAAATAAGAGTACAAGTCATCTATGTTGGTAAAATACCAGCGGCCTTCGTAGGATAAGTTTAATTAAACTTTATGGGAGATGTCTGCCATGTTATGGAAAGTCTAACCTTAGCTTACCTTATACATCTGGTCATTCCATGTGATATAGGGAATTAAGTAATATTTAGAACAACCTGTTATATGATTGGATGAGATGTAGAAGAATTGGGGGGTTTGCAATGTTGGACATATTTTAATCCTTAAAGTGTAATTGGATGCATTTGGATCTGTAAGATGATTGGCCAGTACAGTAATTAATGGGCCAATGGTAATTCAAGTTAAAGTGTTACTAAACCCAGGACCCTGCATTCACTATATCTGGTCTCCCACAGTACACAGAACATGGCAATTCAATAATATTTGTAAATATAAACTGCTAAATACATTTTCTCATCAGCTGTATATAGCAGTCTATATAGCAGTCTTGTGGCTTCTATAAGTGCACTGAGCTGTCCTATCAGGATCCATTGACCCTCTGTCTGGACAGTGCTTATTGGTCCTGTGTTGATCACATGCACTCTCCCAAGAAAAAAAAACTCTCTAGCAATACACACCCAACTGAGCATGTGCAGCCTGACTCCATAGATCAAACAGCCTTTTTACACAATGCAGAGGATTAACCCCTTAGGTTCCACAGTGAGTACAACAAGCATGCGTTACTGCATATATAGAACAATTTTACTGTTGTGGGTTTAGTAACACTTTAACTTCTTATCTTGATTTACAAAAAATATGTATACCGAGATAAATGATTTGCCCGGCAGAGATCTACCACCTGACTCCTTGCACGTTACTTGTCCATATTCAGCTCTATAGCAGCCTTTCTCAACTTTTTTTTAACACAGAGAAACCCTTGAAATAATTTTCCAATTTCAAGGAACCCCTGCTAATAATTACTATAATGCCGCATACACACGGTCGGAATTTCCGACAACAAATGTTTGATGGGAGCTTGTTGTCGGAAATTCCGACCGTGTGTAGGCTCCATCGGACATTTGCTGTCAGAATTTCCGACAACAAAAATTTGAGAGCTGGTTCTCAAATTTTCCAACAACAAAACTTGTTGTCGGAAATTCTAACTGTGTGTACACAATTCCGACGCACAAAATTCCATGCATGCTCGAAATCAAGCAGAAGAGCCGCACTGGCTATTGAACTTCATTTTTCTCAGCTCCTCATACGTGTTGTACGTCACCGTGTTCTTGACGTTCGCAATTTTCAAAAACATTTGTGTGACCGTGTGTATGCAAGACAAGTTTGAGCCAACATTCCGTTGGAAAAAAATCCACGATTTTGTTGTCGGAATGTCCGATCGTCTGTACGCGGAATATCTACAGCTCACATTACATCAGTGTGACGATAAGTGGGATGAATGCTTCTTATACTTGTGGTCATTGGGAAGAATCTCTCTCTTATTTTTCTCAGAGGTTACTTATTTGAGAGGCGGACATTGCTCATTGCTCAAGGAACCCCTAGCATAGCAACTTCAGAACCTCTGGAGGAACCCTTGGGTTCCATGGAACCCAGGTTGAGAAATTGTGCTATATAGTAACCCCCTTTGCTCTTCTCTTGGGTGCTACATAAAAGGTTGGGTATGATTATGAGAGGAGGGGCAGAGGAGCTGGGTCAACACAGAAGGTAATTAGACACTCCCAGAGGAGGAGAGGACTATGACATGCAAGAAGGGGGGGGATGCTGTGTTAGGAAAATGATTGGTCAACTTGATTAAATTCACTTGCAGAACTTTACATGCTTTTACCTGGAATTTTTAAGTTGCTGACAGGGTCTCTTTAAATCAAACTTTGTTATAATTTGCCTTATGTTTCAATCAAAAAGATCAACCAAAAAAGAGAGCAATAAAGGAAATTTAAAAATAGCTTTTGTAGAACAAAAATCATGCTCCATTCACTTTCCCATGGCTTTTACGTAAGGACCTGTGGCTTTGAGTTATGTCCTTTCCTTGCATTCTTATTTCTAAATCAACATAATAACACACTAGGATAAACAAAAGAGCATGCCGGTCTTGATGCATTAGCCTAGTAATGATAACATCTTTGTTTTTTCAATTTAAATTAAAAGCATTGTTTTATTTGACATTTTGAAAGATATAATCAATTTCATTGACTGATCTTTTTAAGCTGGATGCCACCAATGCCTCTCAGAGTCCATTCTCCTAGCAAAGACATACAGATCAATAATAGGAAGTTTTATACCATCAGGTATTACAAATGTTTCAGGCTAAGTATTACAGAAGTTCATTTGTAAATTCTCCATTTCACCCTTGTTACATGAATAGGAGGTGTTCTCTGTAATGAATGCATTTCGGATGGATATAAATGACTTCATTAAATATATTTTTCTACATGGTAAAAAGTCAATGGTGAAATAATTAACATAGATCATTTCGCTATTTGAGAGAGTGCATGCTGTTAAATAAAACATAGACTTCAATGTGCTGCAAATTATTATCTGGAACGGTAAAGCGCCAGTCACATAGCCTGCTGCCCTTAGATTGGAGAAATGAAAGAAGATATACTATATTGCCAAAAGTATTGTGACGCCTGCCTTTACACACACATGAACTTTAATGACATCTAAATCTTAGTCTGTAGGGATCAATATTGAGTTGGCCCAACCTTTGCAGCTATAACAGCTTCAACTCTTTAGGGAAGGCTGTCCACAAGGTTTAGGAGTGTGTCTATGGGAATGTTTGACCATTCTTCCAAAAGCGCATTTGTAAGGTCAGGCACTGATGTTGGACGAGAAGGCCTGGATCGCAGTCGCCGCTTTAATTCATCCCAAAGTTGTTCTATTGGGTCCTCAACCCTCATCAGGACTCTGTACAGGCCAGTTAAGTTCCTCCACCCCAAACTCGCTCATCTATGTCTTTATGGACCTTGCTTTGTGCACTGGTGTACAGTCATGTTGGAACAGGAAGGGGCCATCCCCAAACTGTTCCCACAAAGTTGGGAGCATGAAATTGTCCAAAATTACTTAGTATGCTGAGGTGTTCATTAACCCCTCAAAAAAAAATAATTATCCTGTTCCCTTAGAGCATGTTATATAGCACGGGGCTTGTGCTGTGTCATTTGGCCACCTGTAACACCTAAAAATCCTGGCTGATCCTGCCTGGCTATACCCTTCCCTCTGCAAACTGACAACAATAATCAGGGCTGCTGAGCCCTGACACCGTGGTCAGTTTCCGTGATTCTGTCATCCACAGCCTGATCTCTTCTCTCCCTTGTCTCCTCTGTCCTCCCCTCCCTGCCTGTCTGCTGTTACCAGCGTCCCCCGCTCCTGCTGCTCTCATAACTGCAGCTAACTCGCTCCCCTCTGTGCCATAATAACAAGTTTCCCTGTGCCTGTGTTATGTAAAAATTCTTCCGATCTGTACCTATATGAGCTCCGCTCCCAGCGCTCAGCTGACACATGGCTCTCCCTCTCTTCTCCTCCCCTACTGACGTCAGCGGGACTGTTCTGCCCCTCCCACTGCAGCTGTGAGCAGGAGAGTGTAGAGAGCTGACAAGTCAGCTGAGGGTCGGGAGCGGAGCTCATATAGGTACAGATCGGAAGATTTTTTACATAACACAGGCACAGGGACACTTGTTATTATGGTACAGAGTGGATAAGATGATTTAGCTGGAGTGGGTTAACAGCCACTTGAAGAGTTCCCTTCACTGGAACAAAGGGGCCAAGCCAACCTCTGTAGAAAAAAAACCCACACCAAAATCAGCCCTCCACCAAATGATTTGGACCAGTGTACAAAGTAAGGTCCATAGTTGGCACTCAATATTGAACCCTACGGACTAAGACCGGGTTGCCATTAACCACTTCCCGCCCGGTCAATAGGAGATTGACGTCCGGGAAGTGATTGTGTTATCCTGATTGGACGTCTATTGACGTCCTGCAGGATAACAGCCGCCGCTCCCGGGGGGGGGCGCGCATCGCAGCGATCGGTGGATCGGTGTTTCAGTCTGACACACCGCTACACTGATCTCGGTAAAAAGCCTCCAGCGGAGGCTTTTTACCACGTCATCAGCCGTGTCCAATCACGGCTGATCACGATGTAAACAGGAAGAGCCGTTGATCGGCTCTTCCTCACTCGCGTCTGACAGACGCGAGTAGAGGAGAGCTGATCGATGGCTCTCCTGACAGGGGGGGTTTGCGCTGATTGTTTATCAGCACAGCCCCCCCTCGGATGCCCACACTGGACCACCAGGATGCCGCCCAGCACCACCGGGGAAGCACCTAACATGTGGATGGCCAGGTAAGTCCCCCATGGCCATCCACTGTATAAATATATGCCTAACTTATGCCAATCAGTGCCCACAAATGGGTACTGACTGGCACCATCTTGGCACACATTTTTTTTGTGATGCCCAGCAATGCCACCCACCAGTGTCATCAGTGGCACCCACTAGTGTCCATCAGTGCCACCTATCCATGCCCATCCGTGCCCACCTATCAGTGCCCTTCCGTGCCACCTATTAGTGCCACCCATAAGTACCCATCAGTGCCACCCATAAGTACCTATCAGTGCCGCATATGAGTGCCCATCAGTGCCATCTATGAGTGCCCATCAGTGCCCCCTATGAGTGGCCATCAGTGCCGCATACCAGTGCCACTTATCAGTGCCCATCAGTGCCGCCTATCAGTGCCCATCATTAGTGCCCATCAGTGCCACCTCATTGGTGCCACCTCATCGGTGCCCATCAGTGCCGCCTTATCAGTGCCCGTCAGTGCAGCCATATCAGTGCCCGTCATTGAAGAAGAAAACATACTTATTTACCAAAAAAATTAACAGAAACAAAGAAAACCTTTTTTTTTTCAAAATTTTCTCTCTGTTTTTATTTGTTGTGCAAAAAATAAAAATCACAGAGGCGATCAAATACCACCAAAAGAAAGCTCTATTTGTGGGAACAAAATGATAAAAAATTAGTTTGGGTACAGTGTAGCATGACCGCGCAATTGTCATTCAAATTGCGACAGCGCTGAAAGCTGAAAATTGGCTTGGGCAGGAAGGTGTATAAGTGACTGGTATTGAAGTGGTTAAAGTTCATGTGCGTCTAAAGGCAGGCATCCCAATACTATACTATCCTAATATAGTGTATTTTTTTTCCTGTGCAGCTTTAATCCCAGCGCATGATTTATTATATGATATGGTTAAACAAAAAAGTATACTTGTTTTGGGTTGTTTTTTCATTAAAAAAATTATAGTTTTATATATTTTTTTTGCATTTATGTTATTTTTTAAATGGTAAACCATTATTACAGGATGCAGCTATTACACACGTTTTGCAGAGCATTATGTTTTTTTTAAAAAGAGAACTCAACAGTAGCTTTTTGCTTTCAGACTTTTTCTCTATAATCAAAACTCTGTACAGAGCAGGGGAAGAATGAGTCACTTCTGCATACCTTGTAGCTTCATCTTTTCAGCTTAAAAAATAACAGGAAAGCGCTTAGGCTAGGTTCACACTGTCAAGTTTTGTATGACTCGCATTTGCACGGGCACAGCAGCCCTTTTATTTGGATGGGCTGCTGTACCTGCGGGAAAACATAGGGAAAAGGTCCTGGCGCCTTGTTAAAATTGCAGTCATGTAGCTTTTCAAACCTGGAGGCAAAATGGGTTGATTACAGCAGTTCAAATGTACCATAGTAATCCTTACTTATTGAAGTCTTTTTAAAAAGATCTCTATGGAATGTAATATTCCGAGGCAACATTATCGCTATTATCTACAAATATCTAGCTATTTAGGGTCTTGCTGCGGTGACAAGAATTATGCTTTTAGGCCCCTTATTTTTGGACAAGTTGATCGGAAGTGGCAACTATTCTATATCTTACATATATATCATCCCTTGTAAGAGTTTTTTTCTAAATCAGTGGAAAACACACATATAAAAGACTAGAGTTCTAATTTTTCCCATGAAAATATTGTGGAAAAATTATTGGAACGATATAATAAAGTTTGGAAAATCGTTATAAATGAGTGGTGGAGAGAAAGTCAGTTTAATATTATACATAGAGCATATATTCCTTTAATAATAAATTCCTCTTCTGTGAATGCTATGTTCTAAATGTAAAAAACATAGACCCACGTTAGCACATCGATGGTGGGATTGTCTGAAAATGTTACTGTTTTGGGAGTATGTATTGGGATAGGTAAATTTGGTTACAGGTACAATATCCATACAGATCCTTTAAAGCGGTGGTCCCCCCACCCAACGAAAAATGAAAAGCCAGCAGCTACAAATACTGCTGCTGACTTTAATATAGGGACACTTACACCTCCAGGGAGCCCGCAATGTCAGCACCCCATCTTCAGATTGACTGCCGCCATTGCCGGTAAGGGAACCCGGCAGTAAAGACTTTCGGCTTCACAGCCGCTTCCCTACTGCGCAAGCACGAAGCACACTGCGCTTTCTAATTGGCCCAGCGGCGGAGAAAGGAGGAGGGGGCAGAGCTTCGCCGTGGCACTGTCTCCGGAAGTGGGGAGGGGGACCTGTCCAAAACAGGTCCCCGTTTCCCCCGAAAGGTGCCAAATGTGGTACCAGAAGGGGGGGGGGACGAATAAGCGGAAGTTGCACTTTTGGGTGGAACTCCGCTTTAATGTTACTGTTCAGTTGTGGTCAGGTGGAGGCAATGGGTACTAGGAATAGCAGTGGATTCATACAGTGAATCCAGAAAGTATTCACAGTGCTTCACTTTTTCCATATTTTGTAATGTTACAGCCTACCTGCACCCCCCTCCCCATGAAAGGTGCCAAATGTGACACCGGAGGGGGGGAGGGTTCCGAAAAGCGGAAGTTCCATTCTTGGGTGGAACTCCGCTTCAAGTGGTATGTCTGATTGCTGTCTGGTGTGGACAATGGTTTGTTGGTATATTTGTTAGCACGTGTTTTGTTGGAATTGTAATATATGGTATTTACGATAATTATAATGTATGGCTAATCAATATTTTAATTCTTTTTATATATTTAAAAAAATGGTTAAGTGTCATAATGTAATCAAAATTTAAGTTGTTGATATATATTGAAAAATTATAAATAAAATGTTACATGCAATTTCCCACACCTGAAAATGCTAGATGCTACAGTGCCTTGCAAAAGTATTCACCCCCCTTGGCATTTTTCGTGTTTCGTTGCCTCACAACCTGGAATTAACAAGGATTGTTTAAGGATTTGCATCATTTAATTCACAGAACACGCCCACAACTTTTTTTTTTCTATTGTGAAGCAAACAACAAATAGGACAAAATAACAGAAAAAGTCAATGTTCATAACTATTCACCCACCTAAAGTCAATACTTTGTAGAGCCACCTTTTGCGGCTATCACAGCTCCAAGTCGCTTTGGATAAGTCTCTATGAGCTTTCCACATCTTACCAATGGGATTTTTGCCCATTCCTCCTTGCAAAACTGCTCCAGCTCCTTCAAGTTGGATGGTTTGCGCTTGTGAACAGCAATCTTTAAGTCTGACCACAGATTTTCTATTGGATTGAGGTCTGGGCTTTGACTAGGCCATTCCAACACATTTACATGTTTCCCCTTAAACCACTCAAGTGTTGCTTTAGCAGTGTGTTTGAGGTCATTGTCCTGCTGGAAGGTGAACCTCCATCCTAGCCTCAAGTCACACACAGAGTGGTACAGGTTTTGCTCAAGAATATCCCTGTATTTAGCACCATCCAACTTTCCCTCAACCCTGACCAATTTCCCAGTCCCGACTGCTCAAAAACATCCCCACAGCATGATGCTGCAACCACCATGTTTCACTGTGGGGATGGTGATGTGATGTGTTGGGTTTGCGCCAGACATAGCGCTTTCTTTGATGGCTAAAAAGTAAAATTTTAGTCTCATCAGACCAGAGCACCATCCTCCATACATTTTGCGAGTCTCCCACGTGCCTTTTTTGCAAACTCAAAACGTGCCATTTTGTTTTTTGCTGAAAGTAATGGCTTTCTTCTGGCCACTCTGCCATAAAGCCCAACTCTATGGAGTGTAGGGCTTATTGTCGTCCTATGTACAGATATTCCAGTCTCTGCTGTGGAACTCTGCAGCTCTTCCAGGGTTACCTTAAGTCTCTGTGCTGCCTCTCTGCCATCTCTTGGCAGGTTTGCTGTTGTGCCATGCTCTTTCCATTTGGTTATGATAGATTTGATGGTGCTCCTAAGGATCATCAAAGATTTGGATATTTTTTTATAACATAACCCTTACTTGTACTTCTTAACAACATTGTCCCTTACTAGTTTGGAGAGTTCCTTGATCTTCATGGCAATGTTTGGTTATTAGTGCCTCTTGCTTAGGTGTTGCAGCCTCTGGGGCCTTTCAAAAAGGTGTGTATATGTAATGACAGATCATGTGACACTTAGATTGCACACAGGTGGACATCATTTCACTAATTATGTGACTTCTGAAGGTAATTGGTTGCACCAGAGCTTTTTATGGGCTTCATAACAAAGGGGGTGAATACATACGCACATGCCAATTATCAGTTTTTTATTTCTGAAAAATAGTTTTATGTATTTATTTTTCTAATTTTACTTCACCAACTTAGACTTTTGTGTTCTGATCCATCACATATAATTCAGGATAAAAAACATTGAACTAAAGGCTGTAATGTAATAACATTGGTAAAAAGCCAAGAGGGGTGAATACTTTTGCAAGGCACTGTAAGTTTTAAGATGCGTGGGGGTGCCTTTAATAATGAAAGGCACCCCTGTGTGTCTGCAGAAGAGCAGCGTGTTTTGGATATGGGTGCTCGTGGATGCTGGAACACGCGCAATTTACACGTTGTCCTTCATCCACATCCACCTGCAACAGTGTGAACCTAGCCTTAAAGTGCAACTGTGGCTCATTGTTTTTTGTATTGGATAGAGTGGAGAGGGATTAGAACACCTGTAATGTTTTTATTGCTGTCTGGGTCCCTGCCCGGTTCTCTACCTCAGCCAATCAGAGGAACCCTTGTATTAGGTCATAAAATACAAAGCTTCCTGGGAATGGGAAGGGAAGTCCCTGTACCTCTGCAGTAACTCAGCACTGTAAACTGTATGTAGCTGACGCTAGTACATACAGTTTATACATTGCTCACAGTGCCTGCATTTCTTAGTAATGGAAATAGTTTGAGCCAGCTTGGCTTGAACTAAAGTGAGATGAAGCCTGGAGTTAGAATTTAACGTGGTTGTAAACCTCAGATAAGAAATATGAACAAACCATATCCCTCTATAGTGTGTACTTGTGTTACTAAAGCCCTGTGCACACGGCCGGGAATCCCGTCAGGAAAAAAAAGCCAGTTTTCCTGACGGGATTCCTGGCAAGCTTTTCTTTCTCGCCGAGTGTACACACGACACATTCAAAAGAACTGCCGTGCTTTTGAATGGCAAGAACACAGTGACGTCATTGACTACGATGAGCATACGCTCGTCACATTCGATGCCGTCGCCGCCATCTTGCTTCACCCTACACTACCCTAGTAAGCTACCGCGCATGCGTCAAAGTCTCATCGAGCATGCGTGGGCTTACCTGGGACAGGTAAGCATACACACTCACGGTTTTCTCGGCAGGAAACACTTACCGAGAATCCTGACGAGAAAAATAGAGAGCAGGTTCTCTATTTTTCTCGTCGAGATTCCCACCAGTTTTCCAGACGAGAAACCATATACAAGGCCGGTTTTCTTGGCAAAAAGCTCTCCCAGCTGTTTTCTTGCCGAGAAAACCGTCCGTGTGTATGAGGCTTAAGTGGAATTTCTGTCTGCTGCTTCCTTCCTCTGTTACCAGCATGAGCCACTTCTGATAAGTTTTTCTGACACCAAGAGAAAAATGGTGACAGGGGAGGAATCTCCAGCAGAGTTACAGCCTTAGCTCTGTTCCTGTGTGCTGTTTGAAGAGGGGTGCCTCTCGTCCCTCCAATCAGCTTTCATTTTCTTTCTTTTCCTTTTCTTTCTCCAATCAGCTTTCAGAGTTCTTCTCACTGAGCTCTGCACAATGTAACTTCAGCTCTCCATCCCCTTTTTTCTGAACTCTCAGACAAGCTTTAAAATTATGCACTTTGAATGGACGTAGAGAAGAGAAGACTGCAGATAAACAGATACAACAAATATAGGATGATTTGTTTCATCTCTGTGTATAACCTGAGGCCAGTCACTTCACTGGATATATGTAAGGGTTTATAACCCTTTAACCTCTTCACGACTGATTTAGCAGAATGACGGCTACAGCACTGTCACACATTGCCAGGAGAGCGTCTATTGACATCCTCCCGTGATCGAGATTCTCACCCGTCTCATGCGGTGTGCATCCACAGGCATCTGTGATTGCTATGTCCTTGGGACACAGCTGATTACAGATTGCGATAACGAGCCAATTACAGCAGCTCTTTACCACATGATCAGCTGTGTCCAATCACAGCTGATCACAGTGTAAACAGGATTTGATGGTTATCAGCATTCCTCTCCTAACGCTGACAGTGCATGAGGAGGGGAGAGACGATAACTGGCAAATACACACAGAGGACATCTACACTGATAATCAGGACACTGGATCGTTAGTGCCCTGTCTATCAGTGCAGCCCCAACAGTGCCCACCAGTACTGCCAATCAGTGCCGCCTATCAGTGCCCGTCAGTGTCACCTATCAGTGCCTGTTAGTGCTGCCTGTCAGTGCCCATCAGTGTTGCATGTCAGTGCCTATCAGTGATTTCTATCATTGTCGCCTATCAGTGCCACCTATCAGTGCCTGTTAGTACTGCCTGTCAGTGCCTATCAGTGAGGCCTATCATTGTCGCCTATCAGTGCCTGTCAGTGCCGCCTATGAGTGAACATCAGTGCCTCCTCTTCAGTGCCAATCAGTGCTGCCTCATTAATGCCCATTAGTGCACCTTATCAGTGCCCGTCAGTGCAGCCTCATCAGCGCACATCAGTGAAGGAGAAAAATTACTTATTTACAAAATTTTATAAGAGAAACTAAGAAAAACATATTTTATTTTATTTTAAATTGTATTTTTTTTAAATACCACCAAAAATGATAAAAATGTCATATGGGTGCAGTGTTGCATGACCACGCAATTGTCATTCAAAGTGCAACAGCGCTGAAAGCTGAACTTTGGCCTGGGCAGGAAGGGGGTAAAAGTGCCCAGTAGGCAAGTGGTTAAGGGATGCCTTTTTGCACTGGAGCATGGGAGAATGAACACTGATTGGCTAATAGATGCAACAAGTACAGTCTATACTTAAAAAAAAAATAAAAAAAACTTTGATTGAGTGTAATATTCACAGACAGTGGAAGAGATAAGGTTATGATGGGTTAATGACTGACTGCAATTTTTTTTTTCTCCAAAATTTCTTTAAATAGATTTTATGGAACCATAAGTAACATTTGGAAGCACTTTCTTCCCCAGAACAATTATAAGCATCAGTGACATTCCCGGATTTCAAATGTCCTTGACATAAAAATGAAATCCAATAATTGTGATCCTACATGATCCAGGTGATGAGTGAGAGAATATAAGAATCCTGTATTTGTCTATCCGTGTGTGTGTGTAAGAGTGCACAGATACCCCAGCATTTCATTTTACTGCTAGTGATTAGAAGAGACTTCATTTTTATTTCTGCTGCAGTTAAATTGCCACTAAACTCTGATAAAAAAAGAGCTCTATTGATGTTTGTATTCTTAACTCAGAAAAGTCTCTTCTATTGCTCTCAGCCTCCTCCAATTCTCCAAACTCCTGCTTCTGTGATCTGACTTCCTCTTAAGCCTCGTACACACGACATCGGCGGATCCAGGGGGGGGCAACAGGGCAATTGCCCCCCCCCCCCCCCAGACCATCTGTCAAGCCCCATACACACTATCAGTTTTCTTGCAGGTTTTTCTCTTCAGGTTTACCAAAACCATCTAATATGAGGTCAAACCTTAAGAGTTTCAATTCGTATGCAATCAGGCAGGCCCTTGCACTACATGGTTTTGGTAAACCTGAAGAGAAAAACCTGCAAGAAAACTGATAGTGTGTATGGGGCTTCACACTCACTCGTTTGCTTTTTTTTTGCGCCTGATCTCCCGGATTCTGGGGACCCGGTACCGGCCGGCCATAGGTCCCCTGGACCCGAAACGTGGCACACATGTAGCCCCATGTCTCCTCTACAAGTGTGCAAAGTTTGGTGTCTGGGCGACCTACGGCCGGGGAGCACTGATTTTTTAAAGCCGGGCACCCCTTCCATAGACTCCAATGTTAAACGGTAATTTCTCCAGTGATTTTGCGGACCCGGTACTGGCCGTTCGTAGGTCCCCTGGACCCCAAACTTGGCACACATGTAGCTCCACTCTTCATCTACAAGTGTGCTAAGGTTGTTGTCTGGGGAGCACTGATTTTTTTAATACGGGTACCCCTTCCATAGACTCCCATGTTAAATGGTAATTTCTCCGGTGAGTTTGGGGACCCGGTACAGGCCGGCCCTAAGTCCCCTGGACCCCAAACTTGGCACACATGTAGCCCCACTCTTCATCTACAAGTGTGCAAAGGTTTTTGTCCAGGGAAGCTACAGCAGGGTAGCACTGATTTTTCAAATCTGGGCACCCCTTCCATTGACTCCCATGTTAAACATCAGTCTAGTCATGGGCACAGTGAAGCATGGGCACAGTGAGGCGGCGCACTGACACGATACCGGGAGCGGAGGAGGAGGTGGGTGGAGCCTCTTCCCTGCACTCGTTGCTAACGCCTGGGCCGCTTGGCGTCTAGCAACGAGTGACGTCAGTGAGTCACGTCAGGCCACTCTGCGGGCAGGTGCGATAGCGTGCGGCTCCACAGACGGGTAAGAAAGCGGGCGGCTCCCCTTGTGGCGCGGTTTGTGGGCGGGCGGCGCGGTTCGTTGGCAGACCGTGCTGCTCAGTGTGTTGGCAGTGCAGGTGAGAGTGAGAGAGCAGGCTCAGTGTGGCAGCTGGCCAATCAGCTAGCCGGGAGCGGGGGAGCAGAGAGATGAGATCATCTCTCACCGCCCGTGCCTGCCCTGCATTCCTGCAGTGACTTCCGCCCTCACTGTGCAGGCAGCAGAGAGATTACATTATCATTACATTAGCATTAGCATTACATTATCTCTCTGCTGCCTGACTCTGGAAGTCTGGGACACAGCAAGAGACAACCAAAACTACACCTTAGCAGGCAAGTTAGTGACAATCCGCAAGGTGTGGCAGGTGATGTGGCAAGTGACAATCAGCAAGGTGTGGCAGGTGATGTGGCAAGTGACAATCCACAAGGTGTGGCAAGTGACAATCCACAAGGTGTGGCAGGTGACGTGGCAAGTGACAATCCGCAACGTGTGGCAAGTGACACGCTCAGGGCTCCCACTAATTGCAGGTGACGGTGGCAAGTGACACACTCGGGGCTCCCACTGATTCTGCATTGAACTATTTAATTTTATATTACAATGTAATAATAGAAATAATGCACTTCAATCATCCTGACACCATAACAACCATGGTGCCGGGATGATTGAAGCGCCGACACCAGCCATTTCCCCGATAAATTTCCCACAAAAAAAAACATATTTTTTGGCAGTGCCCCTCCCGAGAAAAGACTCTGGATCCGCCCCTGACACACAACCGAGTTTCTCGGCAAAAACCAGCAAGAAACTTGCTGGCAGAGATTTCTTGCCGAGAAATTTGTTCGTGTGTATGGTTTCTCGTCAAGAAAAGCGACAAGAATCTCGACGAGAAAATAGAGAACCTGCTCTCTATTTTCTCGTCGAGATTCTCGTCAGCCTGTTTCTCGACGAGAAAATTGTGTGTGTGTACACTTACCTGTTCGCCGGGAAGCCCGCGCATGCTCGAAATGACTTCGACGCATGCGCGGTAGCTTCCTAGGCATAGGTAGGGTGAACCAAGATGGCGGCGACGGCATCGAATGTGACGAGCGCATGCTCGTCGTATTCGATGACGTCACCGCGTACGCTCCATTCAAAGAACCGCTGGTTCTTTGAAATGAGCGTGTGTACACTCGGCCGGGACAAGTTTCTTGTCCAAGGATCTCGTCGTAAAAAACGACATGTTTTTAACGACGAGATTCTCGGCCGTGTGTACGAGGCTTCAGAGGGTGGCTATGTTAGTTCTCCATGATCCCACTGTATGTAGAAATGTAGCCACCCTCCCTTCCTCACTTCTCAGATGGACTATGAACTATGGACTAAGTGGATGGATTTTGGGTGTGCCTAGTATACATGTCCCAAACAAAATTGAGTGGGAAAATAAGTGATTTGAGAGTTTATGTGGGACATTACAAGGGGAAAAAACACAGTAAGAGATGATTTAAAAAAAAACAAGTAGTTGATGTGTACAGATTATTTTTGGAGAATAAGGATATTATTATTATTATTATGTAACACTTGCAGATGTTGGCTATCTGGCTATCCTCTGTGACTGGACAGTGAAAGGAGAAGCAGCAGCTCATGTCTCATGTATCACTCATGCATTACTGTACAGCACATCTGTCCATCTCCTTGTGCTGCTTCGTCTTCTCCCATTCTGAGCTTTGCTGTACAGGGTTTTCCAAGAGGCTGACACCAGATTAAAATTGGGTGCTTTCACTACAAAAAAATTAATAAAAAATAGCAATTCATTAATAAATACAGAGCTGCAATAAATTGTGTCCAGTGGCGGCTGGTGCGCAAAATTTTTGGAGGAGCGCAAAGAAACTGAATAATAATGAAAAAAAAAACATCAATTGCAGCCTCACTGTGCCATCAAACGTAGCCACTATGCCCATCAAATGCAGCCACTGTGCCATTAAACGCAGCCACTGTGCCATCAAACGCAGCCACTATGCCCATCAAATGCAGCCACTGTGCCATCAAACGCTGCCACTGTGCCCATCAAACGCTGCCACTGTGCCCATCAAACGCTGCCACTGTGCCATCAAACGCAGCCACTATGCCCATCAAATGCAGCCACTGTGCCATTAAACGCAGCCACTGTGCCATCAAACACAGCCACTATGCCCATCAAATGCAGCCACTGTGCCATCAAACGCTGCCACTGTGCCCATCAAATGCTGCCACTGTGCCCATCAAACGCTGCCACTATGCCCATCAAATGCAGCCACTGTGCCATCAAACGCAGTCACTGTGCCATCAAACACAGCCACTATGCCCATCAAATGCAGCCACTGTGCCATCAAACTCTGCCACTGTGCCCATCAAACGCTGCCACTGTGCCATCAAACGCGGCCACTATGCCTACGGCCACTATGCCCATCAAATGCAGCCACTATGCCCAGTGGCGTATCTAAGGTATGGCAGCCATGACAAGCCAGTCCCACACGAAAAAAAAAACCCCACCCGTCCCCCTGCGGCCGCTTCCTGGACTAATATAGCCCACGGCGCTGCGGCCGGCATGCTGGAGCGCGGCGCCGGTGTTCTGTCAGATAGCTGCTCGGCTTAGACTGAAGGAGGCTCTGTCAGCAGGGATGGGCGGGGCTAGGAGCTCCACTGACACTCTGAGCCTGCCCCGCCCCGCCCCATGTAGTCTATGTGCTCGAAGCAGAGTGTGAGCGCTGAGATCGCCCCTCCTGGACTTCTAAGAGCCCCGTCCTGGATCGCGAAAATCCCCACCCCCTACTGCGGAAAGCCCCGCCCCTACCACCAAAAGCTCCGCCCCCGGCCTCTCAGAGCGGGAGGTGAGCCTGGCCATCTGTGACATCAAACGCTGCCACTGTGCCCATCAAACGCTGCCACTGTGCCATCAAACGCTGCCAGTGTGCCCATCAAATGCTGCCACAGTGCCATCGAATGCCGCCACTGTGATCCCCACCCCCGCCCGCTCCCTGTCTGCCCGGCACTCAGTGGGGCAGCGGGTGATGGCAATGAGCGGGGTCCTCCATGTTCACCTATTTTCACCTATTTTGAAGCCTATTAGAGCCTATGGCTCTAATCAGGTGCTTCAAAATAGGTGCTTCAAAAGCACCCAACGACGCTGTAATTCAGTTGCCTGGTGCCCGAAAGGGGGTGGCAGTGGCGGCCATGGATAGATTCATTCAATGCATGAATCTATCCATTGGTCATAGAGGGGGTGGCTGGAGAGAGAGGGGGCGGTGCCCATGCGCCCTTATGGACACACCGCCACTGATTGTGTCCTATATATGCCTGGAGTTAAAGTATAACTAAAGGCAGAAGTTTTTTTTTAGGAGAGGCTAAAATGGACTTTGATGGTACCATAACAAAAAGCTTGGGATAACAAAGGTAGGTATAAAAAAAATGTACATTTTATTACAATCACAATTTCAAATACATAGATTTAAAAGAAGGACAAAGCAAAAAGGATCTATATGGTCACAATTGATCAATCAATGTATAAATCACACTGCTTAATGAGCTTATCTGGCCATTGCACCTTGTACTTTGCATCATTAAGCGTAGAGGCGGGACTAATGGCCCGTACACACGAACCGAATATCGTATGAAAACGGTCGTCCGAGGAAGAATCGTCCGATTTTCAGATCTACTTTCGAGAGCCGATCACGACAGTTCATCCGATATTATTCGATCGAACAAACACGAAAATTTTCCTCGTACCATACCAGATCGTACGATTTTCGTTTAGTCAGTAGTTGTTGTCCGAAAATACAATACAAATACATTACAACACATGACATCACTTCCGTGTGAGAATTTTCGTGACTTTATTACCCTATTCAATTTCTACTTGCGACTATTAAGTGGAAAAAGTCATACGATCTGTCGTACGATATTCGGATCGTGTGTACGGGCCATTAGTCTGTGCATGGATAGGCTGACATATGAGCCATCCACACTACTGATTTCCTCTGCTCCTAGTGCTACCGGTGCCGCTTGTGCTGCACACTTCACTGCATATTCACTGCTTGCTGCTTATCTTTTTCTGCTTTTGTCTTGCTTGCTATACAGCTCCATGTGCTCATCGCCTGATATTCATATTTCATTGATATTTATATTCGCCTGATATTCACTTTCAGTCAATCATCAGGCTTTTTTCTGCACCCGGATACTCGTGACACTCGTGACATGGGCCTAGTGGTAAATGATTTGTTGACTCTATAGTGACCTGTCATTGTGTCCTTGGGCTTCATATTTTACATTTTTACGCTCCGTCAATTGTTAGGGGGCCCACTTATTTCATAGTTCCCCCAAGTTCATTGCTATCTGTATAGCTCTATTCAGGGCTTTTTTTTACTCAAACAATAGGTGCTGGAACTTAACCACGGCCCCACAAAACCCCTCCCCCACACACACCCTCCAAATCACATCAAATAGTGGGTGTGTTCAGTCAAATTTCACGAAAACAGTAGGAGGGTCTTAAAGGGGCGTTAAATACCAGGATTGCATTACATACAGAGTGCAGAGTTCAGGGGGGTTGCACACAGAGTGCAGAGCTGTCACTTGTAAACACAGAAACCCGACTTCTTTGTTTACAAGTGATTGTGGTGAGCAGGCACCAAAGGGTCTGAGCCAGAGGTGGCGGAACTGAATTCCACCAAGTTCCCCCTGGCTCTATTTGAGTATTTATGAGCCGTGTATATGTGAGTGTGGGGTCTGGCGCATCATTTTTGTTTATATTAGACAACTTGTCTTTTTTACTGGTGATGGTGGGTGGTTTCCATTTAATATTTTAATGTTTTAATTTAAATATTTTTTGTGTTACAATAGAATATGATACATTTTTCATATTAGATTTATTTGTTGAATCTTTGACCGTGTAACCAGACTCCAGTGGCTCATAGATATGGCCCTTAGGCAACTCTGTCTGTTTGCCTTTTTCTTTATATGATACCTGTCAAAACTAGGTACCCGCTCTCCCACCCCCCGTCAAAAAAAATGACATGCCATAGGAGGCGGGAAGGAGTGCTTAAAGCGGAACTTCCCCTTTTGGGTGGAGCTCTGCTTTAAAGGGACACTAAAGGTTCCCGTTTAAAAAAATAAAAATAACAAACTTGTTATACTTACCTCCACTGTGCAGCTCGTTTTGCACAGAGTGGCCCCGATCCTGGTCTTCTGGGGTCCCTCGGGGGCTGTCTCGGCTCCTCCCCGCAAGAATTAACCACCTTCATGCGAGCTCTCTCCCATGGGGGTCAGTTCTTGCGGGCGCGCTCCCGTGATACAGCCTGCGGCTATAGCCTCTGACTGTATCACTCGGCCCCGCCCCCCGGCGCGTTGCGTCATTGAGTTGATTGACAGCAGTGGGAACCAATGGCTGTGCTGCTTTCAATCAACCAATGAATGATCCGAGAAGCCTGGCCGAGAAGCCAGCATGTTCATGGCGTGGGACTTTCGAGGGGTCAGGTAAGTAAACGGGGGCTCCGGGGGGGCCGCTAATCCTTGGATGTTTTTTCACCTTAATGCATAGAATGCATTAAGGTGAAAAAACATGTACCGTTACAACCCCTTTAAGCTTTAATAATAATAATATATAATAATACAGCATATTTACAACATATATACAGTATATATATATATATATATATATATATATGTATGTGTGTGTAATAATTGATTTTTTTATATTTTGTGATATTTTTATAAATACATATAGGGAAAGTGGTGTTATTTTTATTTATTTTTTTACACCTTTACAGCTGATTTTAGTTAACAACCTGGTCAGTTCTGCCTTTTTCTCCTTTCAGCATGTTCCTTGTTAGCACATGAGCATTACAGCACATCTGAATGACTGCTTGTACTGCTTCACCCTCTCCTATCCTGAGCTCTGTTGTACAGGGTATTGCAAGAGCCTGACACCAGATTAAATTTGGCTGCTTACACTACAAAAAAAAATAAAAAATAGTAATTCATTAGTAAATACAGCGGCTATAAATGTTGTCTTTTATATTCGCCTGGAGTTAGACAGTATTAATAATAATAAATAAATAAATATATATATGTGTGTGTGTATGTATAATATACATATACGTATTTAGGAATATACTGTATATATACTTTTTTATTTATATTTATTTTATTTTTTAATAAATTTTGTGATATTTTAATTTAATACATAATGGGAAGGTAGTATTTTTTTACACCTTTATGCCTCGTACACACGAGGAAAACTGCTATGAGAGCTTTTGGCCGGGAATCCCGGCCGTGTGTATGCTCCATCGCATTTTTTCCGTGGGGAAAACTGCCTGAAAAAAAAAAAAGAGAGCAGGATCTCTTTTTTCCCGTTAGGAAAAAATTCCAGCGGGAAAACTGTTCGTCTGTATGCTTTTCCGAGGGGAAAAAGAAACGCGCATGCTCGGAAACAATTCGACGTATGCTCGGAAGCATAGAACTTCATTTTGTCGGCTCGTCGTAGTCTTTTACGTCACCGTGTTCTTGGCAGTCAAAAGTTCACCGAACTTTTGTCTGAGCGTGTGTATGCAAGGCAGGCTTGAGAGGAATTCTGTTGGGAAAACCGTTGTTTTTTTATCCGACGGGAAAACCGGTCGTGTGTACGGGGCATTACAGATGATTTTAGTTAACTACCTGGTGAACCTGGCACTTGACAATGGCCATGTAAAAAATATATATATATATAATAATAATTAAATTCCCCTTTAAGCAATTTACATGCAATAAAGACATGATTTTGTAGCGGATAAACTCAGCAGTCCATCATTGCATGTTGTAATGTACTCTGCAGTTTTATTTTGGCTCTTTAAGCCTACTTTCCAGATAAGACAAGCTCCCGAGTTATCCATTTGAGTCATCACCTGGTAATCAGGGAAAAAGATCTTGGTAGGAAGGACGCTGTCAGGAGGCAGAACACGGAATACCCAGCCTGTATAGAATTGATTTTAGAACAGTGTTCTCCTATGAGAATATCCGCCGAGAGAGCCATTGATTGATGGCCCGGCTGTAAGTACATATGATATGCCCAGAGAATAGTGTGACTTTAATACATCTTAAAGTGAAATTTCTCCCCCTTAATAATTGTGATGACATTGATTTATCGTCCTCAGCTGTAATCCCCACATTCTTGAACCTTGAGGGATCCAAGATTCGCGTCTCCTCTGCTATAATAAAGTGTGTTCCTTCTCTGGACAGGTAGACAGAAATACACAGGCTCATTTATTACTATCATAAACAAGTTGAACACAGGAATGTGATATATTTGTTTGCTGGATTTTTATCAGAGTAAATCATGACAAATGCGACACATGAAATAAACATTTGGTTATGGACTGACTGTATATTGTTTAAGGGAAGGTGACCTGCCATGTGTCTGGGTACTCAAAGACGTTCAAATTCAAATTTTGTCAAATTTTATCAGCTACCTGTAACATTTTCTGGACTCTGTATGAGTATATTTATTAAGAACCGATGAAGGCACGCTTTTACCAAGCTAGATTTGCCGATCATTAGTGCATAATGGGGAAATTGTCCTATTGGCAAATGCATACCCTTTAGCCCTGTACACACGATCGGTTTTACCGATGAAAACAGTCCGATGGACTTTTTTCATCGGACAAACCGATCGTGTATGGGACCCATCGGTCTTTTTTCCATAGAACATGTTTTAAATTTTTCCGATGGATCAAAAACCGATCGCAAATTCCTATCGTCTATGGGCAAGTCCATCGGATAAAAAACCCACGCATGCTCAGAATCAAGTCGACACATGCTCAGAAGCATTGAACTTCATTTTTCTTGGCTCATCAGAGTGTTTTACGTCACCGCGTTTGGAACGGTCGGTTTTTTGACTGATGGTGTGTAGGCAAGACTGATGGAAGTCAGCTTCATCGGATTTCCGATGGACAAAACCATCGGATTAGAATCCATAGGATATCAGATCGTGTGTACGAGGCTTTAAGGCAACAAAATATAGATTGCACCAAATGTAGACGTTTCTGATTTGGCACATAGCCTGATTATTACTTCTGTAGTCTCTTTACTTTTATTTTGGTTCTAATTTTGGTTGGGTGCTGTTTTACCTTTCAAAGGATCAAAAGCCAGGGTTGTCATTTAGTTGTTGAGTTGTAAGTAAATATTCCGTATTCTATATGTTATGGTTCTCTGTAAAAAGCAGCTGATGGGTGAACAATGTGAGGGCGTATCTTTGTGGGTGCAAAACCAACTGTCCGTTGGGTACCTGGTTTCTATATCCAATATAGCCCTTGTTTGGGGATCACAGGCAGCTCTTTGGCTGAAGAACCAGATGGTAATAATACCTTTGGTATAGGGCGGAAGTGATGTCAGCTTGGGGGCAGACCGCCTATAAATCTCCTCCAGCGGCCGTGGTTTTCTATTATTGGTGGGACGGGGAAACTATGCACAGTTGGATTTGACCAGATATGTACTTTAATGTGAGTTATAACATTTTTAATAAACTGCCCACTTGATGACTCTTCCCTTTCTATACTGGGTTTATACACACAGGAGAGGTGGGGGAAATCGCACCGCATTCCTGTTCAAATTACATGCGATTCTTTGCAGTGTGTTTTGCGCCCATTCATTTTGTATTGACGCAAATTGCACCACAACGTATCGGTATCGGTGCATCCCTAGTGATAATGTAAAAAAAAGGGGTGGATCCAAACCTGATGTGTTTAGTTCCTGGTTGGGGCTTCCTCAGAGGGATCTGACAGAATGTTAGATGGAGAAGGTTCTTGGTAGTACTGATGAAGAAAAGGATGATTCTGATGCAGTTAACAGTTAGCACATCATAAAGATGAGTTGATGAAGAGGGGTCAAGGAATATTGAACTATGTTGGAGGAAAGGCAGCATGGAAGAAGGCAAAGATTCATGGGAGTACAACTGAAGAAGGGGGTCAAGGAATTCTAGCCTACCAACATAGCAGGAATGAAAAGGTTTGTGGTATGAAGAGGAATTAGCAGATGGGGAAGTTTCATGGTAGTACCCTCATGGGAAGGCCATGAGGGTGATGCTGCAGCTCAAGGTCTACCAGTGTTAAATGTATGTGTTTTACTAATATCTATGAAGTTCTCTCAGAAGGACACTATGGGAGGGATTTACTAAAACAGGTGCACACAAAAACTGGTACAGGTGTGCATAGTAATTAATCAGCTTCTAGCTTTTATTATCAAAGCTTAAGGTCAGGTTCACACTGGTACCACCCCAGTAGCACTTTGGATCCGACTTTGCCCTGCGACTTGAAGTTGGACATGTGTCCGACTTGAATGAACAGGTATCTGACTTTGTTCCCTGACAATACCAGGCACTGTGTCTGGTATGAATCTTTAGGGGAACTCCACGCAAAATATAAAAAAAAAAAAACATCTTGGGTTCCCCCTCCAAGAGCATAGCAGGCCCTTCGGTCTGGTATGGATTTTAAGGGGAACCCCCATGCCAAAAAAAACGTGTGGGGTCAGATAAGGGTCTGGTGTGGATTTTGGGGGGACCCCACGCTGTTTTTTCGGCGTGGAGGGTTCTCCTAAAATGCATAACAGACCGAAGGGCCTGGTATGCTCTTGGGGGAACCCATGCCATTTTTTATTTTTTTTGTTTGGCATGGAGTTTCCCTACAAGATCATCAGAGCACAAGTCGCTTGCCAAAGTCGGATCAGTTAAGACGGCGATCCGACTTTGATCCGACTTCAGAGATATTCAATGGGCTGAAGTCGGACCAAAGTAGTGCAGGGAGCATTTTCAAAGTCGACTGGTCGGACCAGTGTCGGACCAGTTAAGACGGCTCCCATAGGGAAACATTGATTTTCACACGTCATGCGACATGAGCTCCCAATGTCGGAGTGTTTGTCGTACCAGTGTGAACCCGGCCTAATTGAACAAGCTGAAGTTAGAAGCTGATTGATTACTATGTACAGCTGCACCAGATTTTGTATGCATCAGTTTTAGTAAATATCCCCCATAAGTTTATATGTCTTGTACTTTGATGAAGAAAATAGGCATGAACGTGGATGGCCTCGTACATTCTGTTGAGGGTTCCTGGGTCTAGAACAAATATAAAGTGGGATGGAGCTTAATCCATTCCACCCATATAGCTACATAAAGAAAAAGTCAATTCTTAGTTTATAATAAAAATTTGAAGAAGGAGAGAGAGAGATATCTGCTAAATAAGTCTCAACTCCAAACTAATAGACAAGGGACACATGGAGGGCCCTTCCTATTGAAAATGGAAGAATGTTCCAATTACTTAGGCCCCTTTCACACGGGACGGATCCATGATGATCCGCCCCGCGAACCTCCGCTTGCTCAGCGGGCATTGCTCCGTTAATCCCCGCTGAGCCGGCGGATGACAGGGTGGTCCCTGCACACTGTGCAGGGACTGCCCTGTCAGATCTCCGCTCTCCCCTAACACGGACACCGTCTGTCCGTGTTCATCCGATCCGCTCTGCAGACGGATTGAAAAATAGGATTTTCCTCCGTCTGCAGAATCGGAGGATTGCAGACACGGATGAGATCGTGTGTCAGCGGATGTTCATCCGCTGAAACCCGGTATCTCAATGTATGTCCCTTTTTCATCCGTAAATGGATGTATGAAAAAGCGGACATACGGTCCGCATGTGTGAAAGGGGCCTAACTCTCATCAAATCAAACTGACTTTTCTTAATCCTTCCAGGGGTGTAGGCTCTAACTGTCATTATCATGTGTACAACTTTCTCCACTGAAAACGACAGCCACCAGCGTTCTAAGCGTCTTAAGGAAACCTATGGAGATGGATTATGACTTTAAAAATTTGGATTGCTCAAATCTACTAGAGAAGAGTGGCTTGACAGCCTAAAGAACAGCTAAGTCTGTGGCATCAATGCATTTTGGATCTTCTTGGGCATTTCCTGATAATGCTGAAGGACATTGTAGGGTGAAGTTTAGACTCATTGACTTGCATTATCACAGGCTTTGAAAGTAGGAGCCACAGTTACACAGGAGGGTGGTTACATAGTGCAAAACCAATGCAAAAGTAGATAGAAGACACTTGACAGGCTATCTTGTACCAGTTTAACTGCTAAATATTAAATTTTCTCGTGATTACACATTATATAACAGAACTTTACGAAAAAGCTAGGCAAACCACCATTAATGAATAGGATGTCATTATTTTCCTTGGTTTACTTTGTGAAATTTTTTGAAAATGGTGTAGTATACTTTTTTTTTGCTTCTTATGACAGTGATATCCAAATTCTACTGAAGCCTCAAGCCACAACATGGCTGCTTCTTGTTATAGCCTATCTCTTGACCTGCAAAATAGCAGACACTCATGCATAGCTTTATGAACCCATATTAAGGATCAAATGGTGATTTACCAGTCTATGTTATGAAAACTCGGAATAGGGTTAAAATTAATGGCAAGCTGTCATAACAAGCACAAAACTGTAGAGAAAATAAACAACATGTAAGTGAGGGGTCTGTCGGAGGTCTGAAATCTGGGCCAGATTGATCTGTCTTTATTTTCCTCACTCAAGAAGCTGTCAGCCTCTCCCGCTGGCATGTAGACATTTCTCCTGGTGCTATACAAAGCTGAAAGGTTCCTTTTAATGGTGCCAGCTGATGCCAGAGCCATTACTTGTAATGACCTGTCAAGAAAAGGTATTGAAATTGTGACTAAGGACCCAAAAACAGAAAACGTATAGTGAGTGTCATTTTTTAGCATGGCCACACTCTTGTAGCTGAGATCTATCAGCAAAAGTTTCTGTGAATTCAAGTCAAGGACTAAATGGCTCTCTAGTTTTATCCATATCATGTAACCCTAGCCATGAGAGTTTAAACTTTTTTTTATATCTGTTTTATGTTACTTTTATAAAATAGGCATTTAGGGAGTGTTACAGGTTTTCAAAAGAGATAGCACAGCAGAGTTTGTTTACTTTCAAAGCCTCGTACACACGACCGGTTTTCTCAGCAAGAAACGACAAGAAAACTGTTGGGAGAGCTTTCTTGCCGAGAAAAACGGTCGTGTGTACGGGGCTTTCAGGTTTCTCGTCAAGAAAACTGCCCAGAATCTCGATGAGAAAAAAAGAAGACCTGCTTTCTTTTTTCTTGTCTGGAGTCTCATTTTTCTCGTCGTGATTCTCGTCAGACTGTATTTGGATGAGAAAACCGTTCGTGTGTATGCTTTTCCAAGTCTTCAAAAACCGCGCATGGTCAGAATCAAGTATGATACGGGAGCGCACCTTCTTGTAAAACTAGCGTTCATATTGAAGATAGCACATTCGTCACGCTGTAACGAACTGAAAGCACGAAGACTGAAAAGCGCGAATCGTCTCTCCCCAAACTTTTACTAACACGCGGTAACACGAGATCAGCAAAAGCAGCCCAAGGGGTGGCGCCATTGGAATAGAACTTCCCCTTTATACTGCGATCGTACGTGTTGTACGTGACCGCGCTTTACAACGACGAGATTTTGGATTGACAGTTTGTATGCAAGGAAAGCTTGACAAGAATCTCGTCAAGCTTGACAAGAAACCCGTCGAGAAAAACAATGTTTTTTTTTGCGACGAGATTCTTGGCCGTGTGTGCTAGGCTTCAGACTCCTTCTCCAAAACTGAAGCATTGTACAGTAAAATCTTGGATTGAGAGTAACTTGGTTTGAGAGCGTTTTGCAAGACAAGCAACATTTTTGAATACATTTTGACTTGATATACAAGTGATGTCTTGATATACAAGTAGCGTCATGTCACAACTGAGTATAAAAGAGAAGAGAGGCGCCTCTAGATGTAGCAATATGGTTACATTTAATGAAGCTACAACATTTAGCAACTCATATGGTTGATGAATAAAACAGGCACATCTAAGTATGCAACCATCCGGGGTAAAGCTGTCCACATAGACCATCCTCCTCACTGCCATCGCCGTTGTCCCTTACACGCTGCGCTCCATGAGCGGTTCAAGCTTTGCTTTCAGATTGCTCTACTGCAGGGTAGTCTTCCCAGTCACAATTGCAGACTGACAGTGGTGAGAGCCGGTGGTGCGGGGGATGGTCTATGTAGACAGCTTTACTCCGAATGCCTGCATACTTAGATGTGCCCCTTTTAATCAACCACGTGAGTTGTTAAATGTTGTACCTTCATTAAATGTAACCATTTTGCTACACTTAGAGGCGCCTCTCTTCTCTTTTATACGCTGTATCTCCTGCTGGATTTGGCCTCTAATCCCTTTATGGAGTCTTCCATTTGTGGATGGACATTTTATGTTTACACATTCTATCACATTGCTATAGTCTTTTTATATGGACTATAAACTGAAGGATTTATGAATAAATGGTTGTGGAACAAATCATCTGGGTTTCCATTATTTCTTAGGGGGAAATTTGCTTTTATATACAAGTGCTTTGGATTACAAGAATGTTTCTGGAACAAATTATGCTCGCAATCCAGGGTTTGGCTGTACAGGAGTTCTTTAAAGTCCAACTCCAAGCTTGTCTGTCCTTTCCCTGTGCCCCTCCTTTCCCCAGAAGCCCCCATCTATATTGTGGTTTTATATTTACCTTTGACATGTGATTGTTCATGCCACATGTAATTTCCATGCATGTGCCCAAGTCACCAAGCATAGGGCTGCCTAAAGGACTCTTCCTCTTTCTATCATTATTGGAAAAATAAGCTGAGGGCTTCTGATGGTAGGGAAAATAAGTTGTTAGAATGTCAATTCTTCTTTTTAAAATAATATGTAAGCAACATCCCTTTCTCAGTAAATCAGACAAGGATAGACAGGTAAACAAAAAATGGCACCTAGAGAGTCACCTGCTGGGTGGATTTAAATCCCGCCGATGGTATTCATATATGTGGCCTCTTGATGGGTGGGCTTTAATGCTGAAAAGCTGCATATATTCGGCCCTATGTAAACACCTTTCTGTGCTGAGAGCGTGCGCCCCCAGCACACTTACCAGCAGGGCCCGGAAAACTCCCGATGCATACTATGTGACTCCTGTGACAGTCAGTCATAGGGTTTCATGACCCAAATGTCCACCTCTGCCTCCCGGCATTAAGAAACGCTTAAAGGGGTTGTAAACCCTCATGTTTTTTCACCTTAATGCATCCTATGCATTAAGCTAAAAACTTCTGGCAGTCACAGGCCCCTCAGGCCCCCCTCCCATTTTACTTACCTGAGCCGTTTAATTCACTCGGCGGTGACACGCTGTCCCTCTCTCCACGGGGTCCCGGCTCTTGATTGGATAGATTGATAGCAGCGCAGCCATTGGCTCCCGCTGCTGTCAACCAAATTAAATGACGCGGGGCTGAGTCATACATCCAGCGGTTATGGGGGTTATCTGATGTGGGGAGGAGCCGCGAGAGCCGCCAGGTAACCCCAGAAGACGAGGATCGGGGCCACACTGTGCAAAACGAGCTTCACAGTGGAGGTAAGTATGACATGTTTGTTATTAAAAAAAAAAAAAAAGCTTTACAATCACTTTACTCTGAAAAGGTTAAATTACAAGCTCTTCACATGCCATATTTCATATTTTATCAACTAAAAATATTTGTAACTTTTTTTTCTTTTAGTTTTGAGTTCTGACCATAATAAAGAAAATAATTATGAGCTACTATATATTGACTTAAACATGGACCGGAAGTAAAGATTTGCTATCTAAAACATCTAAAAATACTCAATACCCCTGGGATTTTTTACCTTTTGCCTTAAATTCCTTCTGAAAAAAAGCAGTGCACTTCCTGACATGTAACTGTCATATAGTTGTATATAAAAGGCACTATTTATCTTTCAAAAAGTGTTTAAGTGCTAAACCTTTCATTCAAATTCTAAATTGCTGCATTTGTAAATGTCAAAAGCCAGTATAAAGGAATAGTAATGGTGAAAAATAAATAAAAAATCACTTGTGGATTTAACTAATCCTTTGTATAATTCTCCTTTTAGGGGGTGTGTCCTATGCCTACATAATTTTGTTAATAGGTGTGCCTCATTTCCATCTGAAAATGTTGGTATGGTCATGTGACTGCCTAGGCACTCTTGCTCTGTAGTTTCACAGCTGTATATATGCAGTTCGAGATCTAAGGCACTGCTGCCTCTGACTGCTGGACCCACAAGAATTGGACAAAGATTTTGTGATGTCATATCTCTGCTGTTCTCCTTGCATGGGTGGAAGCTGTACTTGAGGGACCTGCAGTGCATGAATCTTGTTGAGTCTCATTCATTTATTCTTTCTCCACTACTCCTGTTGCTTCTTAATCATTACCCCAACAGTCATTATGTCACCAGTCATCAGAATAAGTTGGTGAGCTGTACTCCAGGTTACAAAACTAAATAAACTTCTCCAATTAGGCTTCTCCACCTGATGCATTTCACTCTAACATATAAATTAGTTCAGCCCTTAACAACCTAGTTACCATGCGTGAACCCTTAAAAGAATTTCGAGTTCTTAGGGAACCCCTGTAAAAATAATTAAAGTGGTTGTAAACCCTTACATGTACCAAGTAAAGGAACTACCCCCAGGTGATATACAGAAATTAAACAGTTGTACCTGTTACACTCTGCAGAGCTTAGTTAGGAGAGCTCTGAAAGCTGATTGGAGGAAAGAAACACACCCCCTTCACACAGCTCACAGGAACAGAGCTGAGGCTATCAATCTGCTGGAGATCCCTCCCCTGTCACCATTTTTCTCTTGGTTTCAAGAAAACTTTTCAGAAGTGATTTATGCTGATAGCAGAGGAATGAAGCAGCAGACAGATATGACACTTAGTGCTTTTTATTGAGACAAGTACACACTATACTTTGTTCATATTTCATATCCGAGGTTTACAGATTTATCAGAGTACATTAGCTATTAACTTTATTAACTGTGAGTCAATCCACACGCCACTCAGGCTTTTCAAACTGACACGTTTCACACTAGGATATAACTTAGTCCAACCTTTCTCAACTTTTTTAACCCTGGGGGAACCCTTGAAATAATTTTCAGGTTTCAGGGAACCCCTACAAAAATGATTAAATCACAGTACATTAGCCACTCCATGGTGGTGGTCAATGGGAAAGGTTCCACATTACACTTGTTGCCAGTGAAAAAATTTCCCTGTGACAGTAGTGGTCAGTAAGATGAACGGTCCTTACATCGGCCATTTGGAGAAGTTGCCAAAGATTTCTTACCTGAGAAAGGATAGGGAAAGCTACACTGGTCCCACACCACTGGCATTGCCAAATGGTATTGGTGTCAGAAATTAGCAGGCACCATTATGCAGGAGAACAATTTACTAACCACTTCTCAAGGAGCCCCTAGAAACCATAGGAGGAACCTTGTTTGAGAAAGGCTAGCTTAGTCTCTGCGACTAAGCTCTATTAGAAAGTGAAATGACTCAGCTGTAGGATCCTGAGCTGAGTGTGGATTAAAAGTATGTAAAGGTTATTGTGAACCATGACCTGGAATTTGGCTTACAAACTTTTCTTTATGCATGTTTTGGAAGGTGGGATTAGGTGGAGCGATTATTTTAGTAATGAGGAAAATATCAGCTGTTGGGAGCCAACAGGCAATACTAGTGAAGAGACCTTTGTTCTTTGCTTGCCATTTTGGTCACAGCTTCCATAGGACAGGTCCGCTTTAAAAGTAAATACAAATATGTCACATGAATAGATGAAAACTTAAAGGATTCACTTATATACTTTAGAAACATTGTTACAAAGTATTTTTTGGAGATACCATATAGATTGATTAATTTGAGCTTATCTACTGAGGTATTTGTACATTAATTAGGTCACGCTTCAATACCTTGTTCGTGTTATATGTATATTTATGTTCTCATGGTTCTTAAAGGGGTTGTAAAGGTAAAAATGTTTTCACCTTAATGCATTCTATGCATTAAGTTGAAAAAACATCTGCGGATTAGCGCGCCCCCCCCCCACCCGAGCCCCCGTTTACTTACCTGACCCCTCGAAAGTCCCACTCCGTGAACGCGCTTGCTTCTCAGCCAGGCTTTTCGTGGCGCATTCATTTGTTGATTGAAAACAGCGCAGCCATTGGTTTGAGCTGCTGTCAATCACAACCAATGACGCGGCGCGCCGGGGGGCGGAGCCGAGTGATACAGTGAGCGGCTATGGCCGCCGGCTGTATCATGGGAGCGTGCCCGCAAGAACTCCTCACCATGCGAGCTCGCTCGCATGAAGGTGAGGAGTTCTTGCGGAGGGGAGCCGAGACAGCCGCCAAGGGACTCCAGAAGACCAGGTTCGGGGCCACTCTGTGCAAAACGAGCTGCACAGTGGAGGTAAGTATAACATGTTTGTTATTTAAAAAAAAAAAAATTACCTTTACATACACCTTAACCACTTGCCAGCCAGCGCACGACGATATACGTCGACACAATGGCACGGCTGGGCAAATGGGCGTACAGGTACGTCCTCTATAAGAAGCGGCATTGTGGGCGCGCGCCCGCCGCGAGCTCCGTGAGTTCGACCGCGGGTCCCGTCGACTCAATGTCCGCGGGGATACCCACGATCATCTCACGGAGAGGAAGAACGGGGAAATGCTGATGTAAACAAGCATTTCCACAGTCTTCCTAGTGACAGGACACTGATCACAGCTCCCTGTAATCAGGAGCGGTGATCAGTGTCGTGTCACACATAGCCCATCCCCCCTACAATTAGAACACATCCCTAGGACACACTTAACCCCTTCAGCGCCCCCTACTGGTTAACCCCTTCACTGCCAGTGTAATTTTTACAGTTATCAGTGCATTTTTATAGCACTGATGGCTGTAAAAATGACAATGGTCCCAAAAATGTGTCAAAAGTGTCCGATGTGTCCGCCATAATGTCGCAGTCATGATAAAAATTACTAGTAAAAAAAAAATGATTAATAAAAATGTCATAAAACTATCCCCTATTTTGTAGACGCTATAACTTTTGCGCAAACCAATCAATAAACGCTTATTGCGATTTTCTTTACCAAAAATAAGTAGAAGAATACGTATCGGCCTAAGTTGAGGAAAAAAATTAATTTTGATATATTTTTTGGAGATATTTATTATAGCAAAAAGTTAAAAATAAGGCTTTTTTTTCAAAATTGTCGCTCTATTTTTGTTTATAGCGCAAAAAAATTAAACCGCAGAGGTGATCAAATACCACCAAAATAAATCTCTATTTGTGGGAAAAAAAGGACGTCAATTTTGTTTGGAAGCCACGTCGCTAGACCGCGCAATTGTCAGTTAAAGCGACGCAGTGCCGAATCGTAAAATGTGGCCTGGTCTTTGGCCAGCCAAATGGTTCGGGGCTTAAGTGGTTAACATGCCTTACGGCAATGTAACAATGTTTGTAACCTGAAAATGCACAATAAAAAACGATTGGAACCGAATAGATGAAAACTTAAATGGCAACATTTTTTATTTAACCAATAAGAATGACAACACAGACATACAAATACACTCACCAGTATGGCAGATATAAATAGACTTTCATTTTAGCTTTTCCTGAGACTCTCTGATAGACTATCGTGTCTTCTCCTTGTCTAGAGGGGTTTCATCAACCTTTTCCTCCATGTCTGGCCCATGGGAAGTCAATGGCATTATAATGAATTAGGGCATTAAATATGCAGCCTTCATTTGTGTGCGTTTCACATCTTGCAAGAAAGTATTGAAATAAATTATATTCCTGGTAGACTAAGCTGATAAAATGATACCCTCTAAGAACACAGATATTAAAAAATTCACTTCAGTGCTGCTGGCCACTTATTAATCAGAAGGCAGGAAAAAAGTAAAAGGAAGGAAGACATCCTTTACTGAAGGAAGACCGAGTCGTTCTGTGCTGCAAATATAAAAATTGATCTTAATTAACTCACAGTGTTTCCGGACTTAAAAAAAAAAAATCTAATTTGGAACAACAATTGATGGACGTTCAAAGCTGCACAATACCTGATCTTTAGATAATAGGAGTTTTTAAAAGAAAATTCTCGAAATAATAAAGTGGAGCTTCCATTATGACTTTGAAAAACCCAACTCTAGGCCCAATTCCTCTCCCCCAAGTGGTACTCCGTTCCACCTGATGGATCTGCCCAACACCACCCATAGAATTCAACTTTCTGGCAAGGTATTCTTAGCTTAGGCTGGTCATGCCATGTGTAGGGTCCCCTTTTTCTTTCAATCTTTTCTTGGTCAGGGGCAGTCCTGGATGATGAAGAGAGTGGCGCTAAAGTGATGATATAAGAACCACAGTCAGCCTCATTATACAGTTATACATGAAGGGTGCTTTGGGGATGCCTCTTTTGGGGGAGGGTTCATGTTTTGCTTGGCATCTTTTAGGGTTCTTTGCTGTAGAAGCAAGGAAGCAATACAACCTCTGTAGTATATTATTATGCCTTTACTAAATAAAATGCTGTACACACAAACTATTACAATTATAGGAATACAATACAAGACTGACAGATATACATACAACAAACATGCACACACATTACCTTTCTATACAATAGGAATACGCTAAAAGTTACTTAACTCAGGTTATAGCAGCTTCACGATCTCTATAGGCAACCAGGACTCCAAGCTATTTGAGTGATTGCAGAAGTTTCTTCTGGAACAGACCTTCCTTGTTGGTATGTCATCATGGCATCCTTAAGGCCACTTTCACATTGGGGCGTCCGCGGTAAAGCGCCGCTATTTTTAGCGGCGCTTTACCGTCGTATTTGCAAGGGTATTCGGCCACTAGCGGGGAGCTTTTAACCCCGCTAGCGGCTGAAAAAGGGTTAAATCCACCCGCAAAGCACTGCTGCAGCAGTGCTTTGCCGGCGGTATAGCCGCGGTATCCCATTCATTTCAATTGGCAGGAGCAGTGGAGGAGCGGTATACACACCACTCCTTCACCGCTCCAAAGATGCTGCTAGCAGGACTTTTTTTTACCGTCCTGCTAGCACACCGCTCCAGTGTGAAAGCCCTCGGGGCTCTTACATTGGAGAGACGGCAGCTGCTCTTTCAGGGCGCTTTTCAGGTGCTATTTTTAGCGTTATAGCGCCTGCAAAGCGCCTCAGTGTGAAAGGGGTCTAACGCATGGCTTGTTCAAGTCCTTTGTTCCATCCCCCTGCTTTCTGCCTACATAATTTCTTGCCTTGAGCTTCATGAACCAGTCCAATGGGTTGATTAGCATATGAATAGGGGAATCCTAGCATCTAAAAACAACACATGGTCTTAAAATGGTATTCTATATATATATATATATATGCAAAAAAACAAATCACTAAAATAGCCATAGCAGCACAGCCCATAATACTCTGCACAGTACATCCTGAGTCTTCCTCATTGATCCCCAGCATTAAGAAGGTCTCTTTTGGCTAAAAAGAGATACTGCAGGGGTCAGCTCCAGATAGAAGGTGAGTATTGCATTCTAAACTGTTTTTTAATGTTTATTACTTGCTAGGGGTTTATTTATATAAAAAATATAAAAAAAATAAACAGACTTGATATTTAAAGGTGCAGGCTTTAGGACTAGGTAAAAGGATAAGTACAGCCAAAGCTTGTTTGGCTGTACTTCTTCTATGAATCACAGGAGTGCAGTTCATTCTGCACTCCTGTGACCCGTTTTCAGCAGAGTGCGGGCTAAAGTCCGCTCTCTGCTGATGTCCCAAAGTTGGTCCAGGCTTCACGTTATTGACCTTGGAGTGGAAATCTGCTAGACCCTTGGACCGACAACCGGATAAGCCTCTCAGCGAGCCGCTGAGAGGCTGAGCTGGCCGTTCCTGCACCCTCCACAGCCAAGCACTCCAGTGAGCTGAAAGGGGGCAGAGCAGAGAGCTCTAACTGACATCGGGGAGCTTTGAGAACCGAGCCATCGGTGGTGTTCGATCGCTCGGTTATTAGTGCAGAGGCGCCGGGGGGACAGATGCAGCATCAGACCAATGCTGCATCCACCTAGGTAAGTATGAATCCCCAATAAGCCTGACTCCCATACTTCTCTTTTAAGGGTTAAATATGAAGATTAAGGTAAAAGAAAGCTAAGCCCATAACCTTTAATGACATCCCAATCTTAGTCCATTATTATTGAGTTGGCCCACCCTTTGCAGCCATAACAGCTTCAACACTTCTGGGAAGGCTGTCCACAATGTTTAGGAGTGTGTCTATGGGAATGTTTGACCATTCTTCCAGAAGTGCATTTCCAGAAGAGTTGAAGCTGTTATAGCTGCAAAGGGTGGGCCAACTCAATATTGAACCCTACGGACTAAGACTGGGATGCCATTAAAGTTCATATGTGTGTGTAAAGGCAGGCGTCCCAATACTTTTAACAATATACTAACGTTCTTCACTTTTTAAGGGCCACTTACACTCAGGGATGTCAACTGCAAAGTATTCATGCAGGTGTTTTAGTGCACTCGAGAGGGACAGGTGCAGTCTCTAGCCCTGCTACCTGTAACCTGTCAAAGCCCAAAGGTGTGCGCAGCCTATTGCATTAGGGTGTGCACCCAAAGCTGAAACACACATGTGTGGGTATATATACCGTATATACTCGAGTATAAGCCGAGTTTTTCAGCACATGTTTTTTGTGCTGAAAATGCCCCCCTCGGCTTATATTCGAGTCACCTTTTTGCGCCTGATCTCTCGGATTTTGGGGACCCGGTACTAGCCGTCTGTAGGTCCCCTGGACCCCAACCCTGGCACACATGTAGCCCCACTCTTCCTCTACATGTATGCAAAGCTTGTTGTCCGGAAGACCTACGCCGGGGGAGCAAAGATTTTTCAAATCCGGGCACCCCTTCCATAGACTCCCATGTTAAACGGTAATTTCTCTGGTGACTTTGGGGACCTGGTACTGGCCGTTCGTAGGTCCCCTGGACCCGGAACTTGGCACACATGTAGCCCCATTTCTCCTCTACAAGTGTGCAAGACCTACGGCCGGGGAGCACCGATTTTTCAAAGCCGGGCACCCCTTCCATAGACTCCTAAGTTAAGCATCAGTCTAGTCATGGACACAGTGAGGCATGGGCACAGTGAGGCATGGGCACAGTGAGGCATGGACACAGTGAGGCACAGTGAGGCATGCACATGGACACCCTAGGCTTATACTCGAGTCAGTTTTTTGTGGTAAAATTACATTTTTAGGAGCCCCGTTGGGGGGCTTTGGTGAAATATCAGCGCTCTAAACAGACCCCTGATGTATCACTTTTGAGACAGAAAAAAGGACTGAGGACAGAGATTTTCTCAGTTCCTTTCTCTGCAGCCAACTAACAGGGGGAATCTGTGCAGCACAGGGTGATTAGGGTGTGCCCTGGCACACCTGGCACACCCTGTGCACACACCTATGTCAAAGTCTGTGGCAGACTGAAACTGGATGGGGCTGAGCGCTGTACTGAGTGGTACTCACGTTAGGACCCCATGCGTTAAGGGCAGATTCCTTCATCTGATTAGATGCAGATGCTGTTCAGGAGACAGTTGTCCAACAAGCTACTTTGACAAGTCGACTGAACAATTAACTTTTGTCCAGTTGAGCCAGCAGGGCCATGCACTTTTAGAATTTTAGCCAAGCCAGCAAGAATTGTCGGAAATTAAAGCAGTGTATGGCCAGCTTTGCTACTACACATAGGTAATCTAATTTACAGCTGTAACAAATTGCAGCAAGGTGCCATCGAAAATCTGGTTATTTTATTGCTCTCATTTCTCCGGGCGCCAGTAGCGGTGTACTTTCAATAGAATCCCCGAGATAAATTTGCCACGAGCTAGAAAATAATGATGTGTCCCCGTTACATTTAGCACAATGGCGGGCCCACAGCTCAGTGTCACACTCTACATATCTTTTTCGGTTTACTATCGTTTAAACTTTGCGTCCAGCCACAAGCCGGGGACGTGGTTTCGGGTGGCATAAATTGGTTTGTGAAAAATTTATGTACACTTTACCGGCAATGACAGAATGTAATCTTCTTTGTATTGAATCTTCATAAGGTAAAAAACAATGTTAATGAGATTTTTTAAGGGTGCTTTGAATTCATCTTGGTAAAAGACAAATAGCGTCGCCTTCTTTTTAATTCCTGTAAACCTTGCGGCGCAAAAATAAAATAAATCTCCAGCGGGTGAAGCTGCTATTGGTTTCAAGGACAAGACAAAGTGTTGGTTTGAAATTCCAAAGCCTTTCTTCTTCCAGATCCTCTATGTAAACAGACAAGTTAAATAATATATCTTCAGGTGGTTTAGGCCGCGCTGCGGGGACACTTATGAATATTTAGCATTAAATATGTCGCAGATGTGAAATGAGAACAAATTTACCTTGCCTAGCAGTGCTGTGGGAAACTTATTGAATTAGTTGTATTGGGGTCTATTCACACTATGACATTGAGGTACTGAGTGCAATACGTGAGCTTTACTGCAATGCTTAACAATGTTAAATGCATTGGTGCGATTCGTTCTGCTTAAACCAGCTGCTGAATGTTGCTGTGCCGTTATACTGGTCTTAAAGACCAATCACTTTTGCATTGTGCATTGTGTCTATAAAACTCTGTTTGCAGGGGGCTGTGTTTGTGGAACTTTAATTCCATATCCAAGAAATGTTGCTGTGCCATTATACTGGTCTTAAAGACCCATTCATTTTGCATTGTGTCTATATTTTTGCAAACCCTGATGCAGTTTGGCCCCCCGAAACACATTGGATTTAAAATTAATTTATGTTCGGAATAAACTTTATTTTGGACTCAAACATTTTGGTGTGGCATTTTTAATTCCATATCTAAGAATTTATTCTGAACGGGGTGGGGGGCACCATTAAATTATATCCAAAGCCAAATGTGTATTTTCTTTTTACATAGAGTAAGGTATTATTAAAACTGAAATTCCCTTTACTCTCCTGTACTTAAATACTGTATATACTCAAGTATAAGTCAAGTTTTTCAGCACATTTTTTTGTGCTGAAAATGCCCCCCTCGGCTTATACTCGAGTCACCTTTTTGTGCCTGATCTCCCGGATTTTGGGGACAAGGTACCAAACTTGGCACACAAGTAGTCCCATTCTTCCTCTACAAGTGTGCAAAGTTTGTTGTACGAAGGACCCACAGCCGGGGAGCACCAATTTTTCAAATTCGGGGAACTCCTTCCATAGACTCCCATGTTAAACGGTAATTTCTCTGGTAAATTTGGGGACCCGGTACTGGCCGGCCGTACGTCCCCTGGACCCAAGACCTGGCACAAATGTAGCCCCAGTTCTCTTCTACAAGTGTGCAAAGTTTGCTGTCTGGGGGACCTACGGCCGGGGAGCACCAATTTTACAAAGCCGGGCACCCCTTCCATATACTCCCATGATAAACGTAAGTCTAGTCATGGACACAGTGAGGCATGGGCACAGTGAGGCATGGACACAGTGAGGCATGGACACAGTGAGGCATGGGCACAGTGAGGCATGGGCACAGTGAGGCATGGGCACAGTGAGGCATGCACATGGACACAGTGAGGCAAAGTGAGGCACAGTGAGGAATGCAGATGGACACCCTAGGCTTATACTTGAGTCAATAAGTTTCCCCAGTTTTTTGTGGTAAAATTAGGTTCCTCGGCTTATATTCGGGTCGGCTTATACTTGAGTATATACGGTAGCTTTTTTCACTGATACTGTGAGCTTCTCGCAGTGTGCAATATAAGCTATAGAAATAAGATAAAGCCCACCTTATTTTCTGGCTGAAGGGCATTAAACATCATCTAGCCCCTTCCTTCTCAGTCCTACTGTCCCTGACCCACCCTTTTTATTTATTGGATTTCAATTCTTTCAGTTATGGAGGTTCAGCATCAAATGTTGGCATCAGCTTGAGCAGTCTGCTTGCAAATACAGCCTGCCTAGGAATTCCCACAACTCCAGAATGATATGCACATATCAAGGTCTTTTGACATATGCATAAGTCCTCCCAAGAGCCAACCCACTTCATCAGGGGTATAGAATCAGCTACATATAGTATACAGTGCTGTGTTCTAGCTGTGAGACAAGAATTTCTGATCTCACACCCGGAACAAAATAGTGTCAGTGGTGCGGTGCTTCAGTTTCAGTTTTTGTTACATTACGCTACAAGCCATGGAGACTGTGGAGATTCTCTGGGCTGAAGAAGCTGTCTGCCCACTAACCAGATCATTTACATCAACATCAATACTTTAAGACAGTGGTCTCCAAACTTTTGAAACAAAGGGCCAGTTTGCTGCACTTCAAACTTTAGGGGGTCGGACTGTGGCCAGTGGAAGTAGAAAGAGCCTCAGCATCAATAAGAATAAACCATGTCAAAGGCTTGGTGGTCAGTGGGAGTAAAACAATCAGTAGGAGGACTACTACCACATTATTGGTGTCAGTTGGAGGAATAGTGCCCCATAATTAGTGTCAGTAGAAGGAATAGTCCTCTATAATTGGTGTCAGTGGGAGGAATAGTGCCCTATCATTAGGAGGAATAGTGTCCCATAACTGATGTCAATGGAAAGAATATGCTTCATAATTGGTGTCAGAAGGAGGAATAGTGCTCCATCATTGGAGTCAGTAGGAGGAATAGTGCCCCATTATTGGTGTCAGTGGGAGGAATAGTGCCCCATTATTGGTGTCAGGGGGAGGAATAGTGCCCTGTCTTTGGTATCAGTGTCAGTGGGAGGAATAGTGCCCATCATTGGTGTAAGTGGGAGGAATAGTGCCCTGTCTTTGGTGTCAGTGGAAGGAAAAGTGCCCCAAGGGCCAGGTAAAGGCAAGCAAAGGGCCACCTGCTTTAAGACGGGGTCTCCAAACTATGGGCCTCCAATTGTTCAGGAACTACAATTCCCATCATGCCTAGTCATATCTGTGAATGTCAGAGTTTTACAATGCCTCATAGGACGTGTATTTCCACAACAGCTGAAGGGCCGTCGTTTGGAAATCCCTGCTTTAAGATAACAATACCAGTGACATAACCATATGGGTCCAGTGCTATGTTTTCACTTTCCTCAACCAAGTTAACTATTTGATGTGTTTATGAGATAGGGATTTTAGTTTGTAAGCATGTATGTGAGATTTTAGATTGTAAGCTCCTTGAGGGCAGGACCAGGTGTAAATGCACAGTATGTAAAGCGCTGTGTAAACTGTTGGCCCTATATAAATCGCTGCCTGCCATCAGTTTACCTGGTTTAACCTGACTACAGGTTCTCTTTCAACAACACTTTTTCCTTGCAATACAGCAAAGTTTGTTTCTGCAGATTCAGCTTTATCTTGATTGATGTGTTCTAAATTAGTAGAGCTAACAGACAGGTCAAGAAGCCTATTCTGGATGGATGAAAACTCTGCCAATATCTAGACGATGTTATTAGGCCAAACAAGTGTTGCATTGATATTTAATTAATATTTGCATTGCTGTCATCACTGGCTATCCATTTAAATTATTGATTTAAATAAGACACTGAGAACACGATGATAATTATCTATTCGTTAGCGATAAGAACATCACTTGCAATAGACGGTGAATTAGTTTTTTCTGTCTGACATCGCTGGTATTAAAAAGACTTTAGAATGTTATATTTCAACTTGAGTTATATGACTTTCCTTTGTATTTTAAGTACAAATGTTACCAAAGTTCAAGATGAATCTTTGCAGATCTTTCTACATTTCAACAAAGACTTTGTAAAAGTTTCCAGCTTTTCAGAACTTATTATTGCACGATCTTCTGTAGAATATCATCTTATGTTTGACACCATGTACTCTACTCCTGATTACCTGAGGCTTGTCATGACCTTTGGTATATGTGGATCCTGCTTAACCAGTGGAGAAAGGAACGGGGTTGTAGTATGAAGAGAGATCCTTTACCGTAGACTTCATTATAGAAAAAAGTGTTTGCACAAGAACATAAGATGAAGAATTAAATGTACCTGATGACTCACAGAAGGATTGTTTCATTTAAAACATATCTATGGTCAAAATGTAAAATGATATACTAATTTGATCATTGTTATCAATTATGTCTAGCCTACTCTGAGTCTAATCTGAACAATCTTGAAGTTTGTAAGCTTACTTTGTGAAGATTCTTTAGAAATGTACTCCCTTGTATTGTGTGACATGTAGTCACTATGCCCTGTGAGTAGGTACTGTTGTGTAACACATTTAACAGAGCCTGCCTTCTGAATTACAGAGGTGCTATCACGTAGCTGGTGATGACTGGAATGTTGTGGAGGCCTCTCTTGCACCTCCTTCTCAACACTCCTCAAGGTGGAGACAGAGAATGTGAGGGCACGGAGTAGCACAAGTGCCTGAGTAGCTGGCAGGTGAAGTCTGCTCTTAGATGGATGAAGCTGAAGTGTCACAGTCTTAAGAACAGGATACTGAAGCAGCTTGGCACCAGAGCAGGAGATGGTAGCAGAGCCGGTATGCAGGCAGGGACCGAATCAGACAGCAGAACAAGTCCAGGAAGCAGGCCAAGGTCAGTAACAGCCGGGCAGCACAGTACAGAATCAGCAGGCAAAGACGAGTCCAGTAAACAGGCCAAGGTCAGAGAGATCAGGTGAACAAGGTTAATGCAGGAGCAAATGCAAAGTCCAGGAGAAAGCCAGGTCATACACTGGTAAGCAGGTTCAATGGTTTAGGTCACAGGAATACAGGTACAAGCTGAAGACCATTCAGCAACTGCTCATGGTGTCAGGCCAGTTTAAATAGGCAACTGGGCGCCAAGTATGCATGCTAATTCGTATGCGCAGGTGTACATGTGTGAGTGCACTCATGAATGGGGGCACGATGAACTCAAATAATGCACCTATTGCCTCTTTGCCCAGAAGTATTAGCATGTGAGCAATGCACATGCGCACGAAAATGAGTATAAGCCCGCACTGGTCTTCTGGTGCTGGGAATCTGGTTTACCTTACATGTGCTGAGAGGAGGAGTTTCAGGAGGTGGAGTCAGTACAGGATGACTGCTTGCAGGCAGCAAGGTTCCAGATATGTAGTCCTTATGAATTAAACATAAACAGCAGAGGAGAAGCTGTAAACCATGCAGGGAATCAAGGAACAAGGTTGACTGCCCAAAATGCTAGCACTCAGAATGAAAGTACAGTTTCCTAACTGAACCTGTTCATTTCCTATTTTCCATGTTTCCTTATGATTTCTTTACAACCAATCCTGATTCACCGACACTATGGATGCCCTATGCCCCGACCTTATAGCCAAAGGGCTGGTTTATCCAGAAGCCCTCTTATTTCCCCTTTAAGCCTGATGGCGATAATAGTTAAAAGGCCATTCAGTGCTTCAAAGTTTAATTTTTTTTTATCCCACATGATTCACCTCAAACTATTGGTAGCAGTGAATCCCAGCCTCTTTTCTCTTGAGAAGGAATATGCTGAGTGGAGCAGAGAACAGAGAGATTAACATGGCTTTATCTTGGTTATGCCTATCTACAGGGTGGGGGAAGGCAGTTGCCCTAGGTGTGTTAATTAAAACAGAAGTAAACCCATAGATTTTTTTTTTTTTATTACATTTCCGGCACATGCTGGTAATGTAACTGTCACATTGGTTGTCCTTTAAACCAAACTGTCAAACCATCCAATGGCTGGTGTCATAACTGATCACATGTGCAGTTGAAGAATAAACAGAGGCCAATATGGCAGCTTCCTTGGCTGAAAACGATAGGAGGCTTTAGTTCCACTTTAACTGCAATAGAGTAAATTAAGATCAGCAACCTGGCAGGGCTGTGTAAATCTCAGTATATTCAAACTCACTGGCAGGTATTACAGCTCCTGTATGTGTAGTTTAAATATGCATTTAGCTGTTTGATTTAACTAGGACAATTTTGGCCTCAAATCTTCCTGTGCTTTATTATTCACTAATCAATGTGATGGGCAGCTTCATTGATGTATTTTGAGGGGCAGTGGAGCAAGGTTAGATATCTGTGAATTACAGTGCCCAGGTTTTGGGCCTCCCTTAAAAATAGGTCATGTGTAGGACCCTAGAGGTGTCTGCTATTTCATCACGTGGACGTGGACAGTTCACTGATTTCCCAATGACTACAGATATTCTATGGGTGTATGAAACTTTCAACTGATTATTTTGTTCTCTATGGCTAACTATTCAAACAACTGTGAGATAAAGTGTCACTTCTGCACGAGCATGTGCTTTGGCTTGTCGTCATATGCCATAAAATCAAGAGCTCTCAGAAATACAATCAGCAATATGCAATTAGCAGTAAACTTGGTAAATGGGCCCTTAAATGTGATCCGTTCCTTAGAGAGGCATTGCAAAACTGATATCACCTGAGCTGTGTTTTTAATGCTGTTCAATCATGAATAATAGTTTCTTCTTCCAGCAAAATCCAATCTCCCATCCTAAGTTAAAGGGCATGTACACCACATACAAGCATGAAACACTAGAAAAGAAAATACTGCAAATATATGTAATTTTTCGGAAACTGAAATTTCTAATATTTATTTACACTTCTGCATTTTTACTTGATGTGATGTACAATTAGAGCCGGTTCACACTACCGCGACTTGGGATCCGACTTGTGTCGCCCCAAGTCGTGCGACATGAGAAATTACATTCAAGTGAATGAGAGCCGCCTTTATGTACACTACTGAAGTCGCTCTGACTTCAGAAAAAGTTCCTGTACTACTTCAAGGTGACTTCTAGGCAACTTGTACCCATTGATTTCAATGGAAGTTGCCTCCAAAGTCGGATCAGTGTCTTAACTGAAGCAACTTTACAGGAAGAGAAAATAGTTTTCTCAGGCAAACCCCTCCCTCCCACATAGCTGATTATTGTTTGATTGGCCACTGGCAAAGTCGCCTGTCCTGGAGGCAACTTGAAGTTGCCTCGAAGTTGCCTTGTAAAGTCGCGCTGGAAGTCTTGTTGCCCCTGTGTGAATCTCGGCTCTCAAACCAATGGAAACCCCCAAAAATGCATGTTTACAAGTAAAGGCACATGTCAATGTGTATAATTGTGTACGCCAGTGCAGTGCAGTGTAATTGCATCACAAACTCAACATGAGTTTTACTGCATTTTTATTGATCTCACTGGGGTTCGGTGGATTGAAAAGTATGAATCCAGCCTCAAAGCCAAATTTTTTTTTAGCTTTGTATAGAGTAAGATGATTAATAGACCCCTATCAGTTTATTTTTTTTGTTTGGATGTATCCATTAGGAAGATTTACCTTCACTCTCTGTCCTAAAAGACCTAATAGAATATTAAAGCAATTTCCCCTTCTAACAGGTGCCCACATTAAAGGTTTTTCCCTTAGCTCTATAAGACAGCTCAAGATTTCACATCACAGGAAACAAGGTGCACCATGACATATAGAGAGGGTGACTATGCCCAGCAGGGACACAGACTGAAATTATTTACTTAGAGTAGAAGGCCATAAGCACCAAGTATATATTCATAAAAAAAAAAAAGTAAAAAGTAAAAGTAGCTGAATCTGTCCTGATGTCCTCTTGTAATCAATCACCTAAACAGCGATGCACTAGGAGAGCTAAGATTCAATCAAGTTCTGCGACAATGCTCATGTGTTGACAGTAAACATGCTAATAGCAGGAGAAAGCAGAGTGAGCAGAGGGAATACTTCATCAGTGTTCTACTGCTACTTCCCTGTCCAATAAGCAGGTTGTGGGGTTGTGCTTGACCAATCTATGCTATTGCTGCAGTGTAGCTTCCCAGGCTGAATCATAAGAATGGCTGCACAAACACTTAGCAGGAAAAACAGTTCACCTATTTGTATTCCAACAGGCAGGAAGTCAACTCTGTGTAGGAAAATGTCATAAGCCCCAAAAACTAGTATTTAAAAATGTTATCTGTTTTTATATATAATACATATTGCATTGTTGCCATTTAATATTTTGAAATATAATTTCTAGACTGCAGGTGATGTGGTATGTTTTCCAAGCTATCATTTTCTGCTTTAGTGATCTAAAAAAAATGTTTACAGAGCTCATTAGCTAAAGTTAACACTTACACTTGAATGTGAACTGTGACTGAAAGTGGCTTCTCCACTCTCCACCTCCTTTGTGCCGTGTACAAGGGTTCTGTCCAACGTTTAAATCAGAGAGAGAAAACCTGAAGGCCAACAGCTTATACTTTGCTCTCTCTTTAGAAAACCCATAGTGCTTTGGGAATCTTGTAATTGTTGCACCCTATATTAAATACTTAAAGCGGAGTTCCGCCTGGGAAAAAAAAAATAAAAGTCAGCAGCTACAAATACTGTAGCTGCTGACTTTTAATATATGCACCCTTTCCTGTCCAGGGAGCCCGGGATTTTGGCACCCGAAGCCGATCTCCGGATTGATTCATATGGGTGCTGCCGCCGCCATTCCTGGTAAGATGACCAGGCAGTGAAGACTTTCAGCTTCACTCCTGGTTCCCTACTGTGCATGTGCGAGTCGTGCTGCATATTCTGAATGGTCCCTGCTGTCTTCTAGGACCTGAGTGTCTTCCAGAAGACAGGGGGGGGGGAGGAGGAGGGGCCGGACATAGCGTAGTTTGCCGCACAATGTCAAGAAGTGGGAGCAAATACCTGGATTTGACAGGTATCTGCTCCCCCTCCCCCCTGAAAGGTGCCAGATGTGACACGGGAGGGGGGGGGGGAATCTGATCAGCAGAAATTCAATGTCTGGGTGGAACTCCGCTTTAATTGTATGTCATTTTATATATTGTATATATATATATATATATATATACACAGTATATACAGTATAGAGTAAAATAAAAATATAAAATGTTTTACAAATTAAGAATAAATTGAATAAACTTGACCTAAAAATGTATTAATTGCCTTTAATTTAAATGGTTAAATCTTAGCTCAGCAGTGAAAAAGGCTGGTGGCTGCTTGTTCCTTCCTGAACACCTTGTGAGTCTCGTGGCATCCAGTGCTCTGCAACAATACCCCCTATGCCTTCTACAGTGCAATGCTGTGTTCCTCTCTAACCAGGATAGAGGTCCCTTATTGCATAATACATAGATGAACTTCTGCATTTCATATCTACAATTGGCTCAGGGGTAAGATAAGTACTTTGTAGTGGCTGATTTAGCATTATCCTTTTAAGAATGGTGCAAGTACAGAAAAATGCTTATTGGTCCGAGTGGAAATCAAGTGAGCTCCCGACTTCCGAAAGCTTACTGCCTGAGCTGCCTTGATATCCAAAAAACAATTTTATCAGCCCTGTTGTGGTTCACTTCTCTGAACTACAGAACATCTATGTTATAGAGCAGGGGTCTCCAAACTGCAGCCCGCGGGCCAGATGTGGCCCTTTGCTTGCCTTCATCTGGCCCTTTGGGCACTATTCCTTCCACTGATACCAAAGATGGAGCACTATTCCTCCCACTGATACCAACAATTGGGCACCATTCCTCCCACTGACATCAATGATGTCCTTTTTTTGATCCCACTGACCACCAATCCTATGGCATTATTTACTCCCATATACAGTGCCTTGAAAAGTATTCATACCCCTTGAAATTTTCTCATGTTACAACCAAAAAATTTAAATGTATTTTATTAGGATTTTATGTGATAGACCAACACAAAGTGGCACATAATTGTGAAGTGGAAGGAAAATTATAAATGGTCAATACTTTGTAGAACCACCTTTCGCTGCAATTATAGCAGCAAGTCTTTTTGGGGATGTCTCTACCAGCTTTGCACACCTAGAGAGTGAAATGTTTGCCCATTCTTCTTTGCAAAATAGCTCAAGCTCTATCAGATTGGATGGAGAGCGTCTCTGAACAGCAATTTTCAAGTCTTGCCACAGATTCTCAATGTGATTTAGGTCTGAACTTTGACTGGGCCATTCTAACACATGAATATGCTTTGATCTAAACCATTTTATTGTAGCTCTGGCTGTATGTTTAGGGTCGTTGTCCTGCTGGAAGGTGAACATCCCCCCCAGTCTCAAGTCTTTTGCCGACTCTAACAGGTTTTCTTCTAAGATTGCCCTGTATTTTGCTCAATCCATCTTCTCGCCAACTCTGACCAGCTTCCCTGTCTCTGCTGAAGAAAATCATCCCCACAACAAGATGCTGCCACCACCATGTTTCACGGTGGGGATGATGTGTTTAAGGGTGATGTGCAGTGTTAGTTTTCTGCCACACATAGCATTTTGCTTTTAGGCCAAAAAGTAAAATTTTGGTCTCATCTGATCAGAGCACCTTCTTCCACATGTTTGCTGTATCCCCCACATGGCTTCTCGCAAACTGCAAATGGAACTTCTTATGGCTTTCTTTCAGCAATGGCTTTCTTCTTCCCACTCTTCCATAAAGGTCAGATTTGTGGAGTGCACGACTAATAGTTTTCCTGTGGACAGATTCTCCCACCTGAGCTGTTGGATCTTTGCAGCTCCTCCAGAGTTACCATGGGCCTCTTGGCTGCCTCTCTGATTAATGCGCTCCTTGCCTGGCCTGTAAGTTTAGGTGGACGGCAATGTCTTCGTAGGTTTACAGTAGTGTCATACTCTTTACGTGTTTGGATGATGGATTGAACAGTGCTCCGTGAGATGTTCAAAGCTTGGGATATTTTTTAAAACCTAACCCTGCTTTAAACTTCTCCACAACCTAATCCCTGACCTGTCTGGTGTGTTCCTTGGCCTTCATGACGCTGTTTGTTCACTAAGGTTCTCTAACAAACCTCAAAGGGCTTCACAGAACAGCTGTATTTTTACTGAGATTAAATTACACACAGGTGGACTCTATATACCAATTAGGTGACTTCTGAAAATTGGTTCCATTAGATTTTAGTTAGGGTATCAGAATAAAGGGGGCTGAATACAAATGCACGCCACACTTTTCACATATTTATTTGTAAAAAAAAATTAAAACCATTTATCCTTTTTTATTCCAATTCACAATTATGTGCCACTTTGTATTGGTCTATCACATAAAATCCTAATGAAATATATTTACGTTTTTGGTTGTAACATGACAAAATGTGGAAAATTTCCAGGTGTATGAATACTTTTTCAAGGAACTGTACTCTGGGGCATGTTTTACTACCACTGGCCACAGTTCAGTTTGATGGGCAGTATACTGGCCCTTTTTTTCTAATGTTTGGTGACCCCTGTTATAGAGATAAGGAGAAGGGGAGGAGTTATCTAGCCCTAAAGCACTTCATGTGCTGGTCCTCCATAGATACAGTGAGATGAGTGTTGTCACCTTATTAAAGGAAGTGGGTTATTGACAGATTTACTTGGTAGAAAAAAAAAGAAAAAAAAAACAAAACAATACAATCACCACACCTAAGGAACACTGCAATAAATGACTTTGTTTCTGAGTAAAGAGATGCTGCTTTAAGGAAATGTGTTCATGAAATATTGTCATTTGAGAAGGACATACAAGAATGAGATCAGATTTTTTTACGATTCTGGTTAACTATCGATATAATCTCTTCTCAGCATTGGATGGAACAGAGCAGTTACCTCCAAAGGTACAGGATGTGATTGGTCTAACGGGGGCCTAGGCAGTACATGGAGAACCATTAAAAGCTTCTGTTCATTACTGTTAAAGGTTACCATTAACCTTCTTTAGCCTGTAACTTTGTGTCTTCAGACACAGCGTGTCCTTCATGGTGTACTAGTTATATGATTGTTAGACAGGAAATCATTTGTATTCTACAACTCACTGCAAAACACTTGAGATGAAAGAGGGGTTTTAATTTTGTTTTATGATTAGGTGGCCTGGATTCTTTTCATGGGTCAGTAATTGACCAGAATGTAATGAAAATCTATGATTGAAACCATTATAATCCATACATATAGCATCATAGCTTGCCTATGAGGGTGTATTCAGTGGCACTTTAGTCCTTTGGGAATTTATAGGTTAGCAGATCCTGCTTGCTGGCCATATGGAGCTTTTTATATTGGTGACTAGTACCATTATTCAATAAAGATTTTTAAATAAATGCGGTTGGGATGAGCGTGCCTTCCTGCACATTTATAAATTTCAGCTACATTCCATGTCCTTCACATGTCACTGGGACTGCAAGAACCAAGTAGTCCATTTTCTATATCAAGGCATATATTGAGTGTTAAAGGGGTTGTAAAGGTTTGTTTTTTATTTTCTAAATAGGTTCCTTTAAGCTAGTGCATTGTTGGTTCACTTACCTTTTCCTTCGATTTCCATTCTAAATGTTTTTTTTTCTTTGTCTGCATTTCTCACTTCCTGTTCCTCCTCAGTAAGCTTGCCCCCATCATCCGAGCCGTTCTGGCTGGGGGTTAGTCAGCGTGGAGAAAAGGGAGCCTCTCAGGTGTAGAAATCCTCAAAATTACCTCCTCCCAGCAACCAAGGGTGCAGGCATTGCCAATATCAGCAAACAGGAACAAACAAGTCTTCTGGATAGCAGCACTCCAAAAATAAAAGCCTTTATTTAAAAATTCAGGGATCCAAATACACACTGCACATCACGTCACACTGGTCAAAAAACTGGCTAACGCGTTTCACACTGTACTAGTGCTTATTCATATGAATAAGTGTGACGTGATGTGCAGTGTGTATTTGGATCCCTGAATTTTAAAACAAAGGCTTTTATTTTTGGAGTGCTGCTATCCAGAAGACTGGTTAGTCAGCATGCTCGCCCCCTCCCTTGGGACTACATCCCTGCGAGGAGATACTGTGAACATTCACAGCATCTCCCCGCAGGGATGTAGTCCCAAGGGAGGGGGAGAGCACGCTGACTAACCCCCAGCCAGAACGGCTCGGAAGATGGGGGCAAGCTTACAGGAAGTGAGAAATTCAGACAAAGAAAAAAAAACATTTAGAAGGGAAATCGAAGGAAAGGTAAGTGAACCAACAATGCACTAGCTTAAAGGAACCTATTTAGAAATTAAAAAACTAACCTGTACAACCCCTTTAAGTAGCAGTGTTGAGGATCAGTTTCTTCTCTTCTAAATTGCCAGTCCATGGCTAGTGGGGGGCTGGTGGGGGGGGGGGGGGTATTAATGTGTTCATTTTGTGAATGAGTTTACATAATACAAAAGCTTCTGTGAATTGGCAGCAGATAAACCTGTCACATATAAGTGTAGCGGGTGTCTCACAATATAACCCGCAGATCCTGCCAAGTTTGCCAGAACAATGTACACAGGCTTTTCCAGCTTGAGTTAGAGAGAAGTTGCCTGTCATGTCTGTTTTTTTTCCACCCCTCCTCTTTCCTGTTTTCACAGACTTGAGGGAATGTAATATGAGCTGACACACACACAGCTCTGAATTCAGTGACTTCTATTGTGTTCCTATGGCTGGAGAGGAAAGCCAATTAACAGCAGAGTTACAACAGCCAATGGAGGAGATTGTACAGAACTGAGGAGTGCCCCATAGACTGGTACACAGGGAGAACTACAAACCCACACTGCAACTGTGCTTCCAGAATGCAGTGCGCCACCGCAAGTCCTGCTGGGGGAATCTTATATAAGGACAAGCCAGGCCTCAGCACACTCTCTCTGGACGCCATATTTCAACAGGCAAGAGGCCTGCTGTGAGTGTGCCTAGGCCGTAGAAGCCTGGGCCTAAAGTTAGAGAGCGGATCGCCGACGGAGGGATCCCTGTGAACAGCATCGCTGACTGAGCCAGAGAGGGGACTGACCTACACTCCACTCACCTCTGACGCCATCCATCCACCTGCAACTTGTAAGCGGCCGTGCCGTGGACCGGCGACATCTTGCCTGACGGTGATACCAGTGAAGAGAGGACTCACTATTGACATAGTTAACTGGGCCACAGGAAGGTGGTTTCCATAGTTCCACATGTACTTGTTGGCATCTGCAGTGTCGCAAGTAGGGATACGTTACACCTGAGAGTGATACAACGGCTGGAGGGAATTAGTGTTTGTTCTATCAAGACGCCATATACAACAAGTTGATGCCATTTCTTTTCACCCTGTTATTGGATTACAAATAGATAAGTGCACCAACGAAGCTAGCAGAAGACTAACTGACATTTAAAGGAACAGTCAGCAGCTTGGCTTATTTTCAGAAGCTCTGCACGGAACACGCACCAGTTGAGCTGTCCACTAGAGGGATCCATATAGCTTATGAACTCATGTGTTGATATGACTGCTTGTATTACTGTTACTGTTTTGCTGTTTGGGTGAATTGTGTGTGTGACTTGGTGGAGAGGTGTCCCAGTGCTGTTATCCTCGCATTGGAAGATTCCTCCACCCTGCGCTCACCCATATCTGGCCCCGGGTCATGTTATGTGGGTCTAGTAACAGAGAGATTCTGTGCCAGTGGGATTGCATTGACTATTGCAGGGATCTGTGGGTGGTCAATCTTGCCTGTATAATCTTTGTTTATTCGTTTGCCAAGTAAACACATTACCACTGTTTAAGCTACATCTTGTGTGGGACTCCGTCTATTCCAGCTGTGAGTTAGGTGACCAGCACCAAGGTAATAATATGTATATATATATATATTGCTGTGTGGTATTATTGTGGTCTCCTACTGCCATCGGGGTCCACAATCATTGTATTGTCCAGTTGTGGCAAGTAGGGGTTCGACCCAAATTTCTGGGGTTGACAGGCAGAGTACAGACCCAAAATAATAACCAGCAGCTCCTACGGGGGTAGTGCTACATAAGTAATAGAAATATGTCCCAGAGGTGACATATACCTAACTGAACTTAACTCATAGTGTGCCTGCACTTTTTGCAAAGTTGCTGAATTCCTGGAATGCAGCTTTAGGTAGGTCAATAGAAATGGTCAGGGGAGAAGTGGTGGCACTGGGTTCACATCAGTTCATATAATACAAAGGCTTCTGTTAATAAGCAGAAGGGAGGGGTGGGCGTAGCAGTTCCAGCAACTTTGCTCTTGAAAGAACTGAGACTATAGTGAGCAGTGTCACAGCTCCAGAAGTTATCTTCCTGGGGCACAATAAACCTGTCAGATGTGAATATTAGAGATAAGTCTATGAGGCAGCAGGCACCTCATTAGACTTAAAATGTTTGTAAAGGCTTTTTTTTTATTTTATTAAAACTAACAAACATGTTATACTTACCTGCTCTGTGCAAGGGTTTTGAACAGAGCAACTCCGATCCGCCTCTTCTGGGGCCCCCCAGCCAGTGCTCCTGGCTCCTCCCCCTCATTGGGTGCCCCCATGAAAAGACACTTTCCATGGGGGCATCTGTGCGGGCCAGCTCCCGAGTCATGCCGCTGCGTCCATTGACATAGACAGCGGGAATCAGCCCCGCCCCCCCGCTCCCATCTCACAGGATTTGATTGACAGCAGTAAGAGCCAATGGCTTCTGCTGCTATCAATCTGTCCAATGAGGAGAAAGGCAGCAGATGGAGCTACTGGGCTCATGCACATCACTGGATCGGATAAGGAGCCAGTAAGAAAAAGGGGGTTCTGGGGGACAGCTGCAGCACAGAAGATTTTTCTCCTTAATGCATACAATGCATTAAGGTGAAAAACCTTGAGATTTACAACCACTTTACAGTGTTACTAAAGCCAAAACAGTAAAATCAGTCTGTATATGCAGTAAAGCATGCTTGTTATACTCACTGTGGAACCTAAGGGGTTAATCCTGTGCATTGTGTAAAAAGGTTGTTTGATCCTGTCTTCTCTCATCCTCCCCTTCTTCCACAGTCCCCAGTCTATCTGCTAATAAAACAGAGCATGGGGACACTCTGCACATGCTCAGTTTGGTGTGTATTGCTAGAGAGGTTTTTTTCCTTGGTGCATGTGATCAGTACAGGACCAGCGCTGTCCAGACAGAGGGTCAGGGGTCATGCAGCCTCACTGGACAATCAGGGGAGAATAACAACTCCTCCTACAAACTTTAACCAGACACTGATAGAAGTCACAATACTGCTATATACTGCTGATGAGAAAAGATATTTAGCAGGTTATATTTCCTGAACAAAAGTGCATTTCCGTGTTCTGTGTACTGTGGGAGACCAGATATAGTGAATGCAGGGTCCTCGGTTTAGTAGCACTTTAACTCTTGGCATGTCTGCAGTGTTTACAAAGTAGCTGAATTCCTGGAATTGAGATTTAAGAATAAAATCAAGCAGTAGCTTTTTATTATCAGCCTCATGGCTTCCAGAGAGTGCAAGATCTTGCTTGTCAAGATGCAGGCAGGTATGCAGTAATGAGGAGGACATTGAAGGCACTGCCAAGTGCTGTGGTTTGATGGGTTAACCATTATACTCCATGGGTGCCATGGGTACATGGGTAGTGGAGAATTGGATGCCAGTTGTGCTACCTGCTACCATGGTTACCAGAAAGCCATGTGCATATGAAATCTTTTTTTTTTTTTTTTTTTATCCCTAGCAACAAAGAACAATTAGTTTCAGAGAGGCACAGAGAGGAGAATTTTCTGAATGACTGAGATAATAGGAATCTGCTGTTAGGTAGAACTTTAACTTTCAAAAGTTTAAGTAAATTCCAGGTTCATTTTAAGACATACATGAGATGACAGTTGCCTAATTGGACAGGTTTGTGTCAACCAGTGTCCATGAATACTGCTTACCTTACACTTATTTAAGTACTCGCCTACAATCTTTCTGCTGCCATTGCAGGCAGACAAGAGCAGCTGTCAGTTATGGTCAAGCCCAATTGAAGCAATATAAATAGATACAATATACAGTGAAACCTCCGATTGCGAGTCACGCGGTTAACGAGCGTTTCGCAATACGAGCATTTAAAAAAAAAAATCCAGACTCGGTTTGCGAGTGTTGTCTTACAAAACGAGCAGGATTCAAGCCACAGCGCTGTGCAGTACCACATTTTGCCAGAGGTGCGCCAGAGCCGAGCAGAGCCGATCGAAGCCGTTTGGAAATACTCCTACTACCTTTCGGAGGTTTTCCGAGTTCAGCCGAGCTGTCCCCGAGCCTTTCCGAGTATTTTCGAGGCTCTCCGGCGCCCCCCACCCCCACCTCTGGCCACATGAGGTATTGCATGCCATTGAAGTCAATGCGGAACAAATTATTTTCATTTCCATTGACTTTCCATTGACTTACATTGGGGAAACTTGCTTTAATATGCGAGTGCTTTGGATTACGAGCATTCTCCTGGAACGGATTATGCTCATAATCCAAGGTTCCACTGTACAGTCATATAGGCTTTGTACTAACAGCCTCCATTTTCCTGTTACAGCAGTTGTACAGGGACTCAAAACATTACTGTGTAGAGCAGTGGTCTCCAAAATGCAGCCGGGGGCCGGATGTGGCCCTTTGCTTGCTTTTATTTGCCCCTTGTGGCATTATTTCATTCACTGACACCAACAATGGGCCACAATTCCTCTCAAAGACACCAATAATTGGGCCCAATGACGGGGCACAATTCCTCCCAATGACACCAAAGAGGGGGCATTGTTTAGTTCAACTGATGCTGGGACATTTTCTATTACCGATGGCCACAGTCCGGCCCCCCTAAGGTCTGAAGAACAGTAAACCGGCCCTTTGTTTAGTACGTTTAGAGACCCCTGGTGTACAGCAATCAATACCAGCTTTAGACCAGGTGCACTCAGTAATGTAACAGACCTGGTCAGACACCTCTCCCTAACCTTCTCTGCAATACGTGAGACCACTTATGATGATGGGTGGGACTGTTACTCAGCTCTACCAGCACAAAGCACTGCAGTTGAAAGGAAAATATATTTTCTAGCAAAAAATAATCAATCAAAACATGAGGGACGCAGGACTATAAAGTGATAAAATGGTGTGGCATTTTAGTTGGACTTTAAAGTGCATCTAAACTCATTTACAGAAATGTTATATATAAAAGCCTACCAGCCCTTATGTGTGGTGGCTGCATTTGTTTTTTATTTCAGGGTTTTTTGCTTTATTTTCACTTGTGATCCTCCTGCCAGTAACACCGTTCCTGTCCTAGGGTGATACCTGACCATAGCATGACTGACCATGAACATTTGTACCAAACTTTCCTCTGTACACATCGAAGAATCTCCCATCTAGCGAGAGCTCCATTTGGTGCTATCAGAGAGGTCGCAGCCTATGAATAGAATAGAGTCCACAGAGTCCAATAGAGTCTACGGGGTTCATTTACTAAAGGCAAAGTGCACAGTCTTTTTGCCTTTAGTAAATCAACCCAAATATTTCAATCCTGGATCTGGTTCTTTGAAGGAAAAAATCACTTTACAGTAGATCCATCTGTACCAATTTTCAGTTTTGTTGGCCCAGTGATAGCACACACACATTAGGAATCCAGCACAGTTGGAATCTAAGGACATGCAGTTGCATATGAACTTTTATCTCTATGAACTCTATGTAGTCCTCAGTCTAGTTTAGATGAGCATGCAAGACCAGGGAGAGTTGTCTAAGAAATATTTCTCAGGTCTGTAGTTGCAAATATACCACCTAGAACAATGGAGCCTCGCTCAGCTGAGACCAGCCTTTTGCAACCCTACTACCTCAGAGGAACTCCTAAAATATTTTTCAGGTCTTGGGGGACCCTTACTAAAATGAATTCATTGGGGGTCAATTACAAAAAATGTCCCTTACATTGGTGGTAAATAAAAAGAATGCCACCCTAAGTGCCGGTTCACACTACAGCGACTTGGGATCCGACTTGTCAGACCTCAAGTTGCCCCAAGTCGCTTAACATAATAAATTCCATTATAGTTAACGAGAGACGTCATAATGTACACTACTGAAGCCGGTCCGACTTCAGAAAAGGTTCCTGTACTACTTCTAGGCGACTTGTACCCATAGATTTCATTGGAAGTTGCCTCCAAAGTCGGATCTCCATCTTAAAGCGGTTGTATAGTCTTTTTTTTTACTTTTACCTACAGGTAAGCCTATACTAAGGCTTACCTGTAGGTAAAAGAAATATCTCCTAAACCTACACGGTTTAGGAGATATTTGCAAAAAAAGACATGCACCGATGTCTACGGCGCATGTGCGCCGTAGACAACGGTGCATTCACAGGGTTAATCCCATTCAGAATTCCGGCGCTGCCGGAATAGAAAGCTCCAGCGCGCATGCGCGGAGTGACGTCTTCGCTGCTCCGGCCAATCACAGCGCCGGAGCGGCGCTGTGATTGGCTTAAGCGGCGATACCCGGAAGTAACGTTCCGGGTATCTGAGGAGCGATGGCTGCAGCCGGAGCGGGGGACGAGGATGGCTTCGGGGGTCCCGATCTAAGGTAAGTGATTCATAATGAGCTAGTATGCTAGTCATACTAGCTCATTATGGCTTTTTCTTGCAGGTGATTTGAAAAAAAAAAATTTGTCTGGGTTTACAACCGCTTTAACTGAAGCAACTTTACAGGAAAAGAAAATAGTTTATCCAGGCAAACCCCTCCCTCCCACAGAGCTGATTATTCTGTGATTGGCCACAGCCAAAGTCGCCTGTCCTGGAGGCAACTTTAAGTTCACAGCTCAAAGTCGCCTCCAAATCGCCTTGCAAAGTCGCGCTGTAAGTCGGGTTTCACCTGTGTGAACCGGCACCAGCTAAAAAGATAATTGGGGTCATGCTGCTGGCTTTGCCAGGTAGTATTGGCTCAGGACTATGCAGGCACCATCAGAATGGAGATCAATCAGCCTTAGCTCAAGGAACCCCTAGCTTTCTCTGGAGGAACCCTAGGATTCCGCAGAACCCTGGTTGAGAATGTCTGGCTTAGACAAAACAAGTGCACATAATAAAAGAAGAAAAGGAAACTGTTTATCACAATAGATAAACACATTGCTTTATTTTAAACAGGATGATGTGATGGCAGGTTCACTTCAAGGTACAATAGAACCCAAACATCTTTGCAGCGATAAACTTTAAAGTAACTTTTTAGTCACCGAAAAGTGACAGAAACTGCAAGTGTACAAAGTCTCGCAAAGCTTTGAACGCCGAGCTTAGCTTGGGAATCCACATATAGAACGATTCAATATTCTAACACAAAGTACTTTTTGCTGAAGAATAAATTGAATTGTCAATCAATAGAGGGTATTAGCAAAAGTTCAGGCGATGCTTTTTCTACGCTAGACTGACAAGTCGGGCTGTATTTTCTTCATTTTTTTTTTCTCTTTTAAACTACATTTTAAGTGTTTTCAGCATATCTGTTGGCTTTTAATTTTGGGATCAATTGTTTGTTTTACTTTCTGAGAGTTACATATCAATGAAGAAGAAGTCTTTGTTTGAATTTCCTGTCCTTATTATGCTTGCATTGCAGGATACATTTGATTTTATCTGTTTAACTTATAGAAGTTGTCTCTGCTATATCCTACCAATGGCTCAACTCAGTTCCTTGCATTTTAAAGTAAAAGATTACGTTTCGCTTAGTATATTTAAATATTTAAAAAAAGTATGCTTTCTCATATACTAATACTTTTTTTTTTTTTTTTTTTTTTTAATGGGCTACTATCTGTACTAAAGTCTACCTATTTTTTGATTCTCATTATAGAACTAGGCCACTAATTGTAAAAATTAAAATGTAGCTCACACCGCAATACTCCTCTGTTCTCGGGCGCTCTCTACTGCATACCCACCCCACTCTGCAAACCAGCACTACTATTCTTCCAGGCTAAATAATGGCCACCATCATTTATCCCCTTTCCTGGAGTGCAGGATGTCATGGGCCCACCCTATAGGGAAAGGGGGTGCATCACTACAGTGCACTGCACTTACATCACAGTGTTGCAAAGAATAGTGCAGTTATTGAGGACCACCTGGAAAAGAGGACCCTGTGTGTCACGTGATCGGCCTGAAGGCTTCTGATAAAAGCCATTTATATGTTAAAAAAGTAAAAAATCAGTCAGGGATTTATAGTGACATAAAGGGAAATGGGGAGGACTAAGGGGCAGGTGAAGTTGGGTTTTAAGTTGTTTGATTCTGGGATAATGTTGGAGGCGCTTAGCAAAGGGTGGAGCCTACCAAAATGGATATGGTTTTGTAAGGTCATTTTAAACAGGTTTCGGGCCTATGTATCCCGACAAGCAATGCACACTGTCAACAAAGAAAGCACAATATATTGACAGCTTTCAAGCCCACCAGTGGCGACTGGTGCTGCGTTTTTTGGGGGGTCTGCAAAACCGAACCCCTGGTCGGTCGCTCGCACACCCCCGTCACTCGATCATCAGCCCAGCAACCTTGCACCCGCGGGCAGCACTTTCTCCTCGTCGACTTCACCCTGCGTCTCCTCCTCCTCGGTTTCACTACGGCTTCCCCTGCATCTTCTCCTCTGCCTCCTCGGCGGCCAATATGATCGCTTCTCCTCCCAACCAATCCTGTCTCGGGACCTGCTTCCCGATTGACTGGGAGGGGAAGCCGGAAGGCAATAGCAAATATTAATTACCTATTGTCACACAACTGGGTGGACACTGCGCCCCGAACCCACCCTTTTTTGAAGCCATATAGAGTCTCTAAACACATGCTGCAAAAAAAAAAAAATTGGAATCCATGCCTCTGGCGCCCGGCATGTAGATTAGGGGCCGGGTGCCTGGATTAAGGGGGTGACGCCCCTGCGCCCCCTTTGGACAGGCTGCCACTGAAGTCCAGCATGTATAGATTTTCTTGGAAATACATTTGGGTTTCAAAAGAGAAACCTATAAAAAAAGTTATCAATATGCAAATAGAATAGCATTTAACTGATATCTAGTATATTACTTAATGCATATAATATGATATAAATTGGACCTCTATGTGTGTTATCAGGGTTAAGAACTTTCTGAAGTTTGTCAATGTCATAAGATGAATGATAGTTTTCCATCAGATTATAAATTGGGTACTGGATCTATCTGAAACTGGAATTATTTATATGGCCCCTGGCTATTCAGGGTTCCACAAGACATTATTATAATGGTAGAGATGGGATAAGGAATACCAGTCTCTCATTATATATAGAAATAGGGCTTCTTATGGCTTTACTAGGGACTTTATCATGTATTAATGTTCATGACAGCTAAGATGGCTGTACACCACCAGGCCAAGGGATAGCATACATCCCAGCTTCCTCAACAAAGCAAATGGAAGATTCTTATTCTGTTAGCTTACATTGCACAATATTTTGAAAAGATGATGTACACAAGCGGCCCAGTGCATATTATGCCCCATACACACGATCGTTTTTCATGCCGTTAAAAATGCCATTTTAAAAAATGGCCATTAAAAATGATCGTGTGTATGCTCCAGAGCATTTTTAACGACGTGAAAAACGGCCATTAAAAATTCCGGACATGCTCTCTTTTTTCACGTCGTTTTTCATGTCGTTTTTTTTAACGACGTGAAAAACGATAGTGTGTATGCTTTCACGACGTGAAAAAAAACGCGCATGCTCAGAATCAAGTATGAGACGGGAGCGCTCGTTCTGGTAAAACTAGCGTTCGTAATGGAGATAGCACATTCATTACACAGTAACGGACTGAAAAGCGCGAATCGTCGCTCAACAAACTTTACTAACATGAAGGGTGGCGCCATTCGAACGGAACTTCCCCTTTATAGTGCCGTCGTACGTGTTGAACGTCACTGCGCTTTGCTTGATCGTTTTTTTTAATGATAGTGTGTACGCAAGGCAGGCTTGAGAGGAAACATGAAAAAAAACGAGGAGAAAAACGTCGGTTTAAAAAATGACATTAAAAACGATCGTGTGTAGGCTCCAGAGCATTTTTAACGACGTGAAAAACGGCCATTAAAAATTCCGGACATGCTCTCTTTTTTCACGTCGTTTTTCATGTCGTTTTTTTTAACGACGTGAAAAACGATAGTGTGTATGCTTTCACGACGTGAAAAAAACGCGCATGCTCAGAATCAAGTATGAGACGGGAGCGCTCGTTCTGGTAAAACTAGCGTTCGTAATGGAGATAGCACATTCATTACACAGTAACGGACTGAAAAGCGCGAATCGTCGCTCAACAAACTTTACTAACATGAAGGGTGGCGCCATTCGAACGGAACTTCCCCTTTATAGTGCCGTCGTACGTGTTGAATGTCACTGCGCTTTGCTTGATCGTTTTTTTTAATGATAGTGTGTACGCAAGGCAGGCTTGAGAGGAAACATGAAAAAAAACGAGGAGAAAAACGTCGGTTTAAAAAATGACATTAAAAACGATCGTGTGTACGGGGCATTAGAATAATTTAATGCCAGCTTAGCAGAGCCCACTAGGTCCTCTCCATTAGGAAATGTTTATAGGTTTACGTGAGGAACAAGGAACACTTACTTTTATATTGGACATGGCTAGAAGTCAAATAGCTCATAATAACGAAATAATGAGTAAAAACTTATTTTTAATTTCAAGTAGCATGCAGAATAGTTAGAATCTCTTCCAGGTTTCTATTCTGTCTGTGTCCCCTTGGGTGAGATTTACCCTCACTTCCTGTGCCAGGACATGAAATTATGGGAATGGAAAAGGCTTTTAGACACATAGTTTTGGTGCTATCTTTATCTCAACAAATTTGACATTTGAGTTTCCAAAACATCTTGGCTTTTATGAAATAATAACTCTTCAAGTGGATCTACACTAACCTTAGCTCCAGTGATTCCATTACGGCAAGCTCCCTTACTGGTAACAACATCTTGTTGCCAGCTTCTGCTGGGTTGGGAATCTTCAGCCATCTTGATTGGTCAGGTCAGGATGACTAAACTCACTGCGTGGATATTAAAGCAGTATTAAAGTGGTTGTAAACCCTTTAAAACCACTTTTGCCTACAGGTAAGCCTATAATAAGGCTTACCTGTGGGGACCGTGAATTTTTAACAAACTTGCACAGTTTAGGGGATATTCACTATATACACATGTACCAACGTCATCGGCACATGCACACTGAATAAACGGCTCGTACGTGCAGTTTCTTCAGCTGCTGTGCCGTGACCAGTGGCTCACGCGCGTAAACGCGGGAGTGACGTCATTGCGGCTCCGGCCAATCACAGCGCCGGAGCCCGCAAACTCGGAAGTAACTTTACGGAGACATGCATAGCTCCCAACTGTCCCTGATTTTGAGGGACTGTCCCTGATGTCCTTCTGTCCCTCTTTCCTCCTCATTTGTCCCTCATTTTGTTCTGATCCATAAAGTTGTATATAAAATGCACTTTTTATCTTTCAAAAAGTATTTCACAGTGCTAAACCTATCCAATTGCTGCATTTGTAAATTTTAAAAGCCATTATAAAGGAATAGTAGTGGTAAAAAAAGCCCTTGTGGGTTTAACTGACCTTTTTTTTGATTATTTCTCCTTTAAAGCGGTGTGGCAGGGGGAATTTTCTATGCCTACATACGTTTGCTAGTAGGTGTCCCTCATTCCAATCTCAAAATGTTGGGAGGTATGTATTACCTGTATACTATGTATATAGAGCCTACTCTTATATACCTATCTGTATACTGAGTGTATATAGAGCCTACTCTTATATACCTACCTGTATACTGTATATATCCAGTTCTGATGCTCACATGCCCATTGTAGACACTTTTAGCTGTGGTCGCAGGTCAGTATGGGCACCCTGACCAGTCTGCGGCTACTCAGCTCTATATGTGATGCACTGTGTGTTCTGACACAACATAGAAGTATACCAGTTTATTATTTTAATGGAAAAACAAACCTTTACAACCTCTTTAACATTTTCAGGAATTTGATCTCCAGTAGCTCTTCTTTTGGATCAGACTACACTGTCCAGTGTTTGCACCCCACGTGCATCAATGAGCCTTGGCCGTCCATCACCCTGTCGCAGTTCACCGGTTCTCCTTCCTTGGATGATTTTTGGTCGGTCCTGACCACTGCAGACCGGGAACATCCTACAAGATCTGCAGTTCTGTAGTTACTCTGATGACCCTGTAGCCATCTAGGAATAACAATTTGTCCCTTGTCAAATCGACGTTTATGAGCGATTATGAGCGCTTGCTGTTTTTTGTGGTCAGAAAAATAACTCCTGAACGCGACTTTAGGGCGTCAGAAAACAGCCCATAAACTCCACGGCTGATAAACGTCCATGTGTGCATGGACACATAGAATAACATAGAGTGGAGTTTAAAGGCTTTTAAAAAAAAATGCCCAAACTCCAAAAAATTTCAGTTTATGAGCTCCAGTGTGCATGGAGCCTTATAAACTATCCTCCATAGCAAGACCTCCCACATTATATTGGATAGGTCAATTTTTTGCCACCAAAACAGCCCATACCCATAAAGGCATGCACTCCACTAGATCTCTGAAGGTATTCTGTGGTATCTGGCACCTAGTCATCAGCAGCAGATCCTTTAAGTCCCGTAAGTTGTGAGGTGGGGTCTCCATGGGTCGGACTTGTTTTTCTAGCACATCCCACAGATGCTCGAATGGAGATCTGGACAATTTGTTAGGCCAATTCAACACCTCGAAGACTCCTTCTTCCATTGCTGTTAGTCCAACAACTCTAATGCTGCCAGGCAGAGGCACTAACCAGTAAGCTACTGTGGTTTGCTTCACACCACAGCAGTGGCGTAGCATGGGGGGTGCGAGGGGGGCCTAGGCCCCGGGCGCAACATTTGGGGGGGGGCGCAATCCCGCGCCGGTGTCACCCTAGCTCCATAAATCAATTTTTTTTTGTGACCCCGCTCCGCTCCGGCCGCCATCTTTATTCTCAGGCCGGCCCCTGGCGCCCAGTGATTGGGCGAACGGGGTCATGTGGCCTGTCCTTAATCGCGGGGGAGCGGGGCTGTCTTCTCCTCCTCCTCCTCCTCTCCGGCCCAGGTCACCAGGTCCGCGGCGCGGTGGCAGGCAGGCAAGGCAGTCTGTGGCCAGCCGCCGCCGCCATCATCATCATCATCTCCTCCTCCTCCCTCTCTGATCATGTCCCGGGCGCAGCGGCAGGGCCATGTGGCTGCCATCATCATCATCTCCTCCGGCTCCTCCTCCTCTCCGGCTGGGTCTCCCGATCATGTCCCCGTCAGGACAGGCAGTCCAGCGAGCAGTGAGACAGGCGGCAGAGCAGATGGAAGAAAAAAAAGGTAAGAGACTCACTCGGCCTGGGGGGAGTAGATATGGTCTGGGGAGAGGGAGCAGCCAGAAAGTTTGTGTATAATGTATTGTGTATAATGTATTGTGTATAGTGTATTGTGTATAGTTTATTGTGTATAATGTATTGTGTATAGTGTATTGTGTAGTGTATTGTGTATAGTTATAATGTATTGTGTATTGTGTATAGTTATAATGTATTGTGTAGCGGTCAGTATGTAGTGTATTGAATAGTGTAGCGGTCAGTATGTAGTGTGACAGCAGGAAGGTAAAGTCACCTGGTTGCATCCAGGGGGGTAGATATATTTCGCCCAGATTCAGGCTTTACGCTGACTTATACAACTAGGTGGAGAGTTGTATAAGCCCAGCTAAGGCTAGTGGGCTCATGGATGACTCATACCTCTAGGGAGAGTGTGGGGCGTCGTGCAGACAGGGAGTTGATGAGACCAGCTGAAGCTTGTCAGCTCATTTAGGCCTCTATAAGAACTCCCAGCTTCATTAGATGTTAGCTCATGCCTGGACCCAGACCTGTGTGGACTGTCTAGGGAGAGTGAACCCCTGTGCGGTGAGACAAAGCCTGTGTGGCTATTTGCTTGGACATTTAAAACCAGGGACTTAGGGACTAGGACAGCACTAGGCTGATCCCAGTTGTTAGTTAGGAAACCTGTATGTTTAGTCAGAGGTCAAGTTGACCAGGATTTATTTTGTTTATGTTTCTTTTGGCTTTGCTGTGTTTTGTCACTGTAAATAGAAAATAAACCGCACCTTTTTTTTGATTTTGAAAACCACAACCTCCGTTTGCTGGGCCTGTTTTTGTGTGGGGAGCCCATCCCGGGGGTCACACACACCCGCTGCCGAGCTAACCCCCTCACAGTTGGTGGAGAATGCGGGCAGTTTTTTTTAAGCCAGCATGGAGGAGATACTGAAGCAGCTGGCTCTAGCAAATGCCAATCAACAGCAGACAAATGCAGGTTTGCAAAAGAGCCTTGCAGCTCATCAACAGAGCCTTGCAGCTCAACAACAGAACTTCGCAGCCCAGCAGCAAGCTCATCAACAGAGCCTTGCAGCCCAGCAGCAAGCTCACCAACAGAGTCTGGAAGCTCAGCAACAAGCCCAGCAGCAATCTGAGGCCCGCTTCATAGACCTGTTACAGAAGCAAGAGCAGAGACTACAACAAATGGAAGCAGTAATGCAGCAACGTCCGCAGACCAGTGAGGAAAGCCGTCCCACTAATACCGCGTCCTTTGGGGTGAGTCGTTTATTGACAAAAATGACTGGAGAGGATGATCCAGAGGTATTTTTGACCACATTTGAAAGGACTGCTGAAAGAGAAAAGTGGCCTGAGGAGCAGTGGGCTGGACTGGTGGCTCCTCTGTTAACTGGTGAATCGCAGAAGGCTTACTATGACCTAGAGCCTGACCAAGCAAAAGACTATGTGATGCTAAAAGCTGAGATATTGGCAAGGCTGGGTGTCACCCAGGCTGTCCGGGCTCAGCGTGTGCATAACTGGACTTTCCAGCTTGGAAAACCCCCCAGGTCTCAAATGTATGATCTCATTCACCTGAGCAGAAAGTGGCTACAGCCAGAGACTTTGTCCGCACCAAAGATTGTGGAACGTGTTGTAATGGATCGGTTTTTGAGAGCTCTTCCTACTGCCATCCAAAAGTGGGTAAGCCATGGAGACCCAGAGACGGCCGATGGTCTTGTGGATCGTGTGGAGAAATACTTGGCTACAGAGAACCTGACGGCCTCTTCCAGAGACACTCGGACTTTCCACCCTAAGACCAGACCATCCCCAGGGGCGGATAAGAGGATTCCAAGGGGTAAGGGTGGAGAGAGTGAGAGGGTGGGAGCTCTACCCCAAGTTTGGCGAGAACAGCCTGGGAAATCAGCGGCTCAAGAGGCGGCAAGAAGGATCGTTTGCTACCGCTGCCGGCAAGCGGGACATATTGCAGCCAATTGCCCGGTTGTGGAGGAACCCATGCAGTGTGACTTTCTGACGGGCAGACGTCAGTCGCTGTGTGCGACAGTCGCATGCACTGCCATTCGAGGAACTGAGAAACATTTATGCAAAATGTGTGTTAATGGTAGAAATGTTGTGGTATTGCTGGATTCAGGTAGCCTTGTGACCCTGATAAAGGCTGAGTTAGTTAAAACAGAGGTCTCTGGGAATAGCAAGGTAGCTGTTATTTGTGTGCATGAGGACACCCGAGAGTATCCAGTGACTACAGTGTGTTTCGAGACCCCCAAAGGTACCCTCTCTCATCCAGTGGGCTTAGTATCTCAGTTACCGTATGACGCCATTGTGGGAAGGGATTTTCCGAAGTTCTGGGAACTGTGGGATGATCCTGAGCCCCCCACTGGTGCCCCTATGTACCAGGAATGTGATAGTCAGAACTCCCCTGAGAGTGGTGAGGACTCCCTTATCAGTATTGGCAGGGGAGACTCAAGAAACTGGAGAGGAGCCCACCTCCTCAGACGAAAACCTACCGTCTGTGGAGTTTTCTGATCTTGAGGTTCACAGGGAAAACTTTGCCACAGAACAGTTGAAAGACCCCGCCCTAATAAAGGCACGGGAAAACGTAGTGAAAATAGATGGCGAGTTAGTGAACCCAGATAATACCTGCACTTACCCATACTTCAGCGTAGAGAAGGACCTACTGTATCGGGTGGCAAAAAGGGCAGAAGAAACCGTTGAGCAGCTTGTGGTGCCCAAACCTTACAGGAAGTTGGTGTTGGAGTTGGCCCATGGGCACATTCTTGGAGGTCATCTGGGGACAGAGAAAACCCGAGAGAGGGTATTACAGAGATTCTATTGGCCGGGGGTGATGAAGGACATATAAAATTATTGTTCCTCCTGCCCTGTGTGTCAGAGGTCGGCCCCGATGCCACATTTCCGTAGCCCGCTGGTCCCTCTACCCATCATTGAGGTCCCGTTTGAGAGGATCGCCATGGATTTGGTAGGTCCTATAATCAAGTCCGCTAGGGGGCACCAGTACATATTAGTTATAATGGACTATGCCACCCGTTATTCAGAAGCGATCCCTCTCCGAAATACCTCGGCCAAAACCATAGCCAAAGAGCTATCTCTTGTGTTTAGCCGGGTGGGTATTTGTAAAGAACTGCTTACGGACCAAGGTACACCCTTTATGTCCCGGGTTATGAAGGAGCTGTGTAAATTGTTCAAAGTGACGCAATTACGTACATCTGTGTATCACCCCCAAACCGATGGGCTGGTTGAAAGATTCAACAAAACCCTAAAACAAATGTTGAAGAAAGTGGTGGATAGAGATGGAAAGGATTGGGACTGTCTACTTCCTTATCTGATGTTTGCTATTAGGGAGGTGCCCCAATCCTCTACGGGATTCTCCCCCTTTGAGTTACTGTATGGGAGACACCCAAGAGGGCTGTTGGATATTGCCAAGGAAACTTGGGAAAGTGAGAGTTCTCCCCACAGGAGTGTGATTGAGCATGTCGCCCTGATGCAAGACCGAATTGCACAGGTAATGCCCATCGTGAAGGAACATTTGGCCCAAGCGCAGTTAGCACAGCAGAGAGTGTACAACCGTGGAGCCAAGACCCGTACCTTTTCCCCGGGGGATAGGATACTGGTACTTGTCCCTACGGTTGAAAGTAAATTCCTTGCCAAATGGCAAGGCCCCTACGAGATAATGGAAAAAGTGAGCGAAGTGAATTACAAGGTCAGACAACCAGGAAGGCGAAAGCCCGAACAGATCTATCACGTTAATCTGTTGAAAGCCTGGAGGGATAGAGAGTCCCTAGTCGCAGACACTTGGTCACCAGCTCAAACTGGTTGCGTGATTCCTGAGGTTGGAATAGCAGCCACCTTGTCACAACCCCAACAAAAGGAGGTTAAGGAGTTTGTGCTTCGCAACAAGGAGGTATTCTCTGAGCTGCCGGGACAAACATTTGGGGTAGAGCATGACATCATTACCCCGCCCGGTGAAAGGGTGAAGTTAAAACCCTATCGGATCCCAGAGGCCCGACGGGAGGCAATACGGGAGGAAGTACAGAAAATGCTGAACTTAGGGGTGATAGAGGAGTCCCAAAGTGATTGGTCTAGTCCCATTGTGTTGGTGCCTAAACCGGATGGGAGCTGGCGATTTTGTAACGATTTTCGTCAGTTGAACAAAGTTACAAAATTTGACACCTACCCCATGCCACGTATAGATGAGTTGATCGACCGGCTGGGAACAGCCCGATACATGACGACTCTTGACCTCACAAAAGGGTATTGGCAAATTCCCCTGGCCAAGTCGGCCAAAGAGAAAACCGCATTTGTAACCCCAGACGGGGCGTTCCAATATAAAAGAATGCCGTTCGGGTTACAGAATGCGCCGGCCACATTCCAGCGGAAAATGGACCAGATGCTGAGGCCCCATCGGAAGTATGCTGCGGCTTACCTGGATGACGTAATTGTCCATAGCACAGATTGGGCCTCACATCTGCCAAAAGTGCAAGCAGTCCTAGACTCTGTTCGGGAAGCGGGGTTTACGGCTAACCCCAAGAAGTGTACCATTGGGCAGGAGGAGGCCAAATATCTTGGGTACACCATTGGGAGGGGAGTAATAAAACCCCAACTCAACAAAGTCGAGGCCATCCAGAGTTGGCCACGTCCCAACAGCAAGAAGCAGGTACGAGCCTTTCTGGGAATCGCTGGGTATTATCGGCGATTCATTCCCCACTTTGCTTCTAAGGCTGTGCCCCTAACCAACCTAACGAAGGGGAAAGGGTCGGTCATGATTAAATGGACCCCCGAGGCTGAGGCAGCATTCCAATTCTTGAAACAAGCCTTATGTAGCCAGCCAGTGTTGTACTCACCCGACTTCTCTAAAGACTTTGTCGTACAAAGTGATGCGTCAGATGTGGGGTTAGGAGCAGTATTGTCCCAGGTCTGGAACGGGGAAGAGCACCCAGTCATTTACCTCAGCAGGAAGTTGAAGTCCCATGAGGTAAATTACGCCACCGTTGAAAAGGAGTGTTTAGCGGTGAAGTGGGCTCTAGATTCCCTTCGGTACTACCTGCTAGGTAGGCACTTTGACATGGTTACGGATCACGCTCCGTTAAAGTGGATGGCTCAAAACAAGGAAACAAATAGAAGAGTGAATAGGTGGTTCCTGGCCCTCCAGGAATTCAACTTCACAGTAAAGCATCGCCCTGGCGTTCAAATGGGGAATGTGGATGCTTTGTCTCGAGTACATGAATGCCTGATTGCTGGTGTTCCAACCCCGAGGTTAAAACAAGAGGGGGGGGTATGTGACAGCAGGAAGGTAAAGTCACCTGGTTGCATCCAGGGGGGTAGATATATTTCGCCCAGATTCAGGCTTTACGCCGACTTATACAACTAGGTGGAGAGTTGTATAAGCCCAGCTAAGGCTAGTGGGCTCATGGATGACTCATACCTCTAGGGAGAGTGTGGGGCGTCGTGCAGACAGGGAGTTGATGAGACCAGCTGAAGCTTGTCAGCTCATTTAGGCCTCTATAAGAACTCCCAGCTTCATTAGATGTTAGCTCATGCCTGGACCCAGACCTGTGTGGACTGTCTAGGGAGAGTGAACCCCTGTGCGGTGAGACAAAGCCTGTGTGGCTATTTGCTTGGACATTTAAAACCAGGGACTTAGGGACTAGGACAGCACTAGGCTGATCCCAGTTGTTAGTTAGGAAGCCTGTATGTTTAGTCAGAGGTCAAGTTGACCAGGATTTATTTTGTTTATGTTTCTTTTGGCTTTGCTGTGTTTTGTCACTGTAAATAGAAAATAAACCGCACCTTTTTTTTGATTTTGAAAACCATAACCTCCGTTTGCTGGGCCTGTTTTTGTGTGGGGAGCCCATCCCGGGGGTCACACACACCCGCTGCCGAGCTAACCCCCTCACAGTAGTGTATAGTGTAACGGTCTGTGGGTAGAGTATTGTGTAGCGGTCAGTATGTAGTGTATTGGTCTGTGGGTAGAGTATTGTGTAGCGGTCAGTATGTAGTGTATTGTGTATAGTGTAGCGGTCAGTATGTAGTGTATAGTGTATTGGTCTGTGGGTAGAGTATTGTGTAGCGGTCAGTATGTAGTGTATTGTGTAGCGGTCAGTATGTAGTGTATTGTGTAGCGGTCTGTATGTAGTGTATTGTGTAGCGGTGAGTATGTAGTGTATTGTGTAGCGGTCAGTATGTAGTGTATTGTGTATAGTGTAGCGGTCAGTATGTAGTGTATAGTGTAGCGGTCAGTATGTAGTGTATTGTGTAGCGGTCAGTATGTAGTGTATTGTGTAGCGGTCAGTATGTAGTGTATAGTGTAGCGGTCAGTATGTAGTGTATGTAGTGTATGTAGTGTATTGTGTATTGGTCTGTGGGTAGAGTATTGTGTAGCGGTCAGTATGTAGTGTATTGAGTAGTGGTCTGTGGGTAGTGTATAGTGTATTATGTGGTGGTCAGTATAGGAATCAGGTAGGTCAGTATGTAGTGTATTGAATAGTGTAGCGGTCAGTATGTAGTGTATAGTGTAGCGGTCAGTATGTAGTGTATTGTGTATTGGTCTGTGGGTAGAGTATTGTGTAGCGGTCAGTATGTAGTGTATTGAGTAGTGGTCTGTGGGTAGTGTATAGTGTATTATGTAGTGGTAAGTATAGGAATCAGGTAGGTCAGTATGTAGTGTATTGAATAGTGTAGCAGTCAGTATGTAGTGTATAGTGTAGCGGTCTGTGGGTAGAGTATTGTGTAGCGGTCAGTATGTAGTGTATTGGTCTGTGGGTAGAGTATTATGTAGCGGTCAGTATGTAGTGTATTATAGTGTATTGTATAGCGGTCAGTATGTAGTGTATAGTGTAGCGGTCAGTATGTAGTGTATTGGTCTGTGGGTAGAGTATTATGTAGCGGTCAGTATGTAGTGTATTATAGTGTATTGTGTAGCGGTCAGTATGTAGTGTATAGTGTAGCGGTCAGTATGTAGTGTATTGTGTAGCGGTCAGTATGTAGTGTATTGTGTAGCGGTCAGTATGTAGTGTATTGGTCTGTGGGTAGAGTATTATGTAGCGGTCAGTATGTAGTGTATTATAGTGTATTGTGTAGCGGTCAGTATGTAGTGTATAGTGTAGCGGTCAGTATGTAGTGTATTGTGTAGCGGTCAGTATGTAGTGTATTGTGTAGCGGTCAGTATGTAGTGTATTGAATAGTGTATTGTGTAGCGGTCAGTATGTAGTGTATGTAGTGTAATGAGTAGTGGTCTGTGGGTAGTGTATAGTGTATTATGTAGTGGTCAGTATAGGAATCAGGTAGGTCAGTATGTAGTGTATTGAATAGTGTATTGTGTAGCGATCAGTATGTAGTGTATTGTGCATTGTGTAGCGGTCAGTATGTAGTGTATTGTGTAGCGGTCAGTATGTAGTGTATTGAATAGTGTATTGTGTATAGTGTAGCGGTCAGTATGTAGTGTATTGTGTATTGGTCTGTGGGTAGAGTATTGTGTAGCGGTCAGTATGTAGTGTATTGAGTAGTGGTCTGTGGGTAGTGTATAGTGTATTATGTAGTGGTCAGTATAGGAATCAGGTAGGTCAGTGTGTAGTGGGCGATGTAGGAATCAGGTAGGTTAGTATAGGAATCAGGTAGGTCAGTACTATTGAAGGAAGGGAAGGGACTTGGAGAGTGCGAAAAGTCCGCAGGTTAGGGGTGCGCAAATTACTTGCCTTGCCCCGGGTGCTGACAACCCACGCTACGCCACTGCACCACAGTAAGCCCACCAAGCCGGAACTGTCCAAGTGAATGGGAATGTTCAGCAAATGCCCAGAAACTATGTGCACAGACTGCTTTTCAGAGGCACAGCAGTTTAGTCACTAGTCTAAACTTAAGTGAGGGTTATAACCCCTGCCAGGATATTTTGCCCTCTGTGTGCCAGTGTAGAGATTTTCATTCACGTCCGGTACCATAGCCAAAACAGGTGAAAGGAAATCCCTCCAAACTCAGGAAGTCTCTGGTTGTCACCAGAACTAGTGTCCCTATTGGAAGATTTCTCCCTTATTCCTGTTCTGGTGAGGAGCTTGAAGGTGAATCTTCCTAACGGGGGGCACAGACAGCAATAAGAATCTAACAGGTGTTCTAATCCCTCTCCACTCCATCCAAAACTAAAAAAAAAGTTTTACCTTTAGTAATAATTTAAAGTTTAGTTCACCTTTCCCAAATTCTGACTATGTAGGTGAGGGGCACTTATAGATGAAACCATTTGTACACTGTGATCAAAGTTAAGTAATACCCCTGCTGTAGGGGTAGGCCATTTTTATCTACCTCCCATAATGTATTTTCTGAGAGTAGACACCCTTTAGAATAAAGAAGGGAAGCGCACCTAAGTGCAATATGTCAGAAAAAAATGTTTAATCTCAAAGGAAATGCACTTACAAGATACAAGTACAAACAGGGCTCATCAAGGTCTCATAAACGCGGTGCGGTCCGGTCTCAGGTCCGTCTAGATCCACGGGTCTGCAGGCAGAGAAGATGGTCCATCCTGTGGCCACCAGGAAACAGCCAGAATTTAGTGTGGAGCGCAGACGATGACGTCTCCGGAAAGCGGAACCAAGGAGAGCACCGGAAGGAAGGTGAGACAGGAAACAACAGGCTACGCGCTCTGAGACTAGCTCCTTCTACAGGCCTAGAGTAGGCTCCACGCTGAATTCTGGCTGTTTCCTGGTGGCCACAGGATGGACCATCTTCTCTGCCTGCATACCCGTGGATCCAGACGGACCTGAGACCGGGCCGCACCGCATTTATGAGACCTTGATGAGCCCTGTTTGTACTTGTATCTTGTAAGTGCATTTCCTTTGAGATTAAACATTTTTATCTGACATATTGCACTTAGGTGGCGCTTCCCTTCTTTGTCCCCTTGTCTTTCCTTAACAGAGTTGGCTTTTCTCTGAGGACAGCTGCCGCCCACCATTTTTCATCACCTCCTTCCTTTTTAGGAACTGTGACTGTTTTTTAGACATATGCATTGCCGTTTTTAAGTGTTCAGTAATACCAGTGTGTGCACTGACAGTTCATTTTTATCCTTTTGTACCCTTTAGAATAAAATACCATATATACTCGAGTGTAAGCCGACCCAAATATAAGCAGAGGCACCTAATTTTACCACCAAAAAATGGGAAAACGTATTGACTCGAGTATAAGCCTAAGGTAGGAAATGCAGCAGCTACTGTAAGTGGAAAAGAGGATCAACAATGCCCATTTGCAGCTTCATTGTGCCCATTGCAAGCCTCAGTGTGCCCATTGCAAGCCTCACTGTGCCCATCGCAAGCCTCACTGTGCCCATCGCAAGCCCCACTGTGCTCATGAACCTTATCCGCCGTGTCAGTATTGATTAGGAGGGAAGGAAAGCCATATTATGCTGTACATTGTCCCCTCTGATTCACAGCAGGGCTGAGTGTATAGGAAGTCCGCGCTGTCCACGCCGTCCACTGTAACAAAGCTCCGCCACCTTCTCGTCATGGACGGACAAGGAGGAAGCGGGACGGCGCGGGCGGCACGGACTTCCTATACACACAGCCCTGCTGTGAATCAGAGGGGACAATGTACAGCGTAATATGGCTTTCCTTCTCTCCTCATCAATACTGACACGGCGGGAGAGGAGAACCAGACTCGAGTATAAGCCGAGGGGGGCTTTTTCAGCACAAAAAATATGCTGAAAAACTTGGCTTATACTCGTGTATATACGGTGGTTATAGTTTCATTTATGATGTCACGTGATATTAATACAATGGTTTCTGAAATGCAAAATGTCAGTAAAAAATACACTAAAGTTCATTTCAGGGCACACAAATCCAATATTCCAACTTTTATTTTTTGTAAAAATCTAAAAGATGAGGTTTCACTGAGTAAGTAAATGCCCAACGTGTCAAGCCTTAAAATTGCATGTACCTGTGAAATAGCAACACAGTTCAGTACCCGATATATTCCATAGAAATAAACTATACCTGTGCTCAAATATAAATAGCTTATACATGTAGTGTATATACCCAGATACTGTGGGGGTGTGACCACACGTTAGGACTAAAAATTCGGAATAAACCCTCTGCACACTGCTATATACTCTTCTAACTTTGCATACTTTGCTTATCAACAGGGATTTTTAGTTCACATGCATTGCAATGCATGTTTAAGCTGGCCAACTGCGTCAAAGTAATCCCTCTCTGGCCAGGCCCGAACTACACTATACTAATCTACACTACACTACATTACACTATCTAATCTAATCTACTCTGCCCTAATCCGCTCCACCCTGCCCTAATCCGCTCCACCCTGCCCTATACCACTGCTCAACCCTGTCCTAATCCGCTCCACCCTGCCCTAATCCACGCCACCCTGCCCTATACCACTCCACCCTGCCCTAATCCACTCCACCCTGCTCTGATACGCTCCACCCTGCCCTAATCCACTCCACCCTGCCCTATGCCACTGCTCCACCCTGCCCTATACCACTGCTCCACCCTGCCCTATACCACTGCTCCACTCTGCTCTAATACGCTCCACCTTGCTCTGATATGCTCCACCCTGTCCTAATCCACTCCTCCCTGCCCTAATCCACTCCACACTGCTCTAATCCACTCCACCCTGCCTTAAACTGCTCCACCATGCCCTAATCCACTCCACCCTGCTCTGATACGCTCCATCCTGTCTTAATCCACTCCACTCTGCTCTAATCCGCTCCACTCTGCCCTAATCTACAGTACTAGATCATATAAAAATATACATTTTATGCATATAAACAAATATAATTTTTTTGTTTTTATTTTTTATTTTTTATTTTTTCCTGCTCCGCCCTGCCCTAATTTGTTTCACTCTGCCCTAATCCACTTCACCCTGTTCTGAATACGTTCCAGCCTGTCCTAATCCGATTTGCCCTTCCCTAATCCGCTCCACCATGCTCTAAACTGCTCCACTTTGCCCAAATCCTCTCCACTCTGCCCTAATCCGCTCCACCCTCCCCTAATCCCCTTCATGCTGCCCTAAACTGCTCCACTCTGCCCTAATCTACAGTACTGTATCATATGTAAAAAAAATAATATATATATATTTAAAAAAATGTTTTTTTTATGCTCCAACCTTTCCTAATCCGTTGCCCTCTGCCCTAATTCGTCCCCTCTGCCCTAGTCTGTCCCCTCTGCCCTAGTCTGCTCCACCCTTCCCTAATCCACTCCACCCTGCTCTAATCCACACTATTGTAACATATATCATTTTTTTTTAAATACCGGTATATAAATTTTTTTTTTTTTTTTTTCTTTTAATAATGTACAGTATTACACCACTAATCTGCTCCTCTGTGCCCTAACGTGCCTCGCTCCAGTCTGTGCCCCAACTGGCCTGACATCAGTCTGTGCCCCAACGGGCCTCGCTCCAGTCTGTGCCCCAACGGGCCTGGCTCCAGCCTGTCCCCCAATGGGCCTCGCTCCAGTCTTTGCCCCAACGGGCCTCGCTCCAGCCTATGCCCCAATGGGCCTCGCTCCAGCCTATGCCCCAATGGGCCTCGCTCCAGCCTGTGCCCCAATGGGCCTCGCTCCAGCCTGTGCCCCAATGGGCCTCGCTCCAGCCTGTGCCCCAACAGGCCTCGCTCCAGCCTGTGCCATAATGGGCCTCGTTCCAGCCTGTGCCACAACGGGCCTCCCTCTAGCTTGTGCCCCAACGGGCCTCGCTCCAGCCTGTGCCCCAACAGGCCTCGCTCCAGCCTGTGCCCCAACAGGCCTCGCTCCAGCCTGTGCCATAATGGGCCTCGTTCCAGCCTGTGCCACAACGGGCCTCCCTCTAGCTTGTGCCCCAACGGGCCTTGCTCCAGCCTGTGCCATATTGGGCCTCGATCCAGTCTGTGCCCCAATGGGCCTCACTCCAGCCCTTGCCCCAACAGGCCTCGCTCCAGTCTTTGCCATGATGGGCCTCGCTCCAGTCTGTGCCCCAACGGGCCTCGCTCCAATCTTTGCCCCAACGGGCCTCGCTCCAGCCTGTGCCATAATGGGCCTCGCTCCAGCCTGTGCCATAATGGGCCTCGCTCCAGCCTGTGCCACAACGGGCCTCGCTCCAGCCTGTGCCATAATGGGCCGCGCTCCAGTCTGTGCCCCAACGGGCCTCACTCCAGCCTGTGCCCCAACGGGCCTTGCTCCAGTCTGTGACCCAACGGACCTCATTCCAGCCTTTGCCCCAATGGGCCTCGCTCCAGCCTGTGCCCCAACGGGCCTCGCTCTAGCCTCTGGCCCAACAGGCCTTGCTACAGTCTTTGCTCCAATGGGCCTCGCTCCAGCCTGTGCCCCAATGGGCCTCACTCCAGTCTGTGCCCCAACGGGCCTCGCTCCACTCTGTTCCCCAATGGGCCTCACTCCACCCTGTGCCCCAACGGGCCTCGCTAAAGCCTTTGCCCCAACGGGCCTTGCTCCAGCCTGTGCCCTAATGGGCCTCGCTCCAATCTGTGCCCCAATGGGCCTCGCTCCAGTCTGTGCCCCAACGGGCCTCGCTCCAGTCTGTGCCCCAACGGGCCTCGCTCCAGTCTGTGCCCCAACAGGCCTCGCTCCAGTCTTTGCCCCAACGGGCCTCGCTCCAGTCTTTGCCCCAACGGGCCTCGCTCCAGTCTTTGCCCCAATGGGCCTCGCTCCAGTCTTTAACCCAATGGGCCTCGCTCCAGCCTGTGCCCCAACGGGCCTCGCTCCAGCCTATGCCCCAATGGGCCTCGCTCCAGCCTGTGCCCCAACAGGTCTCGCTCCAGTCGTGGCCCCAACGGGCCTCGCTCCAGCCTATGCCCCAATGGGCCTCGCTCCAGCCTGTGCCATAATGGGCCTCGCTCCAGCCTGTGCCACAATGGCCTCCCTCTAGCTTGTGCCCCAACGGGCCTCGCTCCAGCCTGTGCCTTATTGGGCCTCGCTCCAGTCTGTGCCCCAACGGGCCTCGCTCCAGCCTTTGCCCCAACAGGCCTCGCTCCAGTCTGTGCCATAATGGGCCTCGCTCCAGTCTGTGCCCCAATGGGCCTCGCTCCAATCTTTGCCCCAACAGGCCTCGCTCCAGCCTATGCCCCAACAGGCCTCGCTCCAGCCTGTGCCATAACGGGCCTCGCTCCAGCCTGTGCCACAATGACCTCGCTCCAGCCTGTGCCATAATGGGCCTCGCTCCAGTCTGTGCCCCAACGGGCCTCATTCCAGCCTTTGCCCCAATGGGCCTCGCTCCAGCCTGTGCCCCAAGGGCCTCCTCCTGTACCTCAATGGGCCTCGCTCCAATCTTTGCCCCAACGGGCCTCGCTCCAGCCTATGCCCCAACAGGCCTCGCTCCAGCCTGTGCCATAACGGGCCTCGCTCCAGCCTGTGCCACAACGACCTCGCTCCAGCCTGTGCCATAATGGGCCTCGCTCCAGTCTGTGCCCCAACGGGCCTCATTCCAGCCTTTGCCCCAATGGGCCTCGCTCCAGCCTGTGCCCCAATGGGCCTCCTCCTGTACCTCAACGGGCCTCGCTCCAGCCTGTGCCCCAACGGGCCTCACTCCAGCCTGTGCCCCAACGGGCCTCGCTCCAGCCTGTGCCCCAACGGGCCTCGCTCCAGCCTGTGCCCCAACGGGCCTCGCTCCAGCCTGTGCCCCAACGGGCCTCGCTCCAGCCTGTGCCCCAACGGGCCTCGCTTCAGTCTTTGCTCCAACGGGCCTCGCTCCAGTCTGTGCCTCAACGGGCCTCGCTCCAGTCTGTGACCCAACAGGTCTCACTCTAGTCTGTGCCCCAATTGGCCTCGCTCCAGTCTGTGCCCCAATTGGCCTCGCTCCAGTCTGTGCCCCAATTGGCCTCGCTCCAGTCTGTGCCCCAACGGACCTCGCTCCAGTCTGTGCCCCAACGGGCCTCGCTCCATTATTTGCCCCAACGGGCCTCGCTCCGGTCTGTGCCCGAACGGGCCTCACTCCAGTCTATGCCCCAACGGGCCTTGCTCCATTCTTTGCCCCAACGGGCCTTGCTCCATTCTTTGCCCCAACGGGCCTCGCTCCAGTCTGTGCCCCAACCGGCCTCACTCCAGTCTGTGCCCCAAACGGCCTCGCTCCGTCCTGTGCCCCAATCGGCCTCGCTCCGTCCTGTGCCCCAACCGGCCTCGCTCCTTCCTGTGCCCCAATGGGCCTCGCTCCTTCCTGTGCCCCAACGGGCCTCGCTCCTTCCTGTGCCCCAACGGGCCTCGCTCCATCCTGTTCCCCAACGGGCCTCGCTCCAGCCTGTGCCCTACTGCGCCTGGCTCCATCCACTCCACCCTGCCCTATTTCGCTCCATTCTGCCCTAATCTGCTCCACCCTGCCCTTAAATACATCACCCTGCCTTAACCTACAGTACTGTATCATATATAAAGAAATATATACATTTTATAAATAACAATAAAACATTTTTTTTAATTTTTGTAATTTTTTTTTTTGTATTTTTTTTTTGTCGTTTTTTTTTTTTATCAACACTCTTCACTATCCTGCTGTACACCTGGAACAACAAACAAAAGATGTTACACATAGAGTGCAAAATAAATATGACCAAATTCATCCATGTCCACCTCAAACTGAACGTTGAGGAGGTCTTCTAGAGGTATGGTGGGTATCTCCCAGAACTCGATCCTCCGGGGCACTCTTCTGTTTCCAACCTGTGGGGGAAAAATATCAATCAAAGCTCTGCAAAGAGGGCATGTATTGCTTTGAGCCCTCCATGTTCCGATGCAGGTCGAGTGAAATAGATGGGAGCAGGGTAGAGTTGTATTGTCCTCTCCCACATCCAATTCACTCAAACAGATGGAACAGGTGGGCACCTCCTGATACTCCCTGGCCGGTGATCTGGCTGGTGCAGGCTGGATGCGGTCCCTTGGAGATCGACTACGATTGGCCCTTGCGTTCTCTCGCTGCTGCCGAAGAGCTGCTCGTGTTCGGTGAGCAATGGGTGAATCCATGCCTGTAATGCCAATGGCAGAGATTTCAGCATTTCTGTCATGTAACCCTTTCTATCACAATTTTAAACTTAAATGACAAAGGCAAGTATCTAATTTTTAACAGATTTCAAGTGTGATAGGTGGCTGTCTCATAGGTAAACCTGAAAATAGGAGATAATTCAATGACTTCAGCCTCTGCAATGTACCCATACATCGCCAGATTGAAGTGGTTATACCGGAATGATGCCTACAACTACAGGCATCATCCCAATATCTATTTTTTTTAACCAGCAATGCTCTTTAATGGAAAAAAGATTCTAGGAGCTACTTTTGTGATAGCTAATTAGCCGCTGGATCTCTTTTTCAGGCAGTGGAAGAGGCAAACCCCTCCCCCTCCGCCGCAGTCTTCCCGGATTCTCCTGTCCCACCCGGGGAACCCGGGACTGAAGCCAGCAGTTCTGTCAGCTGACCATATAGATGACTGAGGATCGGAACATCCGCAGATCTCTCCATAAGGAAGACCTGTCACTGTTCTGGCTATCACAAGGGATAGTTTTCATCTGTTGTGATAGCCATAAACATGAAAAAAAAAAAAAAAAAGAAGTGTACATTTTTTTCAAAATAAATAAAAATGATTAAAATAGAAAAAAAATTTAAAGCGCCTCCGTCCCCCCATGCTCATGCACTAAGCAAACGCATACGTAGGTCACACACACATATATGTAAAAATAGGATTTTTTATTACAGATTACCTGTAAAATCATTTTCTTGGAGTACATCACGGAACACAGAGGCTTAATCATTACATAATGGGTTATATCCACCGTCAGGTGCTGGACACTGGTGTAATCAATTAGACAGGAAGTTTCCTCCCTATATAACCCCTCCCATACTGGGAGTTCCTCAGTTTTTGCAAAGCAATAAGTGTCCCAATATCCCCAAATAAGAGGGGCAGGAGCTCTGTGTCCCGTTATGTACTCCAAGAAAAGGATTTTACAGATAATCTGTAATAAAAAAATCCATCTTTCTTTATCGTACATCACGGGACACAGAGGCTTAATCATTACATAATGGGACGTCCCAGAGCAATGCCCAACTTGAGGGGAGGGAGACACAAATAACGCAGACCGCCATCAGACGTGAGGACCCATATTGCTGCCTGCAGCATACTGCGCAAAAAAAGCGGCATCCTCTAACCGTGTTACATTCACCTGATAAATATTAGTGAACGCAAGTATCGACGACCAAGTTGCGGCCTAGCAAATCTTAATCATAAAGGCTTGGTAATGCACCGTGCAAGAAGCACTTACTGTTCTGGTAGAGTGCATTCCCAAAGAAACAGGGGGAACCCTCTTTCAACCACAAGCCTAAAAAATAGCCTGATAAATCAACATCGAAACAGTTGGTTTAGACGCTGCCTGCCCTTTCCGGGGCCTCCTGGTAGCGCAACAAACATCAGTCTACCGTATCTGAGCAACCGCTTCAGATAGGCCTTGACTGCTCTCAATATAACGAGAGAGCAATAATTTTAATAGCTGCTTAGAATGCTGCCTACCCTTTTCTAGGGTCTTCTAGCAGCATAACAAAAGGTCAGTTTCTTGTATCTGAAACTTTCAGATAGACCTCAATTGTTCTCATCTACCGTATATACTCGAGTATAAGCCGACCAGAGTATAAGCCGAGGCACCAAATTTTACCACAAAAAACTGGGAAAACTTATTGACTCGAGTATAAGCCTAAGGTGGGAAATGCAGCAGCAACTGGTATAGTAAATTTCTTTAGTGTTCTAAGCAACCAGCATCCAGTAGGAGAGATGGGGGTCCTGGTGTTTAGTAAGGGAAGATGGGGTTCCTGGTGCCTAATGTGGGCAGTTTGGGGGCACTGCCAGTCAGTGGGGGAGGGGGGCACTGGTGCTTCTTACCTGGCTGCTTGATCCATATGGAATCCTGTAGAAGAATCATCCCCTCTCAATTTATGTCATTCCTTTTAGTATGTCCCCTTTTCTTGTCTGCTGATTTTTCTCATCTGAATGGATGCCGGGGATGCCAGTGCAGTGATAGCTCAGACGACATCTCACAAAATAAAACTTCCCCTGCTCAGGCTCTGACTGATGATATCATCTTATCTTCCTCACCTCCATGAGCAAATGCAGTTTGCTCAGGAGCTTAATTGAAAGCCTCTTCATCCCCCGAGAACACCCGCACACACTGGAGTGGCCCCGGAGACACCAGAGAACAATAAGTGTGGACACTGACTTGAGTATAAGCCGAGGGGGGCATTTTCAGCCTAAAAAAAGGCTTATACTCGAGTATTTACGGTATATTTAGAGAAAAATAATAATTTTTCTTCCGTAAACCAAGTTTCTGGAAAAAAAGGAGGAGGCAAGAAGTGTTTTGATTAAAAGAAAAAACTAGATCCTTTGGAAACAAAGGCTGGGTGAGGTTTCAACATCACCCTAATAAATAAGTATGGCTCTATACAAAGAAAGTTGCCAATACTGAAATTCTCTTGCGGAGGCTACCGCAACCAAGAACATCAACTCCCTTGAAGGAGGATGAAGGGAAATATGGTGAATCGGCCCAAGGAGCTGTCCCTGCAAGCCGACAAACCAGACTCAAATCCCCCGGGCACAAGGACCAACTAACTGGCGGACTTATACGCGTTACCCCTTGTAGAAAAGCCCGGAACAAAAGAGTGCGAAGCAAGCGACCTTGAAAACACTGACAAGGCCGAGACTCGACTCTTGATGGAACTTAAGGCTAGCTCCATCCCTTCCCTAGAGTAGGAAGGTAAGACTTCTACCTATGACATATTTCCGAGGATACCATCCCTTGGTTTCACACCAGGAATATGGGTCTTTCAGATCCTATAATACATGGTCCTGGAGGCCCGCTCTCCTGTATGAATCAGGGTTAGTCGTCCCTGATTCTGAAAGTCGCGATCTTCAAGAATGTGGGCTAAACCAAGTAAACCATTAATTTCCATGTTTACAAAATAGGATGGAATACCGGCCCTCGTAAGGTAGATCTAGGCAAGATGTAAGGGACCCTGGGTCCACTACTACGACTCTTGCAATCCCTGCACAGTAAGGTCGCCTGGGTCATGCCGGAGCTATTAAGCCGTACCCCCCTGATGTAGCCTAGAGGCCGCGGTAGTCGTGGCACTGGGGGAAGAGAACGCATAAACCAGTCTTCTTGTCCCGTGTGCGAGTGTATCCTTTGTCCTAGACATAAAGCTGTTCAACTTCTTGTTGAACCTGTACGCCCATGAATCTTTTGCCCGGGGTACCCTTTCTCTGGCCTCTGATCAAATAGAAGATAAGGGAGTAGAGGCCATACACCCGGGAACATACGTTGACGATTCCTGAGAACCGCCTGCCAATTCTCCATTCCATGAAATGAAGACTGACGATAGGCAAGGCACAAAACCCCTCTGCCTGAGCCAGAATATGGCTTAATTTCCTTCTGGCTGCGTAACTTCTAGTATCTCCTTGGTAAATGAAGTCAACCAGTGGTGTGGCATTATCGGATTGTACTCTGACAGAACAAACCTGCAACCTAAACGCACAGGCGATTAAGTCAGACGTGCCAGCCGAAGGTTTCAACCCTTGACGGCAAGAATCTTCTGGGCAGTGGTCTCTTCCAGGACTGGTCTCCATCCCTAGAGGCCAGCCTTCGTAGCCACTACCTCTCAGGTAACTGGCATGGAGGATCTTATTTTCTGCCAAACTTTTTGGTTAGAAACCACCAACTGAGACTCCATCGCATCAGTGGGATCAGACCCTTTGGATAATGCCAGGTTCGGATCTAGTAGCCTAGAATGAAGCTGAGCATAAGGACTCTTTTTAATGAAGCCACGATCCCTAGCACCTTAAGCAAAAGGTGAATGTATGGAACTCTTCCTTGCCTTGACCACATAGGCCAGCTTTTTTATAACGCTGACTCTGTCTGAAGCAAGAAAAAAACTCTCCTTTTTTGGGCTGTGTCCCAAACACTCCAAGCTATTTATCGAACGTATGAATGTACCATTAGACTGGGATCCTGAACCAGGAGTTCCAGATACTTGACCATGCCGGACACACTTAAGTCCAGCCATGCTACTGACTGATCTATCAGCAGCAGATTGCCTCGGTATGCCATTACTGCTATACCCTGGGCCTTTTAGTCCTGCTAGAGGCGGGCCCTAGCACCTTGTAAACCCGGGCACAGTGGCAAACACAAAGAGCGAGACCACCAACCGGAAGAGGTGCTGTCCCCCAGCAAAACACAGACAACCTCCTGCAGTCCCACGTAAAGTACTATATACACGCATATATATATATATATATATATATATATATATATATATATATATACACACACACACACACACACACACATACATACATATGTATATGTATGCCGCTTGATCGTTCTTATAGGCGGCGGGAGGGGCAACCCCCCATCCCCCCGCCATCCGGTGCTTCTCCGGGCTCTCCCGTGCCATCGGGGGGCCCAGAGAATGAATCGTCCGGCGCCGGATGGGAAGCATAGAGATGACTAGTGACCAGATGGTCACCAGTCATCTCTATGACCGTCGGAGGCCCGGGTGCGATGTGATGACGTCACGCCCGGGTTCTCAGAAGTAAACAAAGCCGCGATTGCGGCTAGTAAGCATGAGATCGGTGAAATTTTTTTCACGATCTCACGCTTTCCAGCCTGGAGGAGAGATGTGGGGTCTTATTGACCCCGCATCTCTCCATAAAGAGGACCTGTCACACACCATTCCTATTACTAGGGATGTTTACATTCCTTGTAATAGGAATAAAAGTGATCAAAACCATTTTTTTTCTTTTTAAAGTGTAAAAAAAAAAAAAAAATAAAAAAAAAAAGTAAAACGCCCCTGTCCCCGGTAGCTCGCGCTCAGAAGCGAACGCACACGTAAGTCCCGCCCACATATGTAAACGCCGTTCAAACCACATATGTGAGGTATCAACATGTGCGTTAGAGCGTGTGCAACAATTCTAGCACTAGACCTCCTCTGTAACTCTAAACTGATAACCTGCAAAAAATTTCAAAGCATCTCCTATGGTGATTTTTAAGTACCGAAGTTTGGCGCCATTCCATGAGTGTGCGCAATTTTAAAGCGTGACATGTTAGGTATCTATTTACTCGGCGTAACATCATATTTCACATTTTACAAAGAAATTGGGCTAACTTTACTGTTTTGTTATTTTTTAATTCATGAAACCATTTTTTTTCCCCAAAAAAGGCGTTTGAAAAATTATTGCGCAAATACCGTGCAATGACCGTCATTTTATTCCCTAGGGTGTCTGCTAAAAAAACATATATAATGTTTGGGAGTTCTGAGTAATTTTCTAGCAAAAGAATGATGATTTGTACATGTAGGAAAGAAGTGCCAGAATAGGCCTGGTATTGAGGTGGTATAAAAGCCCTGTGTTGAAGTGGTTAAGGCAGTTTGAATTAGTGGAGGCTCACAGGACTCTTTATATTTTGGCATAAAAAATTGCAACCCCCACAATTTTATTCTCTAGGGCCCCTGCTTTTAAAAAAGATATCATGTTTGGGGGTTCCAAGTAATTTTCTAGCAAAGAAATGCTGATTTTTACAAGTAGGAGAGGAATCTCAGAGTTGGCCAGAGGATGAAGTGGATAAAGCGGAGCTCCACCCAAAAGGGGAAGTTACACTTTTTGGCACCCTCTCCCCCTCCACTGCCACATTTGACAGTTTTTGGGGGGGCGGGTACCTGGGTTTGACCGGTACCCGCTCCCACTTCTCGGTCAGATCGCCGTGGCAATCTATGAGGATCTTTGGGCCCTCCCCCACATCCTTCTGGGACACACACAGGTCCCTGAAGACTGCGGGACCATTCACAATGAGCAGCACGACTCATGCATGCGCAGTAGGAAATGCATGTGAAATATCAGCTCGGGTGCCGACATCGCTGGATCCGTGGAAGGTAAATGTCCTTATATTAAAAGTCAGCAGCTACAATACTTGTACTTTTTTTTTTTTTTTTTGCCCAAATTGGAGCTCCTCTTTAAGAAAGTGGTGCTAAAGGCAGAAGGTATATACCCTCACATGGTCAGTTTGGAATCAATTTGGATATTCTCCAAAGTTTGCCTCTTCTGTATAATTTGATGCTCTACTGTCTGCCATTTCTCCATAGCGCTCGAGTCCAACCCCCCCTTTCCCTCCATTTTTTCCCCCTTCCCTCTTCCCCCTCTACCTTACCTCACACCTCTACACCCTTTCTCTCTCCTATATAGATTACTTGCATATTGCTTGATTTCTGGATGTCTATATACTGATTACTTAGATTACATTTGCCACTTTACTACTTACCACATAGTTATGACTACATAGATGGCAGAATTGATACTCGTGCCATTCAAGATATTGGCAGAGGCTCTCTATATACTTGGATGGTTTCATACTGTTTCTATATTGTATATTTTACAGCTATTAAAGTATTGTGTCTATGCCCATGTGCCCGCCCTTATGGGTGATTACAATAACTTGGTACACACCCTCTATTTGGTCTACAGTGCGCTTATGTTTTTTTTCTTACTAAATGCACCAGAATTCTCTTTGTACCGCCTGTAATGTACCGGTGGTGGAAAGTGCATTCTTTGTGATATACAGTTTCTCTATTTATTAGTTATGTAAGGTTGCTCTCAGCCTCTCATAATCTAGGGACTGCTGTACAGAAAATCCTTGGATTACTAGGATCCAAAATAATTGTGAAACATAAATAGTGCGCTGTCTAACAGGGAAATAGATTATGTGACAAAAAATGTACAAACAAATCAAACAAAGATTATAGTGAAATCAAAAATGTTCATAAACAGGTGAGTAAAAGTCCACTAAAGGTTTCCATCCATATCCATGGTATTGCAGTGTCCTCAGACACAACAAATGCAAAGTGTCAGAGCTCCACCACCGTGTTCTAAGCAAACTCAATGGCCGCTTACCAGAAGTTTAGATCCACAAGGGATCCTATGCGCATTTCAAGTGTACTGATAGAATGGATACCAATTTACATTTTTGATTTCACTATAATCTTTGTTTAATTTGTTTTTACATTTCTTGTCACCTAATCCCTTTTAATAGGGGTTTTGAGTGTAAAGCCCCATACACACGGTCGGACTTGCATCTGACTTTTCCGTGGATTTTTATCCGAACGGAGTTGGTCGGGAACACCCATAGCATACACACCACAGGACCTTTCTGCAAACCTTCCCAAAACTTTTTGCAACATCGCGTGGTTTTTCTGCTCTTTTCTGCTCTTTACCGCCACCCTTTGGTCAACTTCTGCTATTGTTGGTTGATTTTAACATTAGTTGTTTTGTCCATCGGACAAAAGTCCTATGGTTTTCTGTACACACGGTCTGACTTTGCTCCATCGGACTTTTGTTGGCCAAAAGTTTGTCCGTTTGCAGACCCAACTTTTGTCCGATGAAAACACAAAAAAAAACAAAAAAAGTTTGTCCGATGGAGCGTACACACAGTCGGATTGTTGGTCCAACTTGCTCAAAATGAAGTTTGTTGGCCAAAAGTCCGACCGTATGTATGGGGCTTTATAGTCACTTCACACCGAATGTGCTTGTGTATTTATTAAATACGTTTTTAAGTACATTTGGTTATTAACTCACTAAGGTTTTAGTGTTGCATGTGTTAAATTCAATACTGATTTATATATTTAGAAGATTGATTACTTTGGATTTTTACTTATACTTTAATGCCCATATGATAGTGATGTTGATTTACTAAAACCGGAGCGTGCAAAATCTGGTGCAGCTGTGCATAGTAGTCAATCAGCTTCTAACTTCAGCTTGTTTAATTAAGCTTTGACAAAAAAAAACCTGGAAGCTGATTGGTTCCTGTGCAGAGCTACATCAGATTTTGCACTCTCCAGTTTTAGTAAATCAACCCCACTGTTTTTTGAATGTCACTGTTAGGGCTCTTTCACACGGAGGTCCGTTCAGCTCCGCCTGTCAGTTTTTTAGGCGGATCTGAAACGGATCCTCCATGCACCCCTATGGAAGGACGGATGTCAGCGGTGACATGTCCGCTGACATCCGCTCCGAAAAAGTGTGACGGAGGAAAATCCTATTTTTCCTTCTGTCTGCGGAGCGGATCGGATGACAACGGACTCTACGGTCCGTCGTCATCCGATTCCCCATAGGGGAGAGCGGCGCTCTGACAGGGCGGTCCCTGCACAGTGTGCGGGGACCGCCCAGTCATCCATCGGCTCAGCGGGGATCAACTGAGCAATCCCCGCTGAGCAAGCGGAGCTTCACGGGGCGGATCTGCACGGATCCGCCCCATGTGAAAGAGGCCTTAGACAGCGCACTATTTATGATTCATAGCAGTTTCTCTATTTGGTTTTCTTGTGTAAAATTTAAAAACGCAATACAAACAGTCTAAGCATAAAGGTAGAAGTTTTTTTTTTACTTTAATGCACTTTCTGCATTAGTGTTAAAAATCTTCTGCATGCATGTGTGATGCAATCAATTTTTACATATACGTGCCAGACCTAAACACATGGCTGCATTTGAGCATGGGGGGAGGCGGGGCTGCTTTAAATCGTTTTTTTGTTTTGTTTTTATTATTACTTTTTTCTTTACACTTTAACCACTTCTATACAGGGCTTTTTCTACCACATCAATACCGGGCCTATTCTGGCACTTCTCTCCTACATGTACAAATCATCATTATTTTGCTAGAAAATTACTCAGAACCCCCAAACATTATGTATGTTTTTTTAGCAGACACCCTAGGGAATAAAATGACGGTCATTGCAACTTTTTTTCTTGCACGGTATTCGCGCAATCATTTTTCAAACGCCTTTTTTTGGAAAAAAATGGTTTCATGATTTAAAAAATAACAAAACAGTACAGTTAGCCCAATTGTTCGGGAAAATATGAAAGATGATGTTACGCCGAGTAAATAGATACCTAACATGTCACACTTTAAAATTGCGCACACTCATGGAATGGCGCCAAACTTCGGTACTTAAAAATCTCCATTGGCAACGCTTTATTTTTTTTTACAGGTTACCAGGTTAGAGTTACAGAGGAGGTCTAGTGCTAGAATTATTGCACGCGCTCTAACGCACGCGGCGATACCTCACATATGTTGTTTGAACGGCGTTTACATATGTGGGCGGGACTTACGTGTACGTTTGCTTCTGATCGCGAGCTACCGGGGACAGGGGCGTTTTAATTTTTTTTTATTATTTTTTTTTTTTATTTTACTTATTTTATAAAAATGTTCTAGTTATTTTACTTTATTTTTATCACTTTTATTCCTAATACAAGGATTGTAAACATCCCTTATAATAGGAATGTGTGTGACAGGTCCTCTTTATTGAGAGATGCGGGGTCAATAAGACCCCACATCTCTCCTCCAGGCTGGAAAGCATGAGACCGTGAATTTTTTTTCACTGATCTCATACTTACTAGCCGCAATGGCGGCTTTGTTTACATATGAGGACCCGGGCGTGACGTCATCACATCGCGCCCGGCCTCCGACGATCCTAGAGATGACTGGTGACCATCTGGTCACCAGTCATCTCTATGCTCGTCATGTTACCCACCACCGGTGCCGGACGATTCTCTCCGGGTCCCCGATCGCACGGGAGAGCCCGGAGAAGCACCAGATGGCGGTGGGAGGGGGGGATGTCCCCTCCCGCCGCCTATAAGAACAATCAAGCGGCGGAACCGCCGCTATGATCATTCTTATGGTGCGCAGAATCGCCGGCCCAAGAAAAGGATATCTGAATGATGCCTCTAGCTGCAGGCATCATTCAGATACCCCCCTCAAAGCCAAGGACGTCATATGACGTCCACCCAGGATGGGAGATCCCATCTGTGGACGTCATATGACTATGGGCGGTAGGGAAGTGGTTAAAAAATAAAATAAAAATTAATTTGTCTTTATTGCTATTAAAAGGTGTGGACAAAACCCCCTGTGATAGCTTTGGGCAGTGACAGGTACTCTTCATGGAGAAATCAGGGGTCTGTTAGATCCTTGATCCCTCCCCTGCCCTACAAGACAGCAGATGCACACAAACACCATATAATACACAATATTTTTGCTAAAATATAAAAGATAATGATGCGTCAGGTAAATATATGCCAAAGATTTCAAAATTTTTAATTGTGCATGCTTGTGAAAAAATTGTCCATATGCAATGATTTAAAAGCATTTAGGTTATAAGTTTTGAGTGAGGCTGGATTCACACCAGTCCGGTGCGAATTCCAGCTCCGTTCTCTGCGCGAATAGAAAAAGCAGCTGTTCAGCGGTGCCTCTTCATTGTAGCTGCAGATCAGCTGAGCAGGGAGAGGGGGAGGTGTAGTGAGGAGGGGGAGAGAATTCATGCAAATCAGATGCATTCCCATAGAAGATAATGGGCCTGAATTTGCACCTGACCCGGACCGCACTGCCTAGAAAACGCACACGTTTTTTGCCCAATGCGGAGTGCGAATGCATCGCAGATGTGAACCAGCCTCATTCAAATTAATGTATTTTAAAATGTCCTGCAAACTGGATGAGGTGTAAGCCACATCCAATTCACATAGGTGTGAACCCATAGGCGAGCTCTGGCATTAAAATGATTATTTTTACTCTGATATTCACGGCGGTACCTCATTGAGTGATGCAATCACTGATTATATATGTGTGCAAGATCAACATGCACATTTGGGTGTGCACATGGGGACGGGGTGGTTTAATTTTTCTTTCATATTTTAAAAATAAATAAAAGTAAATGGGCCACTGTAAAAATTGATAACAGGATCATGGCTGGTGCTGCTCCCATAATCCTAGTATAGCCGCTTGCCATTCAGAATATATTTATACATATGCTGAATGGCAAGTGGTTAAACATATAAACTCTAAATAAACAATTTGAAACTGGTAAGAAAATATTTATTATTTAACAAGGGTAGAAAGGAATTCTTCTCCCCTTTATGACCAGAGTCAAACAAAAGTTGACATGTGTTCCTAAAACTGTGCATATCATTGCAGCTACTTAATGTATTCAGGTGGATTATACTGTTCCTTGTGATTTTTTTCAGGACAGCTTTCATTCGTTGGGAAATATTAATGGATATCTCCTGATTGTTATTATTATCAAAGGGACAACGGGCCCAAAATAGTAAGCAAAAAAAAACAAAAAAAAATTCTTTAACCATTTCGTACCCGGGCCAATTCTGACACTTCGCTCCTACATGTAAAAAGCGACTTTTATTTGCTAGAAAATTACTTTGAACCCCCAAACATTATGTATTTTTTTTTTAGCAGAGGCCCTATAGAATAAAGTGATGGGTGTTGCAATTTTTTATGTCACATAACATTTGCGCAGCTGTTTTTCAAACGCAATTTTTTTGGGGAAAAAAATACACTTTAATAAATAAATAAATACACAACATTTACTCCAATTTGTTTGTATCATGTGAAAGATGATGTTAGCCCAAGTAGTTACCTAATATGTCACGCTTTAAAATTGCACCTGCCCGTGGAATGGCGGAAAACTACGATGCTTAACCTCCCTGGCGGTATGATTCTGTCAGATTTTAGGTGCTGAAAGCGGTACCATTATTCTGCATGGAAATTTGGCGTTTTATATTGCAGGCCTGTAATTCTTAGGAATAACTCACTTAAATCTGTCCAAACCAGAGTCTAGTAGACATCCCGGGTATGATAAAGTTTATAACAAATAATATAATAATAATAATAAAAGTGTTTTTCAGTGTTTGATGACGAATTTCCCCACAAATCGCTATCGCTTAATTCTGCGAGTGATTCTAATTTATTATCGCAGTTTTTTAGCTGGTCTAAAACCACTTTTGACATAAAGGGACACTTTTTGGTTGCTATGGACAATCTCCAGTTTCCAGGCAGAAAAAAAAAAGTTTTTATTATATAAAACTGCATGTAGGACACTGGGCAGACCACTAGGGACAATGGGGGTGTGTAATTATTACATACAGTACTGTAATCTGTAAGATTACAGTGTACTGTATGTGTACTGTGTTTTAACTTTTTTGAATTTGGCACCGATCTCCGTCCCCGTGCGTCGTAACGTCGCAGGGAACGGAGCTCGGCGGCATTCGGCACTGTGTGAATCGAGCGAGGAGACAGCTCGCACACACAGCGGGGAAGCATCGCAGGATCCAGGGGACAAGGTAAGTAACTCCTGCCTGGATCACTGCGACGCAGCCCGAGTCTGGCTCGGGGTTACCGCTTTTGGTGCTGAAATTTAACCCCCGAGCCAGACTCGGGAATACCGCCAGGGAGGTTAAAATTCTCCATAGGCGACGCTTTCATCGCCTTTAGGCTACTTTCACACTGAAGCGCTGGATGGGCTGGTGGTATAGCGGCGCTATTTTTAGCGCCGCTATACCGTTTTTTAACCCCCGCTAGCGGGCAAAAAAGGGTTAAAAACGCCCGCAATAACGCCTCTTTGCGGCGTTTTGCGGGCGTATTGGAGGCGCTACCCCATTGATTTCAATGGGCAGGGGTGCTATAGGAGCGGTATTTTTACCGCTCCTATCGCGCCTCAAAGATGCGGCTTGCAGGAGTTTTTTGACCCTCCTGCAAGCGCAACGCTCCAATGTGAAAGCCCTCGGGCTTTCACATTGGATACAATTGAGCGGCTTTTTTGGGGCGCATTGCAGGTGCTATTTTTAGCGCAATAGCACCTGCAAAGCACCTCAGTGTGAAAGGGGCCTAACAAGTTACCAGTTTAGAGTTACACAGGAGGTCTGGTGCTAGAATTATTGCTCTCAGTCTGATGTCCACAACAATACCTCACATGTGCGTGGGGGAGTAACGTATGCGTTCACATTTGCGCTTATGCACGGTGAGATGGGGGTGCTTTTTTTTAATTATTATTATTGTTATTATTTATTTTATATAAACTTTTTTTTTTAGACTTATGCCGTGTACACACGATTGGTTTTACTGATGAAAACAGTCCGATGGACTTTTTTCATCGGACAAACCGATCGTGTATGGGCCCCATCTGTCATTTTCCATCGGTGATTAACAATAGAACATGTTTTAAATTTATCCGATGGAAAAAAAAACGATAGCAAATTCCGATCGTCTGTGTGGAACTCCAATGGAGAAAAAACCCACGCATGCTCAGAATCAAGTCGACGCATGCTCAGAAGCATTGAATTTAATTTTTCTCGGCTCATCGGAGTGTTTTACGTCACCACGTTTGGGATGGTTGGATTTTTGACTGATGGTGTGTAGACAAGACTGATGGAAGTCAGCTTCATCGGATTTCCGATGGAAAAATCCATCAGATTAGAATCCATAGGAAATCCGATCGTGTGTACAGGGCTTTAGAGCCCAGGAAAGGCGGCGGAGGGAAGGGGGGGCCCCCTTCCGCCACCCGCAGAAGTGATTGAGAGGCTATTTAGCCACTCAAATCACTTCTGCCATAAACAGAATCGCCGGCTGAAAAAATCCATACTGAGATGAGGCCTGTAGGTGCAGACATTATCCGGGTATAACTACTTCAACCCGAGGACTTCCATGGATGTCCTACAGGCAGGAAGTAGTTACATTTAGCTGTATATTTGATGACATTACAATGCATCACCACCAAAAAAAACTGCACAACAAATTCTCCTGTTCCTGACAATCGCAGCGATACCACATATGTGTGTGTGATTTGTTCTCTGTGCCCATAATAGAGCCAAGAAACAATAGTATGTAATGTAAGAAGACATATATGGGGCACCCAGGTATAAAGCCCACTTCCTGGATGCCTCATATATGTGTTATGCGGTCATGAAGGGGTTAATATGGTACAATTGTCATACCTGTTGGGTCACGTGGTGGTATTTCCCGGTTGTTGGGTCGTGGACGCCGCGGCATCTTGATGGTACTAGATGGTATCGCAGGTGAATGAAGGTTTACCTAAAAATAGTTATTATACTAATAATAATAATATACAACACTATAAGAAGAAGAAAAACAAGAAAAATGTAGAATAATTGCCGTTTATTGCGGTAATCGCTGGAGTCTGGCTTCAGAGATGCTTCTCAGTCGAGATCCTCTTCACCGTCTGCTGTCAGGACCCCTAGAGGACCCCTAACATCTGCACCTGAGCAGAGATCAACTGCCAACCTTCTCACACTAGCTGCCCGATCCTTTGCCTGAAATATACTGGCTCACACAACACAGTATCCAACTTCGATTGAGCTTATACCATTGTTATTAAACAAATACAGCTTTATTATGGTATTTTAATAAACACTGGGGTTTGATAATTTCATAATATAAGGGGACTGTGACAGTTGCTCTGGTATCAGGCAGTGAGAAGGACAGACTTTGTGGGGTTCTGAGGGCTGTAGAGGAACCAGGAAGTGGATTATGAATGGAGTTGGGCTGAATGTTGACCCAGTCAGTACATATCTGTGTTCTGTGTGTGTAGTACTGTGTATGGAGGGGACCCGGGTCACTTCTGTAGCAGGCAGGCTTGGCTTTCATATTGTGTGGTGATTGAGCCCTTCTATGTCTGAGAGTGGACTGAGTGTCACCGGTAACCATAGCAACAGTGTTTATACTTCATCCCTATGTGTACTACATAACCCTGTGTGTGTATAGAGCCCCCTAAAACATATATACCTACCTGTATACTGTGTGTATAGAGCCCCCTAAAACATATATACCTACCTGTATACTGTGTGTATAGAGCCCCTAAAACAGCGATGGCAAACTTTGGCACCCCAGATGTTTTGGAACTACATTTTCCATGATGCTCAGCTACACTGCAGAGTGCAAGAGCATCATGGGAAATGTAGTTCCAAAACATCTGGGGTGCCAACGTTTGCCATCACTGTTTTAGGGGCTCTATACACACACAGGGTTATGTAGTGCATGGGCATCATGGGAAATGTAGTTCCAAATAATCTGGGGTACCAAGCTTCGCCATCACTGCCCTTAAACATACATACCTACCTGTATACTGTGTGTATAGAGCCCCCACATGTCTACCTTACTGAATACTGTGTATATAAATGTAGCGATACCCTCAACTTAAGAGAGCCGCAAGTTTTGATTTTGGGCCCTGAGTACAGCTTCCTCAACCCCCCGGCAATCTGCTCTACCCGCTCTGGCACAGTTAACCCACAGCAATTTCACATAAACAATCACTTATGCTTTAAATGTGGGTGTGTGAAATTGATAACTCAGACTCATAGACAATGTTGTAAATAATAATAATAACTGACTTTACTGCTAGTGGTAAGATAAAAGGGGATAACATGCATGTAACATTTGGTTCACAACACATAAGCAGGTCCCTGCAGTTATAAATCACAATACTGTGTGCGTGTGTACCAGCAATGGAAAGGGGACGGAACGCCACGTGGGGCGACCGTTACCTAAACACCCTGTGGTGTGATAACTAACTTATAACTATCTAACGGATCAGGCCTGATCCCTAACCATGAAACTCAGTCTTAGAAGAAACACAAATCTTCACCGGCACAGGATCTGTAAAGGTGGTGCACTTGAAGTATTTAAATCCATGTATTTGTAATCCAATAGGGGGGGGGGGGTAATTCTCCCTCACCAGAGGTGTTAGGCCTCGGAAGTCTAGTAGGCACAAAGTATAAAAGTAACAGTTTAAAGATGAGCTTTCGCTCGCTCACCACTCCGGAACACTTCCCTCAGTCCGGAACTCCCACCGGCTGTGTCGGTCCTCGTCCACAGCGCCCTCTGCGATCGGATCCCCGATCCAGATAACTTCAGAAGAGATGAGTCTGGATGCCCCCAGGCTCGCAAAGGGGGTGGAAGGCTCTTTGGTTCGCTCCACAGGCCCCAGGCTTCAGGCCTGGAACAGCACAGATCCGCACAGGTGTCTCTCTCTCTCTGCCTCCCCGTGTCCAAAGAGAAAAAACTAGGCCTCGCCCCCTCCTTATATTCCTTCCCCCCGACTCCCCTCTCTCTGGAATTTCCTGTCTCTGATTAAAGGGGAACACCCCGCTACACACTCCCCCCACTAAAACTCTTTGGTCCCCAAAGATAAACATTTTAACAACATTTCTGAACCATTTTAGAGAGTGCGGAGTATGATGTTGGTACAGGGAATTGCCACCAAAACTCAGAGGTGGGATTCCCTGTCCCACAGGTCACACTGGCATGAGTGGCCTGCCTAACTGTGCCAGAGAGTGAGCTGGGGTTGCCCTCCACCAAATGAACAGTGGAAGGATTGGAGCACTCGGTACTTCTTCTAGCGGTGGTAACAGAGTCCTCTGAGCTCTTTCCCAATTGAGGGTAGGTTAACTTCATGGGAGGCCTCACGACTCTGCGAGCTCTCTGCTCCCTTGGGACTTCAGGCTCTGGTGCCACAGGCTCTGTTTCCGCAACACTCTCTGACATCGTCACTGGTTCTGGGGCCTCTGTCTCTTCTTCATCTGAGCACAGGCCCGGAATATCTTCCCAGCATTCAGGCACGCCACTGGATGGAATGAACTCTGTAGCTTCTGGGTTCAGGGTCCCATCCTGCATATCCTCAGTGGGTGGAAGGTCTATGGTGGGATTTTCCGGGGTTGGGGAGGGCCATAGCCACTCCAGTTCTCCTCTCCCATCTTCACTTGGTTGAGAAGCCTGTCCACCTCTAGATCGAGAGGTCTGAGACCGAGTGTTGGGTCTGGGAGTATCCAAGATGGAAACAGATTCCGGTAGGTTCCTCACTGGAGGTATCCTGACTGCTTCTTTAAGCGGGAGTAAGTGGTTTCTGTGCCAGGTCTTCAAGGGTCCCACTCTCCCCTCTGGCTTTAACTTGTACACCGGTAGTCCAGGGAGTTTCCTACAAATAACGTAAGGCTCAGACCTCCACCTATCAGCAAGTTTGTGCTTCCCTGGGATCCCTAGGTTGCGTAGCAGAACACGGTCTCCAGGCTGCAGGTCTTGCACTCGAACCTTCAAATCATAGTTCCTTTTATTTCGGGCCCCTCTCTGGTCTGAGGCCGCTTGGGCTTGTTCATAGGCCGCTTTCAAATTATACCTAAGTCTGTCTACATATCCTTTGTGGGAGGTAGCAGAGGTATAGTCTAGAGAAATGCCAAAGGCCAGATCCACTGGCAATCTTGCTTCTCTCCCAAACATGAGGCGGTAGGGAGAGTAACCCGTCACATCACTGGTGGTGCAATTGTAGGCATGCACCAAAGTGGATATGTGTTGACTCCAATGCTGCTTCTTCTCTGTCTCCAGAGTCCCAAGCATGTTTAGCAAAGTCCGGTTAAATCTCTCAGGCTGGGCATCTCCTTGTGGATGATAAGGGGTGGTCCTGGTCTTTTCCACTCCCAGGGAGTCCAGTAGGTTCCGGATCAGACGACTCTCAAAGTCCCTTCCTTGGTCGGAGTGGATTCTCTGTGGTAATCCATAGTGGACGAAGTATTTTTCTACAAGCACCTTAGCTACAGTGGAAGCCTTCTGGTCTCTGGTGGGGAACGCCTGTGCATAACGGGTGAAATGATCGGTTACCACCAGAACATTTCCCAATCCACTCAAATCGGGTTCGAGGCAGAGAAAGTCAATGCATACCAGATCCATTGGGCCTTGACTCTGTAGGTGGCCCATTGGGGCAGCTTGATGGGGTAGAGTCTTCCTCTGGATGCATCGTGCACAGGAGTGGCAATACTCCTCCACTTCAGCCCTCATACAGGGCCAATAGAACCGGCTTCTGACAAGTTGGAAAGTTCTTTCAGCTCCCAGGTGACCATGCTGGTCATGTAAGGCAACCAGCACAGTCTCTCGGTGCTTCTCTGGGAGAAACAACTGCCATTTATCCTCGGAGTCATCAGAGGGGCCCCTTCGGTAGACCACTCCCTGATTGACCTGTAGCTTGTCTAGCTCTCTCCTTAGCAGATGAGCCTCCTTGGAGGGGTGATGTCGAAGTTTCTCTGGACTCTTGTTTTCCAATGCTTCAAAGACCAATCTCCCCATGGGGTCTTCCAATTGGTCGCACCTCAGTTCCTTTTTAGACAGCTTCGGTAAGCATTCCTCTTCAAGTTGAGTCACCCCGCAGTAGTGTTTTGGGACTCCCACTGTGGTAACTCCTATCTCCTCGGCTCTGGAGCCTCCTCGGGCTTGGAATTCAGCTCCTTGACAAAGGGCCCGCACCCCGTCCGGTGCTATCTGAGTCCAGTCCTCCCAGTCATCAGCCATGGCATGAGATCTTCGGGACAGGGCATCTGCATCCCTATTTCCAGCCCCTGGTCTGTACTTCAGACTGAAGTTGAACCCAGATAATGCAGCTAGCCACCTGTGTCCTGTGGCATCCAACTTGGCAGTGGTGAACAGGTAGGTCAGGGGGTTGTTATCTGTTTTCACTGTAAACTCTGCTCCATAAAGGTAGTCTCTTAGTTTGTCCACAACTGCCCATTTGAGGGCCAAGAACTCCAACTTATGGGTGGGGTAGTTTTTCTCCGAGGGGGTCAGACTTCGACTCACATAAGCCACTGGTCGCATTTGCTCTTCATGTTCCTGGTAGAGCACTCCCCCTAGGCCTTCATGACTAGCATCAACATGTAACTCGTAGGGCCTGGTGGGATCAGCATAGGCCAATACTGGGGCTGTGGTGAGGCTCCTCTTCAAGGTTCTGAAGGCCTCTTCACACCTGGGGGTCCACTGATCTTGAACCGACTCCCCAGGTCTTCTAGGGCCCAAGCCATCCTCTTCCCCTTCAGTCCGGAGCAGTTCATTTAAGGGCTTGGCAATACGGGCAAACCCATCCACAAACCTCCTGTAATAGGAGCAGAACCCCAGGAAAGATCTAAGTTCGGTGACTGTTGTGGGTCTTGGCCAGGAGGTAACTGCCTCCAACTTCTCAGGATCAGTCGCCACCCCTTTTTCAGACACTACGTGTCCCAGATAATTCACCGAAGACTGGTAGAACCGACACTTCTCGGGGGAAAGCTTCAACCCCTCTTCACTAAGTCTCCTCAACACTTTCTCCAATCGGGCCTCATGTTCCTCCAAAGTTCTCCCGAAGACAATGACATCGTCCAGGTACACGAGGACTTCTATGAGGTTCATATCTCCGACAGTCTTTCCATGAGACGTTGAAAAGTAGCTGGGGCCCCAGATAGGCCCTGAGGCATTCTGTTAAACTCAAAGAATCCCACAGGAGTTATGAAAGCGGTCTTTTCTCTATCCTCTGGGTGCATGGGGATTTGATAGTACCCGCTCTTGAGGTCCATCACGCTGAACCACTTGGCTCCAGACAAACTCTGTAAGGCGTCCTCTATCCTTGGCGTGGTGTACTGATCAGGGGTGGTCCTCCTGTTGAGAGTTCTGTAGTCAATGCAGAGCCTCAGCGACCCATTCTTCTTCCTGACCACCACTATTGGAGAGGCATAAGGGCTTCTGGACTCTCGAATCACCCCAGTCCTTTTCAGTTCTGCAAGCTGTTCTCTCAGATCCTCCAGATCTGCCAGCGGAACCCGCCTGACTCTCTCCCTGAACGGTTTGTCTTCTTGCAGGCGGATGCGGTGGGTAGCACTCCTCGCACGCCCCACATCGAATTCATCTTTTGAGAAAATCTTCTCCCATCTAGTCAGCTGGGCCTTGGCTCTCTCCTTCCAGGCCCCAGGCAAGTTCGGGTTCTCAATGGAAAGTTTTTCCCAAACATCTTCTTCTTCACCCGCTTGCTTCACTTCTGACCAGCTGACTGGGACAGCAGGACTCACCTGTCCCAGCAACATCCGGGCAGGTACCTCTATGGCCCTTCCTGTAGAGTTCCTTACACTCACCAGGACTCTTCCCCTGGCTTTCTTCAAGGCCTTGATTGGAATCACTTCCGGTATCACTTCCAGGCCTGAGTGATCTTCCCTTGGGTCGGATTCCAGCATGACAAAGGGGCCAGGCTGCTCCCAGGTGAGCTTCACAGTGGCCTTGAGGCAAGCCACCTGTCCGGGCTGCAGCACCACTCCTTCTCTCCCCAGTCTCCACACCTTCCCTATCCCCTCTCCTGGGGTCTTCTGCTCCAACACTAACCGTTGGTAGGCTGTCTTCAGCATGGGATGGATGTTTGGATCTTGATGGCTCCTCATCTTCACCAGGGGCGTCAGAAGTCTTCTCACTAGATCCGTATTGGTGCCTATGATGAGGGACATCTTGCTGGCCCCGGGTGGTCTAGGACACACAACTGCCAGGGTGTCGAACACTTCTGTCTTCCCAGCCACAGAGGGGTCGAATGTCAGCTTTATGGGCAGATAACCATCATAGGGGAACCTCTGCGTTCCCAGGCCCCATATCTCCAGCTCTTCTATCTTCTGTATAGGCAAATGGCTTAAGTGCCTATCGTAGAAGTCTCTGTACAACAAAGGCACTTGAGCTCCAGTGTCCAGGAGGGCCTTCGTATATACTTCTTCTACCTGGATAGATACAGTGGGGGACGGGCCGACCAATTCTTCTGGGTACGGCCGGGTTGAGGTCACTTTCTTCTGAGGACTTGTCTTCATCCAGTTTGTTTTTGACTTTATTCTCTCTTGAGCCCGGTATGCATTGACCTTCCCCACCCTAATGGGAGTACAAACCCGCTGAGGGATGTTATTGTCTCTTGGTTGAGAGACCCTAGATTCCTTTTGAGGAGTTTTGTTCTCTCTCTTTTGCTTCCTTCCATTCAGTTTGGAGCTCACTGAAAGAGATGGGCACCCGGTTGACTCCCTCACCGGGGCCCTCTGGCGTTTCCCGCCGGCTGGCGATTATCCATTTTCTTCTTCTTAGGACTGGAACACCTACTGGCAAAGTGGCCACTGCCTCCGCAGTTGTAGCATAACATCTCTTCTCGGTCCCGAGTGGGACTCGGTATTGACGTATCTGGGAACAACTCCTTTCTGGGGCTTGGTTTCTCTGCTCCACCTTGAACTTTCGCCATTATAGCAGTCATCATCTCCATCATCTGGGACATCTGCAACTTCAAAGTGTCCACCTCCGCTCCCCTATCGGGAGTCATGGCCGGTGTAACTATAGCTACCGGCTGTTTGACGGGCTCTATCAGGCGTTCTTTTTTTTTTTCTTCCAATATAGCCTCTTCCTCTCTAATCATTCGGATGAGGTCAGGGTACTCCAGATTCTTCCCATCCTGCCGGGCACGCAGTGTCCATGCAATTGGATCCATGGGTTGAGCTCCCCTCACTACCTGTTGAGCACGGGCCTCATCTACTTTCCCTGGGCTGATCCCCTTCTTTAGGATCATCCTATGCAGTATTTTGTCCAGGCGTCCCATATAGTCTGATAGTTTCTCACCTTCCTTCTGGTAGCAATGCTCCAGCTGATAAGCAAGCTCCGTGACTTTCTCTGTCCCACCAAACACATTCTGTAACACATCGAGGCACTCTTGTGCAGTACAATCTGCCTTGCTCATCTTCAGGTTGCGTACGGCCTCTAGAGCAGGCCCTTTCAAACTTTCCACAACCCTCTGTTTCTTTCTGCGGTCCGGAACTTCCCATTCCTCTAGTGCCTGAGTTGCGCTGTCTAGCCACTCCTCAAATCCCTCTTCTTCCAAGGGTACTGGTTTCCTCCCTGAAAACATCCGGAGTTTCCTGTACCCCGACATCGGGTAATCTGTGGGCTCTTTCTTGCACTGAGCTACAATCTCCCCCAGAACAGCGCATAATTCTGCACTAAGGGTGCCTGGGCTTGTCCTGGGACTCTTTGTGTCCTTCTGTGGGGATGACGGGGAAGATGGCTGCGGTGATAGTGTTATTGTTGTCTGAGGGCTGTCTCTTGTGCGCGGCAGCGCATGCAGCAAATGATAGACCTGATCGTCCTCATCTTGTATGCTGTTGCCTCTAAACTGTTCAGGAATTTCTGCCTGCCATTCCAGTAAGACATGTGAAAGTCCACCACTAGTTTTCACGTCTATCACCCATGGTTTGTGAATCGGTGATAGGGACATTATGAGTTGTATCATTGCTTGTGTCTGCCATATCCCCGGGAGTTCTATAACTGCCGTCCTGGCTGGGTCTACGCCCCATCTCTTGTACCACTGTCCCACCTCTATCGGGTCCATGCCGGTAGCTTCTGGCGGTTTCACCGCTGTCTCAGTAATCCCGGATGTACGAGCCCCCACGTGTAGCGATACCCTCAACTTAAGAGAGCCGCAAGTTTTGATTTTGGGCCCTGAGTACAGCTTCCTCAACCCCCCGGCAATCTGCTCTACCCGCTCTGGCACAGTTAACCCACAGCAATTTCACATAAACAATCACTTATGCTTTAAATGTGGGTGTGTGAAATTGATAACTCAGACTCATAGACAATGTTGTAAATAATAATAATAACTGACTTTACTGCTAGTGGTAAGATAAAAGGGGATAACATGCATGTAACATTTGGTTCACAACACATAAGCAGGTCCCTGCAGTTATAAATCACAATACTGTGTGCGTGTGTACCAGCAATGGAAAGGGGACGGAACGCCACGTGGGGCGACCGTTACCTAAACACCCTGTGGTGTGATAACTAACTTATAACTATCTAACGGATCAGGCCTGATCCCTAACCATGAAACTCAGTCTTAGAAGAAACACAAATCTTCACCGGCACAGGATCTGTAAAGGTGGTGCACTTGAAGTATTTAAATCCATGTATTTGTAATCCAATAGGGGGGGGGTAATTCTCCCTCACCAGAGGTGTTAGGCCTCGGAAGTCTAGTAGGCACAAAGTATAAAAGTAACAGTTTAAAGATGAGCTTTCGCTCGCTCACCACTCCGGAACACTTCCCTCAGTCCGGAACTCCCACCGGCTGTGTCGGTCCTCGTCCACAGCGCCCTCTGCGATCGGATCCCCGATCCAGATAACTTCAGAAGAGATGAGTCTGGATGCCCCCAGGCTCGCAAAGGGGGTGGAAGGCTCTTTGGTTCGCTCCACAGGCCCCAGGCTTCAGGCCTGGAACAGCACAGATCCGCACAGGTGTCTCTCTCTCTCTGCCTCCCCGTGTCCAAAGAGAAAAAACTAGGCCTCGCCCCCTCCTTATATTCCTTCCCCCCGACTCCCCTCTCTCTGGAATTTCCTGTCTCTGATTAAAGGGGAACACCCCGCTACATAAAAAATACTCCTTTATACCTACCTGTATACTGTGTACATAGCAGGGATGAGCCGAACACCCCCCTGTTCGGTTCGCACCAGAACCTGCGAACAGACAAAATGTTCGTGTGAACTTTAGAACCCTATTAAATACAATGGACTCGAACGTTCGAAATCTAAAGTGCTAATTATAAAGGCTTATATTCAAGTTATTGTCCTAAAAAGTGTTTGGGGACCTGGGTCCTGCCCCAGGGGACATGTATCAATGCAAAAAAAGGTTTAAAAACGGCCGTTTTTTCGGGAGCAGTGATTTTAATAATGCTTAAAATGAAAAAATAAAAGTGAAATATTCCTTTAAATTTCGTACCTGGGGGGTGTGTATGATATGCATGTGAAGTGGCGCATGTTTCCCGTGCTTAGAACTGTCCCTGCAAAAAATTTCATTTTTGAAAGAAAAAAAGTCACAAGGGCCTCATCCCCACAACCCTTGCCCGGTGGTTGTGGGGGTCTGCGGGCGGGGGGCTTTTTTTTTTATCAATGACTTTTGTATGTATTGCCGGGAGCCGACAATTCATTAATAGCCGCGAGTGAGTTTTAAATGACTTTTTTTCTTTCAAAAATGACATTTTTTGCAGGGACAGTTCTAAGCACGGGAAACATGCGCCACTTCACATGCATATCATACACACCCCCCAGGTACGAAATTTAAAGGAATATTTCACTTTTATTTTTTCATTTTAAGCATTATTAAAATCACTGCTCCCGAAAAAACGGCCGTTTTTAAAACTTCTTTTTGCATTGATACATGTCCCCTGGGGCAGGACCCGGGTCCCCAAACCCTTTTTAGGACAATAACTTGCATATAAGCCTTTATAATTAGCACTTTAGATTTCTCCCATAGATTTTTCGAATTTGCCGCAAACACCCCAATTTGTTCGCTGTTCAGCGAACGGGCGAACAGGCAATGTTCGAGTCGAACATGAGTTCGACTCGAACTCGAAGCTCATCCCTAGTACATAGAGCCTACTTATGTATACCTACCTGTATACCGTGTATATATGCAGCCTACTCATATATACCTACCTGTATACTGTGTATATAGAGCCTATTCATATATACCTACATCTATACTGTGTATATAGAACATATTAATGTATATCCACCTGTTTATTGTGTATATACACAGCCTACTCATACATACGCATAGCTCCCCACTGTCCCTGATTTTGAGGGACTGTCCCTGATTGGGAACAAAGTCCCTCTGTCCCTCTTTCCCCCTCATTTGTCCCTCATTTTGGTCTGATCCATACAGTTGTCTATAAAATGCACTTTTTATCTTTAAAAAATTATTTCCCTGTGCTAAACCTTTCATCCAATTTCTATATTGCTGCATTTGTAAATTTTAAAAGCCAATATAAAGTAATATAAGTGGTGAAAAAAACTGACCTTTTTTTGGGTTAATTCTCCTTTAAGGGGTGTAGCAGGGGACGTTTTTTATGCCTACATACATTTGCTAGTAGGTGTTCCTCATTCCAATCTTAAAATGTTGAAAGATATGGACATGTCACCCGTCACAGCGGTGTATGGGGACCGCTGCAACAGCATCGTTCTAAGGTAAGTATTTCATAATGAGCTAGTATGCGATGCATACTAGCTTATTATGCCTTTATCTTGCAGGTTGTTTTTTATTTCTATTTTTTATTTGCAGTTCACTGTATTATATATTTGTATTTGTATTTTTACTTTTTTTTTTTTTTTTTTATATCTTTATTAATTTTCATATCTCATACCATGGTATCAAAATGTACAAAAACCTAATATTTCACAGAGAGATAATAATCATTGCCCCCAACCACTCCCCCCCCCCTCCCCGGATCTCCCCTCAATGGTTACCCACCCTTCTATTGCTCCCTCTTTAGCTTTTTCATTTTCTTCTCTTAATCTTGCCTCTTTCTCATTTAAAATCTATATTATTTCTGTGTTAAGTTTTATTATGTAATTTATATAAATTTATATACCCACGTATCTATATATGTGCACCCATACAATACGCGTATACGTATATATACACACGCACATACATACCCATTACACTCCCAGCAACTCTGCGTATCCCATAGTATGTTTATAAATTGCCCATTCCCGCCATTTTTTTTCAAACTGCTCCATTTCCTCCCCCTCGCTAAACTTTAGGTATTCCAGTCTGTAGATATCATCAATTTTATGGCACCATCCCTTCAAGCTAGGTCGTTCCGATTCTTGCCAATGTATAGCTATTTGGTACTTTGCAGCATTTAAAAGTTGTGGAATCAGTGTTCTCAAGTACTGTTTAGTTGGGATTTGGCTCCCATGTAATATACAGCCCCAAGGCTTATCAGGGACTTCGATCTTGGTTATGTCTTTAATTGTTTGTCTGATCTCTCCCCAATATATTTTAATTTTAGGGCACGTCCACCAAATGTGGGCCATAGTCCCTATTTCCTTGCACCCCCTCCAACAAATCTTTGAGATTTCGTTTGAGCATTTATGTACCTTGTCGGGGGTTAAGTACCAGCAGACTAGACATTTATAATTTAGTTCCGTTTCGTTATGGTTTACTGATGTGGAGTGCACTCTCTCTATAATTTGCCTAATCTCGAGGTCGTTGACCTGCGACCCCAGCTCCTCCTCCCACTTCTTGATAAATGGCGGTATACCCAGCTTTTTTGTATCGCTTAATATTTTGTAAATCTTAGAGATTACTCCCTTCTTAACCTTCTCCCCACATAATCTCTCTAAAGGCCGTAGATTTTCTATAGATCTATTAGGCCGAGGTAATTTTTCAAAGAAATTTTTTAACTGAGCATACCGCCATTCGTCTAGCAACAACAGTTCCCGTTTGTTTTTTAATTCTTGATACGCTAACAGTTTATCTTTCTCCATTACATCTTTCAGTTGTAAATTATCTTGCATAATCCATTTTCCAAATAATTTTTCAACACCGGGTGTGAAATATTTTGTGTTGGTTAATGGTATTAAAGGTAAATTGAACTTCCATTTTTCTTTTTTGTGAATTTTAAATCTGATGCCCCCAAAAAAGGCCGCCACATCACCGCTTTACTCACTGACAGTACTTGTCCTGGCCAGGAATGCCCTGGAGGAGCACAATCCCGCCCCCTGCTTGTGATTGGTAAATCCCACCTCTTGTGTTCAATCACTGTTCTGTGATTCGTTACAGCACAAGCTGATTTTTGGGAAGGGAGGGTGTCCCTGAATGGTAGTTTGGAAATGTGGTCAACCTACACTGTTCCCAGTTGCAGTCTCTCACTGTGCTCAGTTGCAGTCTCACTGTGCCCATATGCAGTCTCTCACTGTGCCCATATGCAGTCTCTCACTGTGCCCACATATGCAGTCTCTCACTGTGCCCACATATGCAGTCTCTCACTGTGCCCACATATGCAGTCTCTCACTGTGCCCACATATGCAGTCTCTCACTGTGCCCACATATGCAGTCTCTCACTGTGCCCACATATGCAGTCTCTCACTGTGCCCACATATGCAGTCTCTCACTGTGCCCACATATGCAGTCTCTCACAGTCAGCAGTAAAACAGCGTGTCTGGCGCTGTGTAATCCATATGCAGCCGTACCTTTCATTAGTAAAACAGCGTGTGTCTGCTGCTGTATAATCCAGTCTGTTCGGCCGTCCATTGTAAGAAAGCCCCGCCTCCTCCTCCTCGTCCGTCCGTGGTAGAGGAACACTGATACGATGCTGGGAAAAAGTATCAGTGTTCCGCCTATCACAGACGAGGAGGAGGCGGGGCTGTCTTACAATGGACGGCCGAACAGACTGGATTATACAGCGGCAGACACACACTGTTTTACTAAGGAAAAAGTACGGCTGCATATGGATTACACAGCGGCAGACACGCTGTTTTACTGCTGACTCGAGTATAAGCCGAGGGGGTAGGTTTTCAGCCTAAAAAATGGGCTGAAAAACTTGGCTTATACTTGAGTATATACAGTAAGTTTTACTTATATATCTGCTGTCTTCAGCTTTCTAGACTCTTTAGAAAGTGCACATCGTGTTAGAAATCTTTCTTCCTGTTTCAGCAGTGGGAGAGGAGTCTGGGCATACACTGTGTGTGAGCTGATTGGAGAAAAGGCACACATAGGCAGATGTACGAAAAAACTTGCAGAGCTGTGTTGTGAATAGATAAGCTCTCTGCTTATCTATCTCTAAGCTCCCTCACCGACATACATTTCCAGCAGCTTTTATCTCCTGTGTCAGAGAACTTGTCAGAAGTTTTAATGCTGATAACAGAGAAACGGAGCAGCAGAAAGACACAGGGCTTAGGGCGTTGGAGAGAGATAAGTAAACACTACAGATATATGTGCCCAGGTCAGATTTCATGAATGGGGTTTACACTCACTTTAATGCCACATTAAGATTAGTAAAAAAATAAAAAATACAAAAATTTTGAATAGTAGATTATGTTGTTGGATTATTTCTCATTCTGAAAGCTAGAAGAATTTTTATGTGCGTATGTGCAGATATGCATGTGTGAACGTGCACACTTTATAAACCAGAATTTAGTTTTTTGCGCAGGAACATTCTGCCAGCAATATCCGGTGTTCATACATCAGTACCCTTACAATAAGTGTATTTTTAGTCAGGTAAATGTGTGTATGTTATGGATATAAAACATGTATATCATTTTTTTCATATTTAACTTTTGTCACCAGTGGGCAGAGCTCTGGAGTCCGTTGACCACAGGTGTTTTTTTATTTTATTTTTGCAGTGTTTTATTTTCTTGTTGTATACAAACTTGGACACCAGCTATTCAGTTTTATTGAGAATGTATGCACAGCTGAATGAGTCTCATAAAGGGACACCCCTCCTCCTTCTGTCTATTCAAACAACTCTGTATGATGTTTCAATTAGAAAGAAGCTGTCTACAAGTGAGCAGCCACTGCTGGGCTTTTTTACGAGAAAGCTCAGGATACACTGAAAATAAAAAAAGAACATCCAACTGATTATTTTACAAATGTTTATTTGCAAAATAAATTATTTATACAAGCAATGGAAACCTCACCCAAATAAAATAATAATTAAAAAAAAAAAACGATAAAAACGTAAAAAAATACTTGAAATCATTCAAAAAAGTGGAATAACGTTGACTAAAAAAAAAATCAATATAATTTTCCTTTAAAGTATATTTGCAAAATGTTTTGTTTATTTGCAAAATAAATGATTTATACAAGCAATGGAACCCTCCCACAAATAAAGTAATAATTAAAAAAAAAAACTATAAAATCTTAAAAAAATCATTGAAAAGAATTGATATCATTCAAAAAAGTGGAATAATGTTGACGAAAAAAAAAAAAAAACTATATAATTTTCCTTTAAAGGATATCACTGTCTAAACGCATTCACTGAAATATTTTCAAATTGTGATACCTGAGGTTTCTAATCCCTAAAAGCTAATGGTACTCTAAAAATCAAAGCTGTGCGTTTCATTTTACCATTCAGTTATTACGTATGAGGACTTTGTGATGGTAATCTTGTTGTAATGTATCAGTACAATCTTCCCTGTGCCTCAATTTTTTTTTTAATAATAATTATTAAAATAATAATTGTTATTAAAAAAATAATAACAATAATTTAAAATAAGTTAAGAATAATTATTAATAATAATTTAATAATTTTCCATGCGTATTTCCCAGCAAACTGGAAAAATTGCCAAGGTGCTCTGCTTCAAAACCTGTGCTTCTTTTCCAAATATATTAATTAATGTGACTATGCTAAGATATGCAATAAAAATAGCAAACAAGCATTCTTAATTAGACCAGAAAAAACGTATTTTATGCAAGTAGGACACACCGTGCTTTTGTGGAGCCGGTATATTTTATCCAATTAATCAGCGGTAAATTCTCCTATGAACTATTTCACGCACAGTAACTGGTAGGTCAGCACAAATACAGCAAACTTTGAAATGGCGAGACACTTTACATCATTAGTACACAAAGCGCAGTGAGATTTTTGCCTCTATCACATAGCAAATATGAAAATGGTTGTTTGTATATGGCGGGTAGAACAGATGGCAGCTCGTTATATCCTTTCACTGGCTGTAATTCTGTTATTTTTGTAATCACGTGATCACATGGCAAAAATTCAGAGGCTTGTTTTCTTAACCACTTCAATACCAGGCACTTATACACCTTCCTGCCCAAGCCAATTTTGAGCTTTCAGCGCTGTCTCAATTTGAATGACAATTGCGCGGTCATACTACACTGTACCCAAACAAATTTTTTATCATTTTGTTCCCACGAATAGAGCTTTATTTTGGTGGTATTTGATCACCTCTGCGATTTTTATTTTTTGCGCAACAAATAAAAAAAGAGCGGAAATTTTGAAAACAACAACGTTTTTCTTTGTTTCTGTTATTTTTTTTGTAAATAAGTAGCTTTTCTTCTTCAATGATGGGCACTGATATGGCTGCAATGACGGGCACTGATAAGGCAGCACTGATGGGCACCGATGAGGTGGCACCAATGAGGTGGCACTGATGGGCACTGATAGGCGGCACTGATGGGCACTGATAGGCGGCACTGATGGGCACTGATAGGTGGCACTGGTATGCGGCACTGATGGGCACTCATAGGCGGCACTGATGGGCATTCATAGGCGGCACTGATGGGTACTTATGGGTGGCACTGATATGTGGCACGGATGGGCACTTATAGGTGGGCACAGATGGGCACGGATGGGCACTGATAGGTGGCACTGATGACACTGGTGGGTGGAATTGCTGGGCATCACAATTTTTTTGTGCCATGATGGTGCCAGTCAGTGCCCATTTGTGGGCACTGATTGGCATATGTTGTGCATACATTTTTACATGTGGATGGCCATGGGGGACTTGCCTGGCTATCCACATGTAAGGTGCTTCCCTGGTGGTCCTGGGCAACATCCTGGTGGTCCAGTGGGGGCATCCGAGGGGGGGCTGCACTGATAAACAATCAGCGCGAACCCCCCCTGTCAGAAGAGCCGATCTACTCACGTCTGTTAGACGCGAGTGAGGAAGAGCCGATCAACGGCTCTTCCTGTTTACATCGTGATCAGCCGTGATTGGACACGGCTGATCACGTGGTAAAAAGCCTCCGCCGGAGGCTCTTTACCGAGATTGGTGTTGCGGTGGGTCAGACTGACACACCGCTCCACCGATCGCCGTGATGCGCGCCCCCACGGGCTGTTATCCTGCTGGACGTCATATGACGCTCAGTCAGGATATTCTGCTATAGGCCGGGCGGGAAGTGGTTAAGCACACTACTAAGTCATATGTTGTCCGCGTCTGCCTGTTAAAGCATAGATAAACCCTTTAAAAAAAATCTTATATAAGCTTTAGGGCTCATGCAAACAGGACATTTTAAAAACGTTTGGCCATGCTTTTTCATTAGCATTTTACCGCGTTAGCGTTTTTGGGCATTTTTCATTAAAAACACTCTCTATAATGTAAAAACGCCTAAAAACGTCAAACGCGGCTTGACGCATTTAGCCACGTTTTTTGCCCTTTTTTCGTTTTTACAGCTCCTTTTTACTGCCCCTGGAAGCACAGGCTGGCTGTTTTTTTTACTGCCACTAAACGCCTATGTCTCCGACTGTTTATGTGTGCATGGACACATAGGCTAACATGGAGGGCTTTTAGAGGCAGTTAAAAAAAAACTTCAGATGCAGCTGTAAAAACGTCCTGTGTGCATGAGCCCTTAATATTTTAATGTTTCAGAATGTGTTTTCAATATTTTTAAATACTAAAATAATATCTTGTGATCCTACTATGAAGGTGCTTTTGGACACTTCCTGTTGAAGGGTGACAACGCTCTGTCCCTGTCTCCCAATTTTTCACCTGTTGTCACCTTGTCACGCGGTCTTCCAGCGAAGTGAGCATTTTTACACAGTCGTGGTCTACTTTTTTCGCCATGAAGAGCACCTCCCAGGATTATCATGCATTTCCACAAGAGGAGGCAGGAGTTGAGCGGCTCATGTCAATTATTATTGATGAACTGTGTTTTAGAAAACAAAATAGAATGCAGTTAGTACTTGCCAACCGTCCACAGTATATATACGTCATTAGTTTGATGTTTAATACCGGGGTTATGGCAGCTAATATATTTTATTACGGATTTGCCACAAGATCACTTTTAGGCTGCTATCACAGTGAAAGCGCCGGCCATTATCGGTAAAGCGCCGCTCGTTTTAGCGATGCTTTACCTCCTTACATCTCAGGTGTCCCCAGCGGAGTGCCTCCTTACATTTCAGGTGTCCCCAGCGGAGTGCCTCCTTACATCTCAGGTGTCCCCAGCGGAGTGCCTCCTTACATCTCAGGTGTCCCCAGCGGAGTGCCTCCTTACATCTCAGGTGTCCCCAGCGGAGTGCCTCCTTACATCTCAGGTGTCCCCAGCGGAGTGCCTCCTTACATCTCACGTGTCCCCAGCGGAGTGCCTCCTTACATTTCAGGTGTCCCCAGTGGAGTGCCTCCTTACATTTCAGGTGTCCCCAGCGGAGTGCCTCCTTACATCTCAGGTGTCCCCAGCCAGCGGAGTGCCTCTTTACATTTCAGGTGTCCCCAGCGGAGTGCCTCCTTACATTTCAGGTGTCCCCAGCCAGCGGAGTGCTCCCTTACATCTCAGGTGTCCCCAGCCAGCAGAGTGCTTCCTTACATCTCAGGTGTCCCCAGCGGAGTGCTTCCTTACATCTCAGGTGTCCCCAGCCAGCGGAGTGCTTCTTTACATCTCAGTTGTCCCCAGTCAGCGGAGTACTTCCTTACATCTCAGGTATCCCCAGTCAGCGGAGTGCTTTCTTACATCTCAGGTGTCCCCAGTCAGCGGAGTGCTTCCTTACATCTCAGGTGTCCTCAGTCAGTGGAGTGCTTCCTTACATCTCAGGTGTCCCCAGCCAGCGGAGTGCTTCCTTACATTTCAGGTGTCCCCAGTCAGCGGAGTGCTTCCTTACATCTCAGGTGTCCCCAGTCAGCGGAGTGCTTCCTTACATCTCAGGTGTCCCCTGCCAGCGGAGTGCTTCCTTACATTTCAGGTGTCCCCCCCACCCTTTGAGCCCTTCTATAGCTCAGCAGCGGCGAGAGGCGAGGGGGAACAAATTAGAGGCGGAGCCGGCCGGCTACAGTGAGCTGCGGCACCGCCCACCCCTTTCCCCCACAGGTCACAGTCTCAGATGACAGACAGACTGGGGGCGGGGATGGGCAGCGCCGCAGCGCTATTTCTATTTCGGCAGGATCCCTCCCTTCTCATCCTGGTCTTCGGGAAAATGGCGGCCGGCGGAGACATTATCTCCGCCGGCCGCGGACCTCTCGCGGCGGCAGCGGATGCGGCGGCCTTCATCGGCGGCGGCCTTCATTCTCGGGGCCCTACGCAGCTTGCGTAGTCCGTGTATAGCGCGGATTGGCCCTGGGAGCATCTGTTTACCTTCCATGTGCTACCCCTCCTCAATACCACCACCCAGTGAGGTACTGGAAATTCCTGCAATATTGCTGTATAAGCTTTCACCCAATGTTGGGTCAGAGAGCTTACAAAGGGCTAAGAAGGCCCCCCTTCCCTGGTCCATACATGAAACTACTAAGTTCTCCTGCGCTTTTGGTAAGCTAACTGGAAGGTAGAGAAGAGAATGAAAGGTAAATATGAAAGTAGAGCTATCCTTTGGTTTTAAATATCAGCAATAAGCTCACACATGTACTTTTTAAAAGTAAATGAAGAAAAGAAAAATATATTTTTTTTTATTTTGAAAAAAGTGTTGTACTCGCTTGACCTAAACCACTGATTTTATTATTAATAACTAACATTATTATGCGGCTTACAATCATTTTCTTTCTTTCAAAACTATGCATCTGCTAAAAAGAATCCTTTCTACTGCCTCTGTTGTTTGTTCATTGTGTTTGCTTTGATTTTTATTTCCCTGAATACTTTATCTTGCTTCCATCATTATCCTATTCATTACCTCTAATGCTTTCGTTATGTTTTTTTAGCATTCTAAGTATGTTGTTATTTGTATCCTGCTGGAACGAGAATACTGAGGGAAGCTGCTTAGGTTTCAGATCACGCCTAGGGAATGGTGGTCTTCAATAATAAAATATTTTGTTGAATGTATAATTTATAGGAGAATGACAGCCCTGGAATTGATATATTTTTTGCCGCAGCACAGAAGCGTCCGTAAATAAATCCTGTCAGGGCACAAAGAAGAGAGCCGATCGTTCAGCTCGCAATGACACCTGCTACATTGTTTCGCTTTTTCAATCAATATGTCAGCGATGCGCTTCATCATATTTAAAAGCAGCGTCTAAATGTCTTTCGCTCTTTAAAATGTCAGAATACCCGAGATCACCTTTTTATTTGTTCCCCATGAGCCTTGCATTCTGTTTTGTCCATCAAGTACGTGCACTAGACCAAAAGGTTAATGACTGATAATTTGACTTCATTAGGTAATGATAGAGCAACCTGAGTTACTAATTACACTCATGTATTGAAGAGCAATGTCATAACATTAGGATGGAATAAGCTGAAATATATGCATAATTCTCCAGCTTTAATTTGTGTACTGCTGAGATTTCCATTAAGAGAAGAGGTGTAAAGAGAAACAGTCATTGACAACCATACTGTGCATTAAATGGTCAACCACCTAAAAGGGATATTTTATTTATAGTTTAAACTTGGTGGATAGAACATCCTTGCTTCTTATATCTCTTGGAAATTCCAACAAGTGGACCCTTCTGTGCTATTGTTTCTAGCCTTGCCAATGCCTATCTTGGAGTTTTGAGAGTTCCCATTCATTTTGGGGTGTTCTCAGTACACCTACTTCATGTAAGCGGACCCAAACTTTAACTTTTGGTATCAATAAAAAGATACATTTATAATGACTGGTGTGGCACCATTCTCATTGCTGTCACACTTTGCAGAAAAGTTATGGAGCATAATTGCACATCTCCCTCATAATTTTGAATTATTTAATGCAATTTTGACCTGAAGCTGTATCTTGGAAACTGGAGCCAACTTATACTCAGGACTTAATTTTCCTTTATTAGTGACCCGATTCTGGTAACATTTAGCTACTTTCATTTCCAAGGCTTTCTCCCTGTAGACCAGTTATATAAGACTGGTGGTAGAATATCCTCTCTTATTATATCTCTTGGTAATTCCAACAAGTAGACCCCCCTGAGCCTTTGTTCCTAGCTTGGTTACTGTGCATCTTGGTGTTATGAGAATTCCCATCCACCTTGGGTTGGGTTGTTCTCATTTTACCTAGTGTATCTTCCATTATATAAGACTTCTGGGTAGAACATCCTTGCTTCTTATATCTCATGGAAATTCCAGCAAGTGGACCCTTCTGGGTCATTGTTTCTAGCCTTGTAAATGCCTGTCTTGGAGTTTTGAGAGTTCCCATTCATTTGGGGGTGTTCTCAGTACATCTACTTCATTCTCTATGGAGTAATATGAAATCAACATTTTTACAAAAATAGTGAGAGCTCACCTTTATGACCACCGCAGCGTGAAGCGCAGAGATCTTAACAACATGGGGTTGATTTACTAATAGCAAAAAGGCTGTTCACGTTGCAAGGGAATTCCATTATACTGGTCTACAAATTTCGGGAAGTTATCGACCTCCGAGATAAAATGTGCTAATTCTTACATATTTTGATTAGATAAATAGGAAACAAGTTATAAAGGTGCTGGTTGGCTAACATTTTCAAAATATTTCACAATAAAGATTTATACACAGGCAAATATATTTGCCTACAAGGGAGGGAGGTGTCTAATGATCATAATGCCTCGTAACTTCTCGACAAAGTAGGTAGAACAATGAAAATGGTACCACATGGAAGTGTATAAATATATCTTCACTTTGAGACTAAAGATTATTACCTAACTGTAATTTATTGTTCTTTTATTGCAAGGTACTTTACATTTGTCTTGGTCAGATCTACACATCATACAGTCACATCTGGTGGCTTGTGAAAGTGTCATTGCCTAACATTTCCAAGGAACATTTGCGTGATATTTTCCTTCAGAAGCCAAGATGCCTCAAAACTGTGTAAACAATGCAGATAACTTCTGCTACATTTGTGGCGAGGTTACATTTGCATTTCAAAAGTGCAGTATGATGGCAGTGGAAAAAAAGGTATACCACCTATATTTTGGATGAAAAACAGGAAATCAGGACTAGAGTTGGGCCCCTTATTATTGTTGCATTACATGTGCAACCTATCTGCGTCATTGGCTAAACAAGAAGAAAAAGTAGATGCCTTTCGCCGTCCCAATGGTGTGGAGGGAACCCACCGATCAAAGTAGAGACTGCTATTGTTGCATGGTTCCCCCAATTGCAAAAGGGATCTCAAGAAAGAAGAAGTGGACTGTGAAATATCCAAACGTTCAATCCGCACTGCATTCTTTATCCCATTGTGAGGACTTGCCAATTACAGATCCACCAGACTCCTACTCTCTAGATAAAGACGATGAGTAGGCCCAAACTTTAACTTTGGTATCAATAAAAAGATACATTTATAATGATTGGTGTGGCACCATTCTCATTGCTGTCACACTTTGCAGAAATGTTATGGAGCATAATTTTGAATTATTTTGATGCAATTTTGACCGGAAGCTGCATCTTGGAAACTGGAGCCAACTTATACTCAAGACTTAATTTTCCTTTATTAGTGACCCGATTCTGGTAAAATTTAGCTACTTTCATTTCCAAGGCTTTCTCCCTGTAGACCAGTTATATAAGACTGGTGGTAGAATATCCTCTTTTATTATATCTCTTGGTAATTCCAACAAGTACCACCTTGGGTTGTTCTCAATATACCTAGCGCATATCCATTATATAAGACTTCTGGGTAGAACCGCTTTGTTTCTTATACCTCTTGGCAAATCCAGCAAGTAGACCTTTCTGGGCCATTGTTCCTAGTTTTGTTATGTCTATCTTGGAGTTCTAAATGTTCCCATCCACCTTGGGGTGTTCTCAATTCACCTACTCCATCCTCCATGTTGTAATATGAAATCAACATTTGGACAAAAATAGTGAGAGCTCACCTTTATGACCACCGCAGGGTGATGCACAGAGATCTTGACAGCATGGGGTGGATTTACTAATAGAAAATAGGCTGTTCACGTTGAAAGGGAATGTACAGTTCACAACTGAATTTTCTCATATCTTAGTGAATATGGTGGAAATCCACTGTGAAAAAGAATACCCTGCCATGTGCTTGAAAACAAAAAAAAAACATATTTTTCCTTGCACATGATTAAATGATGAAGTGAACAGCTTACTTGTCTTTTATGAATCAATCCCCTTAGATCCAGATCCTTGTTGTCATGGATATGCAGTAGTGTTTGTCTGTCAGCTTACCTTCCTTCCCATGTGTTCATCTTAGAGGCCTGAGCCCTTTCACCTGGCTTCCTTTATAATCTCCTCCCAGCCAGACTCCACCCCAGGCCCTATCACAGAACACTATATTAACCTGTGCACTGCAAGCCTGCTTTGCTGATCAACGTGTTTGTTAGGCATTGTGTGTTTGGGTTCCTGCCTGCCGTGTGCTACGTCTGTCTCTCTGTTACGTTATTGGCTTGTCCCCGACCATCCCTGTCTGCTCGTGACCCTTGACCTTCGGCTCGTTCTTCGTTATCCTTGTCTGCTTGTGGCCCCTGACCTTCGGCTTGTTATTCGGTTCTCTCTATCGTGTGCTGCTGCTTCCCCTTATCCTACGGGGCGTGAGCTAGGAAACTCCAGGGGCCGCGACCTGGTCCCAGCCTGCAGCGTAACATCCTCACCACTAGAGGCCCTGGAGAAGACCAGCTGGGTCTTAGACTCCGCGCCCTGGGGAATCTTGGCTCTCGCTTCCGTTGGGATCCCGGTTGTGCTCCTCTGGTCCCGCTTTCCACAACCACCCAGTTTCCTATCCACAGAAGCCAGCCATAGGGTTCACTACCTCGCGGTGCACTCCTGTCCCCCTACGGTGTGCATCTGTCACCTGGCCACAGGTGACCCTGACAGTTTGATCAGCCATGAACCCGGCTGACATCCCGCTACCCGCGGATGATCCATTGCAGGGCATAGTTTGCAGACTTGAAACCCAGGAATCGAATCAGACTCAGGTGATGCGATTCCTCCAGGATCTGGCTTCTCGCTTCGAGCAGCTTCAGGCCTCCTTGGGAACCCTGAATCCACAACCTCAAATACAATCAGCGGCTGCACCTATTGCACCAGTCGCAGCCACACACTCACTACAACTGCCAGCTCCGTCCCGTTTCTCTGGGGACTCCAAGGCTTGCAGGGGGTTCCTTAGCCAATGCACGATTCATTTTGAGCTCCAGCCCCAAAACTTCCTGTCTGATCGGGCTAAGGTAGCCTATATCATTTCCCTCCTCTCTGGTGAAGCTTTAGCCTGGGCAGCCCCTCTGTGGGAACTGAATGATCCAGTGGTTTCTAGCCTGTCTGGCTTCTTGAAACTTTTTCGGAATATCTTCGAAGAACCGGCTCGTGTCTCTTCAGCGGCCAGCGCCCTTTTACGTCTCCGCCAAGAGTCTGCTTCTGTGGGACAGTATGCCCTTCATTTCCGCATACTGTCGGCTGAGTTGAGCTGGAACAATGAGGCCTTAGTCGCAACCTTTTTGCATGGCCTGTCTGATAGAGTGAAGGATGAATTAGCAGGAAGAACCATCCCCACTGATCTGGCCGGCGTTATCTCCTTGTGTAACCAGATCGATATTCGCTTTCAGGAGAGGACCTTAGAAAAGCAACGCCAGCACTCCTTGGTTCTTAGTCAGCCTGAGCTCCCCTCTCTTCGACCCGTAGAGCATCTCCTACCAGCTGAGGAACCCATGCAGCTGGGTCGGACCAGGTTATCCCCCGAGGAACGTGCTAGGCGCAGAACTCTTGGTCTGTGTCTTTACTGTGGGGGCAAAGGTCATTTTCGTGACACTTGCTCTCTTTGTCCAGAAAAACGTTCGGGTCCACTTCATCTGGAAAGTGGAGTATTGGACCCAGAAATATCACCTTCCCCTTCTTGTCTTATGCTTTCTGTGTTCCTTCATGTTGGTGCTTCTTCTCATTCGGTCTCAGCATATCTGGATTCCGGAGCCGCTGGTAATTTCATGGACTGGGAAATCGCATCGTCCATGAGACTTACTCTTTTGCCCCTCACCACGCCATTGGTGGTCTTGGCGATTGATGGTACTGTTCTCCCAGGGGGACCTATCCGCTTCCAGACCCTCCCTGTTAAGATGTCGGTAGGGACACTCCACCAGGAGTGGATATCCTTCCTTATCTTACCCAAGGCCTCAACGCCTATCATTTTGGGTCTCCCATGGTTACAGCTCCATTCTCCTCATGTGGACTGGACTACTGGACAGATCCTGGCTTGGGGTCCCTCCTGTTCCTCGTCCTGCCTACCCAAGGTTGCCCCCTGTGAATCTGAGCCGGTCATTCATTCCAGGTTGCATAACCATTTACATTTCTCTGTCCCTAACCACCCTTGGACGCACAGCCAGGCTAGCTTGTCTACAAGTCCTGCAGTCGCTACGTCTTGCGATGCGATTCAGGTAGTCGCTACACCTGACTCAGCTATTCACTCTGCCTCTGTACTAGTTATGCCAGTCCAGCCCATGCCCAGTGAGCCTCCTACTTTTTCTTGTTTGGGACATTCTGCTTGTCCTTCAGCTATTCAGCTTGACTCCGGCGACATGTCACCTTCTAACCAACCTGACTTCAGGGTTCCACTGACATCTGCCCAGTCTGATGGTCCTGTGCAAGATGACCAGTTCCCCTTTAAGGGTCTAGGGGACCCTCCTCAGATTCCTGTTGATCCTCTCATGCCCTTGCTTATTCCTAGAGAGCCTTTGGTCCTCAATAGATCTTCTTGTCATCTCCCTACCTCGTTTTCGGTCTCTGAGGATAATCTTAAGTACGAGGTTAGACAAGTTCTGGATTCTCGGCTCTGCAGAGGCATTCTTCAGTACCTTGTGCATTGGAGAGGTTTTGGTCCTGAGGAGGCGTCTTGGATCGCTGCATCTGATGTCGCTGCACCTCATCTGTTGAGAAGGTTTTATCAGAGATTTCCCTTTAAGCCTGGGTCCAGGCGGGGGAGGGCCCATAAGAGGGAGGGTACTGTCATGGATATGCAGTAGTGTTTGTCTGTCAGCTTACCTTCCTTCCCATGTGTTCATCTTAGAGGCCTGAGCCCTTTCACCTGGCTTCCTTTATAATCTCCTCCCAGCCAGACTCCACCCCAGGCCCTATCACAGAACACTATATTAACCTGTGCACTGCAAGCCTGCTTTGCTGATCAACGTGTTTGTTAGGCATTGTGTGTTTGGGTTCCTGCCTGCCGTGTGCTACGTCTGTCTCTCTGTTACGTTATTGGCTTGTCCCCGACCATCCCTGTCTGCTCGTGACCCTTGACCTTCGGCTCGTTCTTCGTTATCCTTGTCTGCTTGTGGCCCCTGACCTTCGGCTTGTTATTCGGTTCTCTCTATCGTGTGCTGCTGCTTCCCCTTATCCTACGGGGCGTGAGCTAGGAAACTCCAGGGGCCGCGACCTGGTCCCAGCCTGCAGCGTAACATCCTCACCACTAGAGGCCCTGGAGAAGACCAGCTGGGTCTTAGACTCCGCGCCCTGGGGAATCTTGGCTCTCGCTTCCGTTGGGATCCCGGTTGTGCTCCTCTGGTCCCGCTTTCCACAACCACCCAGTTTCCTATCCACAGAAGCCAGCCATAGGGTTCACTACCTCGCGGTGCACTCCTGTCCCCCTACGGTGTGCATCTGTCACCTGGCCACAGGTGACCCTGACACTTGTTAGATGGCTTACCATTATAAAAAAATGCTGCTAGCTGTGAATGTGTGTGTGCCAGATTTTAAACAGTTTAAAGCCTTGCGATATAAGTCTGCAATAACTGGGTGAATTAAGCGGAAAGTGGCCCTAATCCATTTTTTTAAAATCAAAACTGGATTATAAACTTTTTAAACTGGCAAGATCCTATTCTGGAGAGCAAATTGGTAATTGTGATCTTTCATGACAACTTTGTCCACCTTTCTCGGATATTGTGAGTGCTATGCCACAGACTTACTTTTTCCCATTTCAATATAACATATAATATATAAGGGAAATATTATAGAGGTTGGGTAAAAACTAAAGTATAACACTTTTAATAGTTAAAGTAGAAGAAAATCCTAACTCTTATGCCTTGTACACACGATCAGGCTTTTGCCCAGCCAAACTCACATCGGAATTCCGACGGAATTCCATCGGAGTAAAATAGAACATGTTCTCTATCTAAACTTCAATGGAATTCACCGGAATTTCCGATGGAATTACTTCGATGGGGCATACACACAGTTGGAATTTCCGATGGAAAAAGTCTGTCTGACTTTTTCCATCAGAAATTCCATTTGTGTGTACAAGGCATAACTATTCTTAAAAATGTTCCATTCCCCCCTCCTCCTACCTATCATGCATACCATGTATTAAAAAGATCTGTGTATTTTTTATCTGCTATGGCCTGGTCACATGATCCCACAGCTCTGGCTCCCCTGTGTCCATGGGCAGCTGCTGCAGGGGAGAGAAGGGAGTGAAAACAATGGCTGAGCCAATGGATTCTATGTGTGGGGTCATGGCTTTGGGAATTCATAGCTATTGTCAAGAGTTACCCTGCACAGGGGAGCAAGAGCTGCAGGATCATGTAACCGGACTGGAGCAGCTATAAAAAAAGTATGTACACATATATTTTTATACAGGATAGTAGGAGGATGGGAACAGGAACTTTTTAGGAACTGTTAGAGTCAGGCGTTTACACTTTAATAGGGCAATTTTTATTGAGATCTATAAAATGGACCGAAGAGAGGGATAACTGAGGTTTCAAAAAAGGGACTGTCCATCAAGCTGAAAGACAGTTGTGAGTTATGGTCATTGGTGGGCTTAGGATGACCATGAATGGTCCAATCCTGTCCTAAGCTAATGTTCAGTTAGAAGGAGTGTAAACTGTGCATGCACAACTTCAGATGATGGGTCTCGGCAATAAAGAGAAGAACGAACAGATCTCTCCCACCATCACAATCAAATCACAGCTAAACTGAGTCATGGAAATGAAGGCATGATATATTTTTGTTTCTGGGTCCCTGCAAAATAAAACTCCAATTAATTTGCTGAGCCCTGAGAAATGTGATGGAAATAATCAGCAGTAACCAAGAATATATGCATGGCATATTAAAGTTGGTTTCGTTCAATGGAGTTCTGTCTTGGTTGACAGATTAATGACAATTGTAGGCGTATTATGTGCCTCTTTGGTGTGTGATAGGCACCCAGAGGAACAGTACATATTACAGGAAATGCAGTTAGATTTCCCGGCAACGATTACTATTGTTGCAAGAGTGCACTGCAACAATTTTAGCTTGGCGGTGTAATTAAAAACAAACTAAACAGAATAATGTCAGAGTTCTATGGGAAACAAAATGAGACCAATAAAATGTAAACACCTTTACCATGCAGAAAGAGTGTTTAACTGGGTTGTCTTTCTTTTTTCTACTGAAAATCCCTGGTCTAATTAAATCAGAAAGACCTAAACCTAAAATTAAAAAAATTGAAAGCACATATATATAAATATTTAACCTTCCTGCAGTAATTAAATGTTAATCACAGAGCAGATATGTTTACCTTTCTCTATAATTAGGTAAATTCCACATCTTACATGGATCTGACATCTAAAGACCATTTTGGTAGAATAGCTGAGCAACCAACTCTGAATATCAGTCCTCCAAACCCTCTGGCAGATACAATGTGATGGATGCTGAGGCACTAGAGGGCTGTAGAATCTATGTAGTTACAGTGAAATATGAAACTGTATGATCAACCAACAAGCTTTCAGTACTGGAGGGTTTTCTGCTCATCTCAAACACATCCACAAACAAAGATAATGGAGCCTAATCCAGCCGTTTTCTCATGTAGGTGAGTATCTTGAGATTGAGTGGACTGGATTCCCTTTCTTTAGAAATAAGCCAGCTCCACCCTTCACCTTCCTCCAGCATCCTCCAGTTCACATCAACTTATAATCATGGATAGCCAAATTGAGTTTTCACTTCCCTAAAATTTCAATAAAAATCAAAAGAATTTAGTGAAATGCAATGGAGCCAATAGGAAAGGCGCTTTTTTTGGGTACAGTGGGTTTTAAATACGTAGCTCCTCAAGGTTACCGAAGCTCCTTTCAAGTATCCTGGACCCGTTCTTGTGTCTTGTGCACCCATTATCTTACATTTTTATTTTTCAGAAAGAAAACACAAACAGCCAAAAAAAGTAAAAACTTTTTTTTTTTTTAAGGAATCAGTACACAAATACCAATCTAATTCATAAAAAAGAAACACTAAGGATCTATTTATATATTTATTTTTTTCATGCAAGATTCACACACCTTTCACCCAATTTAATCTCCTTAGAAAAATGTCTGAAACCTGGTTTGAAGCTGCATGACAAACATTTAAACAAAACCACCCTAAATATACCAAAAAAGATATAAACTCTAAATAAAGAAACAAATTGGGTAGGATTTCTTTGCAAGCAAATTTGGACCAGTCAGCTCAATGAGTGCCATTAAACGGTTTGATTTAATTTCATATTTTTAATGTTTATGTAGCAATACCCTGGCAGGGGCTGCTAGGAACTGGTTCCCTTATTCCTACACAGAAAGGCAACAAGCATTTTCCACTTTCATCTGGACACAAGAAAACAGTCTTTTACTTGGTTTTGTTGTTTAATTAGGGATAATAAGGGGTTATGAGATGCCCAGCTTGCCTGAAACAATGAATGTGGACAACTCCCTTCCTATGTACAAAATCCTGTATTGTCCTCCTTCCTGGACATGGACACCATCAGTAATGATCAAAAAGCAAACATCCCTTGAGTTCTATCTCCTCTTCTCTGTAGAACTGCTCCCAGATCTACTGCCTGCAGGAACTACCCGCCCTCCTGGCTGCTTGTCCACCAGCCCACCTGGCTGTTTCAAAGATCTCCAAGGGCAAGGGACAGGAAGGGTTAAGCACAGCACTGTCCTGAAAGCTTGCTACATGTGACAGTCTTTCCCCTTGTGAATCCCTGGGCGTACTGATGTACTCACTCTGTCCTTCTTGCTCCCTGCTGCTCCTTAGGCAAAATTTCTCGGATCTTCCCAAGTCAGTCTGAGCCCCCCCTCCCCGAACCAAGGGGTCCACTCCTAAGCCCCCCCCACTCCCCGACAGCCTCCTCAGCATTTCATTTTCCATCCGACTCCCCTGCTGTTATGGCTCCACCATGACAGGACATTCTGCCTGGGGATTGGCCAAGTTCCCTCAAGTACAAAATTATAAGAAATATATCACGCTGACACCCAAATAGACAGCAGCCAGCATAGCAATAGACGAAATGCAAAACATGTGGTTATAACAAATTCTAAAAATATAACCAATAGCTATTGGTGCTCATAATGAATATATATTGAACAATAATTATGACCATATGTGTAATAATATTGTCAGTGAAAAAAAAGATCCATAAAGTGAAAAATTTTGTGAAAAGTTGTGAACATATAAGATAAGACTGGATCAATTAGGAAGATATAGTCCTTTATAGTGTGAATGCTAGGATGAGTAGATATGAAAGACAGCCACCACCGATTGTAAGAAGGCTTACCGGAACAAATGGACCCAAATGAGCATACGCCCAATGAGTCACCAAAGCTTGTGGTGTAAACACTAATATATGGACCATCCACACGTGTAGTTTATGCCAAGATGGGAGTTGCATCCACGTCCTGAAGATGGTTCCAACCAGGCACGGCTTGAAGGTACCAATATCCACAAGTCTCAGTGAGATATGTCTTTAACCGTATATCATGCAGTGTAACCGAGAAGGAAACAAATACTGCACATAGTGTAAACTCGTAAGTATAATTAATTTAATGTATAAAAATTGGGGACACTCACATTTAGGAAGAATAAAACAAGCGCTTGTAAAACATCAATATAGGCAATGCAATGACTTCAGCAGAGCTTGTCCCGATGCGTTTCATCTAAAGAGACATCCCATTGTAGCTCTGGATGTATGGTTAGGGACGTTGTCCTGCTGGAAGGTGAACCTCTGTCCCAGTCTCAATTCTTTTGCAGATTTGCAGATTTTAACAAGTTTTCTTCTAAGGTTGCCCTGTATTTGGCTCCATCCATCTTCCCATCAACTCTGACCAGCTTCCCTGTCCCTGCTGAATTAAAAGAATCCTTCACAAAATTATGCTGCCACCACCATGTTTCGCGGTGGGGATGGTGTGTTCAGGGTGATGTGCAGTGTTAGTTTTCTGCCACACAAAACGTTACATGTTGGTCTCATCTGACCAGAGCACCTTCTTCCACGTTTGCTGTGTCCCCCACATGGCAAACTGCAAACAGGACTTTTTATAGCTTTCTTTCAACAATGGCTTTCTTCTTGCCACTCTTCCATAAAAGGTCAGATTTGTGGAGTTCACAACTAATAGTTGTCCTGTGGACAGATTCTCCCACCTGAGCTGTGGATCTCTGTAGCTCCTCCAGAGTTACCATGGGCCTCTTGCCTGCTTCTCTGATGAATGCTCTCTTTGCCCGGCCTGTCAGTTTAGGTGGACGGCCATGTCTTGGTAAGTTTGCAGTTGTGCCATACTCTTTCCATTTTCGTATGATGCATTGAACAGAGCTCCGTAAGATGTTCAAAGCTTGGGATATTTTTTTATAACCTAACCCTTCTTTAAACTTCTCTACAACTTTATCCCTGACCTGTCTGGTGTGTTCATTGGCCTTCATGATGCTGTTTGTTCACTTAGGCCCCTTTCACACTTATGCGACTTGTCCTGTGACTTGGGACTGCAAAGTCGCATGACAAGTCATACCCCATGATTTTCAATGAGTACCATTCATATCTGTGTGACTTGAAGTTGCAGCGACTTCAAAATAGTTCCTGCATTACTTTGATGCGACTTTGATGCGACTTGAGGTCCATGGACCTCAGAATTACACAGGCATTGCTTCAAGTTGCATCACAATTACAGCAAAATAGTGGCAAAGCTGCGTGACTTTCAGGTCGCACAAGTGTGAAAGCGGCTATAAGGTTCTCTAACAAACCTCTGAGGGCTTCACAGAACAGCTGTATTTATACTGAGATTAAATTACACACAGGTGGACTCTATTCACTAATTAGGTGACTTTTGAAGGCAATTGGTTCCACTAGATTTTAGTTAGGGGCTGAATACAAATGCACGCCACACTTTTCAGATATTTATTTGTAAAACATTTTGAAAACCATTTATCATTTTCCTTTCACTTTACAATTATGAGGCACTTTCTGTTGGTCTATCACATAAAATCCGAATAAAATATATTTACGTTTTTGGTTGTAACAAAATGTGGAAAATTTAAAAGGGTATGAATACTTTTTCAAGGCACTGTACAGTATGTTGAGCTAAAGATCGCTGTTGATTTAATACTATGTTAAGGTTAGGTAAGCCAATATAACTTCTTGAAAAGTGTTTTTTCTTTTTTCTTTCAATGCCATGGCTCTGTGAACTCTAAACATAATTTCAAGCCTACAAAAGACTAATATATCCTTCAACATTTCCTTTTCGGGGTCTATATTTATAGTGTTATGTTGAGCCATAGGAACAACTTCGTATGCAACTGCACATTGATAGAAAAATGCATGCAGAGGCGAGATGCAGACACCAACCACTGTCACTGGAGCCCTGATTGGCGGCTCACTGAAGGGAACATTGAATCTGTGCCGCGTACAAGCGCCACTGGCAAAATATCTGGCAGCCGTCGGAAACCGAGCAAATCAGTCTTGATAATAAGAAATGCAATGAGGGATACAAGGCATGGTCATCTGAGATTTATTTTAAAAAAAGAGAAGTTTAAAGAAGTGTCCAGCTCGGCATATGTGTCATTTTTGTGCAATCACTTGGATGGAATTTAGAAATCATTTACATTAAAATGATTGCTATTATTTTATTATATTACTATGATTTATTCCTTATGCTGTTGTGACATATTGATATTAACACAAGTTTGTATTTATTCTTATATATACATTTTGTAACAAACTTTTCTATTTTAGTTCATTCAATTAAACACTGGCTAACTCTTCATTTGAACTACAACACCAAAAGGGCTATGATTATAACATTATGATAAGGTGTCAATTTAATTAAAACAATTATTGAGATTTTGGAAGGTACAGTAAAACCTTCGGATTGCGAGTAACGCAGTTTACGAGCATTTTGCAATACGAGCTATTATTTTTTTAATCCTGACTCGATTTGCGAGCGTTGTCTCGCAAGATGAGCAGGATTCAAGCCTCTGGGGTGAGCAGTACCGCATGTGGCCAGAGGTGCGGGGGTGCCGGTGACGCTCGGAGACACTCAGAGACGGTTGGTTCCCAAGCGTCTCCGAGCATCTCTGAGTGTCTTCGAGTGTCTCCAAGCGTCTCTGAGTGTCTCCGAGCATCACTGGCGCCCCATCGGTTCCCGAGCATCTCCAAGCATCTCTGAGTGTCTCCGAGCATCGCCGACTCCCCTTCAGTTCCCGAGCATCTCCAAGCAGCTCTGAGTGTCTTCGGGCATCTCCGAGTGCCTCTGAGCATCACTGGAACCCCTAAGTTCCTGAGTGTCTCAGAGCATCTCTGAGTGTCTTCGAGTGTCTCCAAGCATCTCTGAGTGTCTCATAGCATCACCAGCCCCCCATCGGTTCCCGAGCGTCTCCAAGCATCTCTGAGTGTCTCCGAGCATCACCGGCTCCCCATCGGTTCCCGAGCGTCTCCAAGCAGTGTCTCCGAGTGTCTTCAGGCATCTCCGAGTGCCTCTGAGCATCACCGGCACCCCTCAGTTCCTGAGTGTCTCCGATCGTCTCCGAGTGTCTCCGGCACCCACCTCTGGTGCATACACTAGTAGTGACATTGGAACGCATTATCTGAGGTTTCCATTGATTCCTATGGGGAAACTCGCTTTGATATATGAGTGCTTTGGATTACAAGCATGCTTATGGAACAAATTATGCTCGTAATCCAAGGTGCTACTGTATTTGCTTTGTTAATTTTAGCTAGATATATAGATGATGCAATCTTTCTTTCCTGCAAATCGCTTGATTCCCCCATTAATATGGTGTTGATGGGGGAATCCTTCCCACAAAGCTATTGTGTTCTCCCAGGTGGGGGGGGGGGGGGGACACAGTGATTATTGCTAGCGGCTATAGCTGCTATGGTTTCATTGTCTTTTACTAAGGTTGATACCATGCCTTGAAAAAGTATTCACAGCCCTTGAAATTTTCCACATTTTGTCATGTTACAACCAGAAACGTAAATGTATTTTATTGGGATATTATATGATTGACCAACACAAAGTGGCACATAATTGTGAAGTGGAAGGAAAATTATAAATGGTTTTCAATTTTTTTTTTTTACAAATAAATATGTGGAAATTGTGGCGTACATTTGTATTCAGCCCCCCTGAGTCAATACTTTGTAGAACCACCTTTCACTACAATTCCAGCTGCAAGTCTTTTTGGGGATGTCTCTACCAACTTTGCACATCTAGCACCCTGGGATGAGAGACATTTGTATCTCAGAAGGCTTTGGGCAGCTGGGGTATGTCATTCTTGCCTAAGCAAGATTACTGAAAGTGAGGGCAGCTTAGATTAAAAAAGGGCATTTACCCCCCAAAAAAATCTGCAAATGTGTGAAAGGAGGGGGGGGGGGTATTTTAATGGAAAGTGGGTAAAGAGAGTGACAATCTGCTTTAGATATACATTAAGATGCTCATTTTATCTTGCTTGCAGCTGACCATATGCTCCAGGATGAGGTACCACATGGGGGCATGTGCGTTGGCACCAAATAGGAGGAAAGAGCCACAAGCACTGTCACAACATTATGGCTGCTAAATTCAATATGTATTTTATGCATCTATTTATAAATCATTTATACATAATATGTATATAGTGCATTTAAATGAATATATTTACTCAATTTAGCTCAAGTGGCAGCTTTAGGGTACTATTTACTTGAGCGCAGTGGTGGGATATCAAGTTAAGGTGCGCGCGACTTGTTGACCAACATTTTAATATACATAATATGTATTTATACATCTAAGGTTTGCTAAAGGTTAGTTTAGGTTGTTTTGCTAAAAAAAGGTAATTGGTCCACCATTTAATCAATTGGGTATAATGAACTCTAATGGACTCCCTAAAAATGGAGAGGGTGTTACGTATTACAATATAAATCCATGCTTAATATAGCTGGAGGTATGGGGACAAAAGAGGATACAGATATTGGTCCAATGAGGATGGAAAGCTTCACTTTAAGGGTCCATGCACATTGGACGTTATAATAATGTTATAAAATGCCAGTAGCTTTGCAGTGAGTTTTTCAACGTTTTTCAGCGTTTTTGCAATAGGGTTTTTGGGCGTTTTCTTAGCATTCGCGTTTTTAAGCGTTTTTTTTTTTTTTCAATGGGATCAAACATTTTAAAAACCACTGGTGAGCTGCATTTTTGAATGTTTATCTGAGTTTTTAGGCGTTTTTAGGCATTTTTGACGTTTTTACAGCTGAAAAACTCCTCTCTGAACCCACTACTTTTGGGTTTTTTTCACAGCCAGAAAACACCCCAGCCAAAAACAGTTGATAACAGCCTATGTGTGCATGGACACATAGGATAACATGCTGGAGAGTTTATTGACTGTAGAAAAAAAGTCTGAAACCAAAAGCAGCAGTTGTAAAAACTTCCAAAAACGTCCAGTGTGCATGAGGCCTTAGGGTGCGCGACTGAAAAAAATGCCAAAAACCTCTGGCAGTAAAAGAAGCATAAAAAATTGCTCATAGTGGCTCGTAGTTTATGAGCATATATAGGCATTTGCTTTTATAAGTGTTTTTTTTCCAAAACATCCCCTTCTGCTCATTTTTGACTACAGTTAACGTGCACTGCGTTTATGTGTGTTTATGCGCATCAAAGCTTTTTTTCTGTCCAAAAGCTCCTCTCAAAAACGCTCTTTTTTTTTTTTTTTTAAACCTGTAAATGCTTCTCTGGAAATATGCCTGTAAACGTCCAAATGTGCATGGCAGTGGCGGCTGGTGCTCAAATTTTTTGGGGGGGCGCAAACAAACTGAAAAACAAAACAAAAAAACAACATCAATTGCCGCCACCGTGCCCATTAAACGCAGCCACTGTGCCCAAACGCCACTAGTTTGTCTCCAAATGCAGCCAGTTTCCCCCCCATATACAGCCAGTTTCCCCCCAAAATACAGCCAGTTTGTCCCCCAATATACAGCCAGTTTGTCCCCCAATAATACAGCCAGTTTCTCCCCCATAATACAGCCAGTTTCTCCCCCATAATACAGCCAGTTTCTCCCCCAAATGCAGCCAGTTTGTCCCCCATAATGCAGCCAGTTTCTCCCCATAATACAGCCAGTTTCTCCCCCATAATACAGCCAGTTTCTACCCCATAATACAGCCAGTTTGTGCCCCAAATGCAGCCAGTTTGTCCCCCAAATGCAGCCAGTTTGTCCCCCAAATGCAGCCAGTTTCTCCCCCATAATACAGCCAGTTTGTCCCCCAAATGCAGCCAGTTTGTCCCCCATATGCAGCCAGTTTATCCCCCATAATACAGCCAGTTTGTCCCCCAAATGCAGCCAGTTTGTCCCCCAAATGCAGCCAGTTTGTCCGCCAAATGCAGCCAGTTTGTCCCCCAAATGCAGCCAGTTTCTCCCCCAAATGCAGCCAGTTTGTCCCCCATAATACAGCCAGTTTGTCCCCCAAATGCAGCCAGTTTGTCCCCCATATGCAGCCAGTTTGTCCCCCATAATACAGCCAGTTTGTCCCCCAAATGCAGCCAGTTTCTCCCCCATAATACAGCCAGTTTTTCCCCCAAATGCAGCCAGTTTGTCCCCCAAATGCAGCCAGTTTGTCCCCCAAATGCAGCCAGTTTCTCCCCCATAATACAGCCAGTTTCTACCCCAAATGCAGCCAGTTTCTCCCCCATAATACAGCCAGTTTGTCCCCCAAATGCAGCCAGTTTGTCCCCCAAATGCAGCCAGTTTCTCCCCCAAATGCAGCCAGTTTCTCCTCCATATGCAGCCAGTTTCTCCCCCATATACAGCCAGTTTCTCCCCCATATACAGCCAGTTTCTCCCCCATAATACAGCCAGTTTCTCCCCCATAATACAGCCATTTTGTCCCCATATTACAGCCATTTTGTCCCCCATATACAGCCAGTTTCTCCCCCATATGCAGCCAGTTTCTCCCCCATAATACAGCCAGTTTCTCCCCCATATGCAGCCAGTTTCTCCCCCATATGCAGCCAGTTTCTCCCCCCCAGCCCTGCACTTACCTTCCTCTGGTCAGCGCCGTCCTTCTTCCGTCCTCGATGTCTTCTCCCGCCCTCTATGTCACTTCAGCCAATCAGGTTACCGGTAACCAGACCCGGTGAACCTGATTGGCCAGGGAACGCACCCCTGTGCGTCCTCTCATTAGGTATTTAGAAGCCGATTACAGCCCTCAGGCTGTAGTCGGGAAGCCTATCAGAGCCTGCTGGCTCTGATAGGCACTTCTAAAGGCCAATCAGACGCTGTTATTCAGATGGCCGGCGCTCAAGGGGCCGGCCATCTGAATAGTGGGCGGCAGCAATACATAGGTTCATGCAGTGCATGAACCTATGTATTGTTGTGAGTGACGGCCGGGCGCAGAAGCGGCGCTTCTGCGCCCACTATGGTCGCGCCGCCATGTGTAAAAAAAAAAGACATAAAAAAAAAAAAAAACTCTCAAAGGGCCCGTTTTTTTATTTTTTTTATTTTTTTATTTTTTATTTATTTTTGGTGACCACAGGAGGGGGGGCGGCGCCCGGGCGCCCCCTATGGATGGGCCGCCACTGGTGCATAGACAAATAGGCTAACACAGAGTTGCATTATACAGGCTGATAGGAATAAAACACCAAAAGCCTGTATGTATAAGCAGCATTTTTTTGCCCAGTATGCATTAAGGCATTAAAGCGGAGTTCCACCCAAAAGTGGAACTTCCGATCATTTGTCTCCTCCGCCCCTCCGGTGCCACATTTGGCACCTTTTGGGGGGGGGGAGCGGATACTTGTCATTGACAGGTATCCTGCCCCCACTTCCAGGAGTCCGGGCCACAGCAAATACAGTGGCAGCTTGGTCCCCCTCCTCCTTTTCCCGCCGCCAGGTCAGCTGGAGAGAGGAGTGGAGCCTCGCGCATGCGCAGTGGGGTTCCCGGCGTGAAGCCGTAATGCTACACTGCCAGGTTCCCTTATCCGCAATGGCGGCGGCAGCACCCTGACAGCTGATTGGAAACATCAGCTGCCGTGCCGACATCGCTGGACTTCAGGACAGGTAAGTGTCCTATTATTAAAAGCCAGCAGCTGCAGTGTGTGTAGCTGCATGCTTTTAATTTTTGCAGCGGTGGGCGGACCTCCGCTTTAAGAAGCTCTTCGACTTTTCAAGTTTGTCCCATGAATGTAAACTGTTTAGTTGATATACATTTATAAAAAATGTTTTCCAGCAAGAGAGAATGAAATAATTAACTTAATAAATAAGTGAAGAAATAAATAAAAATTGCAGTAAATATAATAGGAAAAATTTACAACTTTTCAAAGCCCAAAATTAATTGTTTTGTTCTTTTGTTTACAACCAGAAGCGCAAGTGATTTACGTGATGTATAATTCAACTTCAGGGAGACCAGATTCTAAATAACGGTGCTAGATTTCCTTTTGTTTTTTTTTTTTTTTTGTTTTTTTACGTTTACTACAGACACTAAAATTGTCACAGATTTCCCCTCGGGGGAGTAAAGAATGGCTCCTTTTTATAGTGGAAGTTCAGCTCATTTGTGTTTTTCATAACAAGCCTGTGGTTACTGAATTATTGTCATTGTTGGGATTGTGACATTTTTCCGATACGGCTTCTAACAAGACTGAACTTGTAAAGGAAGTCCTTTTTCTAACACACTGACATTCTGGATGCGAAAGCTTCAAGCGAACCTGGATTTTGCCCATTCAGAGCAAAGTACCAGGTCCGCTTTAGAGCAGGGAGGGTAAGAAGACATACTTTGTCCTGAATCCCCATTCTCTCAATGGACCTTCCAGAAAATTATGTGTAATTTCTGAGCTTACAAAGGGCCAAGGAACTGTCCCTCTGCTCCCATATGACAGTCCCAGATCGCAACGATAACTTGCCATAAATGTAAGTCTTGCTAACTTGCTGCACATTTGCACTGGCAAGTTGTATACTTGCAGAGCACTTGAAGCACAAGCTCTAGTTGACATTTTTCCAATTTGTAGCAAATTTGCGTGGTAAGTCTCTATCTAGAGCAAAGTTGCAATGGTGAGTCTACAGCAAGAGCTCTGCAAGTCTACGGCATGAAAATGCAGTCACAGTGCCCCCTGTGGTGGGATGACTATTGCACAATATAACTGAACCAGAACTTGCAGCAGACTTGCAGAATGTTTGCAAAGAAATTTGATCTGGAGTCATGCAATGCCATTGCTGCAGTTGTGCAACAAACTTGTGAGTCTAGCAATAGCTTAGCAAGTCATTTTCAAACTTGCAGCACAACTGCTTGATATCTGGGGAATTTAGCCCAGGCCATTGACTGCTTAGGAACCAAGGGCTGCACGGCCGGGAAGCGGGAACGCCACACTAATAAGCATGGATTCTCTATGACCAGTGGCGGCCCGTCTATTAGGGGAGCAGGGGCGCTGCCCCACTAATATATGCGTCCGGTCCCTGTTCTACATGCAGGGCACCTGACACATGGATTCCAATGTTTGTTTGTTTTTGTTTTAGAAGCACGTGATTAGAGCCAGAGGCACTAATAGGCTTCAAAGAAGGGTGGGCTCGGGGCGCAGAGCACTGCGCCCTGAGCCCACCCAGTTGTTTGACAATAGCAAATTAATATTCGCTATTGTCTTCCTGCTTCTCCTGCCTGCCAATCAAGAAGTGGGTCGACTCGATTGGCCGAGAGGAGAAGCGTTCGTATTGGCCGCCGCGGGAAGGAGGAGGGAAGCCGCCGAGGACAAAGCCGCCACCATGAAGGAGGAGGCAACGCAAGAAGGAGCCGAAGCTGCTAGATGGGGTAAGTTTGGGGCTGGTGGGGGGGGGTGGACGAGCAACCGACGGACCGGCCGACTGACCGATTAACTGGGGTGTGGGGGGGTTGGCAACGGGTGTCTTGTTTTCAGCCCCCCCATAATATACAGCACCAGCCACCACCGTCTGTGACTACAGTGGGTTAATAGGTGGCCGTGGAGTGAGTAGCAAATATGTACCCACCCTTCTCTAAAGGAAAAAACAACGTGGTAGATGTTTTTTTTTCATAAATTTTACTTTTGTTTTCACCTGGTAATCCTGTGAATAATCTATTTCCTGTCCCTAATGTCTTCACTGTTTTCTCTAATGTATCTATGGAGGGAGCCATGTTTGTCACAGAACTTTGGTTTTCACTGGATTTCAAACATGTCTGCCTTTGTTCATCTTCATTATACAGTAGATTGGTGAGACTATTAAAGAAGAAGTACAGCCAAAGCTCGTTTGGGTTTACTTCTCCTGTAGATCACAGGAGTGGAGCTCGTTCTGCACTTCTGTGACCTGTTTTCGTCCGCTGAAGCCCGCTGTCGCCTGACGTCACAGAGCTGGTCCAGGCTCGGGAAAGATTGTGACCATATGGTCGGGATCCGCCCACATGCCTTTACCATGCCTTGACCGCTTCCGCCCCCTCCACAGCCCAGAGCTCCAGTGAGTGCAGGGGGAAGAGGGGGAGATGGCTGGTGATTGAAAATCACCGGCTCCCTGTTCAGGGAGCTCTGAGAACCATGCAATTGGTGGTGTTTGATCACTCGGTTCTCAGTCTTAGAGCCAGCAGGTGATAGATGTAGCATCGGATCGATGCTGCATCCACCTAGGTAAGTATGATTCGCCCCCCCCCCCCCTCCCAAAAAAAAATCCCCATACTTCTCTTTTAAGTTGCACAAAAAAGATACGATTCTTGCTTCTTTCTTTTACACTCAGGAAAGTGGAAAAATGTTGCCTGAAAAGTAATGCAGGCACCACATCCAAGGATTGGTAAACTGCAAATCATTATATTTTTGTTTTGGGGTTAAAATACAATAGGTTACATTTTTGTTTGTAGATTAAAATACACATTAAAGCTCAACTCAGGGCAACTAAAAATATATCCCTTGCAGTGGGAATGTGCCGGCACTGCACGGGTTAATAGCTTGTTTAGATCTAGGGGGAAAAAAAAAAGATTTATTTGCTCGATCCTCCACTCTTCCCTGCAGCTAGACTGATACCCACTTCCTCCTTCCCCCCCCCCCCCCCACACTCTAGCGGTTTAGGATCCTGACATGAAGACCAAAGCAGGGGATGCCAAGGGATAGTCCACTGCCGAAGTGTGGGGGGGAGCATCAACTGCTTGGGGAGCAGAGGATCAGGTAAGTAAAATTGCTTTGCCTTCAGATTCCAACTAGGACAGCAGCCCCCAGCACAGGGGACTCTTTACACTAAATGTAAGTTCTGTCCCTTATGCAGTTTTTTTTTTTTTTTTATCTGTTTGTCTAAACATAGGCTTTAAAGCAAATCTGTGCATTGCCCATTCATCAGATTTCCTTTAGGCAGCATATACTTACCTTTCTTTCCCTCCCCAGAGGTTCCATTAGAAGCTGAAGGTAATAGCCATTATTTTGAGATGTTGAGAAGTGGTTGATTCACTCCATGTGACAGCACTGAGCCAATCAGCAGTGTCACAAGAGGAGTGTCTGCAGACCCGTCTTCTTCTGCTGCCTCTCCCCCAATATGGACAGTAAAAAACACACCAATCATTGGGGGGGAGGGGTGAGGGGAAATCTTCTCCGATGGGAACAGTAATAAGCACACCAACCATTGGGAGGAAGTGTGGGAAAATCTCCCCCCCCATGGGGACTATGTGCAATTCGTTTCGTTCCAAATTACTGTATATACTCGAGTATAAGCCGAGTTTTTCAGCACATTTTTTTGTGCTGAAAATGCCCCCCTCGGCTTATACTCCAGTCACCGTTTTGCGCCTGATCTCCTGGATTTTGGGGACCCGATCCCGGCCAAACTTGGCACACATATAGCCCCACTCTTACTCTACAAGTGTGCAAAGTTTGTTGTCCGGGGGACCCACGGCTGGGGAGCACCAATTTTTCAAAACCGGGCACCCCTTCCATAGACTCCCATGTTAAACAGTAATTTCTCCGGTAAATTTGGGGACCCGGTAACAGCACACATGTAGCCCCAGTTCTCCTCTACAAGTGTACAAAGTTTGCTGTCTGGGGGACCTACGGCCGGGGAGCACCGATTTTTCAAAGCCGGGCACCCCTTCCATATACTCCCATGTTTAACGTAAGTCTAGTCATGGACACAGTGAGGCATGGGCACAGTGAGGCATGGGCACAGTGAGGCATGGACACAGTGAGGCATCAGCACAGTGAGGCATGGACACAGTGAGGCACAGTGAGGCATGGACACAGTGAGGCATGCACATGGACACATTGAGGCAAAGTGAGGCAAAGTGAGGCATTCAGATGGACACCCTAGGCTTATACTCGAGTCAATAAGGTTTCCCAGTTTTTTGTGGTAAAATTAGGTGCCTCGGCTTATATTTGGGTCGGCTTATACTCGAGTATATACGGTAGTTTTTTAATGAATTTTGACAAATTCATTAATTCGGAAATATTTCAATTAACGAAAGTCCGTTTAACAAATTTTTCATAAATATTCGAAAATTCAGAAATTAGAAAATTCGGAAATTCAAAAGCAAGATCCATAAGGACATGGATGAGCAAGTTTGGGGTGGAGGAACTTGACTGGTCTGCACAGAGTCCTGACCTCAACTTGATAGAACACATTTGGGATGAATTAGAGTGAAGTCTGCGAGCCAGGCCTTCTCCTCCACATCAGTGCCTGACCTCACAAATGCGCTTCTGGAAGAATGGTCAATCATTCCCATAGACACACTCCTAAACATAAAAAAAAAAATAAGTTGGGACTTTGAGTGAAGCACCTGGGAAAAGTGCCTCCATCCCGATAAGGCACTAAAGAGGGGGAGTAGTGGGACTTTAAATGAGACAGTTGACAGGCAGGGGTTGAATTAAAACCTAGGTCAAGTTTATTACATTTGTATAGTACTGGTGTATCACAATATAAAAAGGTAACATGGGCATGTGTGCATGACGTAACCTACAAACTAGTGTATATAGCAGTCAAATGACAAACTTGACAAAATGAATAATAACAATTAGCATTGTATAAACTGGACAAAACATGGCAACCGGATGTGGATATAAATGGATACAAAATTATGATAAATCATAAATGAATAGAGTCCTATTAGCAAGTAGCTACATCCAAGGTTCCCGACGCATTTCTGTGAGTATCACTTCATCAGGGACGGATGTTTGAAGGACATCTGAAATAACAGAGTATAATAATGTAAAAATTGAATGGTATGCAGCCAGCAGACACAAAGTGTCCATCCTGGGTACTTACATTCTACTGGGTAACAGTGTGGGTAGAAACTGGGCCTTACTAGGTATCCATCCCAGGAGCTGAGGTGGTGAAAAACACACAGCAATAGCTAAGACGCACCGGCATCACTCCCAAATTGCAAACAGCTGTTGGCCGCCATCTCCACAGTGTAGCCAGATTAAACAGAGTAGTGGATGGTTATCTAAAATGGATGAATAGGTCCATTAAGATTAGCCAGGAACAACAAAGGTGAATGAAGGAGTGCAAAGTCCTATACGTTTGATTCCCAAAATGGTTACCTTCAAAGTGCCCTGTATATGGACCTCGCAAGTCTGCGGCGTCTACACAAGTGTGGAGGTGAGGGACTGCTTCCGGGAGGACGCTTTATGTACGTCTCGCACGTACTGATGATCACCACCTCCTAAACATAGGTGTGCGCAGCCTATTGCATTAGGGTGTGCACTCCAAAAGCTCAAAAACAAGGTGTGTGTGTATATAATATATATATAGCAGTAGGGCAATGGACAGTGTCGGTAAGGCAGAGATTAGTGTTAGTAGTTTATTTATTTTTTATTATTACTTTAAAAAAAATATATATATATTCTTTACAATTTTTGTTTTTTGCAATAATTTTTTGTTTATTTTAACAATTATTTTAGGAGCCCCATTAGGATTTTTGTTGAAATATCAGGGGTCTAAACAGACCAGGGGCAGATCCAGAGTCTTTTCTCGGGAGGGGCACTACCAAAAAATGATTTTTTTGTGGGAAATTTATCGGGGAAATGGCTGGTGTCGGCGCTTCAATCATCCCGGCACCATGGTTGTTATGGTGTCAGGATGATTGAAGTGCATTATTTCTATTATTACATTGTAATATGAAACTAAATAGTTCAATGCAGAATCAGTGGGAGCCCCGAGTGTGTCACTTGCCACCGTCGCCTGCAATTAGTGTGAGCCCTGAGCGTGTCACTTGCCACACCTTGTGGATTGTCACTTCCCACATCACCTGCCACACCTTGCGGATTGTCACTTGCCACGTCACCTGCCACACCTTGCTGATTGTCACTTGCCACGTCACCTGCCACACCTTGCTGATTGTCACTTGCCTGCCACCAGATGCAGATTGTCATTTGCCACGTCACCTGACACAATTTGCGGATTGTCACTTGCCACGTCACCTGACATATCTTGTGGATTGTCACTTGCCTGCCACCAGATGCAGATTGTCATTTGCCACGTCACCTGACACAATTTGCGGATTGTCACTTGCCACGTCGCCTGCCACACCTTGCGGATTGTCACTAACTTGCCTGCTAAGGTGTAGTTTTGGTTGTCTCTTGCTGTGTCCCAGACTCCCAGAGTCAGGCAGCAGAGAGATAATGTAATCTCTCTGCTGCCTGCACAGTGAGGGCGGAAGTCACTGCAGGAATGTAGGGCAGGCACGGGCGGTGAGAGATGATCTCATCTCTCTGCTCCCCCGCTCCCGGCTAGCTGATTGGCCAGCTGCCACACTGAGCCTGCTCTCTCACTCTCACCTGCGTTGCCAACACACTGAGCAGCACGGTCTGCCCACGAACCGCGCCGCCCCCGACAACAAACCGCGCCGCAAGTGGAGCCGCCCGCTTTCTTACCCGTCTGTGGAACCGCACGCTATTGCACCTGCCCACAGAGCGGCCTGACGTGACTCACTGACGTCACTCGTTGCTAGACACCAAGCGGCCCAGGCGTTAGCAGCGAGTGCAGGGAAGAGGCTCCACCCACCTCCTCCTCCGCTCCTGGTATCGTGTCAGTGCACCACGTAACTACATTAGACGAGTCTCTCTCTCAGCGCCGCTGATCGGCTGATGTGAGAAACTGAGAGAGAGACTCAGAGAGGCAGCGGCAGCCGCAGAACAAGTACTGTATATACTCAAGTATAAGCCGACCCGAATATAAGCCGAGGCACCTAATTTTACCCCAAAAAACTGGGAAAACGTATTGACTCAAGTATAAGCCTAGGGTGTCCTAGGCTTATACTTGCCTCACTTTGCCTCACTGTACCCATGCCTCACTGTGCCCATGACTAGACTGATGTTTAACATGGAAGTCTATGGAAGGAGTGCCCGGCTTTGAAAAATCGGTTCTCCCAGACACCAAACTTTTCAAACTTATAGAGGAGACATGGGGCTACATGTGTGCCAAGTTTGGGGTCCAGAGAACCTACGACCGGCCGGTACCGGGTCTGCAAAATCACCGGAGAAATTACCGTTTAACATTGGAGTCTATGGAAGGGGTGCCCGGATTTAAAAAATCAGTGCTCCCCGGCCGTAGGTCCCCCAGACACCAAACTTTGCACACTTGTAGAAAAGACATTGGGCTACATGTGTGCCAAGTTTGGGGTCCAGGGGTCCTACGGCCGGCCGGTACCGGGTCCCCAAACTTCGGGAGATCAGGCGCAAAAAAAAAAAAAAAAACAGAGCAAGCAAGTGAGTGTGACAGATGGTCTCGGGGGGGGGGGGTAATTGCCCTGTTGCCCCCCCCTGGATCCGCCACTGAAACAGACTGATGTCTCATTTTTGGGACAGAGAGAGGGAATGAGGACAAAGATTCCCCAGTCCCTTTCTCTGCAGCCAAGCAGCAGGGGAAATCTGTGCAACACAATGCGATTGGGGTGTGCCCAGGCACACCAGGCACACCCTGTGTGCATGCCTATGCTCCTAAACCTTGTGGACAGCCTTCCCAGAAGAGTTGAAGCTGTTATGGCTGCAAAGGGTGGGCCAACTCAATATTGAACCCTACGGACTAATGCCTCGTACACACGACTAGTTTTCCTGACATGCCAAAAACCAACGTTTTTCCTGACATGATTCCTCTCAAGCCTGCCTTGCATACACAGGTTCAGGCAAAAAAACGCTTGACCAAAGCGCGGTGACGTACAACACGTACGACGGCACTATAAAGGGGAAGTTCCATTCAAATGGCGCCACCCTTTGGGCTCCTTTTGCTGATCCTCGTGTTAGTAAAAGTTTGGTGAGAGGCGATTCGCGCTTTTTGGCCTCGTGTTTTTCAGTCCGTTACAGCGTGACGAATGTGCTACCTCCATTACGAACGCTAGTTTTACCAGAACAAGCTCTCCCGTCTCATACTTGATTCTGAGCTTGCTCCTTTTTTTTTTTCCCTTGGAAAAGCATACACACGACCGGTTTTCACGACGAGAAAAAGACAGACGGGAAACACGACGGGAAAAAATAGAGCAGGTTCTAATTTTTTTGCGGGCAGTTTTCTCGTCGGGAAAACTGCCATGGAGCATACACACGACCGGTTTTCCCGACCAATCTAAGAAAATGGCAGTTTTCTCGTCGGGGAAAACCGGTCGTGTGTACGAGGCATGAGACTAGGATGCCATTAAAGTTCATGTACGTGTAAAGGCAGGTGTCCCAATACTTTTGATAATATAGTGTATGTAAATTATTTCAGAGCTGTAAACATGTGTGTATTTACTAGACATGTGCATTCGTTTTCGTCCGAATGCATTTTCGTCCGAATTTCAGGTATTTTCGTTATCGTTTTAACAAACGAAAACGAAAATGCAGAATCCGAAAACCGAAAGATCCGACATAAACAAATGCTTAATTTTCGTTTTCAATGCAACAACAGTTCGATATAGATAGGAGATTCGACATGAGGCTGACAATAACAATCTGTGTCCATCGAACCTGTGGTCGAATGTGCCTAACCTTAACTCTATTAGTCCAAGATTATTCTACATAGAGAGAAAAGATTCAACATTATAGAGAGAAAAGATTCGACATAGAGAGAAAAGATTTGACATTATAGAGAGAAAAGATTCGACATTATAGAGAGAAAAGATTCGACATAGAGAGAAAAGATCACTGCTGGAATTGGGTGGGGGGAAGTAAAATAAAAATAATGATGATGATGAATGTTATTGGCTGATTGTAACCAAAGAGGAGGAGCAGTAAAATAGCTAGAACTAACTTGACAATTCGACATGAACGACGAAGATTCAACGAAGCATCGAAAAACATACAAACGTCGAATCTGTCATTGAAGGCTTATGGTGTCTGTTGAAAGTTCTAAGAAGATTCTACGGAGCAGATAAACTGTACGACGCCGCAATCATACATTTCCGGTCAAATGCATCCGCCCATAGGCTATAGAAGAATTCTAATGTTGGTTGACTAGTAGGGATGAGCTTCGAGTTCGAGTCGAACTCATGTTCGACTCGAACATTGCCTGTTCGCCCGTTCGCCGAACAGCGAACAAATTGGGGTGTTCGCGGCAAATTCGAAAAATCTATGGGAGAAATCTAAAGTGCTAATTATAAAGGCTTATATGCAAGTTATTGTCCTAAAAAGTGTTTGGGGACCGGGGTCCTGCCCCAGGGGACATGTATCAATGCAAAAAGAAGTTTTAAAAACGGACGTTTTTTCGGGAGCAGTGATTTTAATAATGCTTAAAATGAAAAAATAAAAGTGAAATATTCCTTTAAATTTCATACCTGGGGGGTGTGTATGATATGCATGTGAAGTGGCGCATGTTTCCCGTGCTTAGAACTGTCCCTGCAAAAAATGTCATTTTTGAAAGAAAAAAAGTCATTTAAAACTTATTTGCGGCTATTAATGAATTGTCGGCTCCCGGCAATACATACAAAAGTCATTGATAAAAAAAAAAAAAAAAAAAGCGTGGGGGTTCCCCAGAATTCAATTACCAGGCCCTTCAGGTCTGGAATGGATATTAAGGGGAACCCGGCCGCAAATTAAAAAAAAATTGACGTGGGGTTCCCCCAAATATCCATTCCAGGCCTTTCAGATCTGGCATGGATTTTAGGGGGAACTCCACCCCAAATTTAAAAAAAAATGGCGTGGAGTCCCCCTAAAAATCCATACCAGACCCCTTATCCGAGCACGCAACCTGGCCGGCCGCAGGGGAAAAGGGGGGGACGAGAGAGCGGCCCCCCCTCCCTCCTGAACCGTACCAGGCCACATGCCCTCAACATGGGGAGGATGTCCCCATGTTGATGGGGACAAGGGCCTCATCCCCACAACCCTTGCCCGGTGGTTGTGGGGGTCTGCGGGCGGGGGGCTTATCGGAATCTGGAAGACCCCTTTAACAAAGGGGACCCCCAGATCCCGGCCCCCCCTATGTGAATTGGTAAGGGGTACATTGTACCCCTACCATTTCACGAAGAAAGCGTAAAAAAATGTTTAAAAAAACACACAAACACCTTGAAAAAGTCCTTTATTTAAAAAAAAAAACAAAACATTCCAGCGGTGAAATCCAGTGTCCCGCGGCGATCCCGATGTCCAGCGCTGTCCTTCATTGGTTGTGCCTGAGCGGACCTGATGGGGAACTCCCTCTCAGTATTTTAAATGTATAGACCCGCCCCTTCTAAAGTTCCCCATCAGGTCCGCTCAGCGGACGAGATGCGGAACATGAGAAGGGGCGGGTCTATACATGTATTACCAAAGTGGGAGCAGTCCCCCATCAGGTCCGCCCCCTCGGTATGTCGGACCCGCCTACGTCATTGGCTTGAGCGGGGAACTTCCTTCACTGTGTAATTAAAATTTACATAGTGAAGGAAGTTCCCCGCTCAAGCCAATGACGTAGGCGTGTCCGACATACCGAGGGGGCGGACCTGATGGGGAACTGCTCTCACTTTGGTAATACATGTATAGACCCGCCCCTTGTCATGTTCCGCATCTGGTCTGCTGAGCGGACCTGATGGGGAACTTTAGAAGGGGCGGGTCTATACATTTAAAATACTGAGAGGGAGTTCCCCATCAGGTCCGCTCAGGCACAACCAATGAAGGACAGCGCTGGACATCGGGATCGCTGCGGGACACTGGATTTCACCGCTGGAATGTTTTTTTTTTTTTTTTTAAATAAAGGACTTTTTCAAGGTGTTTGTGTGTTTTTTTAAACATTTTTTTACGCTTTCTTCGTGAAATGGTAGGGGTACAATGTACCCCTTACCAATTCACATTGGGGGGGGCGGGATCTGGGGGTCCCCTTTGTTAAAGGGGTCTTCCAGATTCCGATAATCCCCCCGCCCGCAGACCCCCACAACCACCGGGCAAGGGTTGTGGGGATGAGGCCCTTGTCCCCATCAACATGGGGACATCCTCCCCATGTTGAGGGCATGTGGCCTGATACGGTTCAGGAGGGAGGGGGGGCCGCTCTCTCGTCCCCCCCCCTTTTCCCCTGCGGCCGGCCAGGTTGCGTGCTCGGATAAGGGGTCTAGTATGGATTTTTAGGGGGACTCCACACCATTTTTTTTTTATTTGGGGTGGAGTTCCCCTTAAAATCCATGCCAGATCTGAAGGGCCTGGAATGGATATTTGGGGGAACCCCACGTCAATTTTTTTTTAAATTTGCGGCGGGGTTCCCCTTAATATCCATTCCAGACCTGAAGGGCCTGGTAATTGAATTCTGGGGAACCCCCACGCTTTTTTTTTATCAATGACTTTTGTATGTATTGCCGGGAGCCGACAATTCATTAATAGCCGCGAGTGAGTTTTAAATGACTTTTTTTCTTTCAAAAATGACATTTTTTGCAGGGACAGTTCTAAGCACGGGAAACATGCGCCACTTTACATGCATATCATACACACCCCCCAGGTACGAAATTTAAAGGAATATTTCACTTTTATTTTTTCATTTTAAGCATTATTAAAATCACTGCTCCCGAAAAAACGGCCATTTTTAAAACTTTTTTTTGCATTGATACATGTCCCCTGGGGCAGGACCCGGGTCCCCAAACACTTTTTAGGACAATAACTTGCATATTAGCCTTTATAATTAACACTTTAGATTTCGAACGTTCGAGTCCATTGTATTTAATAGGGTTCTAAAGTTCACACGGCTCATCCCTGTTGACTAGTAATAGTAATTAAAAAATATAATTATTACTAGTCATACAATAGAATTCATCTATAGCTTGTAGGCGGAACATTCGACCGGAAATGTATGATTGCAGCGTCGTACAGTTTCGCTGCTCCGTCGAATCTTCTTTGAACATTCGACAGACACCATAAGCCTTCAATGACAGATTCGACCTTAATTAATTCAGATTTTCGGACGAATGCAATTTCTAACGAAAAACAAAATAAATAAAAACGAATTTCGGGAGTAACTAAATAAATTTATTTTTCTAACAAAAACGAAATTCCGAAACGAAATATTTCAGTGTGCACATGTCTAGTATTTACATGTCTGGTGTTTAGATTTAAGCCCTTAATTCAGCTATTGTCTCCATAACATATCTCGCACAACACCGCTTTAGTTGGTTTTTCCGGTGATCCGTATAATGCGAGGTCCTCATTAGTGGTGTGGGGTATAGCGCTGATTAAAGACTGTTTTGCTAACTTCCTGCAGCCCATCTCAAGGGCTTTCAAGTACAAATCCTCATGTAAGAAGAATCACATTTTCAACAGACCCAAAAAAAGTATAAAAGAGAGCGCAGAGTAGACATTATTAGACAGATCTGTTAAAAGTTGGCAGAATGTTCTTGGAGAATGATGAAATGAGACAGAAATATCTGCTGGTCAGGAGGTGACATAGACGGTGGAGGAAAGACGTGGAGAACGGCAGATTAGTCTATGCTGCCAGACGACAATACGATTATACACTATGGATGAGCGGAGATAAAAATCAACGCTATCTACGTAGATAAGAGAGGAGAGAGGAGATGAGTAGGAGCTACAGAACAATAAAGCCATGTTCCCATTGATCGTTACAGGTCTATTTCTGATAAGATAAAATGAAAAACAGATAAAATAATAACCATTCTATGATAATATCTATATGGAATCCATTATTATGCAAAACGGTTTAATAATGACTCAAAGGGCCTGCCGTTTATTAATACAAAGCCTGCTGTAGTAGAATTTCTAAGATATGGGCATGCTTGTGGATTTATAATGTTCTAAAGCTCAACTACGGCCACATTTAAATATAATGCTTAATATTATTTATTTCATATACTTAAAAAACAAGTTGTGTACACCAAATTTATTTTACAAAATTTAGATATTACTTTGTAAATGTAGCTGGGACATCATCGCTCTGCATATCCTTCTATAGATTGTACTTGTCTCAGTTAAAATTTTACTAAACCCATTACAGTAAAATCAGTCTGTATATGCAGTAAAGCATGCTTGTTATACTCACTGTGGAACCTAAGGGGTTAATTGTGTAAAAAGGCTGTGTGAGCCTGCCTTCTCTGATCCTCCCCTTCTCCCACTGTCCCCAATCCATCTCCTGATAGAACAGAGCCTTGGGGGCACTCTGAATACTGTATGCTCAGTTTGGTGTGTATTGCTAGAGAGTTTTATTTTCTTGGGAGGGTGCATGTGATCAGCACAGGCCCAATCAGCACTGTGCAGACAGAGGGTTAGGGGTCTTGCATCCTCATAGGACAGTCAGAGCAGAATGAAAACTCCTCCTACAAGCTTTAACCAGACATATAGAGGTCGCAAGCTTGGATTACGAGCATAATCCGTTCCAGTAGAATGCTCTTAATCCAAAGCATTTGCATATTAAAGCGAGTTTCCCCATAGAAGTCAATGGTAACGAAAAAAAATTGTTCCGCATTGACTTCAATGGCATGCAATACCACATGTGGCCAGAGGTGGGGAGGCCAGAGAGCCTCGGAAATACTCGGAAAGGCTCGGGGACAGCTCGGCTGAACTCGGAAAAGTTTTTCAGAGTATTTCCGAACGGCTCTACTCGGCTCCGGCACCCCCTCACCTCTGGCCAAATGCGGTATTGCACACAGCTTTGGCTTGAATCCTGCTCGTTTTGCGAGACAACACTCGCAAACCGAGTCAGGATTTAAAAACAAAAAATGCTCGTACTGCCAAACGTTTGTTAACTCGAAACCCCCGTGATGCATTAGAGGGGGCGGGGTTACCCGTCACGGGGGGCCCTGACCTTGGTATTAAAAGAACTGTCAAACACTGCTTGCGCGTCATTAGCCAGTAGGCTCCGGTGCAGGGAAGATGTGCATCGTTCATTGCTGGAGACTCGCTGCATCGCTGGAGATTCATGGATCATCGCTGGACAGACTGCATTACAACGCTAGAATGGCTTTTTTATTTTTAATAAAAGACGTTTCACAACTGTAACTGTGTGGTTTTTACATTTTTTGACACTTTCTTTTGTGAAATGGTAGGGGTACAATGTACCCCTTACCGATTCACATGGGGGGTGGGGCGGAATCTGGGGGACCCTTTGTTAAAGGGGGCTTCCAGATTCTTATAAGCCCCCCGCCCGCAGACCCCCACAACCACCGGGCAAGGGCTGTGGGGATGAGGCCCTTGTCCCCAACAACATGGGGACATCCCCCCCCATGTTGAGGGCATGTGGCCTGGTACGGTTCAGGAGGGGGGGGGCGCTCTCTCGTCCTCCCCTCTTTTCCTGCGGCCTGCCAGGTTGCATGCTTGGATAAGGGTTTGGAATGGATTTTTGGGGGACACCATTTTTTTTTTGGTGCAGGGTTCCCTTAAAATCCATACCAGACCTGAAGGGTCTGGTATGGATTTTTGGGGGAACCCCAAGCCATTTTATTTTTAATTTTGGCACGGAGTTCCCCTTAATATCCAAACCAGACCTATCCATACCTATTACAGCCGTGAGTAGTTTTAAATTACTTTTTTTCCTTTAGAAATTACATTTTGTGCAGGGACAGTTCTAAGCACGGGAAACCTGCGCTACTTTACAGGCATACTATACACACACCCCAGGTACGAAATTTAAAGGAATATTTCACTTTTATTGTTTCACTTTAAGCATTATTAAAATCACTGCTCCCGAAAAAATGACAGTTTTTAAAACTTTTTTGCATTGATACATGTCCCCTGGGGCAGGACCCAGGTCCCCAAACACTTTTTATGACAATAACTTGCATATTAAAGTGGATGTAAACCCGATTTTTTATTTTTTTTGCTGTCACAATGTAGAGTATAAAGCCCCATACACACGATCGGATAACCTATGGATTTTCGTCCGATGGATTTGTCCATCGGAAATCCGATGAAACTGTTTTTCATCAGTCTTGGCCACACACCATCAGTCAAAAGACCGACCGTTTCAAACGCGGTGACGTAAAACACTCCGATGAGCCGAGAAAAATGAAGTTTAATGCTTCTGAGCATGCGTCGACTTCATTCTGAGCATGCGTGGGTTTTCTAACCGATGGACTTGCCCATAGACGATCGGAAATCCCCATCGGTTTTTTATCCATCGGAAAATTTTAAAACAAGTTCTATTTTTTACAACCGATGGAAAAAAGACCGATGGGTACCATACACGATCCGTTGGTCTGATGAAAACCATCCATCGGACGGTTTTCATCAGTCAAACCGATCGTGTGTACGGGGCTTAAGATTTCCTATCATCTGTGCCCGGTCTTGCCACAAAGAGTTAATCCAGCTCTGAGCAATCCTCTTTTATTGTTCAGTGAGATAAAACGGACAAACGGAGAAAAACCTTTGTCCGCTCCGCCACCTTGCTTTGAGTGACAGGTTATTTACATATCTCGTGCACTAGCTTTAGACACGCATTATTTTTTAATTCCCACCCCCACTCCTTTTCTGAAGTCATGTGGTTACTTTTCTGGATTTTGACTGGATGTTAGTGATCATAGCAGAAGGAATACACAGGAGAAAATGCATGTTGACAAGGGGAGTGTAGAGGTGGGCAGGGAGTCTACTGACATCACTTGTCTGACAAAGGGGTCCTACGCGGCTCCGAAACACTTTTGTGATGTTTTTTAAATAATAAAAACTTTTTGGACGTAATTGGAACGATCTTTGGTGTGCTGGCGAATATGGTCGATTCTACTGACATCACAACTCCACCCACCGAGCTCCAGACAACAGATCCACCCACAGAATCTTCAGTTTTTCAGTTCTTATAACAGACAGAGGGGAGACATTTGACAGGTTTAACCTTTAAAATGAGCACTTTTGATTTTTCATGTTCGTGTCCCATAGACTTTACCGGTGTTCAAACAAATTTTTTGCCTGTTCGCATGTTCTGGTGCGAACCAAACCGGGGGGTGTTCGGCTCATCCCTACTCCTAAGTTAAGTCCGCCTTCCTGTCCATCTCCCGTGCGGGTTTGGCGGCAGTGCGAGTAAGGGGGGGAGGTTTGTTTGCCGCCCCCATTTACAAGTTCTACATAAAGAATATTTTTATTGCTGTTTGTGTCTCTATCAATGAGATTTTCCTATCTTCCCAATCTGTCTGACATCCATGAAATATTGAAAAGTTATTGGAGGTGCTAACGCTTGCACATTCCAAGTAAGACAAGAAAAAAAAGTTTTGGGCTGCAATCCAACTTTATTCTGTTCGCTTTCTCACAGAGAGCTAAAAATAAATAAATATTCGTGTTTCTTTTTAAGCGCCGAGGTCATTTTTCTTCGGCGGATAATCTGTTCTTTACCTCGACTCTTCTCCTTTCATATTATTCCTGCATAGCATTTAACTGAAAGAAACGCCATAAAAGTGGTTTTCAATATTTCCACTTTAAACCCCTTTTAGTTGTTTTTTTTTTTTAAACTGTCAGAATATTTTACAGAGAATTTAGAAAGTGTTTTTTGCATCGCCGGGGAAATAATAAGGTCAGGTATTTTATTTTGAGTAAAAGAAGGATGCTTAAGGAGCTTGCAACTGCAGGCAAATAATCAATGTATAGTTTGGTTTTATGGATGCAAGCTCCTTAGGGTCAGTAAAATTCACTTGGTTCGATGTTTTATGAGTCTCTGTAGGGGATGATGAATGGAGACAGCGATCAGCCTTTGTATCCAAACACTTTACTATGTTCTCATGGCACCGTGATTATTTTCCCCCCGTTCCTGGTAACATAGTTCCTGACTTATACTCTCTTTATATGTCCTAGCTGAAAGGGGGCTCTGAGTTTGAATGGACGGGGCAGTGGCTATAGTGTAAATATTAATTTAATATACCGTATTTTACGGCGCATAAGACAACCCTTTGTACTTAAAAATATCCCCCAAAAGTCAGGGGTCGTCTTATACGCCGGTACCTGTATGAGTCAGACTGCGGGCGTCCATTATTCAAAAGCCGCGCCTCCTCCTCATCCTGTTCCATGATAGGCGGAACACTCAGTTTCCCAGCAGAGCCTCTGTTCATTGTTCCGCCTATCACGGAGGCCCTCTCACCCTCAGGCCTTGGACGAGAGGACCTCCGTGATAGGCGGAACACTGAACACAGGCTCTGCTGGGAAAATGGAGTGTTTCGCCTATCACGGAACAGGACGAGGAGGAGGCGCGGCTTTTGAATAATGGACGCCCGCAGTCTGACTCTGCATACATCGATAAGGTATGGAGATCTGGAGATCTGGAGATGGGCACAGTGAGGTAGGCAATGAGCACAGTGAGGTATGCAATGAGCACAGTGAGGTATGCAATGGGCACAGTGAGGTATGCAATGGGCACAATGAGGTATGCAATGGGCACAGTGAGGTATGCAATGAGCACAGTGAGGTATGCAATGGCACAGTGAGGCATGTAATGGGCACAGTGAGGTATCACAGTGAGGTATGCAATGGGCACAATGAGGTATTCAATGGGCACAGTGAGGTATGCAATGGGCACCGTGAGGTGTGTCGGAAGGGGGTCGTCTTATACGGCGAGTATATCCCAAAACCAACCTTTTAGCTGGAAAATTAGGGGATCATCTTATACGCCCAGTCGTCTTATTCGCCGGCAAATACGGTAGTGATAGTATTAGTTCTTTTTTTATTACAGAAGCTTACATTTTATCCTAAGTGGCTGTAAACCTCTGAAGTGAAAAATGAACAAAGCATATCCTTATATAGTGTGTACTTGCCTTGACTCAAATCACGTAGTGTGATTACTGCCTCCTTTCATTTATCTGCATGAGTCTTTTCTGACAGTCTACGCCGATACCAGACAATCCCGAGAGACGCCCCCCCCCAAGCACATAGCAGGTGATTGAAAGCCTTAGCTGTGCATATTTCCCTATGAAACTGTGCAGAGGGGTGTCTATACTCTCCACTCAGGTCTCAGATTACACTCAGCTTTGTGCTCTATGTTGTGCAGTGTGTGACATCAGATCCCCGCCCCCTGCCTTCTGAGGCTGAGCAATGTTGTATAAATTCTGTAATTTGAAGTTCTATAGAGAAGAGAGGACTGAAGAGAAACAGATACAACTTATGTAGGATAATTTGTTTAGTCCCTGTGTATCACCTGAGACCAGCCATTTTTGTGGGTATATTTCTCAGGGACTTTTTCGTACACCAGTTTTAATGCACCACCCTGGATTTCGGTCCTCTTCCTTTCCCAGCACCAGAGGTCCTACTTGGTTGGCCCACTCATCCTCACTCATCCCCTCTATTTCACACCAGGGAGTGCCTTAGGGACCTATGCCCACCAGGGATGCTGTCGTTGTCGGCTGCTATCACTGAATATGCCACCACAGCTCCCAGTAATCATGTCCCCAGGTGGCTCACGATCCACAACATTATACCATTATACCATCAATGCACAAATTTTATATATCACATACTTGCTCCTGAAGAGTGGCTTAAAGCCACGAAATGCATAGAGCTATCAGATGCCATGTTTTACATTATTGATGTGTTTATAAGACCCTTATGTAATTATGTACACACCCTTACCTACCTTGCCAGGGATCAGTGAGGCCATAGGTCATGCAGGTTTTACTTTGCAACATGTGTACGTGGATATATATGAACTTTAGTGGATTGTGAAATTTTATCATGTTAAGTTTTTTGATACCAATCATGTAATTATCATGTTTAATTGTTTCAGTAATTGACATCAAGATTCATTGTGTATATATATATATATATATATATGTACAGTTGTGCTCATAAGTTTACATACCCTGTCAGAATTTATGATTTCTTGCCCATTTTTCAGAGAATATGAATGATAACACAAAAACTTTTCTTTCACTCATGGTTAGTGTTTGGCTGAAGCCATTTATTATCAATCAACTGTGTTTACTCTTTTTAAATCATACTGACAGCAGAAATTACCCAAATGACCCTGATCAAAAGTTTACATACCCCAGTTCTTAATACCGTGTATTGCCCCCTTTAACATCAATGACAACTTGAAGTCTCTTGTGGTATTTGTGGATGAGGCTCTTTATCTTCTCAGATGGTAAAGCTGCCCATTCCTCTTGGCAAAAAGCATCCAGGTTCCTGTAAATTCTTGGGCTGTCTTGCATGAACTGCACGTTTGAGATCTCCCCAGAGTATGTGTAGCAGAATACATATTTGTCTAAATATTAAAGAAAGATTTTTTTTATTATTTAATTTTTGGATATGTTTTGTAGCAGAAAGTAAAAAATATTGTTTTTATTTTTTTCAAAATTCTCTGTCTTTATTTGTTTATAGTGCAAAAAATTTAAACCGCAGAGGTGATCAAATACCACAAAAAGAAAGTTCTAACTGTCCGAAAGAAAGGACATACATTTATTTGGGTACAGCGTCGTACGACCGTGCAATTGTCAGTTAAAGTAACACAGTTCCGTAGTGCAAAAAATGGCCTGGTCATGAAGGGGGGTAAATCTTCTGGAGGTCAAATGGTTGGGAGGGTGTCCATTGCCCAAATACATTGTACTAGAAGTTGTTCCTCTTTCCCATCTCAAAAAATTGGAAGCTACAGGACAGGAAGTGAAGGGTAATCTCCACAATGGGACATATGACAAAAAAAAAATTGACAGGGGTTTTAACCCTCCTTTACTCTATTCAAAGTGAAAAAAATAAGTTTTGCCTTTTGTTGTTCTCTAGGTAATGTCATGTATAACAGTGGTCCCCAACCTTTTTGGCACCAAGGACCGGTTTTGTGGAAGAATATTTTTCCAAGGCCCGGTAGGAGGGGGGGGAGGAATCACGATGTGTGGGTCGGTTCACACTGCTGCGGTGCGGGAACCCTGCGAATCCACTGCGGGTTCCCGCATCGCAGGTTTTCCGGTGGCAGTTCACATTGCCCTATGCGAACTGCTGGGAGTGTCAGTTAAAAGTTAACGACACCCCCAAATCAGTTTGTATATCGCAGTGCGATCTGCAAACTCTGACAGGAATCGGATCGCATGGGTGTGAACACCCATGCGATCCGATTCTGCTGCGGACAAAAAAAATGGTCCTGTGCAAGTTTGCTGCGAATTCAGCCATACAATTTGTATGGCTGAAATCGCACAGAGATCGCATGTGATGTGCACTGCAGTGCGGTGCGAATCACATCCGAACTCTGACATTGCTGCAGTGTGAACCGGCCCTAAATGTCCCAGTGTAAAAATATTATTAAATGTCCCAATATAAAAATATTATTAAATGTCCCAGTATAAAAAAATTATTAAATGTCCCAGTATAAAAAAAATTATTTAATGATTTTTTTATACTGGGACATTTTAATGATTTTTTTATACTGGGACATTTAATCATTTTTTTATACTGGGACATTTAATAATTTTTTTATACTGGGAAATTTAATGTCCCAGTATAAAAAAATCATCATTAAATGTCCCAGTATAAAAAAATCATTAAATGACCCAGTATAAAAAAATATACAAGTCCCTCTGCAGTGCCCACTGTACTTACAGTCTCAGCACGGGAAAGTGAGGGGGAGCCGTTAGAGATTGCGGGAATGCATTGAGCCGGTACATAGCGAGGGTGGGCGGAGAGATGACGTCATTCTCTCTCTCTCTCATTGGCCGGCCGTGCCTCTGTGTAGCGTAGCCTTGCAGCGCCGTATGTTAGGGCGGGACAGCGGCGCGCCTCTGCGTAGCGCAGAGAGATGGTGTCATCTCTCTGCTCGGGCAGCTGCATCGCTGACGGTCTCCTCCATGGCCCGGCTATAGCGGCGGTACGGCACGGACAGTGTCATTCGCGTTGCGGCCCGGCTAGAGAGGCGGAACGGCCCGGCTTTGGGCTGCGGACCGGGGGTTGACGACCTCTGATGTGTAAGATTTGTTTTCTCTGCCCACAGGTGCACTCTATAAGTTCTAGTCACTTCATAATAAAAAATTCATAAAACTTGAAAACCCGTCAGTATCAGCCCCCGACCCAAACCACTTTAAAGTTTGAAGTTCTGAACAAGCTGACCCGGTTGCCGTGTGTTCAGGCATAGGGGTTGATTTACTAAAGGAAAATCCACTTTGCACTTGAAAGTGCACATGGAAGTGCAGTCGCTGTAGATCGCTGTAAATCTGAGGGGAAGCTCTGAAATGAGGGGAAGCTCTGCTTATTTTATCATCCAATCATGTGCAAGCTAAAATGCTGTTTTTTATTTTCCTTGCATGTACAGCATCTGCACTTCCATGTGCACTTTCAGTGCACTTTCAAGTGCAAAGTGGATTTTCCTTTAGTAAAGGTTGGTCTCACAGCGTTCCCAAACAAGATTTTCAATGAGAAGGAGAAAAAAATAAATTACAATATTTAGGTGGGTGAGAGGCAGAGTCAGACATGCTGGGACACAAAGAAAAGCTATCATCCAAAGTTATGATGTGAAAGTCTTAAATCCATATTTTCGGAGGAGCAATTGTGCTCTCTTTGTGAATTTAACAGGAAGGGTTTTTAGGTGGATGTGGTGCTGCTCTGGGATGATAATAAAGTGCAATGCAAAATATAACCTCTGTGTATGTACAATTGTATAAATTGCTTCCAATTAAAGTGACAAAAACTCAATGCTCAGAGTCCTCAGCACACCTTCGATGTGTAATAAACATATGGAAAGATATATATATATATATATATATATATATATTGTGACAGCAGGAAGGTAAAGTCACCTGGTTGCATCCAGGGGGGTAGATATATTTCTCCCAGATTCAGGCTTTATGCCGACTTATACAACTAGGGAGGGAGTTGATGAAGCCCATCTGAGGCTAGTGGGCTCATGGATGATTCATACCTCTAGGGAGAGTGCTGGGCGTCGTGCAGGCAGGGAGTTGATGAGACCAGCTGAAGCTTGTCAGCTCGTTTAAGGCCTCTATAAAAACTCCCAGCTTCATTAGGTGTTTGCTCATGCCTGGAACCAGACCTGTGTGGACTGTCTAGGGAGAGTGAACCCCTGTGCGGTGAGACAAAGCCTGTGTGGCTATTTGTTTGGACATTTACTAAACCAGGGACTTAGGGACTAGGACAGCACCAGGCTGATCCCAGTTGTTAGTTAGGAAACCTGCATGTTTAGTCAGAGGTCAAGCTGACCAGGGTTTATTTTGTTTATGTTTCTTTTTGCTTTGCTGTGTTTTTTTGTCACTGTAAATAGAGAAATAAACCGCACCTTTTTGATCTTGAAAACCACAACCTCCGTCTGCTGGGCCTGTTTTTGTGTGGGGAGCCCATCCAGGGGATCACACACACCCGCTGCCGAGCTAACCCCCCCACAGTTGGTGGAGAACCAGTGGCAGTTTTTTTTTAAGCCAGCATGAAGGAGATACTGAAACAGCTGGCTCTAGCAAATGCCAATCAACAGCAGACAAATGCAGGTTTGCAAAAGAGCCTTGCAGCTCAACAACAGAGCTTCACAGCCCAGCAGCAAGCTCATCAACAGAGCCTTGCAGCCCAGCAGCAATCTGAGGCCCGCTTCATAGACCTGTTACAGAAGCAAGAGCAGAGACTACAACAAATGGAAGCAGTAATGCAGCAACGTCCGCAGACCAGTGAGGAAAGCCGTCCCACTAATACCGCGTCCTTTGGGGTGAGTCGTTTATTGACAAAAATGACTGGAGAGGATGATCCAGAGGTATTTTTGACCACATTTGAAAGGACTGCTGAAAGAGAAAAGTGGCCTGAGGAGCAGTGGGCTGGACTGGTGGCTCCTCTGTTAACTGGTGAATCGCAGAAGGCTTACTATGACCTAGAGCCTGACCAAGCAAAAGACTATGTGATGCTAAAAGCTGAAATATTGGCAAGGCTGGGTGTCACCCTGGCTGTCCGGGCTCAGCGTGTGCATAACTGGACTTTCCAGCTTGGAAAACCCCCCAGGTCTCAAATGTATGATCTCATTCACCTGAGCAGGAAGTGGCTACAGCCAGAGACTTTGTCCGCACCAGAGATTGTGGAACGTGTTGTAATGGATCGGTTTTTGAGAGCTCTTCCTACTGCCATCCAAAAGTGGGTAAGCCATGGAGACCCAGAGACGGCCGGTGGTCTTGTGGATCGTGTAGAGAAATACTTGGCTACAGAGAACCTGACGGCCTCTTCCAGAGACTCTCGGACTTTCCACCCTAAGACCAGACCATCCCCAGGGGCGGATAAGAGGATTCCAAGGGGTGAGGGTGGAGAGAGTGAGAGGGTGGGAGCTCTACCCAAAGTTTGGCGAGAACAGCCTGGGAAGTCAGGGGCTCAAGAGGCAGCCAAATGGATTGTTTGCTACCGCTGCCGGCAAGCGGGACATATTGCAGCAAATTGCCCGGTTGTGGAGGAACCCATGCAATGTGACTTTCTGACGGACAGACGTCAGTCGCTGTGTGCGACAGTCGCATGCACTGCCATTCGGGGAACTGAGAAACATTTATGCAAAATGTGTATTAATGGTAGAAATGTTGTGGTATTACTGGATTCAGGTAGCCTTGTGACCCTGATAAAGGCTGAATTAGTTAAAACAGAGGTCTCTGGGAATAGCAAGGTAGCTGTTATTTGTGTGCATGGGGACACCCGAGAGTATCCAGTGACTACAGTGTGTTTCAAGACCCCCAAAGGTACCCTCTCTCATCCAGTGGGGTTAGTATCTCAATTACCGCATGATGCCATTGTGGGAAGGGATTTTCCGAAGTTCTGGGAACTGTGGGATGATCCTGAGCCCCCCACTGGTGCCCCTATGTACCAGGAAGGTGATAGCCAGAACTCCTCTGAGAGTGGTGAGGACTCTCCAGAATTTCCCTTGTCAGTATTGGCAGGCGAGACTCAAGAAACTGGAGAGGAGCCCACCTCCTCAGACGAAAACCTACCGTCTGTGGAGTTTTCTGATCTTGAGGTTCACAGGGAAAATTTTGCCACAGAACAGTTAAAAGACCCCGCCCTAATAAAGGCACGGGAAAACGTAGTGGAAATAGATGGCGAGTTAGTGAACCCAGATAATACCTGCACTTACCCATACTTCAGCGTAGAGAAGGACCTACTGTATCGGGTGGCAAAAAGGGCAGAAGAAACCGTTGAGCAGCTTGTGGTGCCCAAACCTTACAGGAAGTTGGTGTTGGAGTTGGCCCATGGGCACATTCTTGGAGGTCATCTGGGGACAGAGAAAACCCGAGAGAGGGTATTACAGAGATTCTATTGGCCTGGGGTGATGAAGGACATAGAAAATTATTGTTCCTCCTGCCCTGTGTGTCAGAGGTCGGCCCCGATGCCACATTTCCGTAGCCCGCTGGTCCCTCTACCCATCATTGAGGTCCCGTTTGAGAGGGTCGCAATGGATTTGGTAGGTCCTATAATCAAGTCCGCTAGGGGGCACCAGTACATATTAGTTATAATGGACTATGCCACCCGTTATCCAGAAGCGATCCCTCTCCGAAATACCTCGGCCAAAACCATAGCCAAAGAGCTATCTCTTGTTTTTAGCCGGGTGGGTATTTGTAAAGAACTGCTTACGGACCAAGGTACACCCTTTATGTCCCGGGTTATGAAAGAGCTGTGTAAATTGTTCAAAGTGACGCAATTGCGTACGTCTGTGTATCACCCCCAAACCGATGGGCTGGTTGAAAGATTCAACAAAACCCTAAAACAAATGTTGAAGAAAGTGGTGGATAGAGATGGAAAGGATTGGGACTGTCTACTTCCTTATTTGATGTTTGCTATTAGGGAGGTGCCCCAATCCTCTACGGGATTCTCCCCCTTTGAGTTACTGTATGGGAGACACCCAAGAGGACTGTTGGATATTGCCAAGGAAACTTGGGAAAGTGAGAGTTCTCCCCACAGGAGTGTGATTGAGCATGTCGCCCTGATGCAAGATCGAATTGCACAGGTAATGCCCATCGTGAAGGAACATTTGGCCCAAGCGCAGTTGGCACAGCAGAGAGTGTACAACCGTGGAGCCAAGACCCGTACCTTTTCCCCGGGGGATAGGATATTGGTACTTGTCCCTACGGTTGAAAGTAAATTCCTTGCCAAATGGCAAGGCCCCTACGAGATAATGGAAAAAGTGAGCGAAGTGAATTACAAGGTCAGACAACCAGGAAGGCGAAAGCCCGAACAGATCTATCACGTTAATCTGTTGAAAGCCTGGAGGGATAGAGAGTCCCTAGTCGCAGAAACTTGGTCACCAGCTCAAACTGGTTGCGTGATTCCGGAGGTTGGAATAGCAGCCACCTTGTCACAACCCCAACAACAGGAGGTGAAGGAGTTTGTGCTTCGCAACAAGGAGGTGTTCTCTGAGCTGCCGGGACAAACATCTGGGGTAGAGCATGATATTATTACCCCGCACGGTGAAAGGGTGAAGTGTTGGTGCCTAAACCGGATGGGAGCTGGCGATTTTGTAACGATTTTCGTCAGTTGAACAAAGTTACAAAATTTGACACCTACCCCATGCCACGTATAGATGAGTTGATCGACCGGCTGGGAACAGCCCGATACATGACGACTCTTGACCTCACAAAAGGGTATTGGCAAATTCCCCTGGCCAAGTCGGCCAAAGAGAAAACCGCATTTGTAACCCCAGACGGGGCGTTCCAATATAAGAGAATGCCGTTCGGGTTACAGAATGCGCCGGCCACATTCCAGCGGAAAATGGACCAGATACTGAGGCCCCATCGGAAGTATGCTGCGGCCTACCTGGATGACGTAATTGTCCATAGCACAGATTGGGCCTCACATCTGCCAAAAGTGCAAGCAGTCCTAGACTCTATCCGGGAAGCGGGGTTTACGGCTAACCCCAAGAAGTGTACCATTGGGCAGGAGGAGGCCAAATATCTTGGGTACACCATTGGCAGGGGAGTAATAAAACCCCAACTCAACAAAGTCGAGGCCATCCAGAGTTGGCCACGTCCCAACAGCAAGAAGCAGGTACGAGCCTTTCTGGGAATCGCGGGTTATTTTCGGCGCTTCATTCCCCACTTTGCTTCTAAGGCTGTGCCCCTAACCAACCTGACGAAAGGGAAAGGGTCGGTCATGATTAAATGGACCCCCGAGGCTGAGGCAGCATTCCAATTCTTGAAACAAGCCTTATGTAGCCAGCCAGTGTTGTACTCACCCGACTTCTCTAAAGACTTTGTCGTACAAAGTGATGCGTCAGATGTGGGGTTAGGAGCAGTATTGTCCCAGGTCTGGAACGGGGAAGAGCACCCAGTCATTTACCTCAGCAGGAAGTTGAAGTCCCATGAGGTAAATTACGCCACGGTTGAAAAGGAGTGTTTAGCGGTGAAGTGGGCTCTAGATTCCCTTCGGTACTATCTGCTAGGTAGGCACTTTGACATGGTTACGGATCACGCTCCGTTAAAGTGGATGGCTCAAAACAAGGAGACAAATAGAAGAGTGAATAGGTGGTTCCTGGCCCTACAGGAATTCAACTTCACAGTAAAGCATCGCCCTGGCGTTCAAATGGGGAATGTGGATGCTTTGTCTCGAGTACATGAATGCCTGATTGCTGGTGTTCCAACCCCAAGGTTAAAACAAGAGGGGGGGGGTATGTGACAGCAGGAAGGTAAAGTCACCTGGTTGCATCCAGGGGGGTAGATATATTTCTCCCAGATTCAGGCTTTATGCCGACTTATACAACTAGGGAGGGAGTTGATGAAGCCCAGCTGAGGCTAGTGGGCTCATGGATGATTCATACCTCTAGGGAGAGTGCTGGGCGTCGTGCAGGCAGGGAGTTGATGAGACCAGCTGAAGCTTGTCAGCTCGTTTAAGGCCTCTATAAAAACTCCCAGCTTCATTAGGTGTTTGCTCATGCCTGGAACCAGACCTGTGTGAACTGTCTAGGGAGAGTGAACCCCTGTGCGGTGAGACAAAGCCTGTGTGGCTATTTGTTTGGACATTTACTAAACCAGGGACTTAGGGACTAGGACAGCACCAGGCTGATCCCAGTTGTTAGTTAGGAAACCTGCATGTTTAGTCAGAGGTCAAGCTGACCAGGGTTTATTTTGTTTATGTTTCTTTTTGCTTTGCTGTGTTTTTTTGTCACTGTAAATAGAGAAATAAACCGCACCTTTTTGATCTTGAAAACCACAACCTCCGTCTGCTGGGCCTGTTTTTGTGTGGGGAGCCCATCCAGGGGATCACACACACCCGCTGCCGAGCTAACCCCCCCACAATATATATATATATATATATATATATATATATATATAGTGGAACCTTGGATTACGGGCATAATCCGTTTCAGGAGAATGCTTGTAATCCAAAGCACTCTTATATCAAAGCGAGTTTCCCCATAGGAAATAATGGAAACTCAGATAATTCGTTCCACAACCATTTATTCATATAAAAATGATTACGGCAAAACAAAATACAGTATAAAGTGCACTGTAAACATAAAACAAATTAAACTGCACTTTAACCACTTAAGCCCCAGACCATTTTGTTTCTAAAGGACCAGGCCCCTTTTTGCGATTCGGCACTGCGTTGCTTTAACTGACAATTGCGCGGTCGTGCGACATGGCTCCCAAACAAAATTGGCGTCCCTTTTTTCCCACAAATAGAGCTTTCTTTTGGTGGTATTTGATCACCTCTGCGGTTTTAGAATGTGCACACTCACAATGTTAAGGAGTCTGGTGATCACCTATTTAAAGCCACTGTGTATATGTACAGTATACAGCTCTGTATGTGGCCAGAGGTTGGTGCTTATCTATTTAAAGCCGCTCTGTATACAGTACTATATGTTCAATAAAGCCGCTGGTGCACAGTACAATGCTGTATGTGGCCACAGGCTCACAGCGCTTCCTAGAGAACTCGGGAACTGTTCACATCACTTCCGGGTATGCCCGCCCCTGTTGGGAGTGTCTATGAGTGTCTTCGAGTGTCTCCAAGAAGCGCTGGGAGCCACCATCGCCCCCAAATCTCTGGCCACCTACAAAGCTGTACTGTATATTGTACACCAGCGGCTTCACTGTACATATACACAGCAGCTTTACATGGATGAGCAGCAGACTCATTCACATTGTGAGTGTAAAAATTTAGTAATAAGAAAACCGGGAAGTCCGTATTCCCCTCCATTCCACGGACCAAACAGGAAGTGACGCAATGATGCTATGGCTCTGCCCTAAGCATTTCTTCAGCATGACATCATCAGGAGCCACTTTGTAGATACTTTTTCCATCCACCATCACCTTACAAAGTTTTGCCCATTTTTAAACTTCATTACAGCAGAGGTAAAGCCAATCTCTAAAATCTCACATAAACTTTAGCATTTTAACCCCTTAATGCTGCCTCCCTAAGGCACTGTAATTGAGCTTTAATGCTTAGGAGATGGCACCACTTCTGTATCATGTGACTACTGTGATTAGCTCTCACAGCAGTCACATGACTAGGAGCCCATCCTGCTGGTTCCTGATCAGAAGCCTTGGCTGAGAGCTGTTGGTGACAGATTGGTTAGTGTTCTGGGTGCACACAGTGAGCACGCTCTTAGCCCACAACCTCATGCCACTGTGGATGAATATGTGGCAGCTGGGTGTGAAAGCCAACCTTTCTTGACCCCGTATATATGCATTTCATGGTCAGCAAGAGGTTGATTTTTTTATAATCTGGTCCAGAGCAATGACACAACTGACACTGGAGCGAGTGCATGTAGACAGGAAGTGGTTAAAGAAGCCTGAGATAAGCAGCAATGAGATGCAAAAATTATTTAAAAAAACATTTTATATAAAAAAAAAAAAAGCATGATAATTGTTTATCATACATGTGCGTCAGTTAACTAAGGGCCCCCGTTTATACCAGGAGATAGATGTTGCTGTACACCATCCATTATACTTCGTAGGGACACCATGAACTGCGGTTTAAAACCCATTCATAAATAGGAGAAAGTATGCATCGAAAAGGACTTTTGTAACAACCTAACCATAGTGGCATAGAAGTGGCATCCCAGTCTGGTTAAATTGGAGGAAAAGAAAAGTAGGGCTAAGGAATTGTTTGAGAAGGGTGATAAGAACGGGAAGCTGTTGGCATACGGCAATCCCTTGCATCTACTGTATACCTTGGAGGGTAACATAGTAAGGGATAGAGAGAGTATCATGCAGGCATTTGTCTCTTATTATTCGGACCTGTACTCTGCTATCCCACCGTATGACCACCAAGTTCTGACTGACCTGCTGGGCCCCCTTCAGATCCCAGTGTTGCCCGATGAGGTGGCGGGCAGTCTTGAGGTTCCCTTCACGGACAAGGAATTGGCAACTGCTATTGCTTCCTTTCCCAGTGGTAAGTCGCCGGGACCTGACAGACTCCCAGCAGAGTGGTACAAGCAATACTTAGATATCTTATCTCCCAGACTTTTGCGACTCTATGGGGATTGTTTTGAATTGGAGAGCCTACCAGCTTCCTTCTATGAGGCCCATGTAGTGTTACTCCCCAAACCTGACAAGGACCCTCTTTATTGCTCCTCCTCATACAGACCTAAAAATACTCACCAAGATGATTGCCAATAGACTGATGAAAATTCTACATCACTTAGTACCACCTGTCCAAACCGGGTTCATGCCCAAAAAGGCTACAGATATAAACCTACGGAGAGTGTATACGCATACACAGTTGGGGGCTGAGACGTTCTCTGGGGGGGCTCTGGTGTTTTTTGACCTGTAAAAGGCCTTTGATTCCATTGATTGGGGTTACATGACTCATGTACTGCAATGCATGGGGTTTGGCCCTACATTTCTTAAATGGATATCGCTGGCAGCCCTCCGATTTAATGGGGGGGGGTGTCAGGGTCTTTTCCAGTGTCTAGGGGCACCAGACAGGGATGCCCCCTTTCACCTGGCCTATTTGCACTCGTTATGGAACCCTTGGCGATTGCACTGCGCTCCTCCCCCCAAATTCAGGGCATTAGCGTAGGTACCCTAATTGAAACTACAGCACTCTATGCGAGTGACCTCGTTTTGTTCATCAGAGATACTGGACCTTCTCTGCAAGCTGCGTTGTCACTTTTATGCAGATTCACAATGATCTCTGGGCTCAGGGTTAACTGGACTAAGTCCAAAATACTCTCCTTGCGCTCCCATCCAATCCCTGATCAGGTCGACCCCACCATTCCCTTACAGTGGGTCTCGCAAATCAAGTATCTGGGGCTCCAGATTACTAACTCGGTGACTGACTTCATTAGTCTCAATCTTTCCCCACTGCTTGTTATAATATCTAAGAAGTTCCAGGCCTGGAAGAACCTCCCCCTGTCCCTCACCGGGAAGATCAATTTGATAAAAATGAAAATTTTGCCACTATTACTGTATAACCTTAAAAATTCTCTGGTGTGGATTCCAAAGTCCCTTTTCAAATCCATAGATACTATGATTTCCTCATTTATGTGGCAGAATGGCATTCCCCGCCTTAAACTGGCGGTGCTACAACAGCCATGGGGGGAGGGGGGCCTTGCGGTTCCTAATTTTCACAAATATTTTCTGTCTGGACAGTTGACAGTGGCACACCGCTGGCTGACTGCTCCTCCGGATCATGCCTCTGTGTCCAGTGGTGTATTTAGGTTTTGTGCTGCCCTAGGCCTGACTAAACTTGCGCACCCCCTAATTTAAATATGACCCACCCCTTCCTGTAAAAGCCACACCCCTTCCTTTTTAAGACCCGCCCTGTCATCTTCATGGGAGGAAGACAGAGGGACACCACGGGAGAAGGACAGAGGGACGCTGCGGGAGAAGGACAGAGGGATGCCGCGGGAGAAGGACAGAGGGACGCCATGGGAAGAGGACAGAGGGACGCCGTGGGAAGAGGACAGAGGGACGCCGTGGGAAGAGGACAGAGGGACGCCATGGGAAGAGGACAGAGGGACGCCTTGGGAGAAGGACGCCGTGGGAAGAGGACAGAGGGATGCCGTGGGAAGTGCGGCTGCCTCTCTGGTTTCCCCCAGCACAGTATTCTCTTTTGCTCCTCTTCTAACACCCCCTCCCTCCCCTCCAGCAGAGTTCTTGCATGCTGGGGGCTGTAGCTTGGTGTCTATGGACACACTGGGGCTGACTACATTTCCCATGATGCCCCCAGAGTCTTCTGATTGGCCCTCTGTTGTGGCCAATCATGGGGAGGGCGCGGCAAATCCAATTAGAGCCGCTCTCTCTCTTCGGCTTACAGAAATGGAAGGGGGGTGGCGGGGGAGATACAGACAGCCTGCAGCTCTCCTCTCCCTGTCACAGCGCCGCTGCTCTATTTGCCAGAGAACTCGGCAGCGGCACTGTGACAGGGAGAGGAGAGCTGCAGGCTGTCTGTATCTCCCCCGCCGCCCCCTTCCCTTTCTGTAAGCCGAAGGGAGAAGAGAGAGCGGCTCTAATTGGATTTGCCGCACCGCCGCCCAGCTTCCTGTCCACTGTTTCCCTCCCCATGATTGGCCACAACAGAATCACGGCTGTAGGGGGGGGCGGCTTGACGGCTCCTATCTAAACTGTTTCCTGGCCCCCTCCGCACCCGATGCAAGCCACTGCACTGCTAAGCAGTACTCCCCTGATAGTGGCCCTGAGTGCGGGAGACGGGAGGAGGGCGCGGGTGCCATTTTCGTGGGGAGGGGCGGCCGACCGGCTGCCCCCCGCAAAGTGCCGCCCTAGGCCTGGGCCTTGTCGGCCTAGGCCAGAACACAGCACTATCTGTGTCCCTGGAAGCTGCATGTGTGGGCTCTTATGAGGCACTGTCTCCACTGGTATATAGAGGTCTGAGAGCTCCATATCCACTGACATCCTCCATGCGCTCAGTGATGAGGGCATGGGTTATGGCTCAGGGATTACGGTCGCCTAGCTCCACCACACTTTCACCTAATATCCCACTTTGGAGAAATCCCAATTTAACACAGTTTTTTGGTTACCCGGACCCGGTAATGTGGACTAAGTATGGAATTAAGCTTTTGCTCCATATTGTATCAAATGGTACTTTACTGTCATTTGATTAACTAAAACGAAAAGATAACCTGCCTAATACACACTTCTTCAGGTACATTCATTTAAGACATGCTTTTTGCTCTCAATTTGATGGGGAGCCTCTTAACCTTGAGCCCAGTGACTTAGAGATACTGACACGCAGTGAATCGCTATCTAAACCAGTCTCCAGCCTATACAAAGACCTGTTATAAGAGACGACTCTCCTGCTGGGATCTTGCAGGAGAGCCTGGGAGACTATAGCTCTGGGGTTAGACAGAGATGATTGGGATGATATGCGGGGGTCTGCATTTCAGTATCTAGTTTCTAGTAGAGATAGATAGACTCTATGCAAGAATTTGTAGTGAATCAATCTCACCCCGGCAAGATTAGCAAAGATGTTTGGGAATCAGCAATCTCTATGCTGGAGATGCGCTGCACCTTTAGCCAACTTTATGCATATCTTTTGGGAGTGCCCACAGATTAAACCCTACTGGCAAGCCATTGCTAGCTGTATCAGATCGGTCACTTCTATCTCTATCCCCATGTCTGTTGAAGTATGCTTTTTACATCTGGTGGAACCCCTGGCCACTACCAGGGATATACGGACTCTCCTTACCCTATTACTATTTTATGCTAAAAAATGTATCATCCTATCATGGAAGAGTTCTGTGACTCCTACTATGGAGGCTTGGAAGGCGTTGGTCAACAAGGCAGTACCCTTTTACAAGGCTACTTATTTGAGCAGGGGGGCGCTGACTAAATTCGACAAGGTTTGGGGGGATGGATGGCTTCCATGGATACGGCATCAGATTGATTACAGCAAGTTATAGCATGCTGACCATTTGCAGGTATTTTGGCACCGGGCGGTGAATATATTTGGGATGATGGAGGACTAGTGGGTAATTGAGGAGTTATGTACTGACCATTTGGGGGACGGGGGACTGTTTCCTCTCTGTCAGACCTTTCTTTGTATGGGTGGGGGGTACGAAGGAACCGCTTTCCTGAAGTTCTCCGATAGGACTACACGGAGAGTCACGTGACTGTGTCCCTATGTCACGATGGACCGCCTCCGGCTGGAGGTTCATGACATCAATGTTTCTGTCTAGGCAAGGTTTTGGGGGGGTGTATGAGAAGTTTAGTATGATAACTTTTGTGTTGTTTTATTTTATGTAATGTGTACCGGTAATTTTGTGGCCGGTTGTTTTCCACGTTGTGTGGTTTATTGTATGTACTGTATAAAACGAAATAAAAATAATTTACAAAAAAAATTAAAAATAGGAGGAAAAGGAGAGTCTGTTTGGGACTTTGAATACACTTCTATGTACACTCAAATAGGAACAAACCAAAGAATTTTATATATAAAAAAAAGACAATTTTATCACATTAACCAATGCACTAATCCTCAGTGGGGGTCTACATGTTTCCCGGTTGTCCCACTTCTTCAGGACCTCTTGGATGTAGTGCAGTATCGGCGATTTAAAAAAAAAAAAAAAAGCAACTCTCCAAGATAAAGGAACAACATAAATAAAAAATAATAATATTAGTATGTCGTTGGTCCAGAACAGTAGCCTGCCGGCCTATGGGAGAATGGCACCGCATGGGTATAGATGGTGTATTGTCAATTTTGGTAAAGCAAAAGAGGGGGAGCTCCAAAAAGGAAGAAAAAGGAACCCCTAAATTTATTAAAGTTTTTTATTGTTAATTCTAACCAACCAAAGAAATGCTGTGGACTATCCCGGTACTGATAGACAAACAATCAACTTTACATAAAAGTCTCATTTATTACATATTAAAATACAATTGAACAAAATCAATAAACTATTAGGTTTTCCCAAAGGGTATCTGGTGATGGAGTTTTCCTCATAGATTAAAGATCCTCTAAAAGTTAAGTGGTCCTAGAGCTGCTTCACAAGGAGAAATAATCTATAAAACAGGTAATATATTTAAAGAAGACATGCAGAAGATTTTAACAGAAATAGAAATATAAACCAGCGATAACAATGAGTGATTGCTTACCCGGAAACCCAAAGCCAGTAAGGATCCCAGGTCTCAAAGTTTCCCCCCGCGGCGGACATGGGGGATAGTTGGCGAAAAATATATTTAGATAATGCAGATTAATATATATAGTGGGCAATTGTTCAGGAGGTAATATTATGGTGATGGTACTACACTAGTGTAGGGAGGGTTGAGGGGGTGAGGTGGGGAAATGGGTCAGGGAAGGAGGAGGGGAAGAAGAGGGGAAAGGAAGGGCAAAAATGGGGGGGAGGGGGTGGGAAGGAAGAGGACAGGGGAAGGAAAAGGGAAGAAACAAGGAGGGAAGAATCAAAGAGGGAAGAGAAAAGGAGGAAAAGGAAAAAGGTGGGATGAGAGAAGGGAAAGGGGATTTTGTTGGGGATAGAAAAAGGGAGAAAGAGGAGAGAAAAAGGGATGAAGAAGGGGGAAGGGTGAACTCTTCTGTGTTGAAATGGGCATAGGTAGTAAAGGCTTAGGCTTAAAGTGTTACTCACCTTAATATAAATCTGTTCACCTCGGACTATTGATAAACAATACATTTTTGGAGCCCCCCCTCTTCTGCTTTACCAAAATTGACCATACACCATCTATACTCCTGTGGTGCCATGGGCCGACAGGCTACTGTTTTGGACCAAGAACTCTACCTCTCTTATCACACTGCATGAACTTTCCCCTTGTTCCCCTTTGGGATAAGTACACCTTTTGCCGTGCTATGTTATTAACGACTATTATTATATGCTATGTATTCTACAAAACATGAGGCATGTCTCTAATCTATAAATATGAATGTACCGTTTCTACCATTGAGCCCTGATCTATACCAATATGTGAATAAGATAAATTAATACAGTATATCATTGTTACATACTAATATTATTGTTTTATAACTTATGTTGTTGCTTTATCTTGGAGAATTGCTTTTATTTTTAAAAAATTGTCTTCTACTGCACAACATTCCAGAGGTCCTAAAGAAGAGGGACAACCGTGAAACGTGTAGACCCCCACTGAGGATTAGTGCATTGGTTAATGTGATGTATTTTAGGCAGCTGTGTTGGTGCTGCATCTCTTTGATACTTTAAAATGAATAAAATAAAATTGTGTTTTTTATATATAAAATTCTTTGGTTTGTTCCTATTTGAGTGTACATAGAAGTGTATTCAAAGTCCCAAACAGACTCTCATTTTCCTCCAATTCAACCCATTCATAAAATGGGGGTAAAACCTATGTTCCTTCAGTTTACCACAGCAGAAAGAACTCCTTGATTGGAGGAGAGACCACTCACATGACTTTGACAAGTTAATTAATCACGTCAGGGATCTTCCCCTGGCTCCATTTTTAAGCACAATATACTTGTTCCATTTTTTTTAAACATTGGTAAGCAATAAGGCCAGGACTGCTGTAAACTCAAAGCACTGTTTTTTTTTTTGTTTTTTTTTTAAATGGACCCCTTAAAACTCCACGTTTGTCAAGAAAAGAACATTCCCCTCTGGGTGAGCTATGTACATTGCAAGGATTTTAACAAACTTTGTTGCAGATTCCTACCTTTTGTTATTCTGAAGAAATCCCTGTGTGCACTTGCAAGCACCTGCTTTTGATAACGTTGCATCTTTATGATAAAACGCGTCAAGTTGACTCCCTCAAACGTCATTTACGGCCAGGAGAGTGGAACGCACGCTATGAGCTGAACAGTAACCACGTCTCCACACAAGTTGGGCTGATGGTCTTTACAGTGACGCCAGTTCAACCATACTCACAGTTTTTAAATATTTTGTAAGCTGTTGTAATAAACATGAGGATATTACTCTATGAGGAGTTCTTTTCATTTCAGACACTGCTCACTGGCTCTGCAAACTGTCTACCCCTGGAGCCCCAGAGCTAGCTTTGGAGGACATCCATTAGAGAGCAGATGCCAGAGGATATCACATTGGGATTTGTCCCCATTAAATTACGTACAGGCACGGTAGACTCTTTCTGCTATAAGGCAGAGGAGTCCAACTCATCTGGTGAGTGTGGATCTTTACACTACCCGCGGGAGGTGGATGCATTGACACTGAGGGGACAAGAAGAACTACAGCACTTTCTGCACTAAGAAAATACTCTGTTTTTCACCAAATATCACTAAATGCACTTTAAACTATTGCCACTTTATTATATTGATGTATCATTATTATTGTATTTGGTTCACTCAGTATAAGCATGCAATGCATTTGTGTTATTATTATATAGTCACATGTTATATTCATCATCCAAGGTTATAAAATTCATAAGAGTATAGCCATGGAACATATTAGCATCTAGGAGGAGCAGGCGCTGTCTAAACCTTATTTCATTATCACCTTGCCCCACAGTGGGGACAATACTGAATAGCAGCGGCCCCATATTATAAGGTACCCCTGATGACGTCAGTTATGACTAAACGGTCGTAGGGTCGCCACGTACACGCACTGCACATGCGCGAACCGGAACTATCTTGATACTGGCTGAGAGACATTTTTTATCCTTGCAAGGAGCTTTTATTTGTGAGGACTTGGTCCCATCTTTTCTACCTTTTAATAAAACTTTGGAGGAACTTTTACACTATTGGATCTCCTTTTGTTTTTCGTTTTGATCAACTTATTGGTTATCCACCAGACACCCGCACCCATGGAAAAGTATACACACTGATGTGTATGGATTGCCTCTCGGATGTCTGCTTGTGATCACGGGCTGAACGCTTACAGCTGACCGCATGTGGATGGAACATCCTATGATCCAGTGAGGACACCACTCTGCTAAGCCTTGTCTGACCCCCCTGAATTGTTCACATATTTTACTAAGAACATCATGTTATTTGGACTTTGCACAATATCTTAATTTTTGTATTTTTGCACACTGTATTATCCAGCGCAACACTTGTTGTATATATTCCAGTTTTGCCCTATATCAGGGTTATAGTGTTTTAGCCGCAGGTTATCTGTAGATTTGTTTCAATACTTTACATATTTTACACATTTTTTTACTACACACCTAGCGCGTTTTTTTCCTTTATAACTGGCCCCATATTATTGCCATATACAACAAGGCGCAAGTGTCTTACTATATTAACTACTACAGTACTGGTCTTTTATATTTCATTCAATAATGAATAAAACAACAAAGTGGACATAGAAGTGAAATGCAAAGAACAGTACCAGCCAATCAGAACATCCCCATTTTGCATTGGAATGACTTCAGTTACAATGAATACTGAGTGATGTCTTGTTGCTTTCTGCTCTTTGCACTACATATTAAATGATCCTGAAAATGTTTGACATTTTTTATGCTTCTATTTTTATGCCATCGATGACTAGTTTGCCGTAATTGATATTTTTGTCAAGAGTGAAACATATGTTTCTATTGTTCATTAAAACAGAATTAGTGTACTTGAATCCTTTGTTAGCTGCAAGGCTCCGCAACCCAACTTTGCAGTTTCCAATGGTATGACATAGAAATATGTCCCCCCTCTGAGAAAGCCCTCTGTACGTCAGCCAAAGCCACAGCGAAAAGGGTATTTCAGGAACAAGGGACCTCCGCAAGGTTTAACTTTATTATGGATTGTGTAGAAGTGATTTATTGACTGTCATAAATCAAATGACAGATTGCTTGGAGAGCAGGAAGGAGTAATTTCAAAGCTCTAGGTGAGGCGGGAGATGGGATATTTACCCAGATTGAATAAACACACGTGACAGTTTGCACAGAGAATAAAGACATGCTTTACAATCCTTTTATGTGGCAAAACATGGCGTGAAATAATCCTCCACACCCGTGGTCTCCACACAGGAGTAATTCGCTAATCTTCATATCAATCTGTGACAATGTAACTGGTGAATAACAGGCTGAAAGCAAACAGCTAATAGACATTGGGCTTGATTTACTAAAACCGGAGAGTACAAAAATCTGGTGCAGGTCTACATGGTAGCCAATTAGCTTCTAACTTCAGCTTGTTCAATAAAGTGTTGACAAAAAAAAATGGAAGCTGATTGGTTTCTTGGCAGATGGACCAGATTTTGCACTCTCCAGTTTTAATAAATCAACCCTATTATATTAAAATAGTTAAAGTCCTAAAAATTGTATTGTCCTCAAGCAATGCTTAAAATTTTCGGTGTCATATCTACTCATCTCTGACTACTGTTAGGTTGGTATTCCGATGGTGGGAGTCATTAGAGGTGTCCTTGTACATGTAAAATGAAAGACCAGGACTTACATAGTTACATATTAGGTAAGGTTGAATAAAGACAACAGTCCATCTAGTTCAACCTATGTTGATGTTTTAAAACTGTCAATACTTCCTGCTGACACCACGGATTGTGGAAGAGAGTTCCACATCCTTACTGCCCTGACAGTGAAAAAACCCCTACACAGCTTAAGGTTAAACCGATTCTCTGTTGTGTGGCCCCGTGTCCTCCTACACTCCCTGGGACTGAAAAGTTTAATACCTATGCTGGGATCACCATTGAGATATTTGTATATTGCTATCATATCCCCTCTCCAATGTCTCTTCTTCAGGGAGAATAAATGTAATACTTGTAGTCTTTCCTTGTAATTGAGGTCCTCCAGTCCCCATACTAATTCTATTGCCCTTCTCTAGACCCTCTCTCCAGCTTCAGCACATCATTTCTGAGGATTGGTGACCAGAACTGGACAGAATACTCCAGATGCGGCCAAACCAGAGTTTTATAAAGTGCCAGGATTATCGTTATAAAATGGCAGGATTATCATTGCTCTCAAACTCAGGCAGTCTTACAAAGTGGTTCCATAAACAGACTTAGTCAATTTGCTTGCTCATGGTAAGAACAACCTTAATCGCCACTCCCCCACCTTTCCATTCGTCCATTAAATTCAGATATCCAAGTGTTGCGTAAGTTCCATGCTGGATAGTGTTGGAGTTTACACAGGGTTACCTTATTCCTTCTCCTTCTCATGTGGCAAGGTTCAGGCCCAGCAACTGGCCACATATGCCCAAGCAATGTAGGCTGGGAGGGGGTCACCAGAAGAACCAGGCATTTAGCAAGGGCTCCAACAAGAAAACAAAGAAGTGATGTAATATGGCAAAGGTCAGTATCAGTGGTTGGGGGGCTATTCCTACAAGAGCCACTTTGCCCTGAATGGAAAAAAGTGTCAGTCACCAGATGCTCTTTAATGGGCCATTGTGCAGCATTTGCTAGGTCTAGGAGGAAAGTGGTAGCTAGCGATGGTCCTACATGTTCAATGAGCAAGGCAACCAATAATCGCTGAAATTATTGGGTGTCCAACAGTTTATTGGAATATTGAGGATGAATTGCTTATCTTTTTTGGGATAAACCACCAAATTGATTGTCCATGATTGCACTGCAATGCTTGCCAATACTGTCCATATATATTAACCTTTACTTATTAAAGTGGAACAACACTCGCTCAATCAACATTGACTATTTTTAATCCTTATCTTTTTTTACATTTCTTCAGTTACTTTCCAGGCCTAGGCAAATGATGTCATACATCCCAGGAGTCTCCAGAAGGGGAAAAGGGGTTTTCTCAGCTAGGCACAACCGCCTGCCTGCATCCCTGAGCAAAGGGCAGATGGATTCAAGGAATTAAATGCTACATGAATCATCTGCCCTTTCTTAAGATTGTCACTACCAGAAATGCTAGGAGGTGTTTTTCAAAGTGATTCCTCTGCAAAATAATACAGGGTAACGTGGATGGGTGGGGGAGTTTGCTTTGAACATTAAAAATGAAATAAAGTGGTTACACTTACGTGAGTCCGATCTCAATCCAGAGCTGTGCACGAGAGCAGAGGCTCCATTGGCCATTGGCTCCCGCTACTGTCAATCACAGCCAGTGAGGAGGGAGTGAGGGAAGGGCCAAGCCGCACTCTGTGTGTCTTATGGACTCACAGAACCAGCACAGGACCGAGCTCGCAGGAGGGCCCCTTAGCAAGCAGCTTGCTAGGGGGGCAGTCAAGGGGGGAAGAGTCAGGAGCACTGGCGGGGGACCTGCACAGAGCAGGTAAGTATGACATTTTAATTATTAACAATGAACGCTTAGAATCACTTTAAATAGCATTTTTAGTCTGTGGTGCTCAGATGCAGTGTAGTTATGCTTTAAAATAAAGAACAACATGCAGACCTGATATTGCCCACAGATCCTAAAGAAAATTCTTGCCTCACTGCACTTTATTGCACCTAAATCTGACTGAATGCTATGGATTATTATACCTTGTGCTTCCCAAGTGTCTTAATATAACCCTTTCCCGCCAAGCGTACGCACATATGCGGCCTCAGATTTTGGGGGTTATACCGGGATCATGCCTGCAGCTGCAGGCATGATCCCGGTACCGTTGTTTAGAGCGGGCGATTGGCTATCCAGGCGTAACAACCGATGCGGCTAAAAGCCGTTCGGTTGTTATACCGGAGGAGCGGGAGGAGACATCCCCCCCTCTTACCTCCTCCCGCCGCTCTGACCAGGCCTCCCGTCCCACCGGGAGACCCGATCCGCCACTTCCGGCGCCTTGTGACAGACTGGCATGAAGCCGTAAATGGCTTTTTTCCAGAATGTAAACACGGAAGCGACGTCACAACGTCACTTCCGGTTTATTTGGCTGCCAATGGCGCCGGATTTTAAAAAGTATACAGTATTCAGAATCCCGTTTTCGGCGATCAGAATACTTTGAAGTGCAAAGGAGGGATTTGGAGTCTTTTAGACCCCCGATCCCTCCATAAAGAGTACCTGTCACCACCTATTACTGTCACAAGGGATGTTTACATTCCTTGTGACAGCAATAAAAGTGATCAAAACTTTTTTTTTTTTTAAAACACAATTTTATATTATAAAAAAAAAAAAAAGAAGAAAAAAAAAATGTTAAAGCGCCCCCGTCCCTGCGAGCTTGCGCAGCAAAGAAAACGCATACGGAAGTCGCGCCCGCATATGTAAACGGTGTTCAAATCACACATGTGTGGTATCGCTGCGATCATCAGAGCGAGAGCAATAATTATAGCCCTAGACCTCCTCTGTAACTCTAACCTGGTAACCGTAAAAATAAATTAAAGCGTCGCCTATGTAGATTTTTAGGTACTGTAGTTTGTCGCCATTCCACGAGTGCGTGCAATTATAAAGCATGAGATGTTTGGTATCTATTTACTCGGCTTAACATCATCTTTCACATTATACAAAAAAATTGGGCTAACTTTACTTTTTCATTTTTTTTTAATTCATGAAAGTAAATTTTTCCCAAAAAGTTGTGTTTAAAACACTGCTGCACAAATACCGTGTGACATAAAATATTGCAACAATCGCCATTTTATTATTTTATTCTCTAGATTCTCTGCTAAAAAAATATATATAAGGTTCTTCTTTACTTCCGAGCAAAATATGAAGTTTTGATCTGTAGTGTGTTGTGCCTGTTTTCCCACCTCAAGAGAATCCTCACCCAACTCTTGACATCTGTAGATGTGAACACGCTGTCCTAAGCCAAGCAGGTCATAGGCTTTCAATGGAGATTTCCCAGCAGGTGACTTCCAAATAAAACATTTTAGAGATATCTTAATAGACATGTCTTCATTATTATGTCAATACCCTCCTCGGGAACATGCCACCGCTGGTGCATTTTCACACTTGGCTGAACCCGTTTTGGGGGGAAGTCAAGCACTGGTTGTGAATTCTTAAATCATTTTGACACACGGAGAGAAACATCTTGTAAAAGTTTGATCGGTGAGAATTTGCAAACTGGTAGATGAATTTTCATTTCAGAACATCAAACCATCTGAACTTTGACATTTTAATGGCTTCTGTCCAATACTGGCAGTTCTGCTCTAAAGTGGGGAACATACAGAGGCTGTATTTTTTGTCTTGAGTGGCAGTATTTTCATAGTTGTAATCCATATGGTGTTATAATTATTTTTTATTCTGTACAGCCAAGCGCTGTGTTATCTGATTTTTTTTTATGTACGGTACATGATGAGACTCATGAGAGGTGACTGAGAGAACAAGCCCGATCTCAGCTTTCTGGGATGATAAAAAACATTAAAAGGAACTGGTACTGTCATTAAGTGTGCAAATTGTGTCTGTGTAACTACCCCCCCACCCCCTCCATTCACACACTGATAATCACCATCTGGTGATCGAGTGCAATGCATGGACCTAGCAGCCAGTCGCTAGGCCCAAGTGCTGCCCCTTGATGGAGGGTTTGATATTACTGCTCAGGGTTGTGGATAAAGGGGTTTCACCAGTCCTCCTGTACAGGGCCCAGGCAGCAGGGTGAATTAGATGTGGGCAGGGAGGGTGGGGGGTGCGGTCCATTACTGGAAACAATCCCTGTGTTTATTCAGGAAAGAAAGGGGCTGGTAAATATAACATGTTGACCGGACCCTTCCCCCACTCTCCATCTTGAAGGATCGTATTGTGTGCTTGTAGCTGCCAGCAGAAAGAGGAGGAGGGCAGCGGGGGGGGGGGGGGGGGGGGGCGGGGTCACACAGGGAGGCCTGGGTAGCAGGGGGAAATGTATAGTGCACAGGGAGGGTGATCAGTGTGGTGGGGGGGGCAATAACTGGAACCGATCCCCTGTATGGCTCTCTCTGCAGCAGCTGAAAGCTGGCTTCTTCTCCTCTCCCTCCCACTGGCTTTCATCTGCTGCGGAGAGAACCATACAGGGGTCGGTTCCAGTTATTGCCCCCCCCCCCCCCTTTCACACTGATCATCCTCTCTGTGCACTATACATTTCCCCCTGCTACCCAGGCCTCCCTGTGTGCCCCCCCCCCCAGCTGCCCTCCTCCTCTTTCTGCTGGCAGCTACAAGCACGCAATAGAATCCTTCAATATGGAGAGTGGGGGAAGGGTCTGGTCAATAAGTTATATTTTTCAGCCCCTTTCTTTCCTGAATAAACACAATGAGTGATTGGTACTGATCACTCACTATGTTCATTCATAACTGAAGCATTGGCTGTAAGGGGCCCTGTGGTTTCTAACAGCAGCCCTGCCACTGCTCCATTTAGGTATTGACACCAGCTAACACCAATGCAATGGAGGAATAAAGGGCAGGGGATCACTGTAGAGGTAAGTATCCATCCATCAATTCAACAATCCAGAAAAAAGAAAATGCCATTAAAAGGCTAGCTTACCTTTACTGAAAAAACTGCCTGTGCAGGTAATGGGTGCCTTTAGATGTAAACAAGCTGTGCATCTTTGAATGAAGTTGGATAATGCCCTTGCTATAGGTGTAGCCCATCTTTATACCTCCTAAAGCCTGGCTGAAAAACTCCCTGCCTTGTTTCTAGGATGTTGCTAAGGCTCTTCCAGATCTCACTGCTCAACCCCATCATCAAAGGAACAAGCTTTCAAACCCCTGTGCATGCAAGGTTCACTATCTCCTCCATCGCTGCATTGCTGAGCTCGGAGCTACTGCTCTGGGGAAGAGGAAGCGCGTGTGAAGGGGTTTGAATGGGAGATAGAGCTTGCTCCTGTGATGGTGAAGGTGAGCAATAACATCTCAAAGTGCTTTAGCAATGTCCTAGCAACAAGGCAGGATGGAGATTGCCATCTCTGGGAGATTTTTAGGCAGGTTTCCGGACGTACATAGATAGTCTACACTAATAGCAAAGACATAGAACATTTTAACAACGTTCTAGCAACAAGGCTGGAGGAGTTTTTCTGGCCAGGCTTCTTAAAGTGGTTGTAGAGGTAGAAAGATTCTTACAGTAAGGGCTCTTTCACACGGGGCGGATCCGTGCAGATCCGCCCCGTGAAGCTCCGCTTGCTCAGCGGGGATCGCTCCGTTGATCCCCGCTGAGCCGACGGATGACTGGGCGGTCCCCGCACACTGTGCAGGGACCGCCCTGTCAGAGCGCCGCTCTCCCCTATGGGGAATCGGATGATGACGGACCGTAGAGTCCGTTGTCATCCGATCCGCTCCGCCGACGGAAGGAAAAATAGGGTTTTCCTCCGTCACACTTTGGCGGAGCGGAGCGGAGCGAATGTCAGCGGACATGTCTCCGCTGACATCCGTGCCTCCATAGGGGTGCATGGAGGATCCGTTTCAGGTCCGCCTAAAAAACTGACAGGCGGACCTGAACGGACCTCCGTGTGAAAGGGCCCTAATGCATTCTCTACATTAAGGTAAAAAACCTTCTGTGCACAGTATCCTCCCTATACTTTGGTAAAAGCAGAACGTGATGTCATGTCATGAAGAAGGAGCCACCACGCATGCGTCTCGCCCCTTTTGACCTCACATCCCAATACCTGCATTCCACGTTGGTCCCAGCACCGCAGCTGCTCTTTCAGGATATTAACCATACAGCTCCCCACTGCTGATTGGCCGGGATCCCTCCACTAGTGCTGCCACTTTCTTTTGGGATATCCTTTTGGGACATTGACCACTGGACACCTCAGGTAATCTGATGAGCCTATATACTTTTTATTTCTAGTAAGTGTTTTTTATCCTTTGAGGCAATAAAAGTCATTGTTAATACTGCACTTAGAAGCGCCCTCTGTTTGTGTTCTGCTTTTATCAGAGAATTTCTTCTCTCTTATGAAGTGTTGCTGAAGTATTTCCTTCATAAACACTGTGGATTATTATTTCTGGTCTCTCTAGCTTACCCAGAGCACCCTACATTTCACTTCCCCCCTATACTTACTGGTGTCCAATCTTGATCCAGCGCTGTGCCCAAGAGCAGCGGGTCTCTCTGCTCTCTCTCTCCTCACTGGACTTGGAGGAAGTAGGAGGAGTCTTTGGCTCATGCTGCTATCAGTCACAGCTTGGGAGGAGAGAGTGGAGGGCAGGCTCTGTGTGTGTCAATGTAGCTCGGGGTCGATCCTGCAGGAGTACCCACATAGTAAGTGGCTTGCTTTGGGGGAGAAGCCAGGAGTGTTGGCGGGAGACCCCAGAAAAGGAGGATCAGGACATGTCTGTTATTTAAAAAAATATATATATATATGTACACTTAGTTTAAAGTAGTTGTAAACTCCGGAAAAAAACCTGCAAGACAAAGGCATAATGAGCTAGTACGCATCACATACTAGCTCATTATGAAATACTTACCTTAGAACGAAGCTGTTGCAGCGATCCCCATACAACGCTGTGACCGGCGACAGCGGGCGTGAGCCACCGGTCACGGCATGGCTGCTGAAGGAACGGCACGAGCGAGACGTTTCTTCAGTGCGCATGCGCCGATGACGTCGGTGCAAATGTATATGGTAAATATCGCCTTAACTGTGCAGGTTTAGAAGATATTTTCAGTACCTACAGGTAAGCCTTATTATAGGCTTACCTGTAAGTACAAGTGGTGTAATAGAGTTTACAACCACTTTAAGGTACATAAAAGTCCTACACCTTTAGGAAGGGCATTATTCAACTTTGGTCAAAGCTGCACAGTTTGCTTTTATCTACAGGTACCCCTCACCCGCATTGGCAGTTTACTTATACAAGTGAACTAACCCTTTAAGCTGTATTCTTTATTATTAAAAAGCAGCCCTTGAGCTCCAAAACTTTACTGTGCCTAGGTTTAGAGGGGCAGTCTGGGAAAACAATGTCATCAGTTTGCTGCAAGAAGAAGATAATATTTCCTTGGTATCCTTTCCCCCCAGTGATCATTTAAACTGTACATTATTTTTTTGCAATGCATGACAATAAGAGGGCAGCAGATGGGGGGGGGGGGTGGTCTATGAGATATAACCTGTATACACACAGTCCAGAACATAAAGGCACCGCAATTTTCAGAATTTTTTAATTTAGAGATAGGATTTCAGCCAAGTATGAAGTTGCTGACCTTGGATGATCACTGAACAAATATGGTGCAAGCCATATAAAGCCTCATACACACGATTGGACTTCCATCTGACTTTTCCGTGGATTTCTGTCCGAATGGGCGTTGGCCATGAACTTGTTTTGCATACACACGGCAGAACATTTTCAGCCAACTTTCACCAAATCATGTGGTTTTTCAGCTCTTTATCGCCACCCTTTGGGCAACTTCTGCTATTGTTGTCTGATCTTTAGCATTGCGTGTTTGTACTTTGGACTTTAGTCTGATGGACTTGTGTACACACAATAGGATTATCCTTCATCGGACATTTGTTGCCGGAAAGTTTGAGCATGCGCAGCGAACATTTCGTTGAAAAACAGAAAATAATTGTCTGATGGATTGTCCGATAAAACACGTCCGTCGGACCGTTGTTGTCAAAAAGTCAGATCGTGTGTATGGGCCTTTAGAAGAAACATAGGTGAGGGCACTTCTGGGAAGAGTACTGTACTGTACTGTCACACATGTATGCAGTGTAAATATATATATATATATGTGATCCTAGGTTGGAAGAGAGTTGTTGGGCAGATTATTGTATGTTTTGGGTTTCTACTCAATTGTTTTGATGATGTTTAGGTATCACAAGTAAGTAAGTCAAACTAACAACTAATTTTCAAAAGCTTATCCCACCTCTTTCAAAGGGGCTGTCCAGCCGTATTTTATAGAATATGTACATAGGACAAAATGCCCATGGATCCTTACCCAATTTATGGTATCTACAGTAAAAAATATATTTTTCCTGGAAATGTTCTTTCCCGCATAAACCAATTCATATGTTGTAGAATTACAGCTGTGTTTACAGATAAATGGATGAATCTGTTTATAAATGTATTGAGTTTCCGCATAAATATCTATTCATTGATTTTTACTTTGTTTAGGGAAAGTGTTTTAGTCTTCAGATTGCATCCCCGAGGGGTTAGAGGACACCAGTAGAAAAGAAATAGCCAAGTATTGGGTGCCTGTGACCAGCCGCCTGAATCAGCAATTGACTTATCTTTTTATCCTGTGTAGCGTACACCCCAGGGCCATTGGTTTGCTCAAGGTTCTTTTCCTAGGTTAGGGTAATAGCAGCCAGGCACACCGCAACAGTCAGTCTTCTGGTTCAATGAACAGTCTAGAGTTGCCTTTTTGGAATTTAATGTTGAATAACTTGGATAGGGCATAGGGAGCGGTGGGATACTTTGCGAAAGCAGAGCAATAAATTGAGAACACTATATACTATTTTTCAGTACAGTTCCTCCAGGAAAAGCCCAAAAAATGGACAACACCAAGGTGCCTAATGTTTCAGTGCAGGCAAACACTAGTATTGATATGCTAGGGGTATCAGCAGCAACAGACAGTAAAAATTTTCACTCAGGTCTGTACTCACAATTGCATGTTTCTGGCTGAGACCCATAAATATTCAGGCTACTCATTTGACCTGCTCCACTCCTATGTTCTAGATCCTTCCGATCAGTCCAAACAATCAGCAGCTGCTCCATTGATTACAGAACAGCAAAAAAGAGCCTATCTAGCAGGGGGCTACATCTGCATTTTTTTGTCCAGTATTTTCCCTCATTTGTTACTATCATTAAAGCCCTGAAGAAGAGGGAGTATTGAGGCCTCGAAACATGCTGTATTTTTCCATCTTCTCCCCTGTCATATGCAATAAAGTTTTACTTAACTTACTTCATGTAAGTCAATAGGCTTGCAGGCAGATGTAAATAGACGTGTATCTGTCTACATTCCACTACCACTGAGTCAATCCTAGTCCAGGCGGGGGGAAGATTTGCTAGGGAATCGACTCTTCCTGGATTTGTCAGATTTTCTAGCAAATTTAAAGGCACATTGCAAGTGCTTTTACCTGCAATTTTTAGGTCGGTGACAGAGACCCTTTCACTTTGCTCATTAGGGGTAACAGCAGTTTATCTGTTTATTTATCTAAGCAACTTGTTAATAATGAGCCCCAAACAGTGGTACTTCTCTTGTATGAAGACATATGAACTTTATTGTTTCTTCATTTATCAATAGTCAAATATTCAAACCCATTGCCAAATCTGTCCACTCTTCTGTCTATCCTCCATGGTCTCCTAAGATTCGCCTTTCTCCAAGATTCCTTTTTTTTTTATATTTAACTGACATTTCACAAGTGATGAATTTCGTGAGTTCTACGCTGTGATCTCTAATGCGTTGTACGTTTTGAAGTAATCCCAGAACATTGCCAGCTAACTATTGTGTTAGGTAATGAGGGAGAAGACCACATTTTGACTATGTAGCTCTATATTCTTTTTTTTAAATATTATTTAATTTTTTATTCATTGAATAGATGGCTTCATAATGACAGAACAAGCATTGTTTTATATGTCCTGACATGAAGTTAATCAGATCAGGTTTATTCACGAGCTGTCACAATAGAAAAACACTGTTCTCTGCCAGCGTGACATCAAAGATCAAGATGAAACCCGTTCCGTATTCACCCCTTTCATAAGATCCGGTATGAATAAAACATCCAAGGCTGGACGGTAATAATTCTCAATTATTTAAATAATGTACAATGCTTCCAGCCTCCCTGCAGAATTACAAGTGCGCACATAATAGACCTTCTACTTAAAAGGCTTAGAATTCTGAGTAAGCAATTTGCCCGTTAAGTGGGAAGTGGTGTTTTTTTTAATGTAACATTGCAGGAATTTTTCATCAGGGTTCCTTACATGTTGTGGCGGTAGTCCAAGGCCACACAGACATCTGTATTGTGTGGGGGTGGTTTTTGGAATTTTTTTTTTTAGATCAAAATTTTCAGCTCTGTTAGTGAATAAATTTTTTTTGTTGATATAAGCTTTCATTGTTGTGGTTGATTTAATGCAAATTATGGTTATAATTACGGTCATTTTCAATAAAGTGTGACTTACCTTTGGTGCAGTAATACTTGTATCAAAGCACCCCCACCTCACAACCCCCCCCCTCCCAATCTTATACTCATGTGTCCAGGATCCAATATGATTACCCTTACAATTATAAAGTCCATAGGAACAAATGAGATTGTATACTGTATACGCTGGCTCGATCGAAAATACTTTTGAGAAACAAATGGTTGATCTAGGCAGTTATATCGCCCTGAATCAGGAACCTATGAATATAAAACTGGGTGGGGGTGCTCTGATTAGGTAAGGCTAGCCATACACCTATGATCACCTATGATAGATTCCTCCATCTATGCTGAACAGCAGGTGGAAAAAAACTCTAATAACACTATTGTATTCTGTCTGAATATCCAAACAGTGATAGGAAGCAGTCACCATTTGGCCAACAGTTGTCCACCCAGCACGTTCTATTTTTTTTTTTTATATAAATATTTTTAATAACTTTAAGAATAGAAATTACAACAATGTATACAATTTATACAATAAATAACACGTTAAAGTATATAGAAATAAATTAACAGTTAAAAAGAAAGAGAAAAAAGGAGGGGGGTTGGTTGTTAGGAAAATATCAGAATGAGAATAATTTATTAATATATGTACAAGAGTTTTTAAGAGTACATCACAGGTGCAAAAGGGATCTATCTATCCCAGGGGGACCATATTTTCTCGAATTTGTTTAACCACTTGCCGACCGCGTCATGGACAAAAGACGTCCACAGAGCGGTCGAGTTATCCTGAGCTCACGTCCCTGGGACGTCCTCGTGCATTCGCGCTTCCCGCGCGCCCCCTGGTGCGCGCTCGCGGAAGTGTCCGTGCTCGCTGAGTTCACGGCTCCCACTGCAACAAGGATCGCGGTGAAGAGCCAATGATAGCGGCTCTTTACCACCTGATCGCTCCCTCCAATGAGGGAGCGATCAGAATGTAAACAAACTGGGGTCAAACAGAGGTCCAGCTCTCTTCTCTCCTCACACCGATACAGCGTGTGAGGAGAGGAGAGATCCTTTTAACAGTGAGTGTCTCATATATTAAAATACAGTGTTCAGCAGTGCCACACAGTGCCACACAGTGCCACACAAGTGCCAATCTGTGCCCCACACTACCCATCAGCGCCCCTACAGCGCCCCTACAGTACCCATCTGTGTAAGCAGTGCCACAAAAATACTCATCAGTGCCACTACAGTGCCCATCAGTGCCACCAGTGCCACCAGAGTACCCATCAGTGCCACTAGTGTCCATCAGTGCCACCACAAGGCTGATCAGTGCCACCACAAGGCTGATCAGTGTCACTACAAGGCTGATCAGTGTCACTACAAAGCTCATCAGTGCCACTACAAGGCTCATCAGTGCCACCAGTGCTCATCAGTGCCACCTCTGCCACTTCAGTGCCCATCGGTGCCGCCAGTGCTCCACCAGTGCCACTACAGTGCCCAGTGCCACTACAGTGCCCCATCGGTGCCATCAGTACAACATCAGCGCCACTATAGTGCTCATCTGCACCCTCATCAGTTACCAGCAGTGCACCCTCATCAGAACCCAGAAGCACCCTCATCAGAACCCAGTAGCACCCTCATCAGAACCCAGTAGCACCCTCATCAAAACCCAGTAGCACCCTCATCAGAACCCAGTAGCATCCTCATCAGAACCCGGCAGCACCCTCCTCAGAACCCAGCAGCACCCTCATCAGAACCCAGCAGTGCAGCCTCATTAGACCAGCCTCATCAGCACCTATCAGTGCAGCCATATCTGTTCCAGTTTTCCTACCACAGTTTGTCACCACAGCCCACAGTCACCAGTATGGCGAAAAAAATGTTTTCCGCTGAGGAGGCATACCAACAGCTTTGCTTGACTGACGAGAGCAGCGACGAGCTCTCTGAGTCTGATTCTGGTTCAGAATATGAACCTGTTATAAGCAGTGGGTCTTCTACAGATTCAGAGGAAGTGGAAAGTGTGCCCAGGAAACAAAGGCGTTCTGACATGGATCAGCAGGCTACCACAAGTAGCGCTGTGGCATCAACCAGCAGCTCAGTGCCATCCACCAGTAGCACAGTGCCATCCACAAGAAATGAAGTACCACTACGGCAAAGGCCAAGAACTAGCGGGGTGTCATCTCAGCCCCAAAGGGTTAGGACCCATGCCAGCCTTCCCTATGCCCTTGTAAACCCTCTGTGGCTTCCCCCCAATTCAGGAGCAGCAAACATTCCCCCTTTCACCGCCCAGCCAGGTGTTCAGGTGAACACAGAGAATTTTGCCCCTATTGATTTTTTTAATTTAATTTTTACCCAAGACCTATTATCCTCCATCGTGACCCAGTGCAACCTCTTTGCACAACAATTCATAACTAACAACCCTGGTTCAAGTTATGCCCGTCCCTATGTGTGGAGAGAATTGACAGTGGAGGAATTTAAATTATTTTTAGGCCTAACGTTCAACATGGGGCTTTCAAAAAAAAAATGAAGTATACTCCTATTGGTCCTCCAAACCCATCCAGCACATGCCAGTCTTTTCATCCATTATGTCAAGATCCAGATACCTCATGATAATGCGCTTTCTCCATTACAATGACAATACCCAGTGCCCTCCCCGAAATGACCCATCACATGACAAATTATTTAAAAATACGGCCACTTCTAAATTTTTTCTCAGAGAAATTCCCCCAGTTATATATCCCCAACCAAAATATATCCGTGGATGAGTCATTGGTCCACTTCACAGGCAGGCTTGGCATCAAGCAGTTTATTCCAAGCAAAAGGACCCGATATGGGGTTAAAATCTACAAGCTATGTGACCGGGTCACGGGCTACATTTACGCCTTCCTGGTGTATGAAGGGAAGGACTCCCAACTGCATCCCCCTGAATGTCCTGAGTACATGGGTGCCAGCGGAAAGGTTGTTTGGGAGCTTATATATCCACTCCTTGAAAAGGGTTACCACCTTTATGTGGATAATTACTATACCAGCATCCCCCTCTTCCGCAACCTTTACCGGAAGGGCACTCCAGCGTGTGGTACAGTGCGAGCCAACAGGAAGGGTTTCCCGCAAAGACTCATTACTGAAAGACTACGAAAAGGGGAGACGGCGTCTTTCCGGAATGAAGAGCTATTGGCTATCAGGTGGTGGGACAGAAGAAATGTCCACATGCTCTCAACGATACATAAAGACACCTACGTGGAAATCCCCAAAAGAAACGGCCCTATCCAAAAACCAGCATGTGTTCATGATTATAATTTGTTCATGGGGGGAGTCGATTTTAATGATCAGATGATTGAACCCTATCTTCCCACAAGAAAAAGCCGCTATTGGTATAAAAAGGTCTCCATATATCTTTTCAGTATGGCCCTTTACAATACTTATGTCATTTACCGTAAATCTACAAGGACCCCCTTATCTTATTTTCAGTACCAAGAAGAAATTATCGAAGCCCTTTTGTACCCTGAAGACCCACCAGAAAGCATTCGCTCGGATTCAGTGAGCAGACTCCATGAACGCCACTTTCCTGATAAACTCCCCCCCCCCCATGAAACAGGCCGAAAACGTCAGAAGAGATGCCGGGTGTGCTCCAAAGAAGGAACTAGAAGAGGCACTGTGTATTATTGTCCCGATTGTCCTTCCCAACCAGGCCTTTGTTTTGGTCGATGTTTCCGTCGTTACCATACTTTTCTACATTATTAGAAAAGTATGGTAAACCTAATTGTCATTTACCGCCACACCCCTTATGCCACTGTACATACCGCTGCCTTCTCCGGAACTGACCCTGACCTGCTAAACGACCACGCCTCTGCCTAACGCTAAACTGTACCTACCTCTGCCTGCCCTGGAACTGACCCTGGCCTGTTATACGACCACGCTTCTGCCTAACCCTAAACTGTACCTACCTCTGCCTGCTCTGGAACTGGCCCTGGCTTGTTATACGACCACGCTTCTGCCTAACCCTAAACTGTACCTACCTCTGCCTGCTCTGGAACTGACCCTGGACTGTTTGACCACGTTTTTTGCCTGCCTCTTGGATTGATCTTTTACCCTGCTATGCTAATGGGGACACAGGGGTCTCACATATGTGAGGGGCTCCAGAATTGTTTTTCTGGATGAAGAAAACAAATTTTTTAGTTTTCTCATTCCCGGATTAGGGTCTGGAGACTCGGAGGCTTCAAAGAGATTTGGGTGGGAGAAGCCTCTACCCCTGTCCCCATTCTTTCCTGGCCTGCTACTTGGACCATGTTCCTGCTTACTACCAGGACCAATATTTTGGCACTGCTGGCAATGTCTCTACTTGCACTGACCTTGGACTGTAAATGGACAGTATCTCTGCCTGTACTGACTATGGACAATATTCCTGCCTGCTGCCTGGACAATTACATTCACTGACGCTGACCACGTCCCTGCCTGCTGCCTGGATCAGGGCTCTCCTTCTGTGGACAATTGCACTACTAAAACCACAGGTAATCTTTTGTTTACCATTTACTCAGCAGAATGTAGTTCAGGGTGTAATTATTGGTATGTACATGCTATATGCTAGAAATATGAAGGGCCTTCAAAAATGTGATAGATTGTAAGGAAATTAGATGCGTAATTTATGTCCCTAGGTCACCTGATGGTGCTTCCTGGATATTGGGCCTCTATGTGGCCAGGCTGTGTAAAAGTCTCACACATGTGGTATCGCCATACTCAGGAGGAGTAAGAGAATATATTATGGGGTGTCATTTTTGCTTTGTACATGCTATGTGTTGGAAATATCTTATAAATGAACAACTTTGTGTAAAAAAAATGTGTTTTCATTTTTTTTCCACATTTTCCAAAAACTTCTGGAAAAAAATGAACAGTTCAAAAGACTCATAATGCCTCATAGATTATACGTTGGGGTGTTTGCTTTCCAAAATGGGGTCACTTTGTTGGCGTTTCCATTGTCCTGGTGCTCCAGGGCCTTCAAAAGTGTAATAGGTGTTTGAGAGATTAGATGTGTAATTTATGCTCCTAGAACGCCTGAAGTTGCTACTTCAATGTTGGGCCTCTGTATGTGGCCAGGCTGTGTAAAAGTCTCACATATGTGGTACCGCCATACTCAGGAGGAGTAGGAGAATATATTTTGGGGTGTAATTTTTGCTATGTACATGCTATGTGTTGGAAATATCTTATAAATGGACAACTTTGTGTAAAAAAAATGCGTTTTCATTTTTTTTCCACATTTTCCAAAAACTTCTGGAAAAAAATGAACAGTTCAAAAGACTCATAATGCCTCATAGATTATACGTTGGGGTGTTTGCCTTCCAAAATGGGGTCACTTTGTTGGCGTTTCCATTGTCCTGGTGCTCCAGGGCCTTCAAAAGTGTAATAGGTGTTTGAGAGATTAGATGTGTAATTTATGCTCCTAGAACGCCTGAAGTTGCTACTTCAATGTTGGGCCTCTGTATGTGGCCAAGCTGTGTAAAAGTCTCACATATGTGGTACCGCCATACTCAGGAGGAGTAGGAGAATATATTTTGGGGTGTAATTTTTGCTATGTACATGCTATGTGTTGGAAATATCTTATAAATGAACAACTTTGTGTAAAAAAAATGTGTTTTCATTTTTTTTCCACATTTTCCAAAAACTTCTGGAAAAAAATGAACAGTTCAAAAGACTCATAATGCCTCATAGATTATACGTTGGGGTGTTTGCTTTCCAAAATGGGGTCACTTTGTTGGCGTTTCCATTGTCCTGGTGCTCCAGGGCCTTCAAAAGTGTAATAGGTGTTTGAGAGATTAGATGTGTAATTTATGCTCCTAGAACGCCTGAAGTTGCTACTTCAATGTTGGGCCTCTGTATGTGGCCAGGCTGTGTAAAAGTCTCACATATGTGGTACTGCCATACTCAGGAGGAGTAGGAGAATATATTTTGGGGTGTAATTTTTGCTATGTACATGCTATGTGTTGGAAATATCTTATAAATGGACAACTTTGTGTAAAAAAAATGCGTTTTCATTTTTTTTCCACATTTTCCAAAAACTTCTGGAAAAAAATGAACAGTTCAAAAGACTCATAATGCCTCATAGATTATACGTTGGGGTGTTTGCTTTCCAAAATGGGGTCACTTTGTTGGCGTTTCCATTGTCCTGGTGCTCCAGGGCCTTCAAAAGTGTAATAGGTGTTTGAGAGATTAGATGTGTAATTTATGCTCCTAGAACGCCTGAAGTTGCTACTTCAATGTTGGGCCTCTGTATGTGGCCAGGCTGTGTAAAAGTCTCACATATGTGGTACCGCCATACTCAGGAGGAGTAGGAGAATATATTTTGGGGTGTAATTTTTGCTATGTACATGCTATGTGTTGGAAATATCTTATAAATGGACAACTTTGTGTAAAAAAAATGTGTTTTCATTTTTTTTCCACATTTTCCAAAAACTTCTGGAAAAAAATGAACAGTTCAAAAGACTCATAATGCCTCATAGATTATACGTTGGGGTGTTTGCTTTCCAAAATGGGGTCACTTTGTTGGCGTTTCCATTGTCCTGGTGCTCCAGGGCCTTCAAAAGTGTAATAGGTGTTTGAGAGATTAGATGTGTAATTTATGCTCCTAGAACGCCTGAAGTTGCTACTTCAATGTTGGGCCTCTGTATGTGGCCAGGCTGTGTAAAAGTCTCACATATGTGGTACCGCCATACTCAGGAGGAGTAGGAGAATATATTTTGGGGTGTAATTTTTGCTATGTACATGCTATGTGTTGGAAATATCTTATAAATGGACAACTTTGTGTAAAAAAAATGCGTTTTCATTTTTTTTCCACATTTTCCAAAAACTTCTGGAAAAAAATGAACAGTTCAAAAGACTCATAATGCCTCATAGATTATACGTTGGGGTGTTTGCTTTCCAAAATGGGGTCACTTTGTTGGCGTTTCCATTGTCCTGGTGCTCCAGGGCCTTCAAAAGTGTAATAGGTGGTTGAGAGATTAGATGTGTAATTTATGCTCCTAGAACGCCTGAAGGGGCTATTTCAATGTTGGGCCTCTGTATGTGGCCAGGCTGTATAAAAGTCTCACACATGTGGTACCGCCATACTCAGGAGGAGTAGCAGAATATATTTTGTGGTGTTATTTGTGGAATGTACATGCCATGTGAGAGAAATAACCTGTTATAATGACAATTTGGTGTGAAAAAAAAATAAAAATAAAAAAAATCTTCATTTTGCAAAGAATTGTGAGAAAAAATGACAACCTCAAAAAACTAACTATGCCTCTTACTAACTACCTTGGAATGTCTACTTTCCAAAAAGGGGTCATTTGGGGGGTAATTGTTCTTTTCTGGCTTGTTAGGGTCTCAAGAAATGAGATAGGCTGTCAGTACATCAGGTGTAATCAAATTGATACATTTTCAGTGATTGGCACTTAGCTTGTAGACCCTATAACTTTCACACAGACTAAATAATATCCACTAATTTCGGTTATTTTTACCAAAGATATGTAGCAGTATACATTTTTGCCCAAATTTATGAAGAAAAATTACTTATTTGCAAAATTGTATAATAGAAATTAAGAAAAATTATTATTTTTACAAAATTTTCGGTATTTTTTCATTTATAGCTCAAAAAAAAAAACCCAGAGGCAATCAAATACCACCAAAAGAAAGCTCTATTTGTGTGAAAAAAAGGACGAAAATTTCATATGGGTACAGTGTTGCATGACTGAGTAATTGTCATTCAAAATGTGAGAGCACCGAAAGCTGAAAATTCGTCTGGTTAGGAAGGGGGTTTAAGTGCCCAGTTGTCAAGTGGTTAAATCATCACAAAAAGTAGCAGCAAGTTTTTCGTTATACATATACCAAATCATTTTATTTTTAACTGATGAGGAATTCGGTGTAGAAGACCACCAAGCTTTTGCCAAAGTTTGTTTGGCAGCAGTGAATTCGAATGTTTAGAGACAGAATTGAATATTTGTGAAATGTTTTGGTTTGAGACTTAGTAAGGCTGCTAGTGGGTTCTTGGAAAAGCGGTTTTCCAAACATGGTAAAATTATTTGGTATATGTCAGTCCAAAATTGCTTTATGCTAGGACAATCCCACCATATAGTAAGAGGGTACCAGTAGTCAAGTAACCTCTAAAGCATTTATCAGAGACTGTTGGTTTAAATTTGGCTAAGCATTGGGGAACTAAATACCATCTCATTTGCAATTTATAGTTGGATCCTACTGCTGCTGTGTTGATAGAACAGTGGGACGTAGTGTACCAAATTTGTTTTCAATCTTTTTCTGCTATAGGTTCACCAAGATCATTTTCCCATTTAGTCATGTATGAATGAGATAGAGGTGCCTGTTTTTCAAGTATAGATGAATATATCATAGAGAGAAGCCCTTTAATAGTAGGATCATGTTTACAGAAATGTTCAAAAAAGAATGAGGGTTTTTAGACCTGAAGATGCTCCTATAGTTTGGATTACGAAAGGTTTAATTTGAAGGTATCTAAAAATTTCTTGATGAGGTAAGTTGTGTGTTTGTTTTATGGAGGAAAAACTCAATACTCCAGTGGAAGATATCAGATCATATATTTTATAAATATTTTAAGTTCACCATTTGCATTGGAGGGGTTCATTGAAGAAACATTGCGTTACATATAACTGATAATAGGGGAGCATAAGAGGACATTAGCTTTCCTCTAATCTTGTATATTAGACATGTGCATTCGTTTTCGTCCGAATGCATTTTCGTCCGAATTTCAGGTATTTTCGTTATCGTTTTAACAAAAGAAAACGAAAACACAGAATCCGAAAACCGAAAGATCCGACATAAACAAATGCTTTATTTTCGTTTTCGTTGCGACAACAGTTCGATATAGATAGGAGATTCGACGTGACGCTGACAATAACAATCTGTGTCTATCGAACCTGCGGTCGAATGTGCCTAACCTTAACTCTTTTAGTCCAAGATTATTCGACATAGAGAGAAAAGATTCGACATAGAGAGAAAAGATTTGACATTATAGAGAGAAAAGATTCGACATAGAGAGAAAAGATCGCTGCTGGAATTGGGTGGGGGAAGTAAAATAAAAATAATGATGATGATGAATGTTATTGGCTGATTGTAACCAAAGAGGAGGAGAAGTAAAATAGCTAGAACTAACTTGACAATTCAACATGAACGACGAAGATTCGACAAAGCATCGAAAAACATACAAACGTTGAATCTGTCATTGAAGGCTTATGGTGTCTGTCGAAAGTTAGAAGATTTGACGGTGCAGCTAAACTGTACGACGCTGCAATCGTACATTTCCGGTCAAATGCATCCGCCTATAGGCTATAGAAGAATTCTAATGTTGGTTGACTAGTAATAGTAATTAATAAATATAATTATTACTAGTCATACAACATTAGAATTCTACTATAGCTTGTAGGTGGAACATTCGACCGGAAATGTATGATTGCAGCGTCGTACAGTTTCGCTGCTCCGTCTAATCTTCTTTGAACATTCGACAGACACCATAAGCCTTCAATGACAGATTCAACCTTAATTCAGATTTTCGGACGAATGCAATTTCTAACGAAAAACTAAATAAATAAAAACGAATTTCGGGAGTAACTAAATAAATTTATTTTTCGGACGAAAACGAAATTCCGAAACAAAATATTTCAGTGTGAACATGTCTATTGTATATATCCCATATCGATACTGAATGTTTGATAATGGGGTTATTAATAGATTTCCGATTTTTTTTAGGAATCCAAAGAATAGTATCAATGGATATAGGGTCCAGCTGGGAGGCCTCTATGGATATCCAGAGCGGAGGGTCTGAATAGTTATGGTAACCTGTAAGTTGTGCAATTTGAGCTGCAGAGTAGTGAGCAGAAATATTTGGAACAGCCAGACCTCCATTTTTTTTTTGTCCCGAAAAGAGTTTCTCTATTTATTCAAGGTTTATAATTTTGCCATATAAAGGAAAACATATTGTTTTGAATTGATCATAGAATATGGGAAGGAATTTTAATAGGAAGCACTCTAAATAAGTAAAGTAATTTCGGTAAATAAAAAGTATGATTGCTGATATGCATACCAACCACGCACCTTCTATTTTAGAGTTTGTAAAGCCAAGGGCTGATAATGGCTTAAGTTCTGGCCAATTCAGCATTAATTGGCTAAAATTTGAGCCTTGTATTGCAGGCTTAACTGCAATAAAGGTTACATATTTATTTAATTGCCTTGTTTGAACCATTAAATAATACATTTGTAGGTTTATTCCAATCACTAATGTATACCGTGGTCTCAATGGCTCAAATATAAAAAAACTGGTTGTGGCACAGACATCACAAACCAAACTGTAGCCATATAAATTTGCTTAAAATAGAGCTTCCAATATATATACAGTAAAAAGGAAGAAATGAGATTGCATACAGTATGCGCTGGCTCAATCAGAAATATGTTTGACAAACAAATGGTTACTGTATATCTCCCTGAATAAGGGACCTGTGAATATAGGACTATATAGAAAGACATACATAAATTAATCCTTCCCTCTACCTTCACACATATTTATCCGGATGGCAAAAAGGGTATTAATATATATATAGTTTATATTGACCTTAACTATGAACTGCCTCTATAAAAAAAGATTATAATACAGTACTTCAAAAGAAGGGAAAAAAGTGAATCTATAAATAAAACACTGTTACTCCAAATGGCTTTAATATAGAGCTTAACCTCCCCAATAAATCCAATATCTTTTTTTTTTACTTGATATAGAGGATTTGTTTTTGTTTGTTTTTTTTGTTTTTTTTGGGGGGAGCTATATTCATGGTAGTGCATGTGTATTAGATCATTATTTGTTAAGTGCTGCATAAATTGTTGGCACTATATAAATCCTGTATAATAATAATAATAAAATTATCTGTGTACTGTTGCTAGTTTTTTTGCACTGTTTTGCTGTCCTTTTTTTTCTTTCTGGAAAAAAAAGAGCTTATGAGTGGCTATTTTTAGCCCAAGAACAGGTCTAGCATCGATAACGCGGTTCTGTAACACATAGTAGCATTTTAAAGCCTGTTGACGCCATATAAACCACCAAAATAAAACAACACATTTCTTCATGGCAAAATTTCACTGAAATTTTGTTTCAGCCAAATTTGCTAAAGAAAGAAATGCATAAAAAATTGCCTAACAAGCCATTTTGTAATTTAATGTTATTAAAATTACTTCTCCATTTCAATCTGGAGCTGCTATGATTTTCTAGAAGTGTCAAATAAATAAAAAAAGAAGCAATATAGCAACTTGGAGGTGTTCTGTACCAACAGTGTAAAGAACAAATCCAGGAATGTCATTTCCTGCTTGCCCGATTGACCTATTGATTTTCTCAGAAGTCTGCCCTAAGAGCCAAGTAAAATTGTAAGCAACCCCTGCAATAAGGATTACATTTTTGTGAGATACTCCCTTAAGGGTGTATTCCTTCTAAAGGGATGCAGACACTGCAACTTTCCTCACTGAAAGTCCACTAGACAGTTCTAATGTATAAACACCCTGCTATTGATAAATCTTGTAAGGACTTAAGGCGGCAACAGACTGGTCCAATCTCAGCCAGTTCAGCAGGAAACAGCCGAGATTCGAACCATGTATGGGCAGGCTGAATGTACCCAAGTTGATTGATCAAGCAACTTGGGTACAACCAACATCCTGGATTTGACATGTAATTTTTGCTAGCAGCTAATTTTAACCACTAGCAATAATCACTGTGTTCTCCTGGGCGGAGGGGCGGTTCCCCCCTCTCCCCACCCCCATTGGGAGAATACAATGGCACTGCGAGAGGGATTCCCCTGTCAACACTGTCTGTGTCGATAACAGGGTTGTCACCTCATCCCTTTAAACCCAAACACATATGAATTACACAGGTTCTGAGGCTAATTTAATGCAGATATGTGCACCAAGTGAGTTTAATTACCACCTTAATCAGCCGCAGAATCTGTGTAATTAATATGTGTTTGGTTTTAAAGAGATGAGGTGCCAATCCTAGTTGATGGGGGAATAAAGCGATTTTCTTTCTTTCTTTCCCATGGTTGCAGAAAAGAAAATCACGCCATCTATAGCTGGCCTTAATAAAACAAACACCTTGTCTCTTCAGAATAGAAATTAGGGAGGTAGCGTGATAACTTTGGGGAAAGAGGCTATTTGTTAGTTTAGGGATCATTTTGGAACAAAAGTGTGTTTCTTGCATAAAAACTATGTCTGCTCACATGGATCTCATACTGGATAGGAGTTGAGATAGTTTTTCTGGTATGTTTAATACTTTGGCGTTCAAGGAGATTACTTTGAGGGAGAGATTTTTTGTTTTAACTTTGGGTGGGGCCACGGTAGCTGTGGAGTGGTAAATATGTTATTGAAGCACCCTGAGGAGAGAGGTAAGAGAGGATGGGATGGGGAGGGGGAAGGGGAAGGAGGGAGAGCAGATGGAAGGAAAGAAAAATAGAAAGTCCTCTTGTATTGGGGATTTGGGTTTGTTAGGGGGGGGGGGTTTCGTTATAGGATGTTAGAGGGGTGGGGAAGTGAAAATACCGGATGTGGGTGTGAACCTGCAGTCCCACTTTATCGGGGGGGATCCGAAGTAGTTCAGTGAGATCTACCAGAGTCTGCTGTGTGTGGGGGTGGGAGGTGACGAGATAAAAGAGATAATCATGTGTGCCTATGAGGTCAGTGGAGCAAAGAGGTGTGTTTCAGGGTGGGTACATCCGGGGAGTCGGGAACTAGAATTACTCCCCATCTGACCTCACCTTTACGTGCTCAAGTGGTTGATAGTGTGATATGGGGTAGAGTTGTTTGCTTTGAAATGAGGATTGACAAATCTCAGTGCAAGTGTCTATATTGATACTATCAGGGTAAGTTTTGAACACAACCTAAGGATAGACAACATCTAAATCTCTATCATGCCAGGCTTCTGAAGTGGGGTTGGGACACCTGAGGAGTCTAGTTAAAAAATATAACAGTAAATAACATTTTAATTTTAACTTGTAAATTACATGACACATGTTTACCATTAGGATCAGCAGTACCCACATTGGATTTATGTATGCCAAATGAGTCCGAGGGGGATATACTTGAGTATGCTCATGTAAGTAGATGTTTGTCTATTACTGATTCTAAGAAAGAGATAGGTTTTCATGTTTAAATCTAGAAGGCATGGCATAATGCCTATACCAAATTAAGTTAAACAGTGGTAAAATTTGAAAAAGAAGCCCTTTTTCTTTTTTTCCCCTTCCTTCTTTCCCCCTCTTCCCGTTTTCCTGATTCCCTTTCTTTCTCTTTCCCCCTTTACTCCTTTCCTCTTCCTTTTTTCTTCCCCTTTTCCCTTTCCCTCCCTATACCCCTCCCCCTTAAGTATTGTATGAAATCTATCACCCTCAGACTTAATGTTGTGCAGTCATTATAAGAGCATGGGAATACATCCGTGAAAGTGGCCCATTCTCATCTTTACATAACTCCTGTGTCAGGGTGAAAAAGTCTCTTACACAATATGTGTTCATATCGTTACTGACCAATTTACTTGCTATTAGAGATGGATAGATGGGACAAAATATAGAGTAGAGGAAAATTGGCAGATAAGAAGGATAGTAAAAATTTTTGGAGTGGTAATGGGAGGATGGATAGAGATAGATGAGGAGAGTGGGAATAAGAGGAGAAAGACATTAGTTTAGGGAAGAGGTATTATTATATGGAAGGGTACCCTGACAGCATTACTATAGAGATCAGGCACGTAAAGAAGTAGGGTTGGAGGGCCCAATGGGCTACCTGTTTCCAGACTCAAATGATGTGATATTGTAACCTTTTCACTTTCCATTGCCAGTGGGAACAGGAGTCCAAATAAAAAGGAAGAACAGTTGGCAGATCTTTTTAAATGTCTCCACAGGAGTTCGCAGTTCCACGGATGTTTGCTAAATGCACTTTTTAAGAAAATGTCTAGAGCGTTACAGCAAAATAATGTCTCCAAGAGTTGGGATGTGCTTCAGCGTGGCAGATGATGCATGGGAGTTTATATTTCTGAGGGAAAAGACATGGTGTCTCTGTGTGGTTATTCACTTTGTTGGCCAAGGATTGTTGTTCATTAGTTGCAGAAACTCAGGCATAATGGTTAGTGTGTAGGTTTATCTATTTTAGAGTATCTGCCAGTGATCTGATCTTCTTTCCGACCTTATAGAGGAATATGGGTTGCGGTTTACAACTGTTCATAGAGCGTTCAAGCTTATAGTTCCAGTCCATGTTTTTGTCTAAGTGACTGGGGAGAGTGACAGAGAGAATACTTTGCTGGTATTAGAGAAGTGGTGGTGGCTATGTATAGATAGTAAGTTAATTCTTCCATCAGGGTACATCCAACAAGAGTTATTTGATCGGAAAAAAAAAGAGGGGGGGTAGGGGGAGAAAGGCATATGTAGTAAATGGTGAATTAATATCACTGACTGGTGGTCATATTTCTTATGGTATATTCTTTTGGCAAGTCCAGGTATGGTTGTGCAGAGCTTGAAGAGGAGGTATGGACAGTTTTTACTTTTTATATATATTGATCTTATGATAAGGCACAAGGGCTTCAAAGTAGATTTTTTTGATGCTGCTGGTGTATATTCTGACTGGTATATATTAGGAACTAATTCATACATACTTGTAAAATTATTGAAAACTTTAACTGAAGCCACTGATTTAGATGACATTCCAGCAACTTCATTATGTTTTCTTCTCTAAATCATTTTACGTAAAGTGTATATAAATCTAAAAGGTTTTTTGGTCTTGAATAAAGTATTTTTTTTATTTCTCTGTCCCATTGGGGAGATGTCCTTTTCTTTCCTGTCCTGAAGACACTACAGGCAGTCCCCGGGTTACAAACAAGATAGGGTCTATAGGTTTGTTCTTAAGTTGAATTTGTATGTAAGTTGGAACAGGTAAATTTTTTAAGTGTAACTCCAGCCAAACATTTTTTTTAATGTTTTTTGTATAGCATAGGGATGGGCTACCTGTAACCTTTGTTTTGCTGTCTGTACCCCTGTTCAGAAGATTTCACCTCACTTTCTGTCCCAATGACAATTGGATTTTGAACATTTTGGTTGTTGTGGAAACAAGGATTGGTGATAAAGCTTCAGTGGAGACACCTTTTCCCCATGATAACTCTTACAGGAGTGAATTCCCCTTCCTAGGGGTAGATTTCCTTTCACTTCCTGTGGTCTCCCTCCATTTGTAAGTGTGCGTTGGATGTTTGTAACTTGGGAACTGCCTGTAAAGTATGTGAGAGGAAATCTCTCCAAAATAGGTAAAATCCTTTCTTATGCCCCATACACACGATCATTTTTCATGCCGTTAAAAATGCCATTTTTTAAAAATGGGCATTAAAACCGATCGTGTGTAGGCTCCAGAGCATTTTTAACAACGTGAAAAACGGCCATTAAAAATTTCGAACATGCTCTATTTTTTCACATAGTTTTTCATGTCGTTTTTTTTAACGACGTGAAAAACGATAGTGTGTATGCTTTTACGAGGTGAAAAAAACCGTGCATGCTCAGAATCAAGTATGAGACGGGAGCGCTCGTTCTGGTAAAACTAGCGTTCGTAATGGAGATAGCACATTCGTCACGCTGTAACGGACTGAAAAGCACGAGGCTGAAAAGCGCGAATCGTCGCTCAACAAACTTTACTAACATGAAGGGTGGCGCCATCCGAACGGAACGTCCCCTTTATAGTGCCATCGTATGTGTTGTACGTCACTGCGCTTTGCTTGAACGTTTTTTAAAATGATCGTGTGTACGCAAGACAGGCTTGAGAGGAAACATGAAAAAAACGTTGGTTTAAAAAATGGCATGAAAAACGATCGTGTGTACGCCGCATTAGTGTTAACTGAAATAGATGTCCCCATCGGAAGATTACCATTTCTATTTCTCTTTCAGGGACAACTTAATATTTTTTTTATTTCCCATCATGTCTTGTTTTGGTGATAATCACCAAGAAAAATATAGAGGATGAGATTTCCAGATATAGACAGCAATAAAACCTGATAGAGGTTCTATGGCTGCTACACTCCAAAATTGAGAAAAACACATTGGCTTCGGGTTTGTACAATTTGTACATTTTCTGATGGTATAAGCAGGGGAATTTTAGTAACCTATAATGGTTTGCTGAATTATTCACTTGCATGGACAATTGTATTATGACACTATATGGCCACCTGACTGTCTTATCTCTATAAACTTGATGGACATCCTATTCCAATACCATGGGCATTATTATAGTGTATCCCGATTTCCTTTCCAGTTCTCACAACTTTCACTTTTTGGGAAAGCTATTCTCAAGGTTTTGGAGTATCTTTGGAAATGTGTACCTGTTCAGCCAAAAAAAAACATTGGTGAGGTCAGGTACTGATGTTGGAAGTGAAGACTTGTCTGACAATGAGCGTTCCAGTTCATCCCAGAAGTGTTCAGTAGAGTTGAGGTCAGGGCTTTGTGCCGGCCACTTGAATTCTTCATACCAAACTCATAAAACCATGACTTTATCTAGCTGGCTTTGTACACAGGAATGCAGTCATGCTAGAACAGAAAGCCCTTCTAAACTGTTACCACGAGGTTGGAAGTGCACAATTGTATAAAATATCTTTGTATGTTGGAGCCCTTCATTGGAAACACCTAAACTTGCTTGTAGGTTTGATGCCAGATGTTTATGTATTGTTCGGTCATATAGTGTAGCAGTGACTATCTACAGCTATTTCCACCGTGTCCCCACTTACTGTACATCATTGCAGTAATAGAAAGGAATCTGTTTTATCTACACACTCCACAGTAAATCTATGAACACTCAAGCCTAGCAAGTGAACATTTCCACAAGCTTTTAATTGTGGAAATGCTCTCATTAGGTCTTCTAAACCACTATGAGTGTTGCTTTCCTGCTGGTGTCTCCTGAGAACGAGGGTCATTAGGGCTCTTTATACACTCCAGTTATACACAAGGCAATTTACATAGTTAGTCAAAATTATCCGTACAAGTTAGTGGTGATGGAATAAGCGGCATTTATGGGCTATTTTAAGTTGTGCAGCCTTAATGTGTAATTTGGTTCTTTCAGGGGTGGGGCCATGATGACAGCAGCTGTTGCAGATTGGTTACTAGATGGAGTTAAAACTAATAGAGTAGCCTTTCTTAACCTTTTTACCCCTGGTAGAACCCTGAAAATATATTTCATGTATCAGGGAACCGCTGATAAAAATAATTACTGTATACCTGCTGTATAGATTATGGTACATCAGCATGACCACTACATTTCAGAATATTTTAAATATAAGAAAAAATAATATGGCATACCTAACACACTTGACATCCTGGGTAGATTATTTTTTACACTTTCCTGCTTTGTACTACAACATTGTAATGGTGGTTAGTACATTTGTCCTACAGTACTTTGATTTGAGCCCCAGTCTGCATGGACACTGCATTAAGTTTGCATTTGTTTACATGGGTTCCTTCTACACTTTAAAGACATGCTGGTAGGGTAATTAGCTCCTGTCTAACATTGGCCCTAGTATCATAATATACTGAGCTCGTCCAAGATGGCTGCCCCACTATCGCCCCAACAGCAGTTACAATGCTTTGAAATTAATGAATAATCATAACAGAAAAGAAATGCAAGCAGTAAAAATTGTGGTGATTAGGGATGAGCTTCGTGTTCGAGTCGAACATACGTTCGACTCGAACATCGGCTGTTCGATCGTTCGACGAAGATCGAACGATTTGGGCCGTTCGCGCCAAATTCGAGTGACGCGAACGGCCCACAATGCACTACGCCATCGCAGTGTCATCCAGGCGCTGTGATTGGCCAAGCATGCACTGTGACCCCGCATGCTTGGCCAATCACAGCGCCGGCAGCGAGGAGAGCAATGATTGGCCACAGGCAGGATGCCTGTGGCCAATTATTGCTGAGGGTGTTTAGTACACGCCCCACACTATAAAAGGCCGCCAGCACGGCGGCCTAGTGTAGTGTGTTCCGGAGCAGGGAAAGAGCAGCATAGGCAGGGACAGTGACATTTATTTCTTTCTTGCTTAACCTGGATTCCTTTAGTTTAGGGAAAGAGAAGGATAGGTAGGGAGAGTGTCAGTGTGTTTTACTGTGCGAATCCTTGTTTCTAGGGACAAAGAAGGAAAGTGAGGGGAATTCTCCTTGTGCTATAGTGTGCTTTAAAAAAACATTTTTTCTAGGGACAGAAAACTCTAGGTAGGGAGAGTGTCAGTTTCTTTCACTGTGTGAGTCCTTGTTTCTAGGGACAAAGAAGGAAAGTGAGGGGAATTCTCTTTGTGCTATAGTGTGCTTTTAAAAAACATTTTTTCTAGGGACAGAAAACTCTAGGTAGGGAGAGTGTCAGTTTCTTTCACTGTGCGAGTCCTTGTTTCTAGGGACAGGGAAGGACAGTGAGTGAATTCTCCTTGTGCTATAGTGTGCTTTAAAAAACATTTTTTCTAGGGACAGAAAACTCTAGGTAGGGAGAGTGTCAGTTTCTTTCACTGTGCGAGTCCTTGTTTCTAGGGACAGGGAAGGACAGTGAGTGAATTCTCCTTGTGCTATAGTGTGCTTTAAAAAAACATTTTTTCTAGGGACAGAAAACTCTAGGTAGGGAGAGTGTCAGTTTCTTTCACTGTGCTAGTCCTTGTTTCTAGGGACAGGGAAGGACAGTGAGTGAATTCTCCTTGTGCTATAGTGTGCTTTAAAAAAACATTTTTTCTAGGGACAGAAAACTCTAGGTAGGGAGAGTGTCAGTTTCTTTCACTGTGCGAGTCCTTGTTTCTAGGGACAAAGAAGGAAAGTGAGGGGAATTCTCCTTGTGCTATAGTGTGCTTTTAAAAAACATTTTTTCTAGGGACAGAAAACTCTAGGTAGGGAGAGTGTCAGTTTCTTTCACTGTGCGAGTCCTTGTTTCTAGGGACAGGGAAGGACAGTGAGTGAATTCTCCTTGTGCTATAGTGTGCTTTAAAAAAACATTTTTTCTAGGGACAGAAAACTCTAGGTAGGGAGAGTGTCAGTTTCTTTCACTGTGCGAGTCCTTGTTTCTAGGGACAGGGAAGGACAGTGAGTGAATTCTCCTTGTGCTATAGTGTGCTTTAAAAAACATTTTTTCTAGGGACAGAAAACTCTAGGTAGGGAGAGTGTCAGTTTCTTTCACTGTGCGAGTCCTTGTTTCTAGGGACAGGGAAGGACAGTGAGTGAATTCTCCTTGTGCTATAGTGTGCTTTAAAAAAACATTTTTTCTAGGGACAGAAAACTCTAGGTAGGGAGAGTGTCAGTTTCTTTCACTGTGCGAGTCCTTGTTTCTAGGGACAAAGAAGGAAAGTGAGGGGAATTCTCCTTGTGCTATAGTGTGCTTTAAAAAATTTTTTTCTAGGGACAGAAAACTCTAGGTAGGGAGAGTGTCAGTTTCTTTCACTGTGCGAGTCCTTGTTTCTAGGGACAAAGAAGGAAAGTGAGGGGAATTCTCCTTGTGCTATAGTGTGCTAAAGCATTCCTCATCAACCATCTTTGAAATCCTTGTTTTTTGGACAGTCAGGGAAATTGTCGTTGTGCTATTCTGTGCAAAAGCAATCATCCTCAACCATATTTAGAAATCCTTAAGTAAAGGGACAGAGAAGGACACCTGAAGGTAGCCCTTATTGCTTTTTTCCCATCTCCCTGCAGGCCATCTATTAGAATGTCTGGAAGGCAAACAAGGAGAGGCAGACAGTCAGGAGGCAATAAAAGAGGGCAAGCAGGCTCTGTGTCTGGGGGCAACAGTGCTGGTCGTGGACGCGGTGCATTGTCATCAGCACATGGCCATGGGACACGCTTGTCCTTCTTTTCGGCAGCTGGACATGTTGAGCCACATCATGCCGAAGACTTGGTAGAGTGGATGACCAAGCCCTCCTCCTCCTCCTCATCCTCTCTCACCCAGGCTCAGGGTACTGGCAAAGCAGCTGCCAAAGCGTCCTCTTCCCTGGTATCAATGTCAGACTCATCATCAGTCACTCCTTCCCTAGACCCACCATGTCCTCCTCCTGAGGAGTCCCCCGAACTGTTTGAGCACAGTGTTGGGTACATGCTCCAGGAGGATGCCCAGCGTTTCGAAGGGTCTGATGATGAAACCCAGCTACAGGAAGGCAGTAGGGTGAGAGCAGACAGAGGGGATGCTCAAGAAGGACACCAATCTGGCAGTCATGTTCCAGCAGCTGCAGCATACTGCCAGATTGGCTCCAGTGATGAGGAGGGAGGGGATGATGAGGTCACTGACTCCACGTGGGTGCCTAATAGGAGAGAGGAGGAGGAGGAGGATGAGGAGGAGGCACATCTCCAACGAGGCAGGATGCCCTTTGGTGGCCAGCGTAAGGGCAGTACACCGACGGAATCACACCGCAGAGCTCCGCCTGTGCAGGGCGCTGCCTCTGCCCGTCATTCAAAAAGTTCCTTGGTGTGGGCCTTTTTTGAGGCTAGTGCATCAGATCGCACAGCTGCTGTTTGCAACATATGTCTCAAGCGTATATCGCGTGGCCAAAACATCAGCCGCTTGGGTACCACATGCCTGACCAGACATATGTTGACCTGCCATGCAGCTCGTTGGCAAGCCTACCTCAAAGACCCACACCAAAGAACAAAGCGGACCTCTCCTTGCACCGCATCAGCTGGGATCTCCAACCCCACTATAACTTCAGTCCTCTCTGAAACATGCACTGAGAGGAATGAAGGTGTAGAATTAGGTGTGTCACAGCCAAGTACTTGCGGCCACTCTGCTAGCAGTACACCGACGTCCGATTCTAGCAGGCAAATTTCCCTGCCCCAGCTGCTGGACCGTCGAAAGAAGTTCACTCCCAGCCATCCACATGCCCAGCGGTTGAATGCTAGCTTGGCTAAATTGCTAGCGCTTCAACTGCTGCCTTTTCAGTTGGTAGACTCGGCCCCCTTCCGTGAGTTTGTGCAATGTGCGGTTCCTCAGTGGCAGGTTCCCAAACGCCATTTTTTCTCACGGAAGGCTATTCCGGCTCTCTACCGGCATGTGGAAGGCAATGTCTTGGCCTCGCTGGACAGGGCGGTCAGCGGTAAGGTGCATATTACCGCTGACTCATGGTCCAGCAGGCATGGACAGGGACGTTACCTTTCTTTCACGGCCCATTGGGTCACTCTTTTGGCAGCTGGGAAGGATGCAGGACAAGGTGCAGTAGTGTTGGAGGTTGTTCCACCGCCACGCCTCCAAAATGCTACTACTGGTTGTGACACACCTCTCTCCTCCACCCCCTCCTCTTCTTCTTCCTCCATGGCCTCTTCCTGTGGTTTGTCCTATGAACCAGCGGTGCTCCGTAGCCGTTCACGGGGCTACGCAAGTACGCAGGCAAAAAGATGCCATGCCGTGCTTGCGCTGGTGTGTTTGGGGGACAGAAGCCACACTGGGGCAGAGGTCCTGTCTGCTCTGCAGGGCCAGGCCGAGAGGTGGTTGACGCCACGCCAGCTTAAGCCAGGAATGGTGGTTTGCGACAATGGCACCAACCTCCTCTCCGCCCTTCGACAGGGACAACTGACCCATGTGCCCTGTGTGGCTCACGTCCTTAACCTGGTGGTGTAGCGGTTCTTGGGCAGGTACCCGGGCTTACAGGATGTCCTGAGGCAGGCCAGGAAAGTCTGTGTGCATTTCCGCAGATCTTATAATGCCAGTGCTCGCCTGGCTGAGCTGCAAAAGGAGTTGAGCCTGCCCAAGAACCGCCTTATATGTGACATGCCCACCAGGTGGAACTCAACGTTGGCCATGCTGCAGCGGCTGCACACGCAGCAGAGGGCCATCAATGAGTACCTGTGCGACTACGGCACCAGGACAGGGTCAGGGGAGCTTGGTTTTTTTTCTCCACGCCAGTGGGGCATGATCAGGGATGCATGCACTGTCCTGGCACCATTTGAGGAGGCCACGAGGATGGTGAGCAGTGACAGTGCATGCATCAGTAACACTGTACCTCTTGTCCACCTGTTGGAGCACACGCTGCGTGGAATAATGGACAGGGCACTTGAGGCAGAACAGACGCAGGAAGAGGAGGACTTCCTTGCCTCTCAAGGCCCCCTTTACCCAGACAGTGTTCCTTCTGTCCCACCCATCGCACAGGAAGAGGAGGAGGAGGAGGAGGAGGAGGATTGTGTCAGCATGGAGGTGGAGGCTGGCACTCAGCATCATCAGCAGCAGTCTTTTAGGGATGATTTACAGTCCCAAGAAACCAGTGGACTTGTACGTGACTGGGAGGAGGTGACTGCGGATCATGTCGTCCTTAGTGACCCAGAGGACCCTGGAGCGAATGCCTCAGCAAACCTACGCTGCATGGCCTCCCTGATCCTGCAAAGTCTGCGGAAGGATCCTCGTATTCTTCGGATCAAGGAGAGGGACCATTACTGGCTGGCCACTCTCCTTGATCCACGGTACAAGGGTAAGGTTGCGGACCTTATGTTACCGTCGCAGAGGGAGCAGAGGATGAGACAACTCCGGGAGGCCTTGCAGAAAGGTCTGTGCAACGCGTTCCCAGAGACTGGGAGGTTACAAACTCCTGGTCCTGGACAACGAGTTGCTGAGGCTTCGGCCAGTCAAAGAAGGAGCGGTGGGGAAGGTGGCCGTCTGACCGATGCGTTCAGACAATTCTTTAGTCCGCAGCCCCAAAGTATGATCGGTTCCAGCAACCATCGCCAGCGTCTGATAAACATGGTGCAGGAATATCTAGGGGCAAGGTCAGACTTGGACACCTTCCCCACCGAAAATCCTCTGGCTTACTGGGTCTTGAGGATGGATCACTGGCCAGAGCTTGCACAGTATGCAATTGAGCTACTGGCCTGTCCTGCATCCAGCGTTCTTTCGGAACGCACATTCAGTGCTGCTGGAGGATTTGTCACGGATCACAGGGTGCGCCTGTCCACCGACTCGGTTGATCGACTGACTTTCATCAAGATGAACCAGTCTTGGATCACCACCAGCTACCACACACCTGATGCTGATATAACAGACTAATTGATTTTAACATGTCACATCCCTTCAAGACTGATGCTGATGCTGAGTGCCTGTGCTGTTATGTTGACTGGCTATCCTCCTCCTCCGAGTCCTCAATGATACGATTGATGATGATAGCTTGGAAGATCATTTTTGTTTATGGGTGCCGCCACCAGTGGCTAAGGCCCAATTTTTCAGCCCCTGTTTTACAGGGGCGTGTAATTACAATTTTTTTAGCAATAATTTGCCATAGGGCTCATTGCTGTGCTCCAAGTACAGTATCTGTGAGGGGTTGGAGTGTTGTGGCACCAGTGCCTAAGGCCCAATTTTTCAGCCCCTGTTTAACAGGCGCGTGTCATTACAATTTTTGAAGCAATACTTTGCAACAGGGCTCATTGCTGTGCTCCAAGTACAGTATCTGTGAGGGGTTGGAGTGTTGTGGCACCAGTGCCTAAGGCCCAATTTTTCAGCCCCTGTTTAACAGGGGCGTGTCATTACAATTTTTGAAGCAATACTTTGCAACAGGGCTCATTGCTGTGCTCCAAGTACAGTATCTGTGAGGGGTTGTAGTGTTGTGCCACCAGTGCCTAAGGCCCAATTTTTCAGCCCCTGTTTAACAGGGGCGTGTCATTACAATTTTTGAAGCAATACTTTGCAACAGGGCTCATTGCTGTGCTCCAAGTACAGTATCTGTGAGGGGTTGTAGTGTTGTGCCACCAGTGCCTAAGGCCCAATTTTTCAGCCCCTGTTTAACAGGGGCGTGTCATTACAATTTTTGAAGCAATACTTTGCAACAGGGCTCATTGCTGTGCTCCAAGTACAGTATCTGTGAGGGGTTGTAGTGTTGTGCCACCAGTGCCTAAGGCCCAATTTTTCAGCCACCGTTCAACAGGGGCATGCAATTACAATTCTTGATGTAATAATTCACAGCAGGGCCCATTGCTGCACCCACCAAGAGTAACTCTGAGGGCTTACAGTGTTGTGGCAACGCCACCACCACCACCACCACGAAAGGCCCAATTTTTCAGCCCCTGTTCAAAAGGGGCATGTAATTACAATTCTTGATCTAATAATTCACAGCAGGGCCCATTCCTGCACCCACCAAGAGTAACTCTGAGGGCTTACAGTGTTGTGGCAACGCCACCACCACCACCACCACCACCACCACGAAAGGCCCAATTTTTCAGCCCCTGTTCAAAAGGGGCATGTAATTACAATTATTGATCTAATAATCCACAGCAGGGCCCATTCCTGCACCCACCAAGAGTAACTCTGAGGGCTTACAGTGTTGTGGCAACGCCACCACCACCACCACCACGAAAGGCCCAATTTTTCAGCCCCTGTTCAAAAGGGGCATGTAATTACAATTCTTGATCTAATAATTCACAGCAGGGCCCATTCCTGCACCCACCAAGAGTAACTCTGAGGGCTTACAGTGTTGTGGCAACACCACCACCACCACGAAAGGCCCAATTTTTCAGCCCCTGTTCAACAGGGGCATGCAATTACAATTCTTGATCTAATAATTCACAGCAGGGCCCATTGCTGCACCCACCAAGAGTAACTGTCAGGGCTTACAGTGTTGTGGCACCAGCACCACCATCAAAGGCCCAATTTTTACTACCACTGTTCAACAATTATATGTAATTAAAATTCCTGATATAATAGTTGACAGCAGGGTGTTCCAGCACCAACCAAGAGTAACTGTGAGTGCTTACAGTGTTGTGCCAACACCAACAACTAAGGGGCCTATTTCTGCAGAGTATATACGGCAGGTCCCTACTTTCAAACATCCAACTTACAAACGACTCCTACTTGCAAACGCAAGAAGACAACAGGAAGTGAGAGGAAATCTACCACTAGGAAGGAAAATTCTCTCCTGTAAGAATAAATATGGGAGAAAGGTGTCTCCTCTGTACTGATGCTTTATCAGCAATCCTTGTTTCAAGAAAAACACCACATTTCAAAAACAGTTGTCATTGGGACGGAAAGTGAGGTGAAATGTTCTGAACAGGGGCACAGACAGCAAAACAAATGTTACAGGGGTGATAACCCTTACCTATGTTTTCCAAAAAGTTTAAAAATAGATTTTTGGGCTGGAGCTACACTTCAACAATGTACCTGTTCAAAATTACAAACAGATTCTACATAAGAACAAACCTACAGTCCCTGTCTTGTATGCACCGCCTGTATACGGCTGTTCAGAGTATATAGGGCCTTTTTTATTTTATGTGCGGGGTTCCCCTTAATATCCATACAAGACCCAAAGGGGCTGGTAATGGGCTGGGGTAGGGGGGGGGGGGTCATGGGGTAGCTATGCCATTTTTCTTAAAGATTTTCATCCATATTACCGGGACCAGACATTACATTAAAGCCGCAAGCAGTTTTAAATGGCTTTTTTTTCCTTTAGAAGTGTCATTTTGTGCAGGGACAGTTCTAAACACGGGAAACACGTGGCACTTCACAGGCATACTTTAGACACCCCCCAGGTACGATATTTAAAGGAATATTTGACTTTTTTTTTTTTCACTTTATGCATCATTAAAATGACTGCTCCCGAAAAACGACCGTTTTTAAAACTTCTTTTTGCATTGATACATGTCCCCTGGTGCAGAACCCGGGTTCCCAAACCCTTTTTAGGACAATAACATGCATAATAGTTGTTATAATTAGCACTTTAGAATTCGAACGTTCGCATCCATTGTATTTAATAGGGTTCTAATGTTCGTGCGAACTTTCGGTCCGTTCGCGGGTTCTGGTGCGAACCGAACCCGGGGGTGTTCGGCTCATCACTAGTGGTGATCATAAAAGTGCCCCCTTGCACTGGTGGTCGGTGTAGGCGATACATTTCAGGAGGAACCTGCTGTGATAGAGGATCTTGGGAGTATCCCTTGAAATTCACTTGTCTTTCACCAAAAAGAGATGAAAACCATCTTGACCCCCCCTGTTTTAATACTGCATTATCTGTCTTAAAAACATTGGTATTGTTGTAAAAGCTTTGATTTCATTTGTTATCTTGGCTTTGCCAAGTTCAGGTCGATTGCATATAGAGAATTCTGATTTCCAGATGGCAGCCTTACAGCTATACCTGTGAATACGTCAATGTGTTTTATGTAAGTTTAATTAATAAACATGTGTCTGATATTCATTCTGCACATGCTTAAAGTGTAACTCCACTTTTGTTGGAAAAAACACATTCCCCTCTGGGTGGCTTATGTAAAATACAAGGATTTTAACAAACTTTGTTGCAGATTCCTACCTTTTGTTATTCTGAAGAAATCCCTGTGTGTTTGTCTGTATCCATGTGGGAAAGTAAGTCTAATGGGAGTGGTTTCAGAATTATCAATCAGCTGTGCACCTACAGGGCTCTAATGAGTAGAGTTGCAGGATCTGCATCACTTTAGGCATGATTTCCTATTAGAAGTATCTCCCCTAAAATTACATTTTTGATGCCTTAAAGGGAATGCCTTAAATCTGACTTGTATCTTGGGAAAATTGGTGAGCCAATCACACAAGTAGAAAATTACATATCTGGGGGGGCGTTCCGTACACATTCTATGTATAGAACACCTCCAGGTAGCCATATTGCATTCTCAGAAAATGACAGAGCTGCAGATTGAAAAGGAAAGGTACATTTAATAACATTTTTAATAACATTCATATACATGAATCATATAAATTGTGTCGCAGCTGCTGACTTTTAATAAATGGACACTTACCTGTCCTGGAGTCCAGCGACGTCGGCAGCAGAAGACGAGCAATCGCTCGTCTCTTGGCTGCCCCCACCGCCATTATCAATGAGGGAATCAGGAAGTGAAGCGTTGCGGCTTCACTGCCCATTTCCCTACTGCGCATGCGCTAGTCGCGCAGCGCCGTCCCCGCTGTGTTCTGGGAGCCGTGTGTTTCCCAGAACACAACAGGGGGGGAGTGGCGTAATGCCCGCAGTTTCCCGCAGAGTCTATGCCCAGAAGTGGGTGCAAATACCTGTCTTAAACAAGTATCTGTACCCCCCGCCCCCTGAAAGGTGCCGATGAGCGGAAGTTCCACTTTAGGGTGGAGCTCCGCTTTAAAAGTGCACTTTTAAATTAACCAGTAGAGGCCCGCGCTATAGCGGAATGACGGCTACAGTGCGGACCTAGAATGCCGGGAGGACGTCTATTTCCTCGTCCCCCGCGCGCGCTCCCGAGCGTGCATCAGGGAACTTCTGTGCCCCCTGCGTCACGCGGGTGCCGATGCGCGTGCCTCGTGGCCGCGATGTCCGCCAGGTACCCGCGATCGGCATTTACAGAGACAGGGACGTGGATCTCTGTGTGTAAACACTGAGATCCACGTCCTGCCAGGGAGAGGAGACCGATGGTGTGTCCCTTGTACATAGGGACAACCATCGGTCACCTCCCCCAGTCAGTCCCCTCCCCCCACAGTAAGAATCACTCCCTTAGGTACACTTAACCCCTTCAGCGACCCTAGTGGTTAACCCCTTCATTGCCAGTGTCATTTTACAGTAACCAGTGCATTTTTATAGCACTGATCGCTGTAAAAATTACAATGGTCCCAAAATGGTGTCAAAAGTGTCTGATGTGTCCGCCATAATGTCGCAGTCGCAATAAAAATCGCTGATCGCCGCATTACTAGTAGAAAAAAAAATATTATTAAAAATGTTATAAAACTATGCCCTATTTTGTAGACGCTATAACTTTTGCGCAAACCAATCAATAAACGCTTATTGCGATTTTTTTTACCAAAAATATGTAGAAGAATACGTATCGGCCTAAACTGAGAAAAAATATATATATCTTTTTTAAATTGGGATATTTATTATAGCAAAAAGTAAAAAATATTGTGTTTTTTTTTCAAAATCGTCGCTCTTTGTTTGTTTATAGCGCAAAAAATAATAACCGCAGAAATTATCAAATACCACCAAAAGAAAGCTCTATTTGTGCAAAAAAAAGGACGATAATTTTGTTTGGGAGCCACGTCGCACGACTGCGCAATTGTCATTCAAAGCGTGACAGTGCTGAAAGCTGAAAATTTGCCTGGGCAGGAAGGTGGTTTAAGTGCCCAGTAAGCAAGTGGTTAAAGCTGTATAAATTTAAAATTCTATGTAATCTCCTTGTTGTATATAAGGAACCCTTGGGCCCTTGGGTGTGGATGGGGTGTGTAGAGGTAAAGGAAAAGCAGAGATAAGGGGAATATTATACAGCTGGCTGTTATGCATTTTTGCAGTGTACATATAGAACTTACTTTATCAAAGTCCCCAAAATGTACTGTATGTAGAAGCAAAACTGTTTCAAACTTTTGGATGGAATGGAGAAGGATTGGACCCTCTGTTCGATTTTTAATGCTGCCTGCATCTCTATTTGTCCTGATTGCCATTGTCACCGAGTCAGAAAGTAAGGGGAAATCCAATATTTTACCATTGTCATGAAAGAAAGGTGAAGGGAAATCTTCCAATTGCGACAAATGCTCTGACAACTGTCTAGGATCTAAATTTCCCATAATTTGGAAATAATTTAGCTAATTTCCAGTTGCATTTCCAGGACCGTAACTGAAGCGAAATCTCTCTACCAGAAAACAGACAGCTGGACAGCAAAAATAAATAAATAAATAACCTAATAGGAGTTGTAACCCACTTTATCCAAAACTTTAAAAAAAAAAAAAGAAAGCCTATAAATACACTTTATAAACTTTGTGATTTGTCTTACAGCCACTAGTCACATAAAAACTAAAAATGACAGCTGAAGGATGAGCTTTTTGTGACAGTTCCTATTTTAAGCATGCAAGTCTTTGCCTTTCTTGCTAATTAAAAATAGTAATATTAGTAATATTGTTTATGTCAGCAACTCATCAGATGCTTGCTTAGAACTTTATGACCTACTCTTGTACAATGACAGCTACAGAATGATTGGCTTGCATGAGCAAAAGCTATATTTTGCATTAAACTAGTTGTAATAATGAGTTCTAGTCACTTAAGATTTTCCAACATGAGCAATTTTTAATATGGACAAGTCAAAATTGTAAAATGTCATGCAAATTGAGTGCAGAGATACAGTAACTATCACAAGTATATACATTGTGGGAGAAATACATTTGTGCTATACCTGTATATTTTTAGTTCTGGTTACTGACAACTGAACTGGGCAAAGTTTGGCTCACTGGAGATTCAGCAAACTAAGAAGAAATCCGCTAAACCCAAAAATAGCACCAAACCCCACTAAAGTCTATGGAGCCAAATCTTGTTATTTTTTCTGCCCTTTTTTAAAGCCAATTTACCAGCTTTTGTTAAAAAAAAGAGCATGGGTAGATGGGCACTGCTATGGAGTATGTGTATGTGGGAATTAAGCCCTTTTCCCCATCGACAGGCTTTGCCTCCATCCCTTGCAAGGTACCATCACAATGTTGAGGACATGTTGCCTCAACATTGGGAGGATACCCTTTTCTGGCCAGCCAGGTTGCATGCTTGAATTAAGGGTCTTTACGAATTAAGGGGACTTAAGCTGTTTTATTTTTTTCCAAATGGTGTGCTGACTCTTAGAAAGGATCCCCCCAACATTGAATGCAAGACTGAACCATACCAGGCCACACACTGGGTGGGTACTTTGCAAAGTTGATGTGACAAAGCCTCCCCCAAGGTACTTTGTCCTTGTTGATGGGGACAAGTGTCTTATCCCCACATCCTACCTATGCTTGCAACCACCTCATGCACCCCTCTCTCCTGAACCAAACCAGGCCACATGCCTTCCGTGGTGGGAGGGTACCTAAAACATTTATTCTTCCCTCCACCTCCTTCCTTCCTAGGTAAATGAGTTAGAGGTACATAGTAGCTCTTGTTACTATTTCACAAACAAAATGTAAGTAGTAAATAAACGTCAATTATGCTGTCCAGCAATGTAGATACATGTGAATCATGATGGGCAACACCCAGCAATGTTGACCCACCACCTAATTAACCTGCTACAACCTATGATCTTTGCCTGCTGCTACTTCTGTTGCAAACTACAGGTCCCCAGTGCTGCTGGAATGTAAACAACAGTGCTGGGGAATTTAAGAGACGTCTTTGACCAAATATGATCATGAACATTTTTGATCAATGAAGATACCCTGGATCCCTGCAAGGTTGTTCACAATTTTAAACAGATTCTGTCAGAGATCTGTTGTTTAGCGGTGCTTGTCTTCTGGCTACATTGGTCAGCGGGAGAACTGGCTAAATATGGACAGTTTATTCTCGGGACTGCGAACTGTCTGGGTTTGGGATGAACTCATGTTCAATCCAATCCTAAAGCTTATAACGAGACCTGGTAAATGTATCATGATGTGTGTTAAGGTATAGGTAGTGTCAGTATGTTTGTACAATTACTATGAGGCCAAACGTTTTGGACACCTTGCCGGCACACGTACAGTATATGAGCTTGTTGGTCATTCCATTCCAAAATCATGGGCATAACTATAAATTTGGTCCCCCATTTATGGCTTTAAGCACATTCACTCTTCTGGAAAGGATTTCAACCAGATTTTAAAGTGTGTCTGTGGGAATTTGTGTCCATTCAGCCAAAAAAGTTTCTTTGAAATCAGATACTGATGTTCGGTGAGAAGACCTGGCTCACAATCTACATTCCAATTTATCCTCCGTTTATAAGTATTGTGTCGGTATTGTGTATAGTTTGAGGTCATGGCTCTGTGCAGGCCACTTGAGACCTTTCACACCAAACTCTTCATACCATGTCTTCAGGGAGTTGGTTTTGTATTCAGGGGCACAATCATGCTGGGACATCCCCAAACTTTTGCCAAAAGGTTGCAAGCAAACAATTTGTATATGTAGTACGCTGGAACCCTTCTTTGGGAACATCTAAACTCAATAATTTAGAGGGTAGTTCACGTAATTTAGTCATAAAATTAGGTGTAATGGCCATGTGTCTACAAAGGTTTGGCTATATAGTGGCGTGAAGGGGGGGGGGGGCTAGTTGTTACTGGGACTGCAAGAAGTACATTGGCAGAAGTTCTAATCTATCCTCACCCTTCTAAAAAAAATTGCATCTGCCATGTTGGATATATTTCTCATCACATCTCATCTGTCCTGAGGAAGCAAGGGGAAAGCTCTTCAAAAGAGAAATAAAGTGTGATTGAAAACCTGGAAGAGGCTGTGACTCAAGCACATCAATATTACAAATGTACCACTCAAACTAACCAGGTAATGCACTCATGTCTACTTTGCAGCTCGTCATCTAGCTGGTTTACTCTTGTATCACCCTCCTAGGTAAGTGCTAGGATAGTTAGATAAGTGTTAAGCCCTGTACACACGATCGGTTTTACCGATGAAAACAGTCCGATGGACTTTTCTCATCGGACAAACCGATCGTGTATGGGACCCATCAGTCTTTTTTCCATCGGTTTTAAAAAATAGAACATGTTTTTAATTTTTCCAATGGATCAAAAACCGATAGCAAATTCCGATCGTCTATGGGCAAGTCCATCGGATAAAAAACCCACGCATGCTCAGAATCAAGACGACGCATGCTCAGAAGCATTGAACTTCATTTTTCTCGGCTCATCGGAGTGTTTTACGTCACCGCGTTTGGAACGGTCGGTTTTTTGACTGATGGTGTGTAGGCAATACTGATGGAAGTCAGCTTCATTGGATTTCCGATGGACAAAACCATCGGATTAGAATCCATAGGATATCCGATCGTGTGTATGAGGTTTCAGTGTGTGTTTTTGATAGGTAAATTTAGTTGCCACACTGTACGCAGTGTGGATACAATTTTAGGGAAGGTAAAAGCATATTTCGTTCACTGTACCCAGTGAGCTGCAATTGTTTAGTTAGGTCTGATCTGTGTGCTCTGATGCTGCCAGTCTGTTGGATAACTCCCTCGGTATCCAGGTAACTTGGGAAGTTTCTGGATGATAGGTATGGAGCTATGCTGATGGCAGCATGCATTTTGATACAGCCCCATTCTACTACAGAGAGGCAGCCTCTGATTGCATGCTGAAATACTGTATTTATTCTGGGAGCACACAGAGCTCTGGGTCTAGTTCCAGAGTGGAGGAGTCCAGCCTGAGGGGGACACGCTGCCCTCTCATGTACAAGCTGAAGTGAGGACGCCAAAGGTGGGCAACCTGAGGGAGGAATACTGAGCCCCAGGTGCTTGGAAGGAGCTGACTGAGGGGAGCTGTCTGCCATAGATCTGTCTGGTATCACTGGAGGGCATCACTTGGAAAATTGGAAGGAAGCTCCATCTGTCCTTGGGCCTTGTGAGTACAGACATTGAAAGATCTTGAGAACCTTGTGCTTTAGCTACCCCTCTGGGGTATTAAAGGGGACACCGGCTGGTGTCCTGAAGAGCTCTGTGCAGACACTTTCCCACTTAAAGGGACTTTGATGCAATGGCTCTACTACTACTTAAGCTACGGTTTGCTACAAACCCACACTTCATCATAGCTTGTCCTGAAAGGAAAACCTAGCCCTTAGTTATACAAAGTCCTTATCTTTGAGGTATCCCACCACTTCCCTCAATCCTATCCAAGTTCTCCAAAAATAAAAACAACAAAAACAACATCCCATAGACTGGTCCTTGCAGAAAGAGTGAATGAGCCTGTTGTGTGCCTGGCTGAAGTTGGCCAGATCTGGACAGTAATTTGTGTGGCTCCTATGGGAGTAGCTCTACACTCTTATACTATGAATGGCCTGAATGACAGCAGATCAAATTATAAACTAATGCAGATGAATGAGGAGGCACCCCTCCTGCTCCTCACTCCTGTTCTAGGATGTACTACAGACTTGTATGGATTTAAGTTGACAAATGATTAGTCAACACTGGGTTTGCTATTAGAAAGCCTAATATTCTATTCATGGAAGTATCCATGTATGGATATTTAAAGTGTTTCTAAGGCCTTTTTTTTTTTACCTTAATGTATTTCATGCATTATGGTAAAAAATGTTTAGGTATCATCAGTATTGCCACCTTACCTTCCTCGTTACTTACATGAGTCCTCACTTGATCCAGCGCTGTGCCCGTCTGTAGCGGCTCTCCCCACGCTGTCAGTCAAATCTTGCGATGAGGGGCCGAGCCACAATGTCTGTGTCTATAGACGCAGGCAGCGTGACTCATGATTGAGCCCGCAGGTCTGCCACCAAAAGGAAGTGGCAGCCTATGGTGGCTCACTGAGAAAAAGAGGGGCCAGGAGGACCGGCGGGCGACCCGAGAAGAGGAGGATTGGGGGGATCTACGCAATTCCATTGCACAGAGCAAGTAAGTATATTGTGTGTACATAAGAAATTTTGACTTTACAATCCCTTTATATACAAAATATAGATTGTATGCAAATAAATAAAAAATTACATAAAAGATCAGGTTATAAATGTATAATTAATGTACTGGTGACAGCTGTCTAAGAGAAGGTTGTCCTCACTAGGCTTGTGCAATTCGTTTCATAACGAATCGAAATTCGTCCGAATTTAGCAACTTTCGGACATTCGGAAGCATTCGAATTTCCGAACAAAGCAATTACAAATAAAACCGAATCCGAAATAAATTATACCGCAAATAGCGAATGCCAGAATGTCTTCGGCATAATTCGTTATGAAAAAAGTTACGAATGTACGAATCCATACGAAAGAACAATAACACTCACTCTGCTCTGCTCTCTGCTTCTCCCTCACCGTTCTGAACTCCCTCTCAAAATGGTGTACAGGGGCGGAGGCTATAGCCGCATGTAAAAAACGAAAGTAAAATACGAGATTTCGAATCGTTACAAATAACCGCTATGTACAAATCCATTCGAAGCACATTAGGCATAATAGACAGCTTTGTCGTGAGAAAGACACAGAAAATTACGAATCAACGAACCCAAAAAAAGTTACGAAAGTAGGAGTTGTGTCCAGAATCAACGAAAAACAATGTACCCTACCGAAAGTACGAATTATAAATCAACTAAAAATTCAACGAAAATACGAATTAGTCCGAACACGAAAAATCCATCTAGCAAAATTACGAATGATTACGAATCAACAGGACCGAAAAGAAACGAACCAAAACTAAACAAATTTTTCCGTTGTGCACAAGTCTAGTCCTCACCACCATTCCTCTCACTTCCTGTTGTGTCTACAGTACAGAAAATGAAGGGAGATCTCCCTAGTGCAACACAGGGGGTAATAATATAACAGGAGATTTATTCATCCCCAACTACATCAAAAACTAAAAAGAAGGTAATACTTTTATTACCTAGATGTCAGGAACAACGTAACAGTTAATTCCTCACAAAGGTGCAAATATTTATTAACAGATAAATCATCATTTATAGATATTCCTTCCTATATACTCCCAATAGTGTTGGGTACCTCCAAGCACCTGCAGTGATGATGACTCTGCGGTAAAATAATGTCTTTTGTGCCATGTTGCCAGATGGTGATGTATAAATAAGTTTTATGCTGCCTTAACCTTGGATATTCATCTTTTGTGCCATTAATCACAGAAATTAATGTTCCTGTGTGATTCCTAATTTCTGTGTGCATGTTCAACCCAGTGCTATAAAAGCATAATTGCAAAAAACAGCTAATTGCATTTGGAAGCTTACCATTATGATGTGAAAAGGGAGATGTCATCACATCACTTTTGATCTATGTGTAAAAAGTCTAATGAGAGCACCAGAGCAAGTTTGTTTATTTTTACTGTTCGCTCATAACAGGGTGCTCAGGTGCTCCGTCTTCATCAGGACTTTGAATTTGTGTAAACTGGAATAGTAGAACTCGGTTTACGTTACTTAGTGGAAGAAGTTGGCAGCATCATTAACAGCTAATTCAAACAGTGATTTGCTGACATTGTGGCTGTGCTTTTAGAATGGTAGAGTAGAATGAGGAAGAGAGGTACAACATCGGAACAGATACCGCTCATAGCCAACATTCCGATGCAGCGAAGAACTGGAAGTGCAGCTTCTTGCAGCACATATCAGGAACTCTCAGTGGTGATTAGTAAACTGAAATATTAAAGAAAGATCATTTACTAAAGGCACAGATTTTCCCCAAAGCTTAGTGACTGTGGTGAAGCTCTACTAACTTTCATCATCCAATCATGTGCAAGCAAAAATGCAGTTTTTTTTTTTTTTCCTTGCACCTGATTGGGTATTCTTTACAAAGTGGAGCTTTGCTGCATTCACTAAGCTCTGGGGAAAATAAATGTAACTTCACTTGAAAAGTGCACAAAATATTTGCCTTTAGTAAATCAACCCCGTTGTGTGTTGTTGAAACATAAAAGAAAATGAATGATGAACTTTTTGATGTAACATTAAAAACTTTCCGTGCTTGGATGTTGGTTTTATTACAAATATGTAATGCTTGGTTAACCTGAGCCTGCATGTTTATACATATAATACATTTCTCTTTCAGCAGTTGGGTCATGTATGAACGTCATACTGTTGATGACTTTGCACAAGTCTAATCCATGTCATCAAAGAAAAAAAAAGGAAAAAAATTAACAAACACCATGAGGTTGTATGATGGTCTGCTGGAGTTACCTCAAGACTATGAACTAGAATTTGAGGAATTGGTAAAGGGTCCATCCTAGAAGACAAAAGAAATAGACTTTATGAAAGAAGCAAAGGCTGAGAAATAGACCTTTGCGGTCCAAACCACATTCAGAAGAAGAACAAGAACTCTATCAATTAGGGTGTTTGGGCATAACTACCACCCAAACGCTTCCCCTAAATTTAGCACCCCGCTACATGCATATTTTCTATATCAATTTATTGCTGTTGGCCAGTTTTGATACACCGGTCATTAGTTTGTAACATTTTTGTGTTATGTCAGTGCATTGTGTTATCCATCTTTTATATTTGTTTTCCAGTTTTATTTGGATCATCAAGAATTCATTGCATTGAGTGTGTTATCAGTCACATTTGTTTCACCCCCCTGGTTCCTGTCACAGCGCAGACACCACTTTCCCTTTATAATTAGTCACTTGTTTTGTTTGAATTAGATTCACAGGTGTCTTGCAGCAGTGCCCCCTAGAGTTAGTTTGTTAGACAGTGCGGGAGTTCCCCCCTTTTTATTAATGGAAGCCATACTGCCTCATCAAGGCATCTCTGTATAGCGTGGTCCTAACGCTAAACTTTGAGATTACATAAGGTAGTAACGGTAAATAATGAGCTGATGAACAAAGTAAAAGTTCTGTTTTTACGTGGAGGTGGGATCGGCTTCTGTGAAAAGGTGAGTTTTTAAGGATCATCTAAAGGTGGACATATTAGGAGATAGCCCAACAGATTGGGATAAGGAGTTCCAGAGGATGGGAGAGGTTCTTGAGAAGTTCTAGAAGCGAGCATGAGAGGGGGTGATGAGAAGGCTAGAGAGCAGAAGGTCTTTGGTGGAAAGAAAAGGTTTGGGTGACATTTTGAGACAAGTTTGGTGATGTATAGTGCAGAATTGCGGATGGCTTTGAAAGTTGTTCCTATTTTGATTTTTTTTGATGGGCCAGTGGAAGCCAGGGGAGAGATTGCACAACAAGTGAATAAAATTGTTGGCAGGGTACAAAATCTTGCCCAGTCATTACTGTATTCCCTGACGTCTGTATTCTCTGTGTGTGCCTTCTCTTATCACTTCCATTGCCCTAACAAGGAGATTTCTTGTGACTAGAACACTGAACCATGAGATATCGGGAGACAGATGGAAGGTGCATGCCCAACTGTTGTCTGATTCCTGCAGCCAGCTACATTCTACCTATCATTGCTCTTTGACCGGACTTATTAAATGAGCTTTAATGAGCTTGGATGTTTTCATAGGTCTGTATTTGCGAGTTTTCTTGTTCCTTTATATTGAAATGGCTTAGTACAGCGCTCTGTAGAATTCTTTGTATGATCCTTTTATGTTTGTCAAAGACACACTTTGTTTGTTGATGGAAAATAAGCCTTTGATAACATTAGTGTAAATTCAAGATGAAAGGATAGGGAAATCTTTTTTTGTATACTCCCTAGTTTTGTAACTTTTAACAGTGATTGAATACAAAATTAATCTCATCTGTTATTATCTTTCAAAATGAAATAGCATAATTGTTATCCAAGCAAACAAAACTGGCTTAGATGACCTACTGGTTTGGCTTGAAATTTTATTTCATAAGGGTAATGTGCAGTATGTTATGATTAATACTGAACTCCAGACAAAATCTTTTTAGCACCCAGTGCAATTCATGTCTATCAAGTTGATAACATCTGTATCTTTTTGTTGTTTCATGTATAAAATGCATGTTTCCACATTGCTTGAGGAAGAGGCCAGCTTGCCCCCAAAAGCTTGTGTTACAATTTATTTAATTTGGTCAATATGGTATCACCCTATATTCAAACCTCTTCTATTGTTGGCGTTTAGAAGAGACAAGCGCACCACGGAAAATGGATCTACAGTCCAGTTAAAGCTTTTTCATCAAAGCAAAGGTATAAACCAACAGTTTTCCGGGTTTTTGTCCCCCTTCATCAGGGCTTGAAAAAGATATACAGTATGAAAAGACAAATGGTGAAATCAGAAGAGATTGAAGGATTCGGGATTACATTTGTTTGTTTTCATGCAAACCAATCTTAAGTAAAACATCAGCAGCTGGTTGTCTTCACAATTAGCTGCTGAAGCCTGATTTTCTGTGTTTTTAAAAAAAATGCACATACAGTAAATTACATTAACCACTTCCTGCCCGCCATATAAAAAAAATGACATGCGCAAAGTGGTTAAGTTATCCTGACTGTACATTATATGATGTCCAGCAGGATAAGCCTGGGGTGCACAGCGCAGTGATCGGGGATGACGCTTGTCCCTCGGACACAGCCCACCCCAGATCAGGGTAAACGGCCAATGAAATTACCACCTGATCAACTGTGTCCAATCACAGCCGGTCACAATTGTACACAAGGAGGATGAAATTGGCTGTTTATCACATGATCGGCTTTGTCCAATCACAGCCGGTCAGAAGTATAAACATTAGAGCCGTTTCTAGGCGATCCCAGCTTCTTCTCCTCACACACCGATCGTGTGAGGAGAGAGCCAGGATCAGTGAGTGATTGATAATTTACTATACTGTCTTATACATTACTGTGCACCACACGCCAACCCCCTAATAAAGAGAACCTGTTACCAGTACTGTCACACAGCCCATCTGGATCTGTCACACAGTCCATCTGGATCTGTCACACAGTCCATCTGGATCTGTCACACAGCACATCTGGATCTGTCACACAGCATATCTGGATCTTTCACACAGCACATCTGGATCTGTCACACAGCCTGTCTGGATCTCACATAGCCCATCTTTCACACAGTCCATCTGGATCTGTCACACAGGCCCACCACCAGTACTGTCACACAGGCCCACCATCAGTACCGTCACACAGGCCCACCATCAGTACTGCCATCAGTACCGTCAGACAGACCTGTTATCATTCCCGCCATCATGGGCAAATTTTTTTTTACACCCGAGGAGGCATATAACCTGCTTACTATGTTGGATGATGAAAGCAGCGGGGAGCTCTCATCACCCGATTATGATTCGGAATGCGAGCCAGTAGAGAGTAGGGGATCAGGGACTGAGAGGATGATCAGGGAGTCAGAGGAGGAAACAGTCCCTCCCAAAAGAATAAGGAGATCAGGAACAAGATCAGAAGACCTGCCTACCACCAGCAACGCCAGACCCCAGGAAGAGGAGCCCTGGAGTACTGGAATTACACACCAAACCCAAAGAATCCGGGCCCAGTCCTACCTTCCCGATGCCCTGGCAAACCCCTTATGGTTTCCTGCCAGCTCAGGGTCCACGATAATCCCCCCTTTCACTTCACAGCCAGGTGTGCAGCCCAACACTACAAATTTTTCCCAATTAGATCATTTGTATTTGTTCTTCCCAGAATATTTGCTGCAGTATATGGTGGACCAAATGAATCTCTATGCAGAGCAATGTATTGCCTCCAACCCCAATTCATCCTAAGCCGGTATGTTTAATTGGCGATATCTCACACTAGATGAGTTCAAATTGTTTTGGGCCTTACATTTAATATGGGGCTTACAAAGAAAAATGAACTGCATGACTATTGGTCCACCACCCCCATCCACCACATGCCGATATATTCTGCTGTGATATCCAGGACACGCTTTGACATGATTATGCATTTCCTACATTCTAATGACAACTCGCAGTGCCCTCCCCAAGATCATCCCAACCATGATAAGTTGCATTAAATACGCCCCTAATAAATGATTTTTACAAGCGATTTGCTAAAGTGTATGTCCTAGACCAAAATATTTGTGTGGACGAATCCCTTATCCACTTTACTGGCTGGCTGCAGTTCAAACAGTATATTTCCAGTAGGAGGGCCAGGCACGGGTTAAAATTAAACAAACTTTGTGATAGAGCCACTGGGTATGTGCATGCCTTCCACGTGTATGCAGGCAAACACTCCCAGCCCCAGCCCCCTGAGTGCCCAAAATATATCGGAACCAGTAATAAAATTGTCTGGGACTTTGCATATCTCCTGTTCAAAAAGAATATAATTTATATGTGGACAATTATTATACCAGCTTACCCTTTTTTTCGTCACCTGTACCGTGAAAAAACCCTGACCTGCGGTATCTTCAGAAAAAACAGAAAGTGTTTCCCACAAAATTTATTATCAAAAAGGCTGCAAAGCAGGGAATCCACATTTATGAAGAATGTGGCCATGAAGTGGCGGGACATGAAAGATGTTCACATGATGTCTACCATCCACAATGACACCTTGGGGGAGATTGAGAGAAGACGCGGCCCCATGGTAAAGCCTTAATATGTCCACGATTATAATCTGTTCATGGGGGGGGGGGTGGATTTAAATGACCAGATGCTACAACTATATTTATCAACCCGAAAGTCTCGTTACTGGTATAAAAAAGTTTAATTTCATCTCTTTCATATGACCATGTTTAATTCGTATGTCTGCTACCATAAATCAACTGAAAAACAACCCATCACCTACCTCAAATATATTGAAGACATTGTCACTGCCCTGATTTACCAGCAAGGACCCTCCCCAGGAAGCATTCGCTCTGATAGCGTATGCCGACCTCATGAGCAACATTTTCGCTATAACATTCCCCCCACAGAATCCTGAAGAAGACGCCAAAATAAATGCTGTGTATGCAGCAGCGGAGGAGTTAGAAGAGATACCAGTTATTATTGTCCCCAATGTCCCTCCCAGCCTGGCCTTTGCATTGGAGATTGCTTCAGAAGTGATCACACATCCATTGGAAATGAGTTCCCCTTATTTTTAACAGACTGCCATTTCCCCGTTTCAAATACCTATGTGGATCATTTGCCTGCTACCACGTTTCTATCTTCCACGTTAACTGACCCTGGCCTGTTTACTGACGATGTCTTTGGCTGCTGTTTAAACCATGTTTCTGACTTCCACGTGCACCGGCCTCGGCCTGTTAATGGACCATGTTTTTTGCCTGCCACTTGGACTGATCTTTTGCCCTTCTGCTTTAGTACATAGGGTTCTCACATATGTGAGGGGCTTCAGAATAGCATTCTGAGTAGAGAAAAACTGTTTTTGGTATTCTGTGTTCCCAGAACAGGGTCTGGAGTCCAGGGCATTCAAAGAGATTTGGGTGTGAAAAGCCTCTACTCCTTTCTCCCTGGCCCTAAGCTTGAAGGTCCTTCCTGCTGTCTGGACCAATACTTTGGCTGTGCTGACCATATTGCTGCCTGTAATGACCCAGGACTTTATAGACCATGTTTCTTCCTGCTGCCTGGACCAATACTTTGGCTGTGTTGACCATATCTCTGCCTGCTGCCTCTACTGACTATGGACAGTATTTCTGCTTGGACGATTCCTTTTGCTGCTGCTGACCACATCTCTGCCTGCTACATGGACCAAAGCTTTGGCTGTGCTGACAGTATATTTGCCTTTACTAACTATGGACAGTATTCCTGCCTGCTGCCTGGCCGATTGCTTTTGCTGTTGCTGACCACATCCCTGCCTGCTGCCTGGACTGATGCTCTCCTCTGTAGACCACTGCACTACTAAAGCCGAAGGTAATCTTTTGGTAATTGGTATGTACCTGCTATGTGTTAGAAATATGAAGGGCCTTCAAAAATTTTATCGGTAGTCAGAAAATTATATGTGTAATTTATGCTTCTAGATCACCTGGAGGTGCTACTTCAATGTTGGGCCTCTTTATGTGGCCAGGCTGTGGAAAAGTCTCACATATGTGGTATCGCAGAATTTATTTTGGGGTGTAATTTTTGCTATGTACATGCTGTAAGTTAGAAATATCATATAAATTGGCAACTTTGTGTAAAAAAAAAAATGTTTTCATTTTCTTTCCACGTTTTCAGAAAACTTGTGGAAAAAAATGAACAGTTCAAAAGACTCATAATGCCTCATAAAATTTACGTTGGGGTGTATGCTTTCCAAAATGGTGTAATTTTGTGGGCGTTTCAATTGTCCTGCTGCTCCAGGGCCTTCAAAATTGTGATAGGTTGTCATGAAATTATACGGGTAATTTATGCTCCTAGAATGCCTGGAGGCACTACTTGGATGTTGGGCCTCTGTATGTGGCCAGGCTGTGTAAAAGTCTTGTACATTGGTATCACCGTACTCAGGAGGAGTAGCAGAATGCATTTTGGGGTGTCATTCTTGGTATGTACATGTTATGTGTTAGAAATATCTTATAAATAGATAACTTTGTGTAAAAGAAACACGTTTTTATTTTATTTCCACGTTTTCCGAAAACTTATGGAAAAAAATGAACCGTTCAAAAGACTCATAATGCCTCATAGAATATACGTTGGGTGTTTTCTTCCAAAATGGGGTAATTTTGTGAGTGTTTTCATTGTCCTGGTGCTCCAGGGCCTTAAAAAGTGTGATAGGTCGTCATGAAATTAGATGTGTAATTTTTGCTCCTAGAACGCCTGGAGGTGCTCCCTGCATATTGGGCCTCTGTATGTGGCCAGGCTGTGTAAAAGTCTTGCACATTGGTATCACCATACTCAGGGGGAGTAGCAGAATGTATTTTGGGGTGTATTTGCAAGTATGCATATGAGAAACTTGTTAATATGTTAATTTTGTGTAAAAAATAAATAAAAAATGTTCCCAAGAATTGTGGGGAAAAAATAAAAACGTCAAAAAACTCGCTATGCCTCTTACTAAATACATTGGACTGTCTACTTTCCAAAAAGGGGTCATTTGGGGGGTATTTGTACTTTCCTGGCTTGTTAGTGTCTCAAGAAATTAGGTAGGCCGTCAGTACATCAGGTGTGATCAATTTTCAATGATTTTTAATGATTGGCACCATAGCTTGTAGACTCTATAACTTTCACACAGACTAAATAATATCCACTAATTTGGGCTATTTTTATCAATGATATGTAGCAGTATAAATTTTTACGACCAAATTTATGAAGAAAATTTTAATTTTACAAAAGAAACTAAAAAAACTTTCAAAATTGTTGGTATTTTTTCGCTTATATCGCAAAAAAAAAAAAAAAAACAGCAGTGATTAAATACCACCAAAAGAAAGCTCTATTTGTGTGAAAAAATAAATAAAAAAATTGTTTGGGTACATGTTTGGGTACAGTGTTGCGTGACTGAGTAATTGTCATTTAAAGTGTGAGAGTAGTGAAAGCTGATAATTGGTCTGGGCAGGAAGGGGGTATAATTTATTGAATCATAAAATGCAACACGTTTGACAAAAAGAGGTGTAAATTTAGCCGTAAGCCTGGTATACGCTAATGTTAGTGTGTACCTGGTTTAAGTGTGCTGCTATCAGCTTCAAGCAAAGATCAAGCACTCATTTATGTATCTTCCTGTACATGCATTTTGAGGAGATATCTGTCTGTGTGTGGGATCTGGAAGACAATCAAACTTATGCAGCCAAGATTCTTTTGTTCTTGTTGCATTTTTATAATTGAAGCAAAAGAATGGTCATACGCCAAGACTAGAATTTGTATAGCTGGAGTTGGGTCTTAAAGATAACATTTGCATGAGTTAAGGATAGGTCTGCTTTGACGTGAATCTGTCATGTTTGCAAAGAAATGTTAATGGCAGGTCCCTGCGATAGAAAAGCTCTAATGCTCACCTCACTGGTGGCCCATGTCTCCGGTAGTGCAGTGGTTCCATCCTCCACCCCTATGTCACTACGGGACTCAGCAGTGAAGTAAGGGACAGTGGAATCATGGCAAGTGGTGGGAGTACAGCCATCTGACACTCCCAGAAGTGACAAAAGCTGAAAACTTTCCAGTCCAGGCCACAGAACTAAAACAGAGACAACCTAGGAGACATGGGCCACAGGAGAGGTTATGTTCTTATGTTACAGGGATCTGCCTTTACCATTTTTTACAGGCTTGACAGGGTCAGTTTAAAGCTGGCCATAGGCTGTGAAATTTCTCTTGTTCAGCCCCCCTACAGGCTGAATAAGAGAAATCTGTTGATTCCCCATTCTTCGGGGTTGAACAAAAGAAATCCATCAATTCCCCATCCATGTTATCCAGCGTGGATGGGGGAATCTCCTCCTATTTTATTTTGAAAGTCGTCACCTGCAGCTATCAAATTACCTGAATAGTGGTTGTGTCACGTACCTGAGGACTAAACCTGAGGAAGGCCTCTCATACAACACCAGCTCAGAGACCACCAATGTTGTAACAGTGGCCTTGAGAGCACGGTGGTGTAAGGGTGCCTAAACCTTACATGTGCAGGGTGTGTCACCAGGGTGGACCAGCAAGCCAGACAGCAGATTTTGGTAGATCAGCAGACTCTGGGCGGGTGGCAGCAGGTAGCTGGAGACTGGCAGGAATATGCTGGGCAGAGAAGACACCAGATGTGTGGTCAGACAAGCTGAGTTGGCAACAGAATGTCAGATGCAGGCACAGAAGGCACACAAAGAATGGTCAAGGTACAGGCAGAGATCGGCAATGTTAGTTTAGGCAGATAAGCAAGAGACAAGAGACAAAAGTCCAGATACAGGCCAAGGTCAGGATAAGAAAGGTACAACAGAGTCAGAGGCACGCCAGGTCAAATACAGGAATCAGCAAGATCAGGTTTGAGGAACACAGGTACAGCTGCAGATCAGACAGCAAAGAACTAGTGAACCTGCTGCGTTTATATATTGCATTTGGCGCCAACGTTATTGGCGCATGAGCATTAGTGTGCCTGGCATGATGGACACTTGGATCGCGTATATGCGCATTTGCTTCTACCTTTGGGCAGCCGCTGCGCCATGGCCAGCACGTCCCTGACATTTTGTATCTGGTTGGATGCAGATGCTGTTCAGCTGATAGTTTTCTACATATCTCCTTTGATTTTCATATGGAAGGATTTTGAGCAGGAGAGTGCCGACAGGGCCACCCATGGCTCAAACTTATCACATGGATAAAAATAAACGTTATTAAAACAATCTGGCCTTTCTTTAAAAATGTGAAAATAACATTATATGAGAATAAAAAAACAGACAGGAAACTATTTTTTTTTCCGCTGTAAAAGTATGGTTTATGTATTACATTATATCTCAGTAAATTGGCTTCAAATGCTTTTTTTCCCATCAGCCAGAGTATACAAACCTCTTTAGATCAAGACTAAAGTGAAATTGACTGAGATGAGAGTAGACCGGGCTATAACACATTAATCCCATAATGCTTCTGTTATCTTGGAGAGTTGCCACCATTGGAATATTGTATCAGTTTTCTGTAAAATAAAGACAGAATGTGTCTCTGCTGGATTATCATATTTGCATAACTGGCGGTCATTTTGTGAACTATGACTGGAAATTGAATTTGCCAAAGGTTTTCTGCACAAGAGATAAACACAATGGAATTGTCGTTTCGCTGAGATATCACCCGCGCTCCTTTTCAGATCTTTTGCCTGTAATTAATACAGCAAAATTTAAATTATTCAGAACGGTGAAAATAATCACGGTCTTATTGTGTGGGGGGTTATGCTTGCAAAATCTGAATTTTTTCAGAAGTTCTGCAGGTTAGTTCTGTTACGACTTCTGAAATTATTAAACTAATTTGGTTAAGTTAAAGAGGAGAGGCAATCTTAAAGGATAAGTATGCGTTTGAATAATTATCTTATTTATTACTATGGAGAGGTGGTCTATCTTTGGGATGTCAAATAGACAGCTCCCCTATCGGGAATGGTAGTATAGTATTCCGCAGTGGTGGCTGTGTAGCTCCACACCTTAAAGTATATCTAAAGACAGACTTTCTGTTGTAGTTATGGATGAAGTTTGGAAGGTGATCACATATGCCTAGTACACACAGCCGGTTTTTCCGTCGGATAAAAAACCGATGGTTTTCCCGACAGAATTCCTCTCAAGCCTGCCTTGCATACACACGCTCAGACAAAAGTCCGGTGAACTTTTGACTGCCAAGAACGCGGTGACATAAAAGTCTACGACGAGCTGACAAAATTTAGTTATATGCTTCCGAGCATGCGTCAAATTGTTTCCGAGCATGCACGATTTTCTTCCCCTCAGAAAAGCATACAGACGAGCAGTTTCCCCGCAAGGATTTTTTCCTGACAGGAAAAAAGAGATCATGCTCTCTTTTTTTGTCTGGCAGTTTTCCCGTCGGAAAAACTGTGATGGAGCATACACATTTGCTGGGATTCCCGACCAAAAGCTGTCATAGCAGTTTTCCCATTGGAAAAAAACAGTCGTGAGTACGAGGCATAAAGATCTCATATTTTTGAATTGTCACAGGAACAGGAGGTGAAGACAAATTGGGACACCTGTTCTGGTGACGACTGTCTAAAAAACTAAAATGTAGCTCCATGTTGCATCTTTAGAACAGGGAATGAAGGGAAACCTCCCCAGTGGAACACAGACAGCAACAAATGAGCTGATAAGGAATTTGACCCTCCCCTACTCCATGAAAAACTTTAAAAAAATGTTTTTGGTTATAGATACACTTTAAGGCTGGGTTCACACGTGTGTGATAACAGACATTGCATGTGATTCTCACCGCATTGCTGTGCAGATCACATGCGATGTCTGTGCGATGCAAATTCAGCCAAACAAACTGTATGGTTGAAATCGCATCACATTCACAATCGGATTGTATGGATGTTCACACACATGTGATCTGATTCCTGTACCATTTCACAGTTTGCACTGCGAACCAATTTGGGGGGTGTCATTAACTTTCACCCACAGCTGTTCGCAGATGTCAGTGTGTGCATGATGTTCGCAAATGTCAGTATGAGGAAGCACGGACAGGATTTGCAGGGATTCGCGAATCGCATTAGCGTGAACCCAGCCTAAAGCTGAAACTACTCTTGCAATGGGGCTCCCCTTGGACTGCAAGGACCAGGTTCTGCATTGTAAGTGAGGACACTGAGGCCCTGACCATATCCCAGAGTGTTAGAAGGAAATAGGAGAGTGCCAGCTGTGGGGGGAGTGAAGTGGCTGGAGGTAGATATTGCACTATACCATAAAGCCATGAACCACGTGCATAATTTATCCCAAGGTTTTACTGTGGACAGCACAAAAGACCGTCATTGGATAAAGGAATGTGGACGTAAGTGAGCATCTACATATGCGGTTGAGATACAATGTGGTTTAATGTGGAAATTACTGGGAAACTCCCTTTGGATTCGAGAGAATGTAAAAAAAAAGGAAGATTAGAGAAAGACAACTGGGTTGATGGAAAAAATGTGGAGGGTTAGTGGAAAAGATGAGGGGGAGTAGGATAGGCAAGGAGGGACAGGGAACGGGGAGAGTGTTTGGTGGGCCTACAAATGAGTTGGACTGGTGTGGGTGCCAATAGCCCCATGTCAGATATAAATATTAAATAGTTTATTGAGTATTGGTTGAGTACAGTTGAAACTTTCTGAAACAAAAAGTCACAGCAGACGCTACCTTATCAACAAACCTTTCTTCTACCTTGTCAGTTAGTATCAGTCACTGTGGAAAAATATAACTTTGAACTACTCCCTTGGTGATATTTTTTTAACCGCACTTACTAAGCCCAATACTCAAAGAACTCTGAACTTTGAATAGTATGAATGCTGTTGGAATTATTCACTGCCCATGGAAACCTAATGCCCTGTACACACGATCAGTTTTTCCAACAGGAAAACCGTGTTTTTTTTTCAGCAGGAAAACGGCGCAAAATTGTCTTGTATACACATGGTCACACAAATCTTGTCTGAAATTCCGAACATCAAGAACGGGGTGACGTACAACACGTACGACGAGCCGAGAAAAATTAAGTTCAATAGAGAGTTTGGCTCTTCTGCTTGATTCTGTGCATGCGTGTTTTTTTCTGCGTCGTAATTGCATACAGACGAGCGTGATTCCTGATAAGAATTGTTCTTGTCACGAAAATAGAGAACCTGCTCTCAATCTTTTCTTGGCAGGAATTCTGACAGAAAAAGTGTGATGGAGCATACACACAGTCGGAATTCCTGACAAAAAGCTCACATCACACTTTTCTTGTCAGGAAAACTGATCGTGTGTACGAGGCATAAGAGAGAAAGAACAAAAAGTGTGATAGATAACCCATGTGCGCAGCAGCCTTTCCGCAATGATTAAGAAAGGAAAAAAGTTTTTTTTGTCAAGGTCACCTTCCAGATGTTCATTTCTTACTCTTGTCAACACCGGACCATGATGACAAGGCAAGCGGAGGGTTGTAATGAGACAGGTTGATTGATCAGTGAATGTCAGATTAATTCAGTTGGAATGGAGCCAGGCTAAAGCCTAGGAGTGCCTGAACGGAACACTGGCTCTTCCGAGTCCACGCTGAGCACTGCTCTAATGGGATGAGAAGGGAGAGAACAGACAATAGAAGAAAATGTTATTTTTTTAATGACTCTTATGCCATTCAAAGATTCAGTACAAGGCAACACAGTGAGATACATAGGCTTGCTGCATATATCCGAAACTGCAAATAATGCATTAGATAGGCTGAGAAAAGTCAGAATTTGTAACCAGATGTCAGTTTGGATTATTATTTATACATTTGGGATGTCGGCCAGCCAGTGCATGAATTACGGTATTTGAGTGACAACAGATCAAGGGAAATGGATCAAGCGGGAAACATTTATCCCCATGTTGCTGAATGGCTTTGCGAGAACATCCGTGGTTGAAAATTGGTCATGCAATTTGTGTTTTTCTTTTGCATATTATGAATGTTGGAGAGGTATCTGAGGTCATTTAAAGGAACACAACAAAGGAAAACATATATTTGCTTGTCTGAACAGTTTGCATAGTTAAACATTTGTTAGCTACAGTACATCTCATTCTGATCATCTTCATGTTTTTAAATTTACGTTCTAGATACCATCAGAAAAAGTTGTCACATAGACATTTCATATCTTAACAGCAATACTGTTGGGGCATTTGCGGCAAAATATTGAAGGAAGGAAGGAAAGAAGGAAAAAGAGAAAGGAATGAAGCAAGAAAGGTGAGAGATGAAGAAAGCAAGATAAAAGAAAAGGGAAGAAGATAAGCAGGGAAATGAGTACTGATTAACATAGAAAAATAGAAAAGTGACGGAAGAGTAGTCCATGGAGTCTGCCCATTTTCTTTTTTTTTGGGGGGGTGGGGGGGGTGGTTGTTTTTTTTTTTCTTTTTAACTTTATTGTCTGACTATAGATCTATGTTTGTCCCAAGCATGTTTAAAGCCATTTACCTTTGACTGTCTCATTACTTCTGCTGGTAGTTTATTCCAAGTATCAACTACCCTTTCAGTAAAATAATACTTTCTGGTTCAAATACTTTTATTGGTAAGTAAAGAGTATGGCATAAGGAAAAAAACAATATGCAAAGTAAAGCAAAGGTAAAGGGGGGTAAAACAAGACGAGACCAGAAAGGTATAGGAGCAAAGATGCAACTGTGAAAAGACGTTACACATTCAAGTAAAAGTCAGCCCATAAGCCCAGCTGAGTTATGGAAGGCAAAGGGGAATAGAGGGAGGGCCCCCCTTAGTAGCCAAACCCACTGCTAATGTCATGGAGTATTGTCATATGGTGCACCATTGCTGGAGCAGTAACCATCATAATAAATGAAGAGCTGGGGGAATAGGTGGTGCAAAAATGGGGGGACTGGGTAAGCTACCCCATAGTAGTTAAAATTCGGGCTGGGTTTGTAATTATACAAGTGCAGCTGATGTCCAATCCAATCGCAACACATGGAGGGACTACGCTAACGCAATGGTGTCTTGGGATAAAGAGGGCAAAATAATAATTTCTAAGATTAGCTAGTTTGAGGTCATGTCCCGTGTTCTTGATTTTGGTTTCATATTGAAAAAAATGCCCTCCTAAACCTTATTCACCCCCTTGATGTATTTAACCACTTAAGCCCCGGACCATTTGGTAGCTAGAGGACCAGAGGTGAATTCAGAATTTTGCACTGCGCTGCTTTAACTGTAAATTGTGCGGACATGCAATGTTGTACCCAAACGAAATTTGCGTCCTTTTCTTCCCACAAATAGAGCTTTCTTTTAATGGTATTTGATTGCCTCTGCAATTTTTTATTTTTTGCGATATAAACGGAAAAAGACCGAAAATTTTGAAAAAAAATGATATTTTCTACTTTTTGTTATAAGAAAAATCGAATAAACTCAATTGTAGTCATACATTTAGGCCAAAATGTATTCAGCCACATGTTTTTAGTAAAAAAAATGTCAATAAGCGTATATTTATTGGTTTGCGCAAAAGTTATAGAGTTTACAAACTAGGGTACATTTTCTGAAATTTACACAGCTTTAAATTTATGACTGCCTATCTCATTTCTTGAGGTGCTAAAATGACAGGGCAGTACAAAACCCCCCCAAATGACCCCATTTTGGAAAGTAGACACCCCAAGGAAATTGCTGAGAGGCATGTTGAGCCCATTGAATTTTTTATTTTTTTGTCCCAAGTGATTGAATAATGACTAAAAAAAAAAAAAAAAATTGCAAAAAGTTGTCACTAAATGATATATTGCTCACACATGCCATGGTTATATGTGGAATTTCACCCCAAAATACATTTTGCTGCTTCTCCTGAGTACGGGGATACCACATGTGTGGGACGTTTTGGGAGCCTAGCCGCGTACGGGACCCCGGAAACCAAGCACCGCCTTCAGGATTTCTAAGGGCGCAAATTTTTGATTTCACTCCTCACTACCTATCACAGTTTCGAAGGCCATAAAATGCCAAAATAGCACAAACCCCCCCAAATGACCCCATTTTAGAAAGTAGACACCCCAAGGAAATTGCTGAGAGGCCTGTTGAGCCCATTGAATATAATTTTTTTTGTCCCAAGTGATTGAATAATGACAAAAAAAAAAAAAAAAAATTACAAAAAGTTGTCACTAAATGATATATTGCTCACACATGCCATGGTTATATGTGGAATTACACCCCAAAATACATTTTTCTGCTTCTCTTGAGTACGGGGATACCACATGTGTGGGACTTTTTAGGAGCCTAGCCGCGTACGGGACCCCGAAAACCAAGCACCGCCTTCAGGATTTCTAGGCACAAATTTTTGATTTCACTCCTCACTACCTATCACAGTTTCGAAGGCCATAAAATGCCAAAATCGCACAAAACCCCCCCAAATGACCCCATTTTGGAATATAGACACCCCAAGCTATTTGCTGAGAGGAATGGCGAGTATTTTACAGCTCTCATTTGTTTTTGAAAATGAAGAAAGAAAATATATATATATATATTTTTTTTTTCAATTTTCTTTGTGACAAAAAGCGAGATCTGCAAAATACTCACAATACCTCTCAGCAAATAGCTTGGGGTGTCTACTTTCCAAAATGGGGTCATTTGGGGGGGTTTTGTGCTATCTGGGCATTCCATGGCCTCCGAAACTGTGATAGGCAGTGAGAAGTGAAATCAAAAATTTACACCCTTAGAAAGCCTGAAGGCGGTGCTTGGTTTTTGGGGTCCCGTACATGGCTAGGCTCCCAAAAAGTCTCACACATGTGGTATCCCCGTACTCAGGAGAAGCAACAGAATGTATTTTGGGGTGTAATTCCACATATGCCCATGGCATGTTTGAGCAATATATAATTTAGTGACAACTTTGTGCAAAAAAAAAAAAAAAATTGGCGTATTTCCGCAACTTGTGTCAACATATAAAATATTCCATGGACTCGACATGCCTCTCAGTATATAGCTTGGGGTGTCTACTTTCCAAAATGGGGTCATTTGGGGGGGTTTTGAACTGTTCTGGCATTTTATACACAACATTAGGAAGCTTACATCCACTCTTCTAACCACTTGAAGACAAAGCCCTTTTTGACACTTTTTGTTTACATGAAAACATTTTTTTTTTTGCAAGAAAATTATGTTGAACCCCCAAACATTATATATATTTTTAAAGCAAAGGCCCTACAGATTAAAATGGTGGGTGTTGCATTTTTTTTTCTACACAGTATTTGCGCAGCGATTTTTCAAACGCATTTTTTGGGTTAAAAAATACACTTTTTTTAATTTTAATGCACTAAAACACACTATATTGCCCAAATGTTTGATGAAATAAAAAAGATGATCTTAGGCCGAGTACATAGATACCAAACACGACATGCTTTAAAATTTCGCACAAACGCGCATTGGCGACAAACTACATACATTTTTAAAAGCCTTTAAAAGCCTTTACAGGTTACCCCAGTAGATTTACAGAGGAGGTCTACTGCTAAAATGATTGCCCTCGATCTGACCTTCGCGGTGATACCTCACATGCATGGTGCAATTGCTGTTTACATATGACGCCAGACCGACGCTTGCGTACGCCATTGGGCAAGAGCAGGGCAGGACAGGGGTGCTTTTTTTTTTTTTTTTTTTATTATTAATTTTGCTTTTATATTTTATTTTTAAATTGTTCCTTCCAAGTATTTTTTTTTTTAATCATTTTTATTGTTATCTCAGGGAATGTAAATATCCCCTATGATAGCAATAGGTAGTGACAGGTACTCTTTTTTTGAAACAACTGGGGTCTTCTAGACCCTAGATTATTCCTCTGCCCTCAAAGCATCTGACCACACCAAGATCGGTGTGATAAAATGCTTTCCCAATTTCCCAATGGCGCTTTTTATATCCGGGGGGGGGCATTCCCTCCCACTGCTTGTAAAAGCAGTCCAGAGGCTAATTAGCCGCTAGGATTGCTTTTACATGAAAGCCGGCCGCAGGCTGAAAAGAATGATACCAAGATGATACCTAAACCCGCAGGCATCATTCTGGTATAAACATTCAAAGTCCAGCAACATACCAGTACGTTGCTGGTCCTTGTTGGACATGTATTGTAATCTTTTTATTTCATGCAGCCAGTTGGCTGAACGAAAAAAGAGATTGATCGGTGGGTATGCCCACCATTAGAATACCGCCCTTCATCCACCCACTTCTAATGATGGGCATACATGCACCATTTATATATGCCGAAGCATGGGGGCATCCTCCCGCAAAAAAGTTATGCCGCACACACATGGTCGGACTTTTCCACGGGCAAGCCTCCGTCGGAATTTCGACCGTATGTACGCGGCATTAGGAGCAAAATCGCTCCTCCGCCCCTGCTGCCCCAATGCTTCGGCATATTTGCTTTTTTTTTTTTAACTGTGGTGGTGAAATCACCTCCTACAGCACTGGAGTCGCAGGGATCAGGCCTGTCTCTGCGAACGCTGCAGTTATGTGTGTTTTTGTTTTGTAAGTGACAGTGATCGATCGATACTGCACTTGGGTGGCCTGGGCTGGACGGAGGGGCAAAACGCAGGTGCCAGCAGGTATCTGGGCAGATCCCGCTAACACTGCGTTTTTGGGAACCCTAAACTGCTGGGGACGCTAGTATAGATCTGATCAGATCAGATATTGATCTGTTCAGATACTATACCACTAAGGGGGGTGTATGCTTCACGCGTGGGTGTTAGCGTTACTGGCACTAACCTGACGCTGCCTGGGGTGTGACTCAGACCCTCTCTGACGCTAAAACCTAATTGATATCACCCGCCGGGCGATCAGGGGGTTAAACCTTTATTGGGTTATATACACGGCGGGTGCCCTGACACTATAAAAAGCAAACTAACTAACCAGCGTCACCCGTAACACTTATATGGTGATCACTGGTGAAAGGGTTAACTAGGGGCGATCAAGGGGGTTAAATCTTTATTAGATAATATATTGGGGTACCTGACGCTATAAAAACCTGCGGCGAACCTAAAAAAAATTACCAGCTACCGATCTGCATCACCGACACTAAGACAGCGTTTAGAAAAACTATCGCTTAGTGACAGTGGTGATAGGGGGTGGAAGGGTTACCTGGGGGGTGATCAAGGGGGTTAAACCTTTATTAGATAATATATTGGGGTACCTGACGCTATAAAAACCTGCGGCGAACCTAAAAAAAATTACCGGCTACCGATCTGCATCACAGACACTAAGACAGCGTTTAGAAAAACGATTGCTTAGTGATAGTGGTGATAGGGGGTGAAAGGGTTACCTGGGGGCGATCAAGGGGGTTAAACCTTTATTAGATAATATATTGGGGTACCTGACGCTATAAAAACCTGCGGCGAACCTAAAAAAAATTACTGGCTGCCGATCGGCATCACTGACGCTAAGACAGCGATCAGAAAAATGATCGCTAAGCGACAGTGGTGATAGGGGGTGAAAGGGTTATCTGGGGGGTGATCAGGGGGTTAAACCTTTATTAGGGGGGGTTAGGGGGCTACACTGGACCTAAGACTAAACTTTGGTGACACTTTTACAGTCACAAATGTCACTGATTGCAGTAATCACTAAATAAATGGTCACTGCAATCAGTGACACTGTGACTGGGGGCTGGGGGGGTGATCTGGGGGGTGATCTGGGGTGTCTGGGGGGGCCTGGGGGGGCGATTTATGTCCCTATGTGTCCTGGTGTCAGTGTAGTGTTGTGTGCACTGACCTGATATCTTCTCTTGTACGGCGCTCGGTATATGTGAGCGCCGCACCAGAGATGACATCACTTCCTCCTGCTCCCTCTGTCTGACACAGACAGAGGGGGCATTTCCATTCGCCGGGAGCGATCGCGAGGGGGTGGCCAGAAACGAATGGCTGCCCCCTCATCCCGGAACGCTCCCGGACACTTAGCCACCGCTCACTGTACAGAAGGGGGGTCCGATTGGACCCCCCAACTATACAAAGGCAATCACGTACACTCTACGTGATTGTGCCTGTCGGTGCCATTCTGCCGACGTATATATACAGTGAGCAGTCGTTAAGTGGTTAAAGGTATATAAAGGTTTCAATCACGTCTCCCCTTTCCCTTCTTTCCCCCAGACTGTGCATGTTACGTTCCTTTCAATATGTTTCATCCCCCAAAACTTTCACCATTTTTGTTACCCGTCTCTGGATTTGTTCTATCTTATCAATATTTATGTGTAAGTGAGGTCTCCAGAACTGGATGCAGTATTCTAAATGAGGTCTCACTAAAGATCTATATAGGGCATTTCTGAATCCCCTATATAGATCTTTAGTGGGACCTCAGTTAGAATACTGCATACAGTTCTGGAGACCTCACTTAAACATAGATATTGATAAGATAGAATGAAAGGTCATAGCAATATGCTGGACCACCATGGGATAGCTCAAAGGGGGTCTGCAGTTCTCCTTTCCCTGTTTTCTTCTACAGGTTGCCATTGGTTGCTGCATTATCCCAGGGCAGCAACAGCCATGGGATTGGTAAGCTAAGGCCAGCAGCGGATTGGTCAAATTTGGCGGTTGTAAAGCCCGCCTGGAGGGAGCCTATAAAAGGAACTGGAGCAGTGATCTCACTGACCGTTTTAGACCAGACAGCAACGCCCACCCACCCTCCCTATCTTCGGCAAGTCATGATGTTGTCCAAGTGGGGGAGTAGTCGTCCAGCATTGGCTGGATGGACACCGTTTAATTTTGTTTAAATTTATTTTAGCCAAGATGGCTTTATATTTATTTAAAATGTGAAATGTTTAAGTTAATCCCCATGGATAACACCATGGCTATATAAATTCCAAATAAATAAATATGTTTAAAGTTATTAATAATGTGTTGTCTCTTTTATTACTAAATACGTTTTTTTTTAGCCCATGAGTCCAGAGATGGGTAACAAAAATTATGAAAGGTTTGGGGGATAAAAAATATTGAAAGCAACTTCAGGAACGTAACTTCTTACTCTTGCTGATGTTCCCTCTAGTGATTCATCGTAGAATTTATTTTTGCTTTTCCCACTGCCTGGTTACACTGTTTGCTCATTTTGCAGTAATCTAAAATAAGTACCCCCAAATATCTTCCAGCAATGCCAATTCATGTTCCATTTTACAGATATTAACCCAAGTACACACATTTGTATCATCAGCAAAAAAACATACCTAGTTATATCACTGACATATAGATTAACCACTTGCCGCCCGCCCTATAGCGGATTGACGGCGGCAAAGTGGTTTCAAAATCCTGACTGGACGTCATATGACGTCCTCAGGATTTTGAGCCGCTGCGCGCCCCCGGGGGCGCGCATCGCGGCGATCGTTGCTGCGGGGTGTCAGTCTGACACCCTGCAACACCGATCTAGGTAAAGAGTCTCCGACGGAGACTCTTTACCACGTGATCAGCCGTGTCCAATCACGGCTGATCACAGTGTAAACAGGAAGAGCCAGTCATCGGCTTTTCCTCACTCGCGTCTGTCAGACGCGAGTAGAGGAGAGCCGATCGGCTGCTCCTCTGACAGATTATTAGATAGATTATCAGCGCAGCCCCCCTGAGGATGCCCACACTGGACCACCAGGGATGCCACCAGACCACCAGGGATGACAGCACCAGGTATGCCACCCTAGACCACCAGGGATGCCAGTTAGTGACCCCTAATGGATGCCAATCAGTGCCCACAATGGATGCCAATCAGTGCCCACAATGGGCATCACTGATTGGCAGGCATTATTGCTTGGCACTGATTGGTATCCATTACAGTACATCAGTGCCGCCTATCAGTGCCCACCCGTGCCACCTATCAGTGCCCATCCATGCACATCCGTGCCACCTATCAGTGCCCATCCATGCCCATCTGTGCCGCCTATCAGTGCCCATCCATGCCACCTATCAGTGCTCATTCGTGCCGCCTATCAGTGCCCATCCGTGCCGCCTATCAGTGCCCATCTGTGCCGCCTATCAGTGCCCATCCGTCCCGCCTATCAGTGCCACCTATCCATGCCCATCTGTGCCGCCTATCCGTGCCCATCTGTGCCGCCTATCCGTGCCCATCCATGCCGCCTATCCGTGCCACCTATCAGTGCCGCATATTAGTGCCCATCATCAGTGCCCATCAATACCACCTCATCAGTGCCACCTCATTGGTGCCACCTCATCGGTGCCCGTCAGTGCAGCCCCATCAGTGAAGGAGAAAACATACTTATTTAAAAAGTTTTGTAACTGAAACCAAAAAAATACTTTTTTTTTTCAAAATTTTCGGTAATTTTTATTTTTTTTAGCTAAAAATAAAAATCACAGAGGTGATCAAATACCACCAAAAGAAAGCTCTATTTGTGGGGAAAAAAATATAAAAATTTAGTTTGGGTACAGTGTAGCACGACCGCGCAATTGTCATTCAAAGTGCAACAGCGCAGAAAGCTGAAAACAGGTCTGGGCAGGAAGGTGTATAAGTGCCCTGTATGGAAGTGGTTAAATAGAACCGGGCCCAGTACAGAGCCTAGTGACTGGCCTCTGTTCTGAGTGAACCCCATTTACAACCACACTCATGTGTATCTATCTATCTATTCTTTTGCCGACGGCATATCCACTGAACCACCCAAGAGGTTAGTCCTAGCTTCTACAACTTTTGTATTAGATCATTATGTGAAACTGTATCAAATGCCTTGCTGAAATCAAGATATGCTATGTCCACAGCACCTCCCTGGTCCAAAACACTGGTAATATAGTCAAAAAATCCAATCAGATTAGTCTGACACGATCTGCCCTCAGTAAATCCATGCTGCTTTGGGTCCACCAAGTTGTGTATTTTTAAGTAATCAGTGATCCTTATTTTCAGTAGTGATTCCATTAACTTGAATTCAACTGATGTTAAACTCACTGGCCTGTAATTGCCAGGTTCTACTTTGCTGTCCTTCTTGTGGATAAGTACAATATTAGCTGTCCACCAATCATGGGGAAATTCTCCTGTTAGAAGAGATTGATTAAAAAGGTCTGTTAATGCTCCAACAACTATATCTCAAAGTTCTCTTTGAACTCAGGGATGAACACCATCAGGGCCTATTGCTTTATTAAGCTTTAACCAAGCCAATTAAGTGTATGCAAAACCAAAACTTTTTTAGGTTTAGTAGAGTACAGGTGAGTTATCATTGTATGTCTTGCATTATTATTAGGAAGAAAGCAAGTAAATAAGGAAGGAAGAAGGAAAGATATAAAAGGTAGGAGGGAAAGAGAGGAATAGGGAAATAAGGGAAAAAGAAAGAAAGAAATTAAGGTACAAGGGAAAGGAAGGAAGCAATGAAGAAAGGAAGAAGTAAAATGAAGGAATGAAGAGAAAAGAAGGAAGATAAGAGTTAATGAAGGATTCAGGATGGAAAAACAGACAGACAGAATGGAGTAAGAAGTGAAACAAAGATGAAAGGAGAGAGATAAAGGAAGGAAAGAGGAGAATTAGAGATAATTAAAATAGAACTAATAGAAAAACGATTTTCTTAATTTTGGATAGGGTAAAGAAGGGTTATAGCCCCTGTTAGATTTTTTGTCATTATGTGTCCCTTTGGGGAGATTTCCTTTCACTTCCTGTCCCATAGCCAAAACAGGAAGTGAGAGTAAAGGCATAGTAAAGGAAATTCTGGTTGTCACCAGAACTAGTGTCCCCATTGGAATATTTCCCCTTTATTAGTGTTCTTGGAACAGCTTAGAATTTGGGATTTTCTTTCACTTTCACTAACGATAAAGATGAAATATAGAGAAGGTGAATCTCCCTAACGAGGGGGAAAGAACGGCAATAAAAACCTGACAGGTGTTCTAATCCTATGCCACTCTGTCCAAAATTTAAAACAAAAGAAATCGCTGGTAGTTATACTTTAAAGAAGAAGTGAAATAAATGAAACAAGGAAGGAGAGAGCTAAAGGAAGTTAGAGAAAGAAGGCAAGGAGATAAAAAAGGAAATGAAGTTCAGAAGCTATCAAATTGGTGCACACTCATTGTACCTATGAAAGGCTGCTAGCATCCAGCGAAGGGCATCTACAGCACTCACAAAACAAGTGGCAAGTTGCAACCATGGTTCATCTTGTATTACCAATCGCATTACTCCAATCCTAACGTGTCTTAATCTGTTTGTTAACTGACTAAGGTTTAAGTGTGGACTTGTTTACTACATTGGTTACTTGTAAGACTTTACCAATTTATGATTGTTATTTGCAAAAACTTCAAATAAAAATCTTATTGAAAAGAATAAGGGAATGAAGAAGAACTATAGAAGTAAGATAGACAGAAGGGAGAAATTATATAAGGAAGCAGAAAACAAAACAAAGAAAGGAGGGAGGAAGGAAGAGGAAATAATAGGAAATCGTGAAAATGGAAAAATTAAGACAGACAAAAAGAAAGAAAGTCATGGAAAGGAGGAAGGCGGAAGAAAAGGCTCTACTTTTATTTTTGCTTCAGTTTTTATACTTTAGCTCCAAAGCAGTTGACTAACGGCCTGGGTCAAAAGGCTTTTGTTGGCATCAGATGGGTTTTGCATTCCTATACATGCCAATGGGAATTCAAATCCCACTTGAAGCAGGTCAAATGCAAGTCAGAAGGAGTCAAATGCACTGATCAATGAGATCTGAATGATCTCTGAAGCTTCTCAAACTGATGCCATCCACAAAGCCTGTCAATACAGGACCTAAAAATGTTTGGTGAAGTAGCATGGGTTGGTGGTATACATAGTATTCATAGTAAGGCAGTCTGATAAATCATTTAAAACAGTTATACATTTGCTTTGACATCTGAAATGATGATGTTTGCTCTTTAAATGTAGACAGCTATGCTAATAGTGAAGATGGGGGGGGGGGGGGGCATACAGTGGAAGACATTGATTGCAGAAGAAGAGATGCTATGATTTGCAACTGCAAGTCAAATGAACATGGTTCTGCATTGCAAAAGACTGCTGTGGCTTTTACAAGTAGAACAAATTGTCAGATATTTCAGGAGATTTATGGAACAGATGGTGACCAGAGAGGCGAACAACTTCACAAGATATATTATGGGCATTTCAAGTCATGCACGACAAAAGCTTTGCTAAAACTCTTTTTACCCATCTTGCTGGTCGCTGGTGACCAAATTTGCATTTTGAGATAAGCAAAGGCAGTTAGATGGAAGGTAAGGGATCAAAGACAAGGAGCCACACAGATATATATTTATGAGAGCAATTTAAGTACAAAACAAAAGCGCAGAAATGAGAAAAGAAAAAAAATATATAAAGTCATTCACAAAGATAAGGACACATTTAAAATGAAAACGAGACAATAAAGGAAAAAAAAATCTGTTTTGAAACAGTTATGATGGGTAGTGCTTACCATGAAAAATCTCCTTTTTTTGTTCCTTTGTTTTACCGCCTACTTGCTGCTTTACCTGCTAGACTGTGACCGCATTTTCTGAGGCTACAATACTTTTATTAGTGCCTTACACAAATGCTGGTGTGGCATCAACTCTAAATTACCACGGTACTTCGCCTGCCTGCTCCCAGTGCATGAAGTATGACAGTGTTTCACCAACATTTTTTTTTTACTTTGCATCGAGAGCAGATGCTGACACCCTTAGCCCAATTTTAATGTGACTTTTTTGATAAAATTAGTCTGTAAACAAGAGGACCACCTGCAAAAAAAGAGATTAAAGTGTATGTCCAACCAACAATTTATATTTTATGTAGTGGTCTTGCCAATTGGAGTGCCACTTGTCTAATTTTCTGTTTTTCAGCTAGGCTGTAGTCAGCGTGAGTTCTGATTTTTATTGTTATCTGGTTTCATTGGATTCCCACTAAGCCCAAGGCCAGCCATACACAAAGCAAATTTCTTTCCTGCAACCATGTGTTGCAGGAAAGAAATGTGCTTGATTCCCCCATCAACACAGACAGTGTTGATGGGGGAATCAATTTTGCCAGGACATTGTCTTCTCCCAGTTGGGTGGGCAGGGGAAGCCGTCCCCACTGGGAAAAGACAGTGATTATTGCTAGTGGCTAAAGCAGCCGCTTGTGATAATCGCAAGAGAATCTGGCAGGTTGGTTGTACCCAAGTTGCACGATTGATCAACTTGGTACATTCAGCCTGCCCATTAAAGAGGAAGTAAACCACCCCCCCCCCCCGAAAAATTGGGACAAAAGCTTACCATGCAAGAGAAAGGCATAATGAGCTAGTATGCATAGCATACTAGCTCATTATGTGGCACTTACCTGAGATCAAAGCCCCCGAAGTCCTCCTCGTTCCCCTCCACCGCCGCCGCCATGTCCCCTCGGAGCTTCTTCCTGGTTTCGCCGCTCCGGAGCTGTTATTGGCCAGAGCGGCGATGACGTCACGCGCATGCTCGCTGGGCCGTCATTCTCCCATTCAGAAAACCGGCAAAGCTCAGTGCACCTGCAGTGTATTCTGCAAATATCTCCTTAACCGTGTAGGTTAAGGAGATATTTCTTGCACCTACAGGTAAGCCTTAATCTAGGCTTACCTGTAGGTGCAAGTTGTCAAAGTGGAGTTACAACCACTTTAATGGTTTCATTCTCAGGCCGGTTCCTGCTTAACCGGCCAAGATTCGAACTGTGTATGGCCGGCCTAAGACATTTTTACTTCTTTTCCCTCACTCACGATATCAGTGACAATCATTTTACCAGAAAGGAAGTGAGGGAATCATCAACAAAATCAGAAACAATACTCCTGCGCATGAGTGATATAACCCAATAAGAAGTGTAAAATATGGACAATTCTCTTGAAACCTTGCTGCCTTCTAGGACTGGGGTAGTCATGAAAACACTGTAATAATAGATAAAAAACAGAGGGCACACTGGCTTAGTGCATTATCCTACAAAACGTTTATTAGGCGTAAAGTACAGTAAAACAAATAAATATTACTCACAAACATAGGTAGTGTAAGCGCTCATCAGGCCACTCCTTGTGGCTACTGATAGGGTAAATGGAATAGCCATTTATTTATCAAACATTTAGTTTCAAGTATCAAAATTGTACTTAGTACAAATGTCAGAAGTCACAATATGTAACAGCTGTGTGGGTTGTGGCCAAATGCCATTCAAAACTTCAGCTGTGAAAAGGTCTATCTCTGGCTTTCCCACAGAACTTGGGAAGTGATGTGTATGTGTTAAATGACCATCTTCTTTATCAATGAACATCACCCAAGAGTCACATTCAAGTTGCCTCCCCCTTTAGAATATATAAATTGTACTGAGGCCCTCAGCTTATGTAGAGCAATTATTTCACCATGTACTGTATACGTTTGCTCCCCTGCCTATGGCTAAAACTATAGGCTTGAATATTAAATACATCTTTTTAAATGTGGTTCAGCAGTCAACATGTTATTGGAAACCCTCAAGTTCTGGGCTTTCCCTGTCACTGCACTCTCCCAGACTGGCTAATGCCTTTAGCATAGGGGTACTTCACTTCCTGCTGGTTGACGCATTTTGAAGGTATATCCTTGCGCTCTGAAGAAGGACTCTGTGCAGGAACTTGACTAGCCGGCACAAAGTCCTGACCTCAACCCGATAGAATACCTTTGGGATGAATTAGAGCGCAGACTGCAAGCCAGGCCTTCTCATTTAACATCAGTGCCTGACCTCACAAATGCGCTTCTGGAAGAATGGTCAAACATTCCCGTAGACACACTCCTAAACCTTGTGGACAGCCTTCCCAGAAGAGTTGAAGCTGTTATAGCTGCAAAGGGTGGGCCAACTCAATATTGAACCCTACAAACTAAGACTGGGATGCCATTAAAGTTCATGTGCGTGTAAAGGGCGGCCCAATACTTTAGGTAATATAGTGTATGTTTGTGAGTAGTATTGTTTTACTTTACTCCTAATAAAAAAAAATGTGGGATAATGCACTAGCCCAGTGAGCCCTCTCTTTTGTATCTATATTTAGGAAGTGAGGGAAAACAGCAGCACATTCAGCAATATTTTTTTTTCTCTTTTACTTGAGATGGGGAAAGTCTAAAACCCCTGTCGTTTTTGTTTTTTTGATGCTGTCTGTGCCCCTGTTGCGGATTTTCTCCACATTCCTGTCTAGTAAAATTGTTGTCACTGTGACAGGAAGTGAAGGGAAATCTCTTTAACCACTTGCCGCCCGCCGCACGACGATATACATCAACAGAATCGCAGGGCTGCGCATATGGGCGTACAGGTATGTCCCCTTTAAGATGCGAGCCGTGGGAGCTCCTGTCAGGAGCTCTGTGACCGCGCCCGCGGGACCCGCGGACCCGATCGCCGCCAGTGTCCCGCGATCGGGTCACAGAGCTGAAGAACGGGGAGAGGTAAGAGTAAACAAACATCTCCCCGTTCTTCCTAGTGACACTGTCAGTGATCGTCTGTTCCCTGTCATCGAGAACAGCGATCAGTGATGTGTCACACCAAGCCATGCCCCCTAACAGTAAGAATCACTCCCTAGGTCACACTTAACCCCTTAAGCGCCCCCTACAGGTTAACCCCTTCACTGCCAGTGTCATTTTTACAGTAATCAGTGCATTTTTATAGCACTGATCGCTGTAAAAATGACAATGGTCCCAAAATGGTGTCAAAAGTGTCCGATGTGTCCGCCATAATGTCTCAGTCACGATAAAAATCGCTGATCACCGTCATTACTAGTAAAAAAATTTATTATTAATAAAAATGCCATAAAACTATCCCCTATTTTGTAGACGCTATAACTTTTGCACAAACCAATCAATATACGCTTATTGCAATTTTTTTACCAAAAATATGTAGAAGAATACGTATCGCCTAAACTGAGGAAAAAAAATGTTTTTTATATATTTTTTGGGGATATTTATTATAGCAAAAAGTAAAAAATATTGAATTTTTTTCAAAATTGTCGCTCTATTTTTGTTTATAGCGCAAAAAATTAAAACTGCAGAGGTGATAAAATACCACCAAAAGAAAGCTCTATTCGTGGGAAAAAAAGGACGTCAATTTTGTTTGGGAGCCACGTCGCACGACCGCGCAATTGTCAGGTAAAACGATGCAGTGCCGAATCGCAAAAAGTGGCCTGGTCTTTAACCAGAAAAATGGTCCGGGGCTGAAGTGGTTATTGGAGTCCAAGCTATAGCAGTAAAAAACAGATATGGCTTTGAATCCTTCCCCGCTTTTTAAATTAGTTTTATTTAAATTTTTTTACCCTTTTCCAACCTTTTTTGTCACCCTGCATCATTTATTAACTTTTTACTGTTTTTACCCCACTAGGTCCTCACTGATTGCTTTGAGACTGTTTCTGCATTGAGATGCCAGCTTTATTGCGATAAAGTAGTAACTCCCCTTATACTAGAAGAAAAAATACAAATTTTCAGTAGCTCAATTTGAGTAAATGGAATCCTGTTTTTTTTTTTTTGTTGGGGAGTGCTACCTAATGTGCGGAATGTGTCATTAGTTTGTCGGCATATGCTTAGGTTGCTGAGTTTGTCTGTTTTCAGCAGCAAAGAGCAGACTGCTCATTCTGTGTTGTGTCCTGGAGCGTTTTCTGAACGTAGATGGTAATACGGAAAGGGAACTTAAAAAGGAATTAGACAAAAAAGAAGAAAACATGTTTGAGTGCTTCCATAAAACCAGACTTAATTTAGGGGAAACCTGCCATGCGGCACTGAAAGATACATTATTAACTGTTCTCCAGTCAAAACAGTTAAAGTCGAACTCTGTTCTCCCATTTAAAAAATATGTACTGCAGTACTTAAAAGAGCATTTCAGTTTTCTGTTTATCCTGTTCAAAGTTCCACAAACACCTGTTGGTACTGCTAGTAATGTCCAGCTAATGCAGCTTCCTATGATGGTGTGGCAACTGTGCTGCACTGCTCCTGATTTCAGAGCAGGGTTGCCAGGCTCATGTGAGTTCTGGTTAATTACAGTGTTATAAAAAAAATGTTGTAGGGGGTGTGGTTATCAACATTGTCACTGCTAATTCACAAGTCTGGATTGTTTTCCGCCCCCCCCCCAAAAAAAATATACCACCAGCCGCATCTGATTGGCAGCACTGCCTCTGTTGTGGAATGGCCCCCTCTGTGAGCTGCAGTGTTTTAGTTGAACTTTAAAGGCTGGATTCACCAAAAAGTGATATTCAAGTTCTAAATGAATGCTGGTGGGTCAGATTAATCACTTCCAGTTCAGGCCAATTCTGACAGTCCTCTCCTACATGTATAAATCATAATTTTTGGAATTTTTTTAAGCATTGGCCCTAGAGAGTATATTTTTTTATGTCACACAATATTTGTACAGTGGTTTTTCAAACACATTTAAAAAAATAAAAATACACTTTAATGAATTTTAATGAGCAAAAACACAATATAATGATATTGCAATTTTGACACACATTGGTCTGACTATCACGTCGGTGGACCGCCTCCTCCCCAGCTATACTGGAACAGGAATGTTTCTTCCCTCATGGTTCCCATTTGGTCCAACTGTTTGGATCCTTGGTGTTTAAAGCAGTGTCAGCTGGTGTTTTTTTTGTTTGGGGGCGACAAAAAACCACCCCCCCATCCGCCCCCCTCGCTGTCTGCCGATCCACTGGCACTTTACCCCATCTAGGTGGCTGGCACATCGGGCAGCGGCGGGTATCAGGCAGTGGCGGGCACATCTGGCAGCGGCAGGGATCGAGGCATCGGCGGACATCAGGCTGGGGCTGGCATCCGGCAGCGGCTCCTGTGTCTTCTCCTCCTCGCTTCCGCCGTGCGTCCCCTCCCCTCCTCCTAGGATCGTCCGATAGGATCAGGTGATGGGTATCAGACCCGCTTCCCGATTGGCAGAGAGGAGGATCAGTGTTGCAACAGTTCATTCGCTGTTGCAACACAACTGGGTGGGCTCCAGATGCAGTGCTCTACGCCCCAAGCCCATCCTATTTTTAAGTCTATTAGAGCCTCTGGCTCTAATTAGGTGCTTCAACAAACACACACCCCCATAGGAATTCATGCGCTCGGTGTCCTGAAAGGGTCGGGCACATGGATAGGGAGGGTGGCGGCGGTGGATAGGGGAGGCGGCACCCGTGCACCCACGATGGACGGGGCGCACCTGGTTTACACTTTGGCTTTTTCTTGGATCACAACCGTCACCTTTGTCTTACCTCACTGTTGTTGTTTAATCTCCCCTTAAATCAGACCTCATTGATGGTGGTTATCTACCGGCGACTCCTCTTTTGGTTTTAATGAGAATTGACATGTTTGTGAACATATACCTTCCTGTGTGACTGTGGTCATATAAGGCATGATGATATGGTCACATTTGGTGATCTACATCTGAGTGTTTAGATTTATCAGTATTGAAACGTGAATCCTGAGGAAGCCCCTCATTTGGGTAAAACGCGTTGATCCATACATATCCGATTCATATGCACCAGACCACGCAATGACTGCACGGAATGGTCATATTACATGTTGATTGTACTATTTAATATGTTTTAAATCATATGTTTTAATGTTTTTTTTGTATAAATAAAACGTGTGGTTTTTAGAACAGATTGTTTTTTTGTGGTATTCCTTTTGGCATTTAAAAATCCCCCTTCTCCCATCATCTCCTGTAAGTGAGGAGATGTGAGGATTTACCTTCTAATGACAATATAATACCCAACTGAGATCAGTTTGATCTCATGCTCTCCCACGCCGGTAAATGGCTTGTTTACAGAAGACCAAAACCGGAAGTGATAAAATCCTCATCGCTTCCGGTTTCTGACATCACACATTGGGAGGAACAACATTGGTTCCTCTCACAGGACAGCCCGGTAAAGGCATTGGTGTTGGGAGGGGGGACCCCCTTCTGCCACCTGTACAAGTAATACCACATATCCACTCAGATTATTATGACTTTGCGACACAGGCTGTGGGTCTGCAAAGGAGACCTAAGCCCGAGGGCTTATGAGCATCACCTTCACCTTTTCCAACCTCAGCCTTGGCTTGTCTTGTGTCACTATGATGTCTGATATTGTAAGCGTAATACAAAGGCTAAGCAGTCAAATGGGGTAAGAGGAGGACACCACAAGACAATTGGTGTAGGGGGACAGGACATAAAATCTGGCACTGCCAGTTACCGCTGTACAGGTGTTGCTTTATCATTCCTTGTACTGCGACAGTACCTTTTTATGTTCCCTTATTTAGCCAAAATGTTAATAGACTGGTGGGCATTTGGCTGCTTGCCAGATCATTCTTCTCAACCAACAGCGTCAGTTTATTTTCACTGGAGCCTGTAGACACACAGCTTTTGACCCTCATAGTAACAGCTCCTGCTAGGATGACTTCTCTTAGGACTTGTTTACTCTTGCGTTTGGTGGGTGGTAAAAACAAGCAGTTGGCCTGAATTTTTACCATTCCCCATCAGACCCCCTTAATCTGCAAAGACAGCCAGATAGGTTATACACATGCTGCAGTCTTGGCAGAAATGTTGTGTTTGCATCTACTGTATGTTGTGTTCAGCAGTCCCTGTCGTGTCTGGCGGGCAGCACAGCTGCAGAATGCAACCCATTCAAGTGAATGGGGCTTTGCCACAACCCCCCTGCAACTACATGTACTGCATGCAGTTGCAGTGATGGTGTGACATTTACATGGCTAAAAGAGGTTATAAGGAGGCAATATATAGCCTTCTTACCTCCTGTCAACCAGTTCTTAAAAATGGATCCAAGTTTATTTACTTGTATACATATGGTGCTGATAGCCCCAGGCCCACGTCGACACTTTGGGTTGGCAGTGACCCTCTTGGGGACATTTCATTCACGTCTTTCTAATTCTATGGATTATTTATCTACCTTCTCTACATTTTTAATGATCAGTGTGTTAGATTTTATGGCAGGGTAATTTCTTCTTTGAGTTACAATTCATATGGGTCTTTAAACCCTACCTTAGAGCTGTATGAACACTTTGGCTTTTATATTCTGACAAACTCAATAAAATTTATAAAAAAGGGATCCGAAGCAGATCGTTTTTCAGAGTTGTGTCAATGTTAGCCACACGCCCAAGCATAGCCTTATAGAGACCAATTAAGGCAGACTTGAGCCCTAGGAATTGGCGCAGCTTTGCACCCCATTTCTTGACATTGAGGCGGTTGCAATAGGCTAAGCAATGCTGCTGGATCTGCAATGTCTGTGTATGTTCCCCCTAATCGGACATTAACTGCCTAAAAGTACATACCTCCTTTTAAGGTGTCAAACTGGTGCACAGCTTTGACCAATTGCACTATCTTTCTGGTTTACTGCATGAGCAAGGTTGTGGTTGGACTCCCTGGTTATCCACTGGGCCCACGGCACCTGTCTGGGTTGCCTGGCTGGTGATCCGGCTCTGCTGTTTAACAAAGTGGTGCTCTTCTGGCTTAACAAAACGGGTAAAAGATTGGTGCTAATAATAGGGTGTCACAAGGGGGTAAAGGTTCATAATAGGCAGTATGTCCATAAAACAGGAAAGTCCGTTAGCAAGTCCATATAGGATGATGTGGCTCACTTTAGTGGCAGTTTGGTCTAGACTGAGGCAAGAAGTAACTCTATGTGGAAAGAGAAAGGGGAGACACAAGCACCTACTATGTGTAGCATTGAGGTTAGTTTTAATAGAAAGTAAAAAATATATCTCACAAAGGGAATATAAAAACAGGCATACAGTATATAAATATATATAAAGCGCAGTAAAGAGAGTCCTCGTCAACAGGATATCAGTCAGCGTCCAGGTAGGATAGAAGGGCTGGTCTGCTGCTTTCAGAGGCACTGGAGGCTCTCGGTGCTTCCTGGCCTGTGAAACGCACAACCCGGTGGACGTGACGTCATGTCTGGATGTGATGTAGGGCGTAAATGGCGACGCTGTGCCATATTGGAAAAGGGCTTATAAGGATGGTCAGGCGGTGGGCTACGGAGCCCAACGGCATCCAAAAATCACAAATATAATTCAAATACAGAAAAAAAAACATACACATATATGCCCTATATATTGTTTTTATGTGTTTTTTTTCTGTATTTGAATTATATTTGTGATGTTTGGCCGCTTTTGGGCTCCGAAGCCCACAGCCTGACCATCCTCATAGGCTCTTTTCCAATATGGCACAGACAGGCCTGAAGAAGGAGCGCATGCTTGGCAAACGTGTCACCACCTATGTCCTACATCACGCCCAGTCGTGACGTCACATCCGTCAGGTTGTGCATTCCACGGACCAGGAAGCAACAAGAGCATCCGGAGCCTCTAAGTGCAGTGGACCAGCCCTTCCATCCTAACCGGGCATTGCCTGGCATTCTGTTGATGAGAACTCGTTCTACTACGCTTTATACATGCCTATTTTTATACTCCCTTCGTAAATGTAGTACACTCCTAGGTAGGTGTTAGAAGAGAGTATCGTTTTTGGTATCTCTGATTACCGGGAAGATGGTCAGGAAAAACTTAGAGTTCTCTCTGCCTACCAGGGAGCAGGATCTATTGATTAGGTCTGCTCATTGTACTCAGGTGCAGCTGAGCTTGTTCTGACTGTCCCCCACTGGTCCAATAGGGAGGCATATTGGAAAGTGAGAGGGGACCTGACAACTGAGTGTACAGGCTTTGTTACAGCCCTGTCAATTGGCAGAAGGAAAGTGCTGCATTGCATTGTGGGATACTGTATATAAAGCCAGAGTACATGTGCTCAGAGTTAGTTGAGCTGGGGAATAGAGTCCAGGAGGGAGAGGGGGGGGTGGTCAACCCAGGGGCCTAGAGAGAGAGAACCTGTTCTCAGAGGTCCTGCAAAGCTGACTGGAAGGGAGACACCAGGAAGGATCTGATTCTGCCTACTGTAAGTACAGATCTGTGGCTTTGGGCATGTCGAGTGAGGGCCGCCCCCTTCAGCTAGAAGAGTCAGTGGACGGGTGTCAGTAAAGAGAATACTAGAGAGTGTCCTGGAGATAATGTAGTTCATCAAGTCTGCTGCTAGTGAGAGCAAGAAGACTTAACCCTTCCATACATGTGGCAGTATGGTTAAAGCAGTGTGTCTGCTTCCACAGATAATCCAGTGAGGTCAAGTGAGAGTTGTCTTTATCTCTTGTGAATAGTTCCAGTTGGAGTATCCCACTCATCCCTTCTCCCGTCCAAATTCCAAATAAAATACAAAAACACAAATACCCTGGAGGACACAGGAGACTGCGTATGATGGAGGCATGTACTGACTCTGGTGTCAGAGCTCAGCAGCCCTGATATATATCGGAGTCAGAGTAGAAACAGGCAGGATCAAACAGGTATTACAGGTGATACAGGGGCCAAATGACACAGCACAAGTGCTGTGCTGTATAACATGCTTTAAGGGAACAGGATCTTTTTATTTTTTTTGGGGTTAACAAATGCTTTAACTTGTCATTTCGAGTTTGGCAAGTGTTGTTTCATTCCAAGCTTGCCCATTAAAGTTGAGATGGTACTGCGTGGCAAATGCTTGCAGAGCAGTATTTCAATGTAAAATCCCTTTTGGGTTATAAAAAAAACATTTAGGCGGCAACAGTATTGCTTTTTTCAGAGGGGAGAGAGAGTGTGTCATCCATGTAAAAGAGGAGTTTGCATGTTCTACCTGTGCCTGCATGGGTTTACTCACACACGCCAAAGACATGCTGGGAGGTTAATTGGCTCTTGTCTAAAGTATGTGTATGGATGTGTGTGTGAGTTAGGGTCCTTAGGTTGTAAGCTCCTTGAGGGCAGAGACTGATGTAAATGTACAATACATACGTAAAGTGAGATACGGAGGAGAAAATGGACGGAGGGGCGGCATGACTAAGGGAGGAACAGGGTCAGGTACGGGTCAGCTAGGTCAGGGGGTTTGGTGGGGGTGTAGCCCTTACCTGATTGGAGGCAGAGGATGAATGGGCAGGGTTCAGATGAGAGGGTCTTTGTGGGGAGGTAGTTCTCTCACATTCCAAGGAGTCAGGAGAAGTGACAGCTTCCCACCCACCCGCCCTGGTGTTAGGGGTCACCGTAGTGGATAGGTAAGTCGTTGTAATTTTGTGCCTAAGGTTTTTATTAAGTTTATTCCAAATAAATAAAGAAAGAAAGAAAGAAAGAAAAAAAATGCAATAAAAACGTATAAAATAATATTAATAATACTATACAAAAAAAAACATGGTAAATATATGTATGTAATGATGATTTAAAAAATGGGGTATGTTGCTAATTTTGTCACAGCAGTTGGCGGGTCAAGGGGTCTTTGGGGGGTCAGTAATTACATGGTTACAAAAGTGTGGGGGCCCATCTAAGGTATGGCACTTTCACTTGGTTAGCGGTGGTTCTCCCAGGAGCGAGGTCTCCTGGGGGAGGGGAATATGGAATTATGTGTGATGTCGGAACATCTTCGAGCTGGTTGGGGCACGGCTGAGGACATGGACGATTTCAGTTAAAATTGTGCCTTAAGGACACCCAAAGACCTCTTGTTGTTGGGCATTACATTGTTGAATTTGGTATGTTTTAAGGTTGTTATTTTATTCTTTGGTTAATAAAAAGTGGCTGCTGTGGCCGTATAAAACCCATTTCACTCAGACTGTGTTTTTATTCTAAATAGTAAGGACCCAGGTTGACGAATCCTTTAGTCAAGCACTGTGTTAATTGATGCCGCCAAATAAGTGTCTGTAATAAATAAATAAATAAGCTTTTCTGCATCTATAAAACAGCAATGATTCTTCATTGGGTGTGTTTAGGAATTCCTGTCCTACATCACAGTCAGGGGTTCACAGACCACCAGCTTACTGACAGAAGAGGGACTGGTATAAATATTGGAATTCTGAGCATGCAGACTGTGCTCTCTGTTGACTTCTAAAGGTTAAATCTTAAATTTTGCCCAAAACGTACCTTTAACATATTAAAGCTAAGGGCATTCTAGGGGTAAAAGAATTTAGCATAGTTCAATGAAGCGAAGAATTGTTGTGTAATGACTTGGTGTCAGAGCAAGCTACCTTATAATTTACATATTTTTTAATTACCTGGATTATTCAAGTGATTAGTTTTGTACTTGCCCGTGGGGCTAATTGCAAAATCCGACTAGCAGGCATTAAAAAGCAAAAATGTATATATGTATGTCAGCGGAGTTTACGGAAGCATGGTTGTTTCGAGCCTTGCTCTGCAGCGCGGAGATAAGTTGTGTCTCTAGGCATAGCAGGCTCCTGCTTGTAGACTCCTGAGGGCTAAAGAATTGGAAAAGCAGAAGTGTGCTAAACTGATTATGAATGTCTGTTGGTAGTCAAGAAAAGAAACATTGTAATTCAGGTATTATAGGAGTTTAAAGTCCGTGCTTTGGAGTTGGCCATAAATAAAACTAGTGCGACAAAGCCACTATCAGAAAAGGTTGACACTTGGAGCGGTATTAATGTTTGTTAACATTTTTGTCCACAAAAGGGTATTTATTACTTTTGTGATTTAGTTGGGTGAACAGGGATGGATATGTCTCTGGGCATTGCAGGTTTGTGCCTGTAGGCTGCAGTGGAAAAAAGCAGTGGTATTTGTCCCATTGCTTCATCTAATATTTGGTTTTATTTCTGTAGCGCCCTGCCCCCGATGATTGGGGCGCTATTGTAAATTTAGGGGGTGTCTGAGCCAATAGTTGGGCTCAGACTTGTGTAATTATATTCAAATTGCCTCTGTCTGGGTTATGGTGGTGTCTGATAGCATTTTCACCTGTTGCCTGAGGGTGGCGGTACCACCTCAGGCCCATGTTGGAACACAGGCAGACCATGGTGTATTGGGTTCCATTCTCGGCAGCGGTTCAGTGGGAGTGGTGCCCCACTGTGCATGCTGGGGAGGGATACTTAAGGGGCAGATGCCATTGTGCAGGGATCGTTCACCTCGTAGCCCTCCTGGCGCGAGCTATGTGTGCGTGTTCTCAGCCCGGGGCCACGTTGGCCCGAGGCTGCATCTCTAGCGAGTAGGACCAGTTATGATGACTGGGGCCTACAATCCTAAAGGGGATCCCAAGCTGTCCACTAAGAGGGAGGAAGCTGCTTAACGAAGGGAACAGGGGGAGGACCTGCCCTGGAGGAGACCAGCAAAGTGCTAATGTCTCGGGATAGGCCTGGTGACTTAGTTGAAGGGATCCACTACTTTAAAAGACAAGCAGTTTGCTGGATTGGCTTAAAGGTTCTTTTACTGCATGGCTGGAAGTTCGGGACGGAAATCCTGTGGCAGAGGATTCCTGGCTATCCACAATTGTTCTCAAACGTTCTGTGGCAGAGACTGTCATCATACTGATTCATGCATCATCCCGGCTGCTTGGCCAGGTGAGAGGGGTCTATCCGGGTGAGCAATACCCACTCAAGAGTGAGAGTGGTGAATATCTTTAGACATTTTTGTGTGTTCTGCAATGGGTACCTGAACCTTCCCCTATCATCTCATACCTTCTACTTTCTATACAAGTTACTGCAGCAAAAATAAAACCCAACAGTTGAAGGTTTTATATCTTGTGTGGACGTTGCAGTTTTTACAGACTTTCTTCCCCTGACAACGAACTTAGGGGTAACGTGCAAAGCCCAAAATCTAAACCAGCGGCCCGCTACGGGGGTACTGCTACATTTCCATTATGTTATATCATTACATATTGTCATAATTTTCTAAGCCGGGATTAGGTAACGATGTTAGCAGTTGATTGGCCCGGCACTGCCAGTTTCTTTCTGGGTTTGGACCGAACCCAAGATCATCCCTAGTTTGAAGAAGTACACTCCCAGTATGAGTGTGAGGTGTCCTTTGAATTCTGGCTGCAGGAAGTTTCACAGAATGAATTTTAGAGCAAGCTGAGTGAACGTTGGTTCAATTAAATTGATTAAGACCCTTAAAGAGAAAACCTGTAACCTGTATCAGTTGGCCCTATTTCTGTCTGACAAATGGCAATGTTGAGTGCAGTTTCCCAGAGTATCCCCCTATAGTTCATCTTGTACTGAACAGACTTTAGTAATCGATTGCCTGATTAGAGACCAAGGGTCATTGCACTTTGCATATCATAATTGCTTGTTGCATTGCTAATCAGCTAAAATATGTCAGTACTAAAGACAGTCTGTATTGCCCCTTAGCCACTAATCAGATTCAAACTTGTACTGCAAAATGACATCTGGAATCTCAAATTTTGAATCTGCTTTATGGCTTTGAGGTAATTCTGAAAGTCTATAGTACCACTGGGCACTTTTCACAGATATCTTTCACATTCACACAAGGCAAGCATTACATGCACATGCAATACTCCCAGATGGATGTATGAAATAGATCTCACTGTGCCATGCCAACCAACCTTTTTTAAATGTGTGTGTGTTAAAGCGGAACTTCAGTCATTTTTTCATCTTTTCATCAATTAAATCTTCTGCCCTTGTTGTTTTACCTTTGGATAGTAAAACATTTTCTTTTCTACCAGTAAATACCTTATACTTCCTGTTTCTTGTCTGGTCATTAGCCAAGGCTTTATGACATCATGCACAGCTCTCTCTCTCTCTAGAGTTTGCCAGGAAGGGAGGGGGTGATGAGTCATAAGAGGGCCAATGAGAGCTGCAGAGCGGGAGGTGTCTGTGTAAATCCAGGAAGTGAACAGGCAGCAGCTTCAGCTGCCCACAGTTAAAATGGATGCAGCCAGACTCAGTGGAGGGAGATTTCTGCAGCATATTTGGTAAGTACAGAATCACAGTATATATAAAATGATATGCAAAGTGGTTGGAGGGAAGCTAAAGAATGGCAAAGCTGTTTTTATTACAAATTATGTGATCAGACTGCAGTTCCTCTTTAAGGACACCATTTCCATCCAATGGGGTTTATGCAAGTATATGAATATTGAAAAAATAAATAAAGTCGCGCTAACCAATAAAATTGAAAGGAGTTCCCAAATGGGAATTCCTATTGTGAAAAACAGTGTATAAATCAATGAAAATTAAACACAATCCCTAATAACAATAATGATGAATGTGAAAATTATAAATTGTGTAAAGTTCCAAATAAAGTCCAAAAGTGAATAATAGATCCTTGGATCATCCACACATGGATATAGAAAATTAATCAATTCCACCAGTGCAAATAGTCCTATAATGTTGACAATCCACGCTCTGCAGCAATGGAGTAGCGAACAGAAAGTGTTATCCACCACCAGTGAAGGGGATCCACTTACCATTACCTTGGAGGTTCAAGTGTAGCAGGCGTGGAGGAGTTTGGAACCATTCAGCCCAGCAGCCCAGTGGCATTTATATCCAAGGCTTCCCTGAGTCCTCCGTAATAGGGGACCACGGGGTTCTGAAGCGGATCCCCTTCACTGGTGGTGGATAACACTTTCTGTTCGCTACTCCATTGCTGCAGAGCGTGGATTGTCAACATTATTAAAATGCCTTGATGGGTAGCTGTCAGGTTAGAGGAGTAGGCATTCCTAGGCAAGCTGCAAGTAATGCCCACATGTGATGCTGAGCCTCCAAGATTGAAAGAACTGAAACCAATGAATGAAAGAAAGGAGTGGGTCAGGAGCCGTGAGGCTCAGGAGGAAAATGCTAGACATATCCTGGAAATGTGGCAGGCGCTATATGACATGCTGCATTTTCTAATGCACACTGTGAAAAGCTCATAATGCGCAGTGAAAACAGAGCCAGCAATATCAGTACAGGAGAGGAGCCTTCACAACTGTGCAAGACGTTTGGGGCAGTTGGGAGTTCCTCTTTAAAGTGAATGTTAAGCCCACACTTTTTTTTTCTTCGTGTTTATTGAGCAGGGAAAGGTTAGAGCAGGGGTCAGCAACCTACAGCCCACGGGCCTCACCCGGCCCACTGCCACTAAATGTCCAGCCCATCAATGCACGTGATTAATTCGGCCTCGGCTTAAAGGGGTTGTACAGCCAGCACACCGGTATAATTTTTTAAAGCCAATGGTTGGCTTTCTTGGGATATCAACCGATGCGGTAAAGAAGCCACTCGGTTGTTATCACAAGCAATGGGAGAGGACATCCTCACCCCTCCTACCGCCTTCCACGGCTCGCCCAGGCTCTCCCGTCCCACCGGGAGGCCCAAGCAACCAGCCGGCAGGTCCACCGGCTGGCCGGAGACCCGAACAAAGCCTGAATCAGCTTTGATTGGGTCTCGGATCTAGTAACCCAAAAGCGGTTTCATGACATCACTTCCGGTTTACAGAAGACTTAAAGGCGCCAAATGACAGCATTCAAACCAGCCAAACTTGGCGTTTTGATTGCTATTAAGTGCAAAGGAGGGATTTGAGGTCTTATAGACCCCAGATCCCTCCATAAAGAGTAACTATCACTAACTATTACTGTCACAAGGGATGTTTACATTCCTTCAGACAGCAATAAAAGTGATCAGAATTTTTTTTTTCAAAGGGACAGTGTAAAAAAATAATAAATAAAAATAAAATATATAAGAAACAATAAAAAATTTGAAAGTGCCCCATTCTTCCGTGCTTGCACAGCTGGTGGAGGGGGGCTGTGTAAAATGCAGGGGGGCTGTGTAATATGCAGGGGGGGATATGTAATATGCAGGGGGGCTAGGTGGGGGGCTGTGTAATACGCTGGGGGGGCTGTGTAATGTAAAGGGGTCCAGAGGTACAGGGGCTGTGTAATGTAATAGGGTCCTACCCACCTCCCAGTACCATTCCTTTCTGAGAAAACAGAACCAAGTATCATTTTGTGGTGCTAAGTAATTTGTATGGATTTTGTTAATGATAACAATAAAGTCAGTAAAATAGATCCTCTACTGCCCAGACCAATAGACCCCCCCCAGCAACAATAGACCCACCACACAAAGAATTTAATACCCGTCTCCCCACCAGCAACAATAGATCCACCCCAGCAACGATAGAACCCTACCAGTAACAAAAAATCCTCCAGCAGCAGGCATCAATAGAACCTCCAGCAGCCAGAACAAACAGACCCCCTCCTCAACAGTAGATCACCCCCCCAACCCCAGCAACACTTCACTCCCCAGCAAGAATAAATCCCCCAGTAGGCAGGTTTAATAGACTCTCCAGCACATCTCAGCACCCCTTGTCAAAATGTACATTCAGTGCTGGGTGTGTCGGAATTGTGTACCACTGTGTTCTCACTGAAAAATAATATATAATAGATTATAACTATTGGGGTTACAATGGTAGGAAATTCACATTGTTCAGGAACTAGAGATGAAGAGAAATCTTCCAATAGGGATATCTGTGTTGGTGACAAGTATTTAAGAGGGGATATAGCCTCACTTCAGAGTAATCTCCTTGTACTTCCTGCTGTGTCTCTAGGACAGGAACTGAGGAGACACAAACAGCAAAAAAGAAATGGAAAAACTGTAATAACCCTTCCGTACTTTAGCCAAAAAAAAAAAAAAAAATAGCTTTACAAACACTTTAAATATTTGACCTCATGATTTAGCTGTATTCACATTTCTGAATTTGTTCAGCTAGAGTCTGAAGATCTGAAGTCTATAATTTGCTTCCTTGGCACGCACTATCTTTGAGCACCTGAAAGTGCATAATGGTCCTAAATAACAGAGCCCTGTAGTTTTTACATTTGTTAACGACAAAGCTCTATTATTTAAAAATGTTATGTATTCTTAGAAGCGGGTGCAAGGGCAAGCAGTCAACTAAATAGCTATTGCCAGGCTTCAGGTGATGGGTCAGACTCAAAGTAAGTAAAGCTAAATCAACCAGCAAATATAATTGTTTCATATGTAAACCCATACTATGATATTATTTTAGAATGGAATATTCATGTTCTTGGATTGACCCAATTGAGTCTAGTTTGTTACAATTGTTCATAGACCAAAGACATCTAAACAGCCTTCACATAATGTCTGTAGGGACCTTAACACACACTGTATGTTGATGAAGACCAAAGATCTTTATGGACCATACCAACCTTGTAAAAAAAAGGACCTCTTTTCATTTTTTTTTTACTTACACAGTAATCCCCCAAAAATGAATCATTTTGCTTTTTCCCTCATGTTTATGACCTCATCTGATGGAATCCAATGATGATCTTGCTTTTAGAAATACATTGGGCTATGGGGCAAAAATCTCCACCTCCTGTAATATCAGTTGTCTAAGAAAATTCTTCCTAATTAAAGTATAACTAAAGGTAAAACAGTTTTGAATAAGGGTTAGAACACCTGTCAAGTTTTTATTCAAGTATGTGCCCCAATTAGGGAAATTAACCTTCTCTATTTGTCATGTTTACCATTATCACTGAAAGTGAAAGGAAATCCCAAATTGTGGGTTGTCATCAGAACAGTAGTTTGAAGGAAAATCTTCTGATAGGGACACTAGTTCTGGTGACCCTGGTGACAAACAGGGATATGTCACTTTGGAGGGATTTCCTCTCACTTCCTGTTTTAGCTATGGCATAAGTGAAGGGAGATCTCCCCAATGAGAAACAAATGGCAAAATAAAAGAAAAACACCTGACAAAGTGTTCTAACCCTCTCTATCCAAAATAATTGTATTTATTTTTTTAAAGTGCTATCCTAATTAGAAAGTATGTTTCTTGTGCACAACGGAAAAATTAGTTTAGTTTCGGTTTGTTTCTTTTCGGTCCTGTTGATTCATAATCGTTCGTAATTTTGCTAGACGGGATTTTTCGTGTTCGGACTAATTCGTACTTTCGGTAGAGTACATTGTTTTTCGTTGATTCTGGACACCTACTTTCGTAACTTTTTTTGGGTTTGTTGATTCGTAATTTTCCGTGTCCCTCTCACAACGACGCTGCCTATTATGCCTAATGTGCTTCGAATGGATTTGTACTTTTCTAAATACATAGCGGTTATTTGTAACGATTCGAAATCTCGTATTTTACTTTCGTTTTTTACATGGGGCTATAGTTTTTTACATGTTTTTTACATGCGGCTATAGCCTCCGCCCCTGTACACCATTTTGAGAGGGAGTTCAGCACGGTGAGGGAGAAGCAGAGAGCAGAGCAGAGTGTTATTGTGCTTTGAATGGATTTGTACATTCGTAACTTTTTTCATAACGAATTATGCCGAAGACATTCGGGCATTCGCTATTTGCGATATAATTTTTTTTCGGATTTCGTTTTATTCGTAATTGCTTTGTTTGGAAATTCGAATGCTTCCGAGTGTCCGAAAGTTGCTAAATTCGGACGAATTTTGATTAGTTACAAAACTAATTGCACAAGCCTATTCTTTATACTGATGTCACAGTAATGGAGCCCAAGTTACAGAAAAGTATCTTTGTGAGGTTGGAGTAATTGCCATTTCTGTCTATTCATTGCCACATCCTTCTCAAGATATAACTGTTTAGCAGAGGTAGGGGTTTCATATTTTTCCTCCAGGTTCCCTCCCAAAACAATTCAAGATCCTGCTAGCATCAATTTCAGTATTTGTTTTGAAACTAGTTCCAAATCAAATAGTGAAAGAGCAGTGTTTATTACATAGGGTGACAATTGCAGATCCCGTAAGAAACTACCTTCAAACAGGGTCGTTAAAGTGAGTCAATGCTATTGAAAGAGAGAGGAGGTAAGGTGCTTTATTGATTCACCTTAAAAGTGATAGACAGCCACAACTGCATGATCAATATAAGATTCTCTGCAGTCATTAAATTAAAGCGTTATGGTAAATTGTGAAAAATAAGAGATTAGACATGACTTCATAAATTCATATGTTCCCGGTATAGTAAAATTAGGATGACTTGCATGAATATTACTGTTAGCTAAGTGTACTGGTGTTGATGTACACAGCTCACTTTCACTAAATTCACTTGCCAAAAAGTAAAGCTGATTATGTCTATCAAAAAGGGGAGCATATTGTAGTTTTAAAACATAGTCACCTTGTGTTTATATTGTAAAATGCATCCGAAAGTGTTTTTTGAAATGACTAACATTTATACAATATGCACATGTTAATTAACACAAGGACCTAAATTAAAAACAAAGACAAATTCAGCTGAATATGTTAACCATTCCAAATAGGCAATAATGTCACCTTATAGTAATATACAGTGCCTTGAAAAAGTATTCATACCCCTTGAAATTTTCCACATTTTGTCATGTTACAACCAAAAACGTAAATTTATTTTATTGGGATTTTATGTGATAGACCAACACAAAGTGGCACATAATTGTGAGGTGGAAGGAAAATGATAAAATGGTTTTCTAAGTTTTTTACAAATAAATATGTGAAAAGTGTGGTGTGCATTTGTATTCAGCCCCCCTGAGTCAATACTTTGTAGAACCACCTTTCACTGCAATTACAGCTGCAAGTCTTTTTGGGGATGTCTCTACTAACTTTGCAAATCTAGAGAGTGACATTGTTGCCCATTCTTCTCTGCAAAATAGCTCAAGCTCTTTCAGATTGGGCGGAGAGCATCTGTGAACAGCAATTTTCAAGTCTTGCCACAGAATCTCAATTGGATTTAGGTCTGGACTTTGACTGGGCCATTCTAACACATGAATATGCTTTGATCTAAACCAGGGGTCTTCAAACTACGGCCCCCCAGGTGTTCAGGAACTACAATTCCCATCATGCCTAGTCATGTCTGTGAATGTCAGAGTTTTGCAATGCCTTATGGGATTTGTAGTTCCGCAACAGCTGGAGGGCCGTAGTTTGAGGATCCCTGATCTAAACCATCCCATTGTAGAGTGGTGTGTTCAGGGTGATGTGCAGTGTTAGTTTTTTGCCACACATAGTGTTTTGCTTGGGCCTCTTGGCTGCTTCTCTGATGAATGCTCTCCTTGCCTGGACTGTCAGTTTAGGCGGACGGCCATGTCTTGGTAGGTTTGGGATGTTATTATGATGTGATGCACTTTACCTTTTCCACTATTTATCTGGATGTTATTATGATGTGATACACTTGGGGAAGAAATATTTGTATCTTTTTTCACTAGCTCTTTATTATATATTTTTCAATATCCTTTATTGTTCTTAGTAATTAGCGCTGCTTCACTATATATTTATATACTCATTGGTGCTGACAACACTACAGAAGTTTAGCTGCTTTTTACACTTTCACTTAGCACTTTAATAGCAAGCACTTTACTCGTTATCAACACTTTATGGTAGAGCATTAGTATTTTACTTTTTATCTTGGCAGGTTTGCAGTTGTGCCATACTCTTTCCATTTTCGGATGATGGATTAAACAATGCTGCAGGAGATGTTCAAAGCTTGGGATATTTTTTTATAACCTATCCCTGCTTTAAACTTCTCCAGAACTTTATCCCTGACTTGTCTGGTGTGTTCCTTGGTCTTCATGATGCTGCTTGTTCACTAAGGTTCTCTAACAAGCCTCTGAGGGCTTCACAGAACAGCTGTATTTATATTGTGATCAATTTACACACAGGTGGACTCTATTTACTGATTAGGTGACTTCTGAAGGCAATTGGTTCCACTAGATATTAGTTAGGGATATCAGAGTAAAGGGGGCCGAATATAAATGCACGGCACACTTTTCAGAAATGTATTTGTAAAAAACATTGAAAACCGTTTATCATTTTCCTTCTACTTCACAATTATGTGCCACTTTGTGTTGGTCTATCACGTAAAATCCCAATAAAATACATTTACGATTTTGGTTGTAGCATGACAAAATGTGGAAAATTTCAAGGGGTATGAATACTTTTTTAAGGCACTGTATACAGTAAATGACCCAAATAGAAAATTAAATTCAAATGTGTTTAAAGTGAACCTTGCATTAAATTGCAAGGTACCTTTGCTGACTGTCCCCACCCCAAAATAAAACACTTAAAAAAGATGGAAAAAATAAAAAATCAAGAAAAAAGCAAAAAATGGTCACCTTGGACCTCAACATCTGTCCACTTTCTTAAAGTGCTGGCAACATAATTATTTTAGCTCAAAATACTATAGGAATGTTCTCCTGTACTGTGATAGAGCGCTTTCTTGCTGAATGGAGCACCAAGGGAAGGAATGAAAGGCAAGAAGATGTTGGGGTATACAGTATAAAGGGAATAAAACAAAGCTGTTGTTTTGCCCTGAATGAGCGGAGCACAAATTTGCTTTAGACCAGGTGCTAATTGGTTTTATTTTTTTAAAGGATCTGGCAGATAATACCTATTCTCAACCTGGAGGATCAGGGTATCTGACTCATCCAGTTGGACTTGTCTGACCTGGATGACTGCCTATAAAAAGATCAAAAGCTCCCACCAGAATAGCTCCAAATGCCAATTGAGCAAAACATTCGATGGGCAAAGCACACAGGTTCACTTTAAATTAAAGCGCAACAAAAACAACATTTACAAATCATTTTACCAAAAGTACTTATGAATGTTTGTTGAGAACAGAGTGATCAGTGCCAGCCTCATGGGAGCAGCCTACACGAGGAAGCCAAAGTCATCTAAGTACACATATAAACATCCTACCTCCGGATCAATGGGTAAGCCACAATGTGATGGATGGTTAAAAAAAAAATCCAAATTGTATCTTCAAGGACAAAATCTTCCTTTTACCCTTTGGTAAATAAACGGCTCCTGGAAGGGCAGAGATTCATCATAAACTGGATGATCTGCAAGAGAGTACGTCCAGAAATGATGAACACAACAGCTTTTGAAATCCATCAAATTAATTCTTCTCAGATCTTTCATTACATGCTCATAAATTAATCATGGTATTTATGTGTCAACCTGATATAGCCAGTTGGCTCAATGGAACACTGGCTTTGCCCTTTGCGCCAGCAAACAGCTACATCACCCAAAACAAAAGGCTATTAGGGAGAGAAATTGATTCTGTCATGCTTTGTGTGCAGATGGACTGGGCGGTGGAAAAGCATTTAGATAAATCAATTAATCAATCCCTTTATGCCAATTTAAACGTCATAAAAAAATCATGCAACTCAACTGTAGATGAATGTTTCATGAAAGAATATTGAGAGACATGTATGAAGGTAGGAAAGTTTGTTCCTACACCTATACCAAATAGGTATCATGGTAGGACAACCCAGTAGGCATGCTGTGGTGTGGCCTGTTTGGGGCAGGACTTTATGAAAGGCATGAGGCTTGATTGCAGCACAAGATCTACTGTACATCTGGCTTAGATTCATAGGGTTGTGTAGATCATGGTTTATGTAGAAAATCTGTAACTTGTGGTAATACTTGTACTGGTGAGTTGTGACGATGGTTCATTATGAGAATGAAAATTAAATATGCTTGAGAGGTAGGATGCAACCCATTTCAGTTTGAATATGTAAGGCACACCAATAGCCCTGAATAATTAAAGTGGTTGTAAACCGCGGCTATGTGGCTTGTGAAAAAAAAAACCTGCAAGGCAATGCCATAATGTTCTAGCATGCAACGCATACTAACACAATATGAAATACTAACCTTGAAACAAAGCCCTCCAGTGCTGTACTGTGACCGCTGAGAGGGCTGACATGTTCCCTCCATCTTTCTTCCGGATTCGATGTGATTGGCCGGAGCATGCGTGTGGGAGCCCTCGGTTCTGGCACGAAGCTCTGAAGGTCCAGCAAGGTTTGCCGGACCTACAGAGCCGCTGCACGTTTAGGAGTTATTCATTTTACCTACAGGTAAGCCTTATTATAGGCTTACCTGTAGGTAAAAATGACCAAGCAGGGTTTACTACCGCTTTAAAGTGGAAGGGAACACTGTTTTTTTCATCCTGTAGAATTATAACCAACAAGGTTTTGTCTGTGTACCAATGGGGGGGGGTTTCACTTCACTTCCTGTCTCATAGCCAAAATAGGAAGTGAGAAGAAATCCCTCCAAAGTGAAGGAATCCCTAGTTATCACCAGCAGTACTAGTGTGTCCTTTAGAAGATCTCTTAAAGGAGACACTAGTACCCAGAAATTGAAAGCATCATAAACCAAGGCCAACAAAATAAAGAACGGGGGTTTGGAGCTGGGCCTCCTGGGGGTACACTATATATGAAAAAACAAGGAGAATAAGGCAAGAGGGTGAGCGAAAAAACTTTTGTGTAACTGGTGTCTTATCCACAACTGCAGAGGGGTTGGGCTAAAGAAGGACCCACAGGCAAGTTCAAACCTTCAGAGAATTGGGCAGAAATCAGGGTTTTCAGTGTGTCTGAGGAGAAGTAATACATCCAGATATATCACAGAGTTTTACATTCATCCCAAGTGTCTGTCTCTTGCCTGGATCTCCTCCATCTGCATAATGTCGTTCACGATGGCCACCCATAGTCTCAAGGGAGAGGTAGTAGTGGATTTCCAACATTTAGATATAAGCTGTCGGGCAGCTAAGAGAAAAAATTGTAATAGGCATGATTTTTGCAATCTGAAGGACCCTGGTAAGATAGACAACAGAGCTATTTTTTGCAATGGGGTGAGAGACTCGTTGTAGATCGCATTGTAAATCCTAAAAATATTACTTCAAAAAGGATAGATCAGATTGCATTCCCACCATATATGCAAGTATGTCCCCTCGCCTTTGTTGTGAAGTGAAGGTATATAGAGGCCCATGAGTATGAAGTATAAAAGTTACTTTATAAAAATAAAATAAAAAAGACTTTATTATGTAGAAATTGAATGATAACATAAATAAGGTAGTTTACAGAAATGGCACCATATATGTTGTGGGTTAGACACTTCTTCAAGCAGCACGGAGAGATAGAGCGGGGAGATGCTAGTGTAAACTAGCATCTCCCCGCTCTGCCTAGTGACAATGATACTGCTCTCCGCTCCGTGTAGTCGGAGCGGAGATCAGTGTCATGTCACACACATCTCATCCCCCCTACAGTAAGAAGCACTCCCTAGGAAACACTTAACCCCTACAACGCCACCTAGTGGTTAACCTCTTCACTGCCAGTGTAATTTTCACAGTAATTTTCACCAGCCCTGTGTATAATGTAGAGCCTGGTATATGATGTACAGAGCCCTGTGTTTTACACCATAGAAATTACACATGTGCGGTTATTGATTATTCATACGATTGATTGCTCTCGCTCTGCATCCACTGCTAGATACTGTATTTAATATTTAAAAATTTTCATAACCTGGTAAACCCGGTAAACCCTTTATAAATATAAATAATAAAATCATTTTTTTTCTCTTTCTCTTTTGTCTGACTGAGACAGAGCCTACCAATTCAGGATTCTGAAAAAAGGCACCACTCGGGCCGCACATTCCATCCACTGAGCCACGGCGTCACTTCCGGTTTCTTACTGGCAAAGAGAAACCGGAAGTGACGCTGCGGCTCTGAGGGAAAGCACCGCCCATGTCCTATGGGGATGCCATTTAAAAACACAACAACAACAAGAATGACACTAAGATGGGAGTGTTCAGGCGCATTGCATTGTGCCACGCCACAATGCAGGACAAAACCAGGCAAGTGAAGCATCTCACATGCAATCACGTGATTGCATAGACGTCATGCTTCCCATATTGCACTGTGCCCGACATCCGAACACAGTGCACTTAAAGGACCTTTTTTTGTTTTTTTGTTTTTTTAAAGGTCCTTTTTTGTTTTTTGGGACTAACTTTGGGGGGGTGGACACTGATCTAATGAGATCATTCTTCCCATTGTGGCTGTTGAGGAGAAGTCACCTCCACGTTTTTAATCCTTGCTCTGTAAATCTACCAGCTGCCTTTGATGAGCAGTTAGGAGTACACAAGAAAGTCCCAGTATTAGACTTTAATCACAAAATTACGTAAAAAAAATTAACAGAATGCCTTAAAGTATATGTAAACCCTCACCTTGCAAAACAACCCATTCAGTTTAAAATAGAAATGAAAGGCAAAACATTTCTGTATACATATAAAAAGCATTATGGGGCTGGTGCTGGGTGAGCAAAAATCTTCCCTATCTTTTTTTCTTTTTCTACTCTGCCATTTCTTACTCTTATTTCTTTTTCGTCTGTCTCTTTAACTTGCAAATGCTCAATCATGTATCATTGTCCTTCCAAAAATGGGGAGGACTTTCTTGTCCTCTATCATGTAGTGGTTGTCGATATGGAGGAAACTTAGAGCTTTGGTAACTATATGTTGGTTGTATGACATTTAGCTACCAATTCTTTCTGTTGATCGCTCTTCCTGGACTACCTCACCACCTTTGGTTACAAGTAGTCTATCTGTTGACATGCCTGGGAAAGTCATCTTTGAGCTTGTCTCACTATATTCAGTCCCCATGGCCCATGTGGAGATTTTCATGATGTACGTATATTCTTTTTGATATACCAGTCTGGAGTTATATTTGCCTATCATTTGTCTGTACGTTTGTATTGTGCTCTCATGCCTAGTGTGGTCAGTTTTTAATAGGAAAGCAGAAAAACTGTCAGGGACACCAGGTATTTCGCACAAATGATGCAATACGAAGAGAACAGTATACTTTCTCATACAAGTTCATGGTACAGCAGGCACATATCAGGAATATTAAATTATGCGTTGACATATTCTTTAAAAGAGCAAAATACCATACATTTACCTATTATCCTAGGCAGATTAAAGAGAATGTGACCTGACTAGTGATATGAATTTAAATTTTTCTACCTTACCTGGCTTACTCAAAGCTTGACTCCTCAGCTCAAATATCAGGGGTCATAGGTCATCAGAAATCTGGTAGTTGCTGTCCATTATCTGAGCAGAAAGTAGGGCCAGTCAGTTGATAGGTTAACAACTGTCAGACTTCACATAACCTCTCATTCTCCATAATTCTATCTTGAAAACTTTCTTATGAATCTACAGGGAATTCATTACTGTTATTTTTTTCCAATATACATATTCGGTTTTATTTGTCATTACTGTAATGTAGAATGGAGATATATTTTTTCCTACCACTAAATTAAACTGAGATTTCAAATGTAAATTTGTGTACATGCCTCTAAAGCATGGCACTTTATTAACATCACATTCCCTTCCATTCTTCTAAACCAGCATCCCTGGCTGATATTGTAACATTAATTCATAATCTAAGCCCATTCATATATTTCCTAATTTAGTTCTTGGCACAACGTGACAGGCTGGAAAGCTATAACCATCACATCAGGTATGTTATTTTTCGCAATCCTTCACCAGGAATTATTATAGATTTGTCAGAAGCTCCGTTAATCACAATTCCGTGGGAAAAAATATTGCAGAATCATAGGGCCCTTGCCCCATTATGTATAGAGTAACGGAGCACCATAAAGCATATCTGACAGTTAAAGGCTGTGTTATCGGCCATCAGTAAACTTTGTTTTATGTGTGGAAAAACTGCAGATTCATTCTTTTCTCAGCCTGACTTTTCATGGAAACTTTGAAAAGTATTTCTAATGCCTTGGCCTTTGGATAAAATAAAAGGGAATATACCTGAAGCAAAACAAGAATTGCACCTCACAAGAATGAGTTTACAATTTTAGCAAGATTGGTGTAAAGAAAACCAGTCATTATTGGGCATTTGTAATTGTTTAATACTCCACTCTTGAATTTATATCAAGGTCTAGTCTTAAGCTGTTCAAAAAGGGATAAAAATTTAACCAATCGGTCATTAGACCAATCCTTAGATTTTCGTATGGTTAGTGTGCTAACTGTGACAGTCGATTTCTGTTTCAAGGTTGAAAATGAATAAAAGAACATGTTGGAACATTTTTTCTAATTGTTTGTAGATCAATCATTCGAAAAGGAAAATGTAATGAAATGTACATGAGCAGTAGGGGTAGTAGTAGAAATAGGTCAGAAAAAAAAATGATGTTTAAAGTGTTACTAAACCCACAACAGTAAAATCAGTCTGTATATGCAGTAAAACATGCTTGTTCTACTCACTATACAATGCTCCCAGCCAGGGATATGTGTGCCCATTGAAAGACCCAGCTCCCAGCAAGCCACACCCCTGCTCCCTCCTCCTAGCTCCTGATAGACACTTGCAGGAGCCAATCGCTCCCTTACCCTCACCTTTGCTCTACAACCAGGCCGTTCGGGGAAACAGTATGGATCATGAAGGATCTGGTGGCAGTTACAAGGACAGCAGCAGTTAAAGTGTTACTAAACCCACAACAGTAAAATCAGTCTGCATATGCAGTAAAGCATGCTTGTTACACTCAATGTGGAACCTAAGGGGTTAATCCTCCGCATTGTGTAAAAAGGCTGCTTGATCCTGTCTTCTTTGACCCTCCCCTTCTTCCACTATCCCCAATCTATCACCTAATAAGACAGAGCATTTGGAGTCACTCTGCACATGCTCAGTTTGGTGTGTATTGCTATTTTTTTTTTCTTGGGAGGGTATATGTGATCACTCAGCACAGGGCCAATCACTGTCCAGACAGGGGGTCAGGGGTCCTGCAGGCTGATAGGACAGTCAGAATGGACTGAAAACTCCTCCTACAAGCTGTAACCAGACACTAAAAGAAGTCACAAGGCTTCTATATACTGCTGATGAGAAAAGGTATTTAGCAGTTTATATTTACTAATATATATATATATATATATATATATATATATATATATATATATATATATATATTATACATATATATATTTACTAAAATAATTGCATTTCCATGTTCGCTGTACTGTGGGAGACCAGATATAGTGAATGCAGGGTCCTGGGTTTAGTAACAATTTAATTTTGAAAATGATCAGATTTTTTTAATTTTTTTAATTAAAATTCACTGGAAATTTTCCAATATACTGTAAATACTTGGCCATTGAATGTTTGATTGAAAAAACGTTTCATTTTATTAGGGGAATTTTCATTTGTTTTTCTACTCATCTTTGGCTAGCTTTATCTCATGAGTATAATATGGATAAATAAACCAAAAACTAATTCCATAAGGAAATCTTGATGACTCTGGTACAATTGAAGGAGAAACAAACCAACTGCCAGGCCCTCTTTAATGTAAAGTTAAAATGAACCAGATTGCAGATGCGGAAATGGCTGGGGTCTGCCTTGGTCAGGCTGCAATGGGATATCCATAGGAATGTGTGGGCTACATATGCCATAATGGGTACCCAATCCGTCTGTAAAGCTGGGTATACACTTTTAAAATATGGAAGGAAGATTCATACAAAAACTTTCAGAACATTCGAATGTAGTTCGAAAGTAGTTCAGGATTTCTTTTACTTTTAACATTTGATTTTGGAATGAATGGACTTTACTGAATAAAACCCACATACAGTACACTGTTAGAAGTTCATATATTTAAGAAATATTTTTTTATCCTGCTCCCTTGAATTTTCTCATCATGGCGGTAAAAAACAGACAATGATTGGATCCACTAATAATTAGAAAATTAAAAAATGTTGAATGAAATTATAAAATTGTAAATTAAGCTTAAGTGACAATGCACACAGGAGCCCAAGAAAAAATATTTCCGACTTTTGATGTGACTTTTTGATGAAAAACCCATTATAGCATAAGCTAGAGACAATAAAAATGTAAAAAAATACACTAACTCCTTTTACCTGAGATGCATATATACAGCCGAAAAGATTTGTGGGTATTGATGATGGCACAAGAAAAGTGGTCTAGGAGGTATGAAAACGAAATTTGCCATAATTAGGCCCTTTGCTTCTGTACTTTTCTCCTCTGCACAATGCAAATTTTCCTCCTGGACCTGCAAAATGCAAAACGTGATGCTGACAAGTTGACTTTTCTCTTTCTGTCTTTGAATATCGAACTGTTCCGGCGATTCCTTTGTTATGTTCTTATAACTATAATGTAATTTCCTCCACAGTTATGTAAATTCTAATTGAAATTGAGCCACTGAGTACAGATGTATCCCCCAAAACTCTTGGCATTTTATTGTTTCCTAAAATCCTATCGTATCATAAGTGTGATCAATACTAATTCCTTGATGTCAGGATGTATAATCATCATTTAAGTTTCATGAAAGGCTTTCATATTTCAAATTACATTATAGTATTGATAAAAATTTCCATGGAGCTATCTTATATTTACCGAATATCTTAGAATTCACAAAGGTGGCAGTGTTTGAAAACCGTAAGTACAAAGTAAAGAATCAAATTCTAATCATATTTCAAGAAAAAAAATTGTTCTTTCAGAACACCTTAACGCCTTTATAGTATACATGTAATACAAAACAAAAGAAAAAAAATCAAGCCCCAGGCCCTCTTTAGCATGTAAGATAGAAATATCCAGATTACTGGATCTCAGATGCATTGCCCCAGCCAAGTAGAGATTTGGTCGTAATAGCAAAGGTAGCAGTCATTTCCTGGGTTCCTCTGTGCCCTGTCATAGACGTAAAGATTGAGTACTGATTATACATATGGAGCCAAAGGGCACATGTGATGACTTGAAGATGACTGCATTCCTGTTGCTGTAGATATCCTATTGCAGCCTGACCAAGGCAGACCCAAACCATATCTGCGTCTGTGATCTGGTTAATTTTAAATTTACATTAATAAAAGCCTGGTAGTAGTTTTATTTCTTGCTTAATTGTAGCAGGCTCACAAAGACCTTGGATTTGCTTATGGGGCTCTCTGCATATGGAATTTGAGGACAACTGCAGTTTCCCTAAACATCTGTACACCTGATCATACTGCCCAAATCTGCCTAGCGGTCACCATTTACGTCTTGCTGGGAACAACATTGCTGCATATGCTTCCAGGCCAGCCATAGAGAACATTGGCCATGCTCTTCTTCTACTTCGTGGTAAAGTAGGATTGGCCATTACAAGGTATATTTTTTATATATAAAGGGGGTCAAAGATCTGGAGGGACATGTGTATCTGCAAGAACAATCCAAAAATTTGTGAGAGGCTGTTTGTGCATAAACATGCATACTTCTGTTGCCAGAGAATTTAAAGGGGTTGTAAATGTAAAAGTTTTTTCACCTTAATGCATTCTATGCATTAAAGTGAAAAAACATCTGTGGATTAGCGGACCCCCCGCCCCCCCCCCCCCTGTTTACTTACCTGACCCCTCGAAAGTCCCAAGCCGTGAATGCGCTTGCTTCTCGGCCAGGCTTCTCGGTGCATTCATTGGTTGATTGAAAGCAGTGCAGCCATTGGCTCGCGCTGCTGTCAATCACATCCAATGACTCGGCGCGCCGGGGGGGCGGGGCCGAGTGATACAGTCAGCCGCTTTGGCCGTCAGCTGTATCACGGGAGCATGCCCGCAAGAGCCTGCTCGCATAAAGGTGAGAAGTTCTTGCGGGGGGAGCCGAGACAGCCGCCGAGGGACCCCAGAAGACCAGGTTCGGGGCCACTCTGTGCAAAACGAGCTGCACAGTGGAGGTAAGTATAACATGTTTGTTATTTTTTATTTTTTTACCTTTACATACCCTTTAAAGCAGGGGTCTCAAACTGGCGGCCCTCCAGCTGTTGCAAAACTACAAGTCCCATGAGGCATTGCAGGCTGACAGTTACAAGCATGACTCCCACAGTCAAAGGCATGATGGGACTTGTAGTTTTGCAACAGCTGGAGGGCCGCCAGTTTGAGACCCCTGCTTTAAAGTCTATATTGTGGAGAGGAGGGAGAACAGGACTAAAGCATGGCTGGTATTAGCACATACTTGCATTAGCTTTCAGTGTCCTCCTCTGCCTGAATGCCAAACTATTCTGATCAGGCAAAGCTTTGCCATTCCTTGGTAGTGCCAAAGCTTGGCCACCCCCTTCCTCTTAACCCACACTCCTATTGACCAATAAAGCAGCCAAACATATTTGATAGTGCAAAAGCTTGCCCACCTCATTCCTCCCACATATTTGTATAAACCAACAAAGCAGAGCAGACTAATATAATTATTTACCAATAGGGAGGTGTGGGTTTTAGTGGAGTGGCAAGTTCCAGCACTAGCAGAAAATGTTGAATCTTTGATTGATCAGAACGGTCAGGTATTTATGCACAGTATGGTAGTAAAAGTTGCCAAAGATATGTGCAGGCACCTCTAGGAAACTGGAAGGGCTACTTTCTCCTTATACTGAGGGTTCAGAAGGTAAAATATTGTTGTTTATGATCCAATTTATTAAAGACAGCAAGCCAACACATTTCAAGGATCTTTGTTTCCTTCATCATGGTTACATAGAAAAAAACAGACTGTCAGCAGTTTTTTTTAGCAGTAACATTACATTATCTACTGTGTTACCCCAGCAATTTGTTAAGGTAGTCCACTAAACCCTCACCTATCCTGACCCCTGGTGTATCCATAACTTGTGCAGTGTGCACAGCGCACACAGGCCCCAATGGTGCACTCAATCTATACACTGGGGACCCGATTCACACTCCTTACTATAACCCTGCCCTTTGAGCTGCAGCTGTAAGGAGTGGGCGAGGCTGCTGCTGAAAGGACAGCATTGTGGTGAGGAGTGTGAATCAAGTCCATATATATGCTGGCACTACACCTGCCCTCTAAAAGCAGTGGGTAAGGTGCCAGCAATGCACTGATCATATAATACATACATACACCTGGCCCACCATCACGTCCGGACTAGTGCCAGGTGATGCTCAGACCAGGGTTTTCCTCACCAGTCCCCACCAACTATTCCACATAATAAAAGGTATTTGTCAAACCTAGTAAAACGAAATACTAGTATGCTGTCGAATGTTCTGAGGAAAGAGGGGCTTAGGTGTTTACTGGGTGCTGATTGCATCTACAAGCTTACACGGTTGTTAAGGGGGCCTAGCTTATGCCCGTATGCAAAGGTCCACTGCATCCTACACCACAAAGTTAGTGGATAAAACAGACATTGCTCAGTACCTTGTTCTATAATGTGTCTTTCATCAAAAAGAAAGTTTTCACTAAAAAAGGCTTAACTTTTGCCCCTCTCTGTTTGGCTCACTAGGCTTTCTGCTCAACCACATTTGTAGTCGCCTACCTTACCGCCATCCGCACGTAAATTCTGTCGTAATCCAGTTTTACTATTTCCTGCTAAGGAATCCAATTGCCTGAAACGTAATAATACAGCAGCAGAAAAACTTGTTTCCTCCCCAGATGGCATCAAAATCTCCTTTTTTTCCTTTCCTCTCTTGCACTCTTTCTCGAAAACACATCCATCACTCTTGTGCAGTTACTAAAGCCATTTTGACCAAAGCTGCTTTCATTTCTCTTGCATTCCTGCCCACATCTGACTTGTATTTATTTATGGTTGGCACTTGAGTGTTTCTCTGTAAAACAGTGGTCATTATCCCCGAATGATGCATTTAAGTCCCCCCCCCCGAAAAATGGCTTGTTTCTTCCTCTTCTGTCTGTTCGGATATTCTTCTTAGTTGTTGCCTAATTATTTTTAGGATGCACTTACCATAGATCTGAAGAGCTGGGTTATATTTCAGAGCCATTCTCTTGTAGGACTATTCTATAGATCATTCTGATTTTTCCTCCTGTCTTACAATCTGACTACCACAGAGCAGTTAAATTGTATTTATACATCACAGGCTGCTTGCAAATGCTGGTTCCCCAGAATTTATGAAGCTTCTAAACTTGACAGTGGTTACATCAGTCCAGAATTGTGAACTGGTAGTTTTTTTTGAAAAGCTTTGGCAATCCCAATAAACCAGTCTAAAAATCTCAATCTAAAATAATGTCAGGTGTTACTTCTGTCTGTGATGCCGTAGAGGACTTCTGTGCCTTCTCACGCCACCCTGTTACTTTCAGAGTTTTGGGGGGTTTTCACACTCAGTAAAGCTATATTTTTCTAGACATGTGCACACTGAAATATTTCGTTTCGGAATTTCGTTTTTGTCCGAAAAATAAATTTATTTAGTTACTCCCAAAATTTGTTTTTATTTATTTTGTTTTGTTAAAAAATGCATTCGTCCGAAAATCCAAATGAATTAAGGTTGAATCTGTCATTGAAGGCTTATGGTGTCCGTCAAATGTTCTAAGAAGCTAAATTGTACGATGCCGCAATCGTACATTTCCTGTTGAATGCTCCGCCCACAAGCTATAGTAGAGTTCTAATGTTTTATGACTAGTAATAATTATATTTATTAATTATTATTACTAGTCAACCAACATTAGAATTCTTCTATAGCCTATGGGTGGAGCATTTGACCATAAATGTCCGCTCGTGGCGACCGTATGTTTTTAGCTGCTTCGTCGAATCTTCATGTCTCTATAATGTCGAATCTTTTCTCTCTATGTTGAATAATCTTGGACTATTAGAGTTAGGTTAGGCACATTCGACCGCAGGTTCGATAGACACAGATCGCTTTTGTCACCGTCATGTCGAATCTTCTATCTATATTGAAGGACTCATAGCTAGGAAACATAAGTTTCATGCTAATAGTGGGCCTGGCACGCTGTATAAATCGAAATCCAAAAAAATGATGGATATCAATAAGAATATCCATGTATCCATGAAGCTGAACTTAACCCCTTTGATCGCCCCTGATGTTAACCCCTTTCCTTGCCAGTGCCATTAGTACAATGTCAGTGCATATTTTTAGCACTGATCGATGTAATAATCTCACTGGTTCCCAAAAAAGTGACAAAAATGTCAGTTAGGTGTCTGATCTGTCCACAGCAATGTCGCAGTCCCGCTAAAAATCACTGATCACCACCATTACTAGTAAAAAAAATGCCATATATCTATCCCCCTATTTTGTAGAGGCTATAACTTTTGCGCAAACCAATCAATAAATGCTTTTTGGGATTTTTTTTACCAAAAATATGTAGCAGAATACAAATTGGCCCAAATTTATGAAGAAATTAGATTTTTTACGTTTTTTTATTGGATGTGTTTTATAGCAGAAAATATAAAAACATTTTTTTTTTTCCCCAAATTTTCAAAACCATGGAGGTGATCAAATACCACCAAAAGAAATCTCTATTTGTGGGGGAAAAAAAGGACATACATTTTATTTGGGTACAGCGTCGCACAACCGCGCAATAGTCATCTAAAGTAATGCAGTGCCGTGTCGCAAAAAATGGGCTGGTCAATGAGAGGGAAAATCCTTCTGGGGCTGAAGTGGTTCAACGAATAAATGAATATGGACTCCTTTGGCCTTTTGTGTCTTTCCATTAGTGCATGTAGAGGGTAGCCATGTCTGTTGTGACTACCCTAACATGAGTCAGTGAGCTTTCTGAATGTTTGTATCCTCTCACTATTTTGTATGAACTTACATCAAAGCGCCTCTTGGATGTTTTTTTCTTCATTAGAGCTTCTCAGCATAGGACCCAGAAGCAAGTGGAGATCACTGGAGTAGTCTATTTCAGTCATTTCCAGCTTCCAAGGGGGTCAACCAGGTATACTTAGATACATTGTTAATTATTTTAGTATACTGTGTATATATATATATATATATATATCATTCAATCAATACCTGGAATTCCTCTTTAACCCCTTCATATGCAAATTTGCGGCCCCGCAGGACTGGAATTTTTTTCCGTGTGGTCGCATATTTGCGTATTTCCATTTTTGCTGGAAGCGCACTGCACAGCGCACTCCCAGCACAGAGACTGGTGTCTCAGCGGGAGCCCCGGGCCCTGTACTAGCAATCGGGACCCGAAACTTCTGATTTTGGGTCACCTGATCACTGTGATTGGCAATCACAGTGATCACTCATTGTGAAGCCTCACCCCTCTTTTCTCTTCTGTGAATGGAGAAGAGAGATACATCATAAAAAGAAAGTGTGAATAAAAAAAAATAAAAAATGATAATAATAGAAAAAAAAAAAACCCAGATCAAGGTTTGATCTAGGTCAGTGCCAGGGTTGGTGTTTGGGTCAAGATCAGGATCAAAGGTCAGGATCAGTATTTTATCTTGACAGGATTTTTTTTTTAATTAGTATCAGTGTCCGTTAGTGTCAGTGTGTTTTAGATAGGGTTAAAAAAAAAGCAAAATAAGTGTAGCGGTACCCCCAGACTAAGGGAGCTGCTGGTTTGCTTTTGGGCCCTGTACACAGCACAGCCAACCCCCGGCAATCTACTCAACCCTTCTCTGGCACAGCTAGTCTAGGGGTGGTGTTTTTATATAGCTCTATACCAGTTCATGTACAATCCCCCAATACTGTTCTAACAGTGATAAGATAGATTAATAGACTCCAATACCAGGTTGATCAACTGTAAAAAAGGTTTACTTGTGAATAAAGGAATTAACGATCAATATCACATATAACACATGCATGCAGAGCCCTGCAGTAATACTAACACCGGTTAACTTTGGTGCACAAACAGTTCTATCTCACACTAACATTTAGCTAGTGTCCCGTTAGCAATATGGCGCCCAGCAATACTATCAACTCCCAGTCAGGCCTGACCCAGTTAAAGCTCAGTCTTTTAGACAAGGAATCTTTGCATGCAAGATGATCGGTGGTGCACATACAGGAACAATATTTGTAATCCAATAATGGCTGGAGGCAATGTAAGCAACTCCCCGGAGACTATGTAACTCAGTCCCACAACTAGTCTCCTGACAGGAAAAAGGAAATATAACACGATGGGCCAAGGCAGTCTATAGGCCTAATAAAGTACTCAATTATAGTTGTGAGCAGGTGCTCTCTCACCCCTCCGGATCCCAGTCCGGGACTCCCACCGCTGTGTCCACACACACACAGGATCTGCCACCGCCTGTTCTCCGGTTCACTGACATCCCTGAAGTAGGTAGATGTCTGCAGCCGCACAGGCTCCGCAGCAAGGTGGAAGGCTCTCTGGATTTGCGCAAGGCCCAGGCCTCGGGCCTTGCACTCGCAGCAGGTCCGCACAGGAAGTCCTCTTGCCAGCCGCGCGGTGTCCAAAGAGGCCAAGCTTAGCCTCGCCCTCCTCTTTTATACCCCACCCATGGGTCTCTGCGGCAGCCCAATGCACACTGGGTGCCAAACGGGGTTCTGGGTAACGTAGTCCATGGGGCCTCAGTGGAGACCCCGCTACATAAGCACTATAGTTTCTGGGCTGTACTAAACAACAACTAACATACACATATGTGGTGTTGCTGCGATCATCAGGAGCAGAAGAATTTAATTTGGTGAAAGGTTATGGTAGTAGCAAGAAATATACAGTTAGATTTTTAATAAAAACCCAAAAATATATCACTATTTTGGGCCATTTTTTCTTTGAAAAAAAATAAAAAATCAGGAGATATTCATTACCATTTACCACCAAATGAAAGCCCAGTTTGTCCTGAAAAAACGCGGTATAATCCACCTGTATGCACAAAGTAGTGGCCAGGGATTCAGCATAAGGGCAGAGTTTTAGAGGCTGCTGCAGCAGATATGTGCAAGCTTCAACATACACCTTTGCTTTATATCTAACACCTGATTTTCTTCTTTTTTTTAAGCCTCAGAGTTGCCTTGAGTGGAGATAGATGCATTGAAATATAAATAATTGGTTCCAAACAGAATGTTGTAGTAAACTCAAGAGGCCTCTGTTAATGTCTGCCGATTCAGGTAAAATGCAGTCAGTCTTGTGCAGATCTCCAGTTATGACAATAATTGTATCTGCTGAGTAGCATATGAATTGTTTCAAATGTCCCTTAGACATTTCCCGACCTTGATGTCCCCTTTGTCAGCAGACAGATGAGCTGAAGCTTGCACTAAACCTACATCGCATGTAAATCACAGAATGTGACAAAAAAGATTCCTTCTCCTTTTGACAGGGAGCATTAAGACTTTCATTATTCCTCAAAACCATATGAGTAAGTAAACTGGATAAATATACAATGGTGACTCCATCTCATCATGGTGCTGGAAAGCAAAGCTTTTGTCCTGGATGGACAAAAGAAGAGAATTTGCAGCTAAAATGGTTTTAAAAAGATTTCAGAAATCATAACTTAAAGCGGAATTAAACCTCTGTATTAAAAATGGCATCAGGGAGTTACACGACTATGGGCTTGATTTACAAAAACTGTAGAGTAAAAAATCTGGTGCAGCTCTGCATAGAAACCAATCAGCTTCCAGGTTTTTTTTTTTTTGTCAAAGCTTAATTGAACAACCTGAAGTTAGAAGCTGATTGGCTACTATACACATATACATGGGCATCCGCTCCATAGGGCAAGGGGGGTCATTTGCCCCCCCCTGGAATCGGAAGTCAGAGTGAAGACACTTGCCCCCTGTGCTGCAATGGCCGCCACCACGGCAGCCGTGGACTTTTTTTTCTAAGTCTGCTGCTGGCCTGGGGGCTGGGGCTGCTCTGTCTTTTCCGACTACACATCCATCCCTCCCTCCTCACCCCCGGTCCGAGCATCGGATTGGCTCTGCCGCTCGGGCCTCTGCTTAACATCACCGTGCGTGACCATGCTGTTCCGTGATTGGCTGCTGCCTCAGCCTGCCTCTGCCTGTGTAAGGGTATGCGCCGGCTCCTCCCACAGGTGCGTGGCGTGCAGTGGCCAAGATGAGAGAATACGCTGCCAGTGCCTGCCCTGGGCCTATTGCTGAAGAACTACAGGTAACAGCAGTGCCTGTGTCATGACACCACTGTGTACATTTTTTTGTATTGCAATGTATTGCAATACATCTGTTGTGGGCTTCCATATTTTGATCTTGATGAAAACAACCTATACAGTATAGGCTGTTTTCATAAAGATCAAAATATGGCCACAACAGATGTATTGCAATACATTGCAATATAGAAAGATGTACATTCTCTTGGCTATATTTATATGGACATGGTGGAGTGAAGCTGAATTATCCTCAAGAGCTATTTCACACTGCCAGCTGGCCGCATTATCGGTAAAGTGCCGCTAGTTTTAGCGGTGCTTTACCATCGTTTTAGTGGCGCTATTCGGGTGCTAGTGGGGTCGAAGACAGGGTTAAATGCAACTGAGTATCGCCGCTTTGCAGGCGCTTCGGCAGCGGTGCCCATTTATTTCAATGGGCAGGGGCGGTGGAGGAGTGGTGTATACAGTGCTGCTCCACTGCCCCAAAGATGCATGGATGACCTTAAAATGATGCCCCCCCCCCCAAAAAAAAGTTCAGCGGACGCCCATGCACATATACACCAGATTTTGCACTCTCCAGTTTTATTAAATCAACCCCATAGTGTACTAGTATTCACAGCGGTCTCAGCGCTCTCAGCCTGTTACAGTCACTTTCATCTTCTCCCCTTCTTACAGAATAGAATTAGTTCACAAACAAACTCAATGCCACGTTGTAATCTCTAGAGTAAATGCCATGCTAACTAAAGTCAGGGCAACACGGCATTTCTAAGTTGGTGTCACACTACTTAAAGTATATTTAAAGCCACAAACTTTTTTGTTTTAATTTTGGAAAGACTACAGGAGGGTTCAGGGTCCTTGCATATGAGCGCCAGAGCCTGTGCAGTGTAAATTCCAGTATATTTCTACCTCCTGGGAAGCCCAGGTGCCATCAATATGAATGGCTGTAAAAAGTTTACTGTATATTGCACAGGCTCAGATATTCATAAAACTATTTTATTTATTTTTTGCCATCTTTGTCCCCATTTGAAGGTTTCTCCTCTACTGCTGGTAGAGCAGTAAATCCCCCTAACAGAGATGCAGACAGCAATAAACACCTGACACTGGTTCTAGCTCACTTACTACTCTAAGTGAAAAAAAAGTGTTATTATACTAAAATGTTGAGTCACATAGGAGTCAATTTACTAAAACTCGAGAGTGCAAAATCTGGTGCAAGTCTGCATAGAAACCAATCCGCTTCCAGGTTTTTTTTTGTCAAAGCTTAATTGAACAACCTGAAGTTAGAAGCTGATTGGCTACTATGCACATATACACCAGATTTTGCTCTCTCCAGTTTTATTAAATTAACCTCATAGTGTACTAGTATTCACAGGAGTGTCAGTACTCCCAGCCTGTTAGAGGCACTTTCATCTTCTCCCGTTCTTTCTCCCGGACTCTTCGCCCACTTGATTGGCAAAGCCGTGATTATGTCACTCCCGTGCCACTGACTATTAGCTGGTAAGGCCTAAGGACCACTTAGTAAGTGCCAAAGGGCTGCAGGCTGGGCACCAGGGATTTAGAAGTAATACATATGCAGACAACCATGTAAATACTTTTGCTGAAATAAATAATTATAGTAATCTATATTTTAAATATAAAAGTAGGACAGAGGCACTAAACCAAAGGAAGACTGCTTATTCATAACAGGGACATTTAGGAGTTATGACCTACAACCTTCCTTAATTCCTTCCTTCTTCCCTCCTCCCTTGCTTCCATCCTCCTTCATACAGATGCTTCTCTTATGTCATCATGTAACATCACCTAGTACAGGAGATAGATGGGGAGGTATCATTGTGCTCTGTAACTGATCTCAACTCTATGGAGCTTAGCTGCAAAGGATGCTTTTACAGCACTTCCCTGCCTCATGCTCTGCAATACGTGTAAGAGTTGGTTTATAGGGTTGAGATCAGCCTAAAACCCCTGAAAGAAAGGCTCATTGTTTAGTCCAGAGTCAAAAAGACTGGCCTATGCTTAAACATTTTAATTGGAGAATGTGGTTTAAACTTGGCCAATCGGATCTCTCACTTATAGTAATGCAATACGAGAAATTGGCTTCACTTCACAAAAATGTTACTGATGTGTCCTGCAGGGTTTGGGTCAGTGGCATATCATCCCTGGGTGTGATGTGTGAGGTGCACACAAGGGCCCCATGGGAGGGGGGCCCACTGTGCCCTCACACATTACACAACATGGGGAGATGCCAGTTACCTGTCTTTCTTGTCTGCACATTACAGTTAACCCCCCCCCCCCAGCTGGAAGTGGAGTCCAAGGGAGCCAAGCCTCACAACTTCCGGCCACATCTATACTATGTAATCAGCGGGTGCTAACGAATCACCGACTGGCTACTTGACAGCTGCCATCTAGAAACGAAGGGACGTTTCATCTGATCCTTTGCCCCTTCTGCTCCCCCTGCCCAATCCCATCCACAGCACAAGCGCTGCTCTGCTACATGAATCTTTACTGCATCCCTAGTGCTTGTAATGTGGAGGAGATCGGGCACTGGGGGGATGCAGGGGGAGAGGATCATATGAAACATTCCTTCCTCTTCAGATGACAGTTGTCAAGTAATCAGCTGGCACTTCAGTAGCGGCCGCTGGTTAAATAGTATAGATACCACAGCAGCTGTGGTATTCGGCTCCCCTGGATTCCACCTCCAACAGGTGGGGTGTTAACTGTTATGTAACTTGATCTCTGAACTCTGTGTAATTTCCTACTGACCTGTAAACTCTGTGTCACTTCCTACTGATCTCTGAACTCTGCGTCACTTCCTACTGATCTCTGAACTCTGCGTCACTTCCTACTGATCTCTGAAGTCTGCGTCATTTCCTACTGATCTCTGAACTCTGCGTCACTTCCTACTGATCTCTGAACTCTGTGTCACTTCCTACTGATTGATCTCTGAACTCTGCATCACTTCCTACTGATTGATCTCTGAACTCTGCGTCACTTCCTACTGATCTCTGAACTCTGTGTCACTTCCTACTGATTAATCTCTGAACTCTGCGTCACTTCCTACTGATTGATCTCTGAACTCTGCATCACTTCCTACTGATTGATCTCTGAACTCTGCGTCACTTCCTACTGATCTCTGAACTCTGCGTCACTTCCTACTGATTAATCTCTGAACTCTGCGTCATTTCCTACTGATTGATCTCTGAACTCTGCGTCACTTCCTACTGATCTCTGAACTCTGCGTCACTTCCTACTGATCTCTGAACTCTGCGTCACTTCCTACTGATTAATCTCTGAACTCTGCGTCACTTCCTACTGATTGATCTCTGAACTCTGCGTCACTTCCTACTGATTTCTGAACTCTGCGTCATTTCCTACTGATCTCTGCTTCCCATTTAGCCACGGCTAATATTCATCACAATAAAAACCGCACCCATTTTATGCCACAACACGCTGGGTGTGCTACACTTTCTTTTTCTTGCTCAGGAGGGCCCAGCATATGAGCCTGCACATTACTCACATGCAATATCACTGGTTTGGATAGTAATAATTTAAACTTTCAGATTTACCAGAATTACTCATTCTAAACCCTACCTGCTAGTTAGTATGTGTGTGGAAGATAAAGTTCTATGTGTATCTATATTCCTGCTTCAGCTCAGAGCAGCGATGTGCGTCAGCGAGTGTCTAACTGCCTTCTTTCATCTTTGTAGATGAATGGAATTACAGGCCTGGTTTTAAATGAAATGGGGCCCAGCGTGGTAATAGAGATGCAATGCCGTTCTTACAGAACAGAATTAGTTCAAAAACAAACTCAATGCCACGTTGTAATCTCTAAAGTAAATGCCATGCTAACTAAAGTCAGGGCAACACGACATTTCTAAGTTGGTGTCACACTACTTAAAGCATATTTAAAGCCAAAAACCTTTTTTATTAATTTTGGAAAGATTACAGGAGGGTTAAGGGTCCTTGCATATGAGCGCTAGGAGCCTGTGCAGTGTAAATGCCAGCATATTTCTACCTCCCGGGAAGCCCAGGTGCCATAGATATGAATGGCTGGTAAAACGTTTATATTGCACAGGCTCAGATATTCATAAAACTATTATTTATTGTTATTTTTTTGTTTTTTGGCCATCTTTGTGCCCTGAAAGAGCCTTTCCTTTCTCTCCAGTGTGAAAGCCCAGGACGGTAAAAAAAAGTCCTGCCAGCCGCATCTTTGAGGCGCTGTAGGAGCGGTGAATACACCGCTCCTAAAGCGCCCCTGCCCATTGAAATCAATGGGTAGTGCCTCCGAACCGCCAGCAAAGCAGTGGCGTTTGCGGGCGGTTTTAACCCTTTTTCGCACGCTAGCGGGTGTTAAAAGCGCCCCGCTAGTGGCCGAAAATCGCGGAAAAAATTACGGTAAAGCACCGCTAAAAATAGTGGCACTTTACCGCCAACGCCCGCGATGCCCCGGTGTGAAAGTACCCATAGTGAAAAAAAAAGTGTAATTACAGTAAAACCTTGGTTTGTGAGCATAATTCGTTCCAGAAACATGCTTATAATCCAAAACACTTGTATATCAAAGCGAATTTCCCCATAAGAAATAATGGAAACTCAGATGATTCATTCCACAACCATTTATTCATAAGTCCTTCAGTTTATAGTCCATATAAAAAGATTATAGCAATGTGATAGGTTGTGTAACCATAAAATGTCCCTCCACAAATGGAAGCCTCCCCAAGTGGATTAGAAGCAAAATCCAGCAGGAGCTACAGAGTATAAAAGAGAAGAGAGGCGCCTCTAAGTGTAGCAATATGGTTAAATTTATTGAAGGTTGAACATTTAGCAAGTCACATGGTTGATGATTAAAAGAGGCACATCTAAGTATGCAGGCATCTGGGGTAAAGCTGTCCACATAGACCGTCCTCTGCACCGCCGACTCTTACCGCTGTCAGTCTGCAATCGTGACCGGGAGGACTACCCTCCCGTAGAGCGATCTGAAAGCGAGGCTTGAACTGCTCGTGGCGTGCAGCGTGGAAGGGACGACGTTGATGGCAAAGCAGAGGATATTCTATGTAGACAGCTTTACCCCAGATGCCTGCATACTTAAATGTGCCTCTTTTAATCATCAACCATGTGACTTGCTAAATGTTCAACCTTCAATAAATGTAACCATATTGCTACACTTAGAGGCGCCTCTCTTCTCTTTTATACTCAGTTGTGACATGATGCTACTCTTATATCAAGACATCGCTTGTATATCAAGTCAAAATGTATTTAAAAATTTTGCTTGTCTTGCAAAACGCTCTCAAACCAAGTTACTCTCAAACCAAGGTTTTACTGTGTACTTAAATGTTGAGTCACATGGGAGTTAATTTACTAAAACTTGAGAGTGCAAAATCTGTTGCAAGTCTGCATAGAAACCATTCAGCTTCCAGGTTTCTTTTGTAACGCTTAATTGAACAAGCTGAAGTTAGAAGCTGATTGGCTACTATGCACAACTGCACCAGATTTTGCACAGTTTTTGTAAATCAACCCCATAGTGTTACAACAGTAATTTTCTGCAATCAAAGCCATGGTGAAGCCATATTTCCATAGTGAAATCATGGTACTAGAGCCTGCACATTGCCACGTTACCACTACAGTGCCATTTTAATAGAGGCATAAAAACTAGGTGGAGATTATTAGCCCCAGGGCTTTTTTTCAGCGGGAACGCGGGGGAACGCAGTTCCGGCACCTCCTGGACTGACTGTATGTAATGGCAAGGGGTGCTGGGGTGTGCTGCAAGGTATTGATGCTCACTGCTGGGGATCTATTTTTGCAGGGGGGGTCTATTGTTGCTGGGGAGGTCTATTGTTGATGGTGGGGGACCTATTGTTGCTGGGGGGTCTTATGTTATGTTGCTGGGGGGTCAGTTGTTGCTGAAAAAGATCTACTGTTGGGGGAGGGGTCTATTGTTGATGGCAGCCAGAGAGTCTATTAATACTGGCTGTGCGGAGATCTGTTGATGCTGCCGGGAGTCTATTGTTGCTGGCGGGGAAATTTTGTAGTGGGTGGTCCATTGTTGTTAGGGGGATCTATTGTTGCTGGCTGCAGGGGATCTATTTTACTGCTTTTCTTGATATCATTACCAAATTCCATACAAATTACTTAGCACCACAAAATGATACTTGGTTCTATATTGTCTAAAAGGGACGGTACTGGGAGGTGGGATGGGGTGGGGACAGGGCAGCCATCAGGAATTTGGGGCCCCTACACAGCTTCAGGCATGGGCCCCCTGGAGCTGAGAAAAACCCGGGGGGTGCTGCCACCGCAAATTAAGAATCGGGGGGGCTGCCGCAAATTCAGAAGCGGGGGGGTGCCACGAATTGAGAAGCAGGGGGTTTTTTGGGTGCTGACAAACACACAAAAAAAAACAGAAGAACAAAAAAACAAAAAAAAGGGGGGTTGCCATCCAGGCAAAAATAAAAAATTATATATAAAAAAAAAAAGGTGTACTGGCTGTACCCCCCTGATGGCGGCCCTGGGTGGAGAAAAGGGGTGACTCGGAAAGGGGTAGTTTCGGCACCTATTGTCTGAGAAAAAAAGCCCTGATTAGCCCACATTTCATTTGTTTACAGCCAACTGCACGTTCATTTCTTAGGGTCTCTGGGGCCCTGGCCATATGATTACAGAAGATAGATAGAAGCCTAACAGGATGACACTATGACTGAATGGTGACCTCCTCTGTTCAGTAGGCGGCAGGGCAGCCGTTTTGGCTGGAGTGTCTCTATAATCATTTGCATAGTTTTTTAAATTTTATCATTGGCAAACGAATCTCTAATCTTTTAATCTTCTAAACTATTTCTAAATGCCGATCGGCTCTGTTGCATGGCATGTGAAATATGACTAGATGTAATGATATTACAAGTAGCTGACAACTGCTGACAGTTTAGAATGGGCATATTAGAAACTCAGACAAAAAGCATTATCACTTAATATCGTGTCACCGCAATGTCATTATATAACATATTTCTGGAAGAACAAGTTGAAAACTTGTTTACATATCTTCAAGATGCCATCTGCAACGCTGTTGTCTTATGTGCCTCCCTATCCCGACCTCATTTCTGTACAGGAGCACTAGATGCCAGCCTGTAGGAGATGTCTACATAAATGGTATTTTTTCACACTTCAGCAAGACACAAATTGTCTTTTAAACGACCTTCCCTAAAAGGCGTCTCCCTGTGGCCACAATAATTGAAAATTAAGAGTGTACAAAGTAATAATTAAATTGTACCCCTTTGAACCAAAGCAGACTGTCACTGAATAATAAAGGCTTCCTACTCTGAGCACAACAGTAACGGAGCCCCAACTGCTACAGTGTAACATAACAAGCTGTGACAGCTCCATAATTACCTGATACTTAAATTCTTTTTAATATTCCAGCAATTTCCATCACTACCAATACGTCAAAAGATATCTTTCATTTCATGTTTTATAACTCCGTATAATAATTAAAAGAAATGTCAAGTACCCATAGATATTAAAAATGCTGTTGGTTGCCAATCTTTGCATTACAAGGACATTAATTAGAAATATTAGTTGCTAATCATTATCATTAGCCATTCCTGTGCTTTTCATTGCCTTACTTGACATTATACTGTATGTGAGAGTGGGTGTAATAAATGGCAGTTGCCTCTAAAGTTGCACGGTGATGCTAGTCAATGATGTGATGGGACTAATTTTACTTATAAAGAGTAATAAATAGATATACTATCCTGACACCTGTGAAATTGATGACTAGGGTAGAACAGATGTCATCAACCCCTTGCCATAAAGACTGCTATGCCCCCATACCCCACTTTCCAAGTATACCTGTAATAATCAGATTAACACCATTTTGGAGTCAAAATTGCCTATACAGGGGGTCCCCGGGTTACAAACAAGATAGGGACTGTAGGTTTGTTCTTAAGTTGAATTTGTTTGTAAGTCGGAACAGGTACGTTTTTTAGGGGTAGCTCCAGCCAAAGAAATAGTTTTTATACTTTTTGGATAACATAGGGAAGGGTTATCACCCCTGTAACATTTGTTTTGCTGTCTGCGCCCCTGTTCAGATGATTTCACCTCATTTTACATCCCAATGACAAACGGATTATGAAAATATTTGGTTGTTAGGGAAACATGGACTGGTGATAAAGCTCCAGTGGAGACACCTTTTTCCCATAAAAATGCTTACAGGAGAGAATTTCCCTTCCATGGGGTAGATTTACTCTCGCTTTCTGTTGTCTCCCTCCGTTTGTAAGTAGGAGTCGTTTGTAAGTCTGATGTTGAAGTAGGGGACAGCCTGTAGTGGCAATTTATTAACAAATACCATATATACTCGAGTATAAGCCGACCTGAGTATAAGCCGAGGTACCTACTTTTACCACAAAAAACTGGGAAAATGTATTGACTCGAGTATAAGCCGAGGGGGGGGGGGGAATGTGCCCATTGCTCAACCTTACTGTGCCCATTGCCATCTCACTCTGCCACCTCACTGCCCATTGTCACCTCACTGTGCCCATTGTCGTCTCACTGTGCCCATTGCCATCTCACTGCCCATTGTCACCTCACTATGCCCCCTTACTGTGTCCATTGCAGCCTCCCTGTGCCCGAGTCAGTACCTCAAAATCTTGTAATTCCGCGGCCGGCGTCCATTGTTCAAATCTCGCGCCGTTCTCCCTGACCCTTCCGTGATAGGCGTTTCCAGCAAACACTGTGTTGAGTGTTTGCGCCTATCACAGAGGTCCTCTCATTCGCCGACTCCGTTTCCCAGCAGGCACTGTGTTCAGTGCTCGGCCAATCACGGACGTCGGACAAGAGGACCTCCGTGATAGGCGCAAACACTCAACACAGTGTTTTCTGGAAACGCCTATCGCGGAAGGGACAGGGAGAACGGCGCGAGATTTGAACAATGGACGCCGGCCGCGGAATTTCACGATTTTGAGGTACTGACTCGAGTATAAGCTGAGGGGTATACTTTCAGCCCTAAAAAAGGGCTGAAAAACTCGGCTTATACTCGAGTATATACGGTAACCAAAAT